>OU026127.1:14963673-16204591 GCA_907269095.1 Blastobasis adustella | reverse complement strand
CTTCTTTCAGTATAGTCTTCATGCATCGAGTCAGCTTCTCTATAACCTTCAAAACAAACAGTAGAGAATATTGGGTCATCAGGAAATATTTATTCATTTTGTTTTTCGTACTTATATCTCTTTGTTTGTATCGTACCTATTTAAAGGCCTTGTTCTTGTACAAGGAAGTTTAATATATCTTTAAGAATGAGCTTATGGTATAGGTATAGCTTCAAGATCTAATTCAAATTGGAGAGATATATCTATACATTTATAAAACAAAGGCCTCCCGTCCCCTGTCCCCCGCCGCGTCTGTCTGAATGTAAAAAACTCCGAAACTACTGAACCGTTGTCAAAAATTCATTCACTAATAGAAAGCTGCAATCTGCCCAAGTGTTATCGAGGTGATGTCCCGGAAAAGTAACAAGGTCCCGCGGTATTGTCGAATAATGACATTGCTTCATATTAATCGCGGGGTAAGCCCGTCAATAAATAGCTCAACCATAGTAATCTGACACACGTTGTCTAGGTATAAAATTACCTGCACAGCCCTTTCATCTCCTCGGCACGTAGGCTCGTATTCAGCCAGCTCAATGAGGAAAGCCCGGGCGTCTACCGTAGTAATGAAATGGTTTCTGTAAACGTGATCGTCTACTTTCATGCTAATCTGTATGAGCCGCGTAGTCAACTCGTTTTTCTGTGGAAAGGGAGAGACATCCGTCAATCATAAATCTCTAGGTACCTACATAAGATAAAATAAAGTCGCTTTCCGCGTCTATCTGTCTGTATTAACCTATGTCTAAACCACGCAACGGATTGTAATGCTGTTTTCACCATCAGTTATTACTATAGCGGAAATTATCAATGTTCAGCACTTCTAAAAAAAGGAATAGAATAAAATACATTTATTTACACACAATAACACCATAAACACATAACATAGTGGCTTAAAAAGGGCTGACGCTGAGGCTGAGGGCTGGGATTGACATATGCTGGGTTTAAGCTTTTGGTACTCCAATAAATAAATAAATATCTTTTTTTTTCGCGAAATTTATTGGAAGTGTTTGCCATTAGGTAGGTAGGTACTCCTGTTTGCCATTAGAAAATATCTATACTAACTCTTAAGTAAAGAAGCCTGAAAACCCGAGCAAAGCCGGGGCGGTTCGCGGCCGCTAGTACGGGAGGATAAAATAAAGTATATAAAATGTAGGTTAGGTATGTTAACTTATACGATGGTGAATTCTAAGAAGGGTCGACCTACGCGCCATAGCTATTTCTGCTGCTTTAGCCAAAAACAGCTGTTGGAGAGTACTGACAGTTGTCGAACTTGCCTAGTTGTTGCTATAGAACCTGTGTACGGCAAAATTAAGTATATGAATTACCTACATCCAACAGAACCACCAGGGTCACATGGTTAGTTGCACCTAACTCGGTATCGTAGATACTACAAGTCACTTTTTATAGAAGAATAAGAAAAACTATATACACCAGAGTCCACCAATACCGCCAACCACTAATAAACGTCCCAGATAGGTGGGCTTCTTAATTATTTTTCTTACTCTGTTAAAATTGATCGGTGGGCAACATTTTCATGTCTTCATTGCTAGCTGAAGCCGTATAAACCATATTTTTGGTTTTGTTAAAATAACATGCACAACAACAGCACTGACGATGGAAAGATAAGTATTTCACAATAAATTACTTACTAAAGTTAAAATAATAGTTGGAAGCAAAACCAAGAAAGCAATAGAATAAAATACCTTTTTAGCTAGCGTTGACATAGCTAACGATGGACGACATTTTCTTCGAGGCATAATGTTGACAATGAATGAAATAACTCGCACAATCGAATGAAAATATCTTGAGATGGACTGCTTCAATCCAACAAACAAAAAATAGAAACCCAATTTCCCGCCAGTTTCTTATATATTTAAGCATCAAAGCAAAGGCAAGTTGTAAACAGCCATATTATACTCTAGGTACTTACTTAGGTAACGAAATAAAATTAATATTCGCCATTTGTTAATCGCAGCATCCATAGCTACCTACCTAATTTAAATTATATTTTTTGGTTTGCAGATCCTGCATTTGGTGATAAATCTCTACTATCGGGAGGATATTATTCATCTGAATATCCTGTCTGTATTAAGTTATGATTGGAGATAATGTAACTACTGCATATTTGTGGCCAGTTCGGCTTCTATTTTCAGAGCCAACTAACCTATTTCGTTAAGGAGATACGAAATGAGGAATTAACACGATGAATTTAGTGACACGCGCGTTTTTTATACTGTACCTCTTTTATTTTTGTGATGGAGCTGGATATGGTGCACCACCGGTTCATGAAACGTAAGTTCTTTCATCATAATATGGGCTGCATTCTTTTCTTTGTCATTGATTTAGTCTTTTCTTACCACCACAACTTGGGGTTCTATATAGGCATGACACAGGGAGGTAGAGGCCGGCATCGCATGTGCTCCCCTTTGATTGCAGATGTCGTGGAGTGGACGTCTTGACGATTTTCCATCAAGTTGATCGTGAGCCCTCTGTCCGCGTGCCGTTGTCTGCTTCCCTTGGAAATAAAAAAGTTTTGGTGCCATACGCCATATGCGATTTTCAAATTCAAACATATAAATTAACTCAAACAAACACATACACTCTACGATTTTTATATTAAATAAAGCAAAACATTGACTCAAAATAATTTAACTATTACTAAGTTACGTCTAACAGGTTAAATAACGCCCGATTTCGATTCCTATATTCAACGATCCGTGAATGAATTGGGTGATTGGATACAACTTTTTTTCATGCCATCTACTTATTAAAAAAACATTTTCCTATAATAGAAAAGTGTTTTGAATTTAGTATGCCAAATTAGTTTGAGTGAGTTGGCTGACAAGATGATGGCGTCAATGCCGCCGACTACTTAAAAAAAAAAGAAAACACGATATAACCAAAGAGTAAGTTTATGAAAATAAACTTGTCTTGGCGGGAATTTTATGGTTTTAAGTTTATTGCTTTAGGCGCAGTTGTACCAAAACGCTAAGTTAAGGGTATAGAATAGAATAGAATAACTTTATTGTTGAACTGTGTAGGTACAATCAGGTATTACAAATGATATTTGTGAGTTTCAACAGTAGTCAGGGTTAATGTATTGATTTTGTAATGTATCGCGTTTTTTAAAGGTACAGTGAATTTCAGTGGACATTATCCCAGTGTCAACTAGCCCAAGTTACGAACGAAAAGGTAGTAAATGATTTAAAATTTCATTATACGGCGACGAACTTCGCAAAAGGCAGTTTGAGATAAATCAATATAGTAACTAACGGTATATTACTTGTAAGTGAAGGATGAAATGGATGTTATATTTATAAAAATAGTGTTATATAAGTGTCTGCTTTCTCTCGCTCCCCAGTTGAAATTACATGTCGTTTTTGACATCATCATCATAATTTGAGTTAGTTGGTTAACCCGCGCACATCGGTATATAAAAAAGTTATACATTTAACCGCTAACTCTTGGTTAAGCAAGACATTATTTGAATTTAACTCCGAGGTAGCATTTACCTCCGTGTTAACCATGTTAATCCAGCTTGGAACAACTGGGCCGTAATGTTTTACTTTTATAATGCATAATGCGAATGCGTTGCCGGCCTTTGAGAAGGGGTTAAGCTTATTTCTTGAAGGCTTCAATCATCATTCATCATCATCGTGTCGTTAATGTCCCGGTTGTGCTCTCGAGAACGAGGGCCCGGGGTCCACCTTGACCATGATCCAGGATTTGGCAGGTCAGGTAATTACAGTGGAGCGACTGCCATCTGACCTCCATGACCCTGCTACCAGGGGAACCTGACCAGATTGGATCATGGTTACACATCCGTCGCCTGAATGTGCAGGTTTCATCACGATGTTTTCCCTCACCGTAAGAGCATCGGTTAGTATTCAACTAATTTACATAACTCAGAAAACAGTCATTGGTACATGGCCAGAGCGGGATTCGAACCCGGGACCTCTGGCTTACGAGTCGCATACAGTAACCGCTCGGCCACCGACGCTCCGTGCTCCGATACGAATGCGTTGCCGGCCTTTGAAAAGGGGTTAAGCTCATTTCTTGAAGGCTCCAATGTCGTACCTCATCGGCTCGGAAAACTGCGTCAGGAAGATCATGCAAGCCTGTCTGATTATTACAAAGAAGATACGCTTGCTTTCACACAAACCAGGGAAATTTATAATTACCTTCCAACTATGATTTTTGCACCAATGTGGTCAGACAACTCTGGAGATGGCCCCCATAAAAAGTCCCACTCGATCCCAGGTGGGGGTACCGAAATATCCTGGAAGTCCTGGAATATCACTTTAATTTGCTTGTACGGCTATAAGAGCATTAGAGGACTTTTTAGGTTATTCGCTCATAACTTCTTTACACCTGCACCACCCTAGCAAAAAATTATATTAAAAAAATTATATAAAAATAAATTAAAAGTATAAATTAAAGAATATGAAATTTTGCGTCAAATGAGTACCAAAACTTAATATTTCATTCAAGCGATGTAGTAGAACACCATTTTTTAAAATGTTATAAACTTCGAAACGTTAATGACTGAGTTTTGGTACCTATTATACGTAAAATTGTATAATCTATAAATTGTTATCATTTGGAAAAATTTGAAGCGTTATCTAATGGTCATTCTATGACGATGTTTTTATACATTTCCTTTCACTGTATCTCTATTATGATTTATTAAATATTCTCCCACCTATCAACTGCGCACCACACTCACAACACTGCCATGCCGGAGTGAGTATCCTCAGGAAGAATGAGAAAGAAATGTTTTTTCTGATGATGCTTTGTCTAGGTTTACCCGATGTAGTTCATGTAGTTTGCGTCGTGGGTGTGATGAGCCATTGACCGGTGGAAGAAAACTAAATAATCATGAGGATCTATTGAATTATGAAGCCCTTGAAATAACGCCTAGTACCACCAAGATAATTTCCTTCCAGGCAATCCGACGTAGAGGCTCCAGCTTACGCACCAGCTTACTTGCGGAACCAAGAATTTTCGAAGAGCGGCAGCCCTGGCACAAAAACTTACTCTTCGAGAAAGAGTTATAGCAGTACTAAAACCAGATATGCCGGTACTAAGACTGGTGGCACCAAATCCGGGTATGCTGAGACCAAGACTTGGCATTCTAACACTGGAAATGCGTAAGTATTTGTGATATTATTTTCTATTTTTAAAATGAATGTATTCATACACGTTTTAGAATAGTATCCACAGGAGTTTCTGACTGCTGCCGCCTGCTTAGGAACCTATACTGTTTAATTAATTAATTTTTATGTCATACGATAAGCAAACAGGCAAACGGGCCACCTGATGGAAAGTGGTCACCGCTGCCTGTAGACATTAGCAACACTAGGGGTATTGTCAATGCGTTGCCCACCACTATAACACTTATCGATAGACAATATCTTATATTAGGCTTTTATTTTCAGGCCTTCTTACTCGGAGTTCCAGGACAACGCTCATATGGCATATGCACGTAAGTTATTGATTTCAATGTTCTAAAAATAAGTAATTAAACATTTTTAATGTCTATTAATGAAAAAATATCTCCACTGCGATCTTTACTTTTCTTGTATTACCTTGAGCGCCAAACACAATCCAAAACTTCCATACGTAGTCGGTTAAAAATCCGGTGGTCCAATTAAATAATCTAGAACTTGACCACAGAATATTAATACTAACGTAATTTTACTAAACCAAAATATTGAACTACTTAATCTCACTCTAACTATTATTACTTACTTATATAAATAACGTTACGCCTTTTTCTCAACTGGGACAACGTGATCTCTGCCTATCAACCCAGGCAAGTCTAGACGAACCTCTATCGCGTCTTCCACGTTTTTCAACCTTTTCATACATGATCGTAGGAGTTTTTTTATACCACTAATGTCCCAAACAAGCTTACGGGCTGCCTGATGGTAAGCAGTCACGCACGCGTTGCCGACTTCATGTTGTACTCTCAAGGGAAAAAAGTTAGGTTATCCAACTCCTTTTTCCAAATTATCAAATATTGACAATACTGGAGGAAATTAGAGCCAGAAAGACGTCATTCCCGTTAGATGCGCATGCGCGTAGGCGTAGTTATCGGCAGCTTGCGCCGGACGCGCGGATCTGGCCGGACGGCCAGATGTCATTGCGGGCAGTGGTACCGACCCATATAGTCCAATGTCATCGGTGGCCTATCGGTTATGTAAGTTGGTCGAGTGCACCCGTTATTGGGTCATGGCTGCGGTGGAAACGCAGTGTGCTGGCTACGAGTTGGTTTCTGTGAGGTACGGGAAACCGGGGCTGTCGGCAATATTGCTCTGTTACGCAAACTGTTATGCTTGTCACTTTGCTGATTTGCTGGTTTGCCTCCCTCTATCTAGTATAAAACAGTCGCTGGCCGCCGGCTATCCCTCTGTATCTAGATATGTACGGTTATATCTTTTAAAGTACGCAACGGATTTTAATGCGGTTTTCAGCAATAGATAGAGCCATTCGAAAATTAAGTTTATAAGCAAGAAAGGAAGGGTAGGCAGGGGTAAAGTAGATGTAGGGTAGGTGTAGGGTGTAGAGTAGGAGTAGGCATAGGTAATGTAAGATAGGGGTAGAATGGTGTAGACATCGGACGCCACGATACCAATCCTTACGTAGTATAAAATAAAGTCGCTTGACGGATGTGGACACAGGGTCGGACATCCGATCAAGGTCGGCTTGCTCGTGCAACCGAAAGTGACTTTATTTTATGCTACGTAAATATTACTATGTACTGAGATCGGCGGTGCCGCAGTGTCGTATGTAGATTGCTTTATCTGTCTACACTATAGTGCCATACCGTTGTGTTTCTGGGCCTGTGTCCAAAGGGCTTTCACTGTTCTGTGTAGGATCTGCCGTAACTACAGAACATTACTGAGTTGGAGTAGGCCACCAAGGGTACCTTACCTATCTGTAAAAATATATAAATTTTACACATAATTGCGTAATCTCTCCAGCGCAATGCGACCCGGAATGCAAGAACAGCGGCATATGCGTGGACACCAACACGTGCCACTGCTCGTTCAACTTCTACGGGAGGTTCTGCGAGTTCGAGAAGAAGCCTTGCCTCACTTACCCGCCTCTGCCCATGAACTCACGCCGCCAGTGCACATCTGAGTGAGTTCCCTTTATTCAGTCAACGCTGTATCCCGGTTAGTCCCGTGATTAACTGTTCGCGCGTTTTACTCAGTTTTGCGCATCCAGTCACTGGCATCCGTTTTGCGTTGGTTGTTATAGATTTGTTTCTCCCGCCCACGAATTATATTTGCGTTGACATTATACTCTTGTTTGTAATTCGAGTCAGTAAAATAGTTTTGACTGTTAGACAATGATAATAAGTCGTGGCAAGATTTTACATACCCAAATCATAGCATTCAGAATAATAACTAATAACAGGGCTCAGTTATAACATTGCCTTAGTATTGGTAAAAACTCTTAGTCTACTCTCTGTCTTAGTATCTACGTAAGGCTAGTCGAACCTTGTAAGCTCAATATGACTTGTGACAGACATTACCTATGCAGAAAACGAGCAGACTTTCTTATGGGATAGCTGTCCTATCCCATCAGGTAGTCTGCTCATTTTCTCTCCAAAACCAATTTCTCTCGAAACCCTAATCCCCCAGCATGTGCACCATAACCTGCGCCGCCGGGTATAAGTTCCCCGACCACTCGACGGTGGCCAGCATGCGGTGTGCAGAGGGGCAGTGGACGCCCACCCGGGCGGACTTCACCGTGATCCCGGACTGCGAGCCGGAGTGCAACCCGCCGTGCTTGAACGGCGGCGTGTGCCTCGCGCGCGACGTCTGCCAGTGCTCGCAGGACTGGAAGGGGCCCCAGTGTCAATTCTGTGAGTATTTTAATAGATGAGACTTTAGCCGTGTGATGGACGGGAGACAGTCAATGTCACCGTAGAATTACCGATGACGTAGAAGAGACACTGGCGCAGATAAGCCAGGGCTTCGTTGATCAGAATATAGGACAGCTGAGTGAGATTGATATTGCTCTCATGCAGAGGTTAAGTTCTGAAGCCATATTTCAGGATGTCATGAATTTTGTTTTTTGTTCTGGGTAGTGCTTTGCTTGTTTTGGAGTTGTAGAGCCAAAGAAACTTAGTGATAGTGTGCTCGTTTAACGTGGCCTAGAACGGGTAAGTTTCGCGCGAGGATAAAAATAAACTAGAAATGTGGTGAATATCTTAGCTTGATTTACTTTATAAGATAGGATGTTTATTAAACTTGAAAATAAAACACTATTTTAAAGCATTTTCTATCAAATATTTTATAAATAGATACAATAAGAGACCTCTAAAAAAACCCGTTTTGCCCGCATATGAGCCTAAAACGGGTATCTGATTTGTGCAAAACGGGTAGACGTCATAATTTTTAGGATAGGTAAATCAAACTTAAAATCTAACAAGTAGGAAAAAATACTTTACCTACCGGCTATAGTTTATTATTGCGACTGTAAGCATTTAACATTTTGTTTACTGTTAAAATGCAAACTTAAAAACCTCAAGCACCTAACAAAATCAACCTTTCTATTGATGTAATATTAATAGCTACTGGAGTTGTAGATCAAAATACCCATACTCATTTGAGGTATTTTTACAATAAAGATTGAAATAACAAGTTCTTCATGTAATCCATTATGTATTAAATTTTTCATACAAAACCATACCCGTTTTACCCAATAGCACATATTTTTGTAATGTAATTAAATACTTCAAAATGAAAGGTAATCCGGGTTAACTCTTTGTCTTAATATAAAGTAAGATAGCGCTCAAATATAAGCGCAATATTAACAATGTGCTAATTATAAAGGTTTTCGACTAATCAAGGAACACATATCCTAGTTTTTTTTAAGATAAGCACTAGAAATCTTTCGTTAAACATACGTCCGCCACTAACTCGTCATCATTCGGCTACTCTCGGAAGATGCACCTGTCGGCACTACTTATTGACATGGCAGCGTACGAGCGCTTACCCGTCTTAGGCGGGCCACCCATTTTAGGCCACCTTCCCCTACCTATATTTGTGGGGTTTCATGATAAAAAATACAATGTTACATTATCAGTGAGTATAATAGGCTACAATTTATCTTAAAAAAAATAGAGATCCCTAAGAATATTGCAAAAATATTACCCAAGGTATCAAAACATGCAGTTTGCGCATAATTTCAGAACGACTATTTATCTAAATATTTTTTTTGGGTTTGTTATTTTCAGGGCAAGGACAAGGTTTGTATGCAAGAAAAAACGAAAGGTAGGTGTGGAGTTGTTGCAGTTGTTGTAGGATAAGTGTAAGGTAGAGTAGTACGACGCCGCACAAACGAAGTCGCGCCGTGCCCAAAAGTTAGGAATATCTTAAATCAACTTAAGCATCGCTTGAGTTCGTCGTTAAAGCTTAATGCAATCAGACATTAGAGACAGATCAACTACTTCATGGAATAGAGAAAGAATAGCAGTGTTTTCTATTGTGAATTTCTACAACCGCCTACCACAAAGTAGGAAGCTCTAGTCCAAAAGATTTTATGGCCTACAGTTACCGCGCTTTCCACCATGCTGCCATTACTACTTGAGCTGTATAAACAAACCTAATACTTCTTTACAGCATCAAACGCGTGCGACGTCCGCAAACTGGGCTTCAACGGCGGCTACAACTGCTTCGGAGACGGCGAGAGCTTCTCATGCCGACTGTCCTGCCCTGCCGGCTCGGCCTACAGCTCGCCTCTAGCAGAAATGTACACTTGCACGTATGCGACCGGAATGTTCCAGCCGCAGCCGATACCTCGATGCGTTTTCAGTGAGTTCTTTTAAGAATAACATTAAGAAATATTTATTTACACAAACAGTAACACCACAATACGACAATATAAATGTCAAACGCATTTTGAACAACACGACATTTTGCAACATGGTTGCGTTTGTTGTGTTAAACTAAAACTTAGCGCTGGCGTAAGTGTTGTTGTAGAGCTTGTCTAAGCTGAAATGACGCACCCCACTACTTAATTAGTTGATTTCGATGTGTGAGTGCGACGACGATCGAGTCAATCGAACGACGCGTGCTCCTACGTTTGAGTCTCACCGGCAACGTAATGACCAATTACAACGGCATTTGTATATGTATTGCGTCCATATTTTAAATTTGCTTGTGTGCGTTAATGCGATAATGGGGCGCGTCATTTCAGCTTAGACGAGCTCTACTAAGATTCTGCTTTTAATTTTACAGATGACGTCTACATTGTCACGCCTAGTAATCACCACGACGATTCTGTAAGGATTTTCTTGTTTTCTTACGTAATTAACTAGGGGTTAAATAAACAACTAACCCTTTTTAACGGTTATTTTCAGTCGCACCACGAATATCATTCTTGGAGTAACTCTAGTCATTCTAGCCATGATGAATCCGAACAGCACAGTGGTTTTGACGACCAGCACAGTGGCTTTGACGACCAGCACAGCGGCTTTGACGACCAACACAGTGGCTTTGATGAACAGCATAGCGGGTTTGACGAACAACACAGCGGGTTTGACGACCAACATAGTGGGTTTGACGACCAACACAGTGGGTTTGACGACCAACATAGTGGTTTTGATGACCAACACAGCGGATTCGACGATCAACATGGCGGATTTGAAAGTAGTAATCAAACAAAAGCGGAGACGTTTGACCAGTATGGAGAGAAGCAGCCAATACAAGTGGTCGTGATTGATCACACTCCACGAGGCGGTGTTTGCTTAACTTGGGCAGGAGTACATTACAAGACGTTTGATGGCAAAATTTACAGGTATGACGCTACAAATATTGTGCAAGATAAATTGAAAAAATAATGAGGCAATTCGCACACGGCACTCATAATTTTTGGCCGTGTAGTGTCCGGCAGAGTAGAATAGCACCAACCCCTTACACTCGTGGGTGTCGTGCAAATCGACTAATGTTTTCGAGGCAAAATATCTAGACTCCGTAGGCTGTAAAATGGACAGCAGCGTTTTCCAGTATTATTTTCAAGACACTGCGATCTGCAACCCGCCTGCTAAGCGTGGAGATTATGGCAATAACCTCTTCTTTCATGCAAGAGGCCCTAAGTCCTGCAGTGGACTGTTATGGGCTGTGACGATTCACAAGCTACTCAAGTTTGTTACTCACTTTTACATACTTACTAGACAGTGGTAGATAATAACTACTAACTACAGAGAATAACTACTCGTAGGATACCCGCGTCAAAGTGATCCGTGTACTAATTGACTTATGGGTAATACACACTAAAATATAACAAACACCATAAACTACCCTCAGTTTCGAGTCGAAATGCCAACACATCCTGCTGCGGGAGGTGAAAGAACACAAGTTCACGATAGTGGTGCAGCCCGGCGACTGCAAGGGCAGGTCGTACTGCCCTCTGCAGATCGGGATATACCTTGAGGATAAACTGTATACACTTTCCGTTGGAGGTATGTTTGTGCAAATTATATCTCTACCGAGTTATGCGCTTATTTCATTTGGCTTAACTCAGTCGCCTAAATTCAGAAGCACAGAGAGAGCAAATAAAAGTTTTTGTAAAAGTGGATTGTATTGCTCATAAAATAAGGTAAATTTTTATACTACTTATTTATGTGTTGTGGGTCGCTCCCTTTTAGAAAATGCATAATACAAAAATGGACCTTATTCTATGAGCAATACATTCCACTTTTACTTGCTCTCAAACTTTTTGCTTCCGAGTTTAGTCAACTGCATTTAGCTAAAAGTAATAAGCGCATTAATACTTACAGCTTCGCATAAATTCTGACAACAGCGACACTAGCGGCACGAAGTGCGATGGTGTCGCTGTTTGATTATTTAATTTTAGTAAAAACTCAAATGTTTAGTACAATGTAAATTTTATGTTTGGAAATTACTGTGAAATAGACTTATAAAATAGATCAAATAGCTTTGAACAGAAATTACAGGTGCGTCTTCTTTGATCTGTATGACTCCATGAGAGTTCTCAAAGCAAATATGTAATGACACTCCGAAACTGTTTTCTCTCGAATCTGAGAGTCCACAATGCATTCGAAGAGCTCCACGATGTGAAGTTCTGGTAATTATAAGGGTAATGGTGTTTTCCTGGTAAGGAGGATGCGATTTTAATGGTCGATAAGGATGCTCACACCACGAGCTAAAGGTACAACCTAAAGAGGGATCAAGAGGTAACATGATCACCTCGTGCCAACAGCAAAATGCAAATCGCTCCGTAGCAACTCCACTAACACTGACGATCAAGAACCCGTCTACTACGGTCGGCCGGTTTCGCAGTTCGCAGTACTGCGTCGATCTACGAGCGCCGGCCGAACGTAGCCGACGGGTTCCGAGCGTCAGGTTAAGCGATAAGAAAATAGTGATTCATCGTTGTTCGCCGGCCTAGCCCCGCCCCTCGACCAATAGGGTCGCAGCAAACTAGAAAGCTAAATTCACAGTGACCATTTGACTGCAGAATATAATAAAAATGAATACTTCGCTAGTTCGTAATATCTATGACTTTATTCTTAATTTGAGAAAACGAAGTTGATTTTTTTTCATTATAAACTGAATTTTTTTGAAATATTAATTGTTTGAATATTTACTCCACTGTGAAAACGCTTTTACTCACTATTTCCTCGACGCGAATGAACTATAGACCCGCGTCGGTCTTTACAAGGTACAAGCTACAAGCTACCACTCTCCCCCCCGTAGAGGACTCGTCGGTGGTGTTCCGCAGCACCCGTCGTCTGATCCCGCTGCCGGCCGCGCTGCCCGGCCTGCGCGCCGCCATGCCGGCCGGGCATGTCGTCGTCGATCTCGACGCCGCGGGGGTCACGCTCAAGTGGGATACCAATGTGGGTACACGACAGTAGAAGTGACGAGGATTTCGCCGTGGTGTCCGGCAGAGTAGAATAGCACCAACCCCTTACAGTCGTGGGTGTCGGACGAGGCGACTAATGTTTTGGAGGCGTAGAGTCTCCTTAGGCTGGAAAATGGGCAGCAGCGTTTTCCTTTGTTATAAGTACAACACTGCGATCTCCAACCCGCCGGCCAAGCGTGGAGATTATGGTACTAACCTTCTCTTTAGTGAGAGAGGCCCTAAGTCCTGCAGTGGACTGTTATGGGATGTGATGATGAGGAGTTCGCGGCCATGTATAACGCTGTGTCTGTGGCGGAGTACTGGTTCTCGCAAAAACCCGCCACTAGTCGACACGCCAAGAAGATTACAATAGTACATTAGATAGATAGATAAACACTCTAGTGCTCATAAAATATTACAATACCAATCACTTACAACAAGGAACACATATAAGCAAAGGCGGCCTTATCGCTACAAGCGAACCTTTACAGAAATTGAGACAGGAATTTAACAACAGTTACGGTTGAGAATACATTAGTAGTCTGTAATGACTGCATTGTCGGCCGCGTTGATGATGGCCCAACGGCAGGCAGCTCCAGGCCTGTACAGCGCGGGCTGAAACCCGCAGCCAAAACAATACGCGTGCCTTTGGGTGGGCCAGCCATGTCGTCGTCAACTTGGATTCTGCCGGGGTCAAGCTAAAGTGGGTTACTAATGTGAGTGGAGGGTGGCTATAAAGACAATTTGTAACCGAACATTATTTGTCCCGCTACAAGCCCCTCACGTCATTTTTGCGATTGGTCTGTAAGGACACTGGTGGTTGAACCCAATTAATTCTGAGAAGTCTGATACAGTATGGTAGATCATCACTGCACTATCCCTAAACGGGTTGACCCAATTGACACAATTTGGATATATTATTTATCAATGCTTCAAACGTGATATGACCGTATTTTTTTTGGTTCATTTATGGGAGCTGCCCAAGAGACATCCGCCTCCGACGTGGCTGCTATCAATAAATAAAATAGATAGTTTCTTTTTTAGACAATACTTAATTTTATTGTTTAATACTGAATTGATTGATATTAATGTCTCCCCAAATTACAATATATTTTTACGTATGGCACAGAACATAGTGGCAGTAGAAGGCTCGGTGCTTCTATGGAACAATACGGAGGGCCTCTGCGGGTCCCTGGACGGGAACCCGGAGAACGATTTCCTCACCAAGGAAGGGGCTGTCGCGCAGACCAGGACTGTCATGGCTTCGTCTTGGCAGCTCAATAAGATTGGAGGTAATGTTTAATCTGTTGTAATAACTTAGTCACGTCATATCTTTCTTTTCTTATTAATAAGAACTAACAGTCTGTCATGGCTTTTCCACTATCCCGTGGAATTTGAACTTTAATTGCCGTAAAATTAACGTAAACGCTGACTAATTTGGATATAATAAAATTCTTATTTTGCATAATTTTAGTCATACCTTATTATGTACCTATTGGGTTACGATAGCGGTAAAGTAGACGTGCCAGTCACTATAATAATTCTAGTACACTCTTCGTAGCTTGAATTTTACTTATCTTCACTTTTTAACCTTATTTTTTAGATATTTTAAGATCACTATAGAATTCCGAAAAATCAAAATACAATTCTATTCCACAGACATATGCGAGAGCAACCCCACGGAGACGAGTGCGTGCGAGTCCAAGGCCGACGCCGACATGAAGAGGGCTCTGCAATTTTGCACTAAAGTCTTCACCAAGGATAAGTTCAGGAAATGCTCAAAGGTATGTTGGTACACTGTTTTGCTTGTCTGAGTCTAGCACTGTACTACCCTATTTCTTACTCATGTCACAACCGCGCGACACTACCAGGGGTCCGACCACCTAACATGAATGCTATGCTATGCTAATTTATAACTGCCATCTCGCTCGCTCGCGAAAGGCGCCGCGAACAGAGCGAGCGAGATGAAGTCATAAAGCTATCAAAGTACTATCCTAAAAAATTAGGCGGTAGGGCTCCAGGAGCCCGACCGCCTTACTCAAATTAAACGTAAACGCCTATAGCATTAAGAGCTGACGAGTGAGATGGCAATGCATCGGAACAAGATGGCGACGTCAATTCAAGTTAGGCGGTCGCCCTGCAAAAGTACCTGGAAATGATATCCCGCCTACTACTACCCTTTCCCTACTTAAATTTAGTAAATTGGTATGGATTTACTCAGGTGATGGATGTGTCGCAGCTGCTAGAGACTTGTCAATGGGACTACTGCGCTTGCTCTACAGCCGAAGGTGAGTCAGATCCTGTTTTCAATCAACCTAAATATGTCATATTCTGCTTCTTAACGTGTAAATGTTTCGATGGGTTAAATTCTATAAATATTAAAATAATTACACAAAGAAACTATTTTTTTTTTGTTCTTATTTCTATATTATTTATTCAAACCTGTCTTAATAAATGCATTTCCCTTCAATCAATCATTCAATCACATTGCCCAGATAGATATATGACAATACACACAAGAATCAGCAAACTATACAAGCACAGATGTTAAAATTATACTTTGTCAAATTTAGGATGATATTTTTAACAGTAACAGGATGGGATAGTGTATAATCGTTTATGAATCTATTCGATTATCGATTATCATTCTCATAGAACTTGGAATCGATAATTGCATGGTTATGCTGTGCGTATCATACGAAATAATCTATTTATTTTCTTTTGAATTAATAATTTATTAATACGACATTAAAAACCCTTCCACAACGACGATTTGGACACGTGCATATTTTTATTCTGTCCGTCAGTCTTTTCCGTAGAATACGCGTGAGTCGAAATCGTTGTTGTGAAAGGTTTCTTAGGGTGAAATCCAAACAAGGAATAAAGAGTTTAGGTCCAAAAATTATATAATTACTTAAATGTTAATTTCAAATGTTCGATTATTTTATTTGAATACCGATTTTCGATACTCTTTTGTTATTCGTTATTCGTGTCACTTCACTAAAGGGGCGGTACCTGTCTATGTAGTACAACATTATCCGTAGTACATTTTACCGTAGAGGGAGAATAACATAGAGATGACAAGCTAATATAATACCATGCATGAACGAGATCACAACATACAATATCTGCTAGGAATGAATAGGACAAAGGACCAACAATCGCCATTCGACCAAATGGGGAATAAGTTAAGTCAAGCTTCAGTCCGGCATTTTATGATACTTTTTATTTGTTCGGGTGACAAGTGTTTTAGGGATAACACCTGTGGTACTGATAAATTACCTTAGTTGTGGGTATTAATATTTATATGGACCCAAAATTTATCTAGTGTTTTACGCCCAGTGATACATAGTGGTGTTGGTTTACGTACCTACAGGTTTGACGACATAGTATCAAATGTTAGGAGTTATACACTCTATCTGAAAATTACAATAGTTCTTTCTAGCCGGCACTTTAGAGTTTTTGGTCCAAAATGAATGATATTTTTGTCCATTGTTTTGAACACTGTCATGATACGTGACAAAACGCTTTGTACTCATGTCTTTGTTTTAATTAAAAAGCGAAGATAACTGCGCGCGGCTGAAAATTGAACTATATTTGATAGTCTAGTAAAATTGCAAAGACCTTACGTAGTAGAGTTTCTTTTGTCATTTATTCGTTATGACGCGCACTCTCTAGTAAATTTATTCGCAAGATGTACGTCTGATACGTCCTGTCTCATCTTATCTTGGTATTTATGTCCCGGTTGAGCTCTCGAGAACGAGGGCCCGGTGTCCGCCTTGACCATGATCCAAGATTTGGCGATCAGGTAATTACAGTGCCGCAACTACCACCTGACCTCGGTGACCCTGCTACCAGGGGAACCTGACGAGATTGTACCATGGTTACAAATTCAGTTGCCTGAATTTGCAGGTTTCATCACGATGTTTTCCCTCACCGTAAGAGCATCGGTTAGAATACAACTAATGTAATAACTCAGAAAATATTCATTGGTACATGGCCACAGCGGGATTCGAACCCGGTACCTCTCGTTTACGAGTTGTATACTCAACCGCCCGGCTACCGACGCTCTTTTTTATTTTTTACGTCTGATACGTCCTGTCTCATATCTAGCCCATTACGTGATAGGGGATTTTTCAAACATTTTGGGGCTTAATTTTGGTAGAGGTTGCAACATTCGTACTTTGAGTCTGTCCCTTTCGGGTATACGCGCTTGGCTTACCCATTTGATTCTTGATCCTAGACATTTTACCGAAAAACAACACGAAACTCATAGGCGTGCGCCAAGGACCAACAATTAGTGAGCTGTCAAAATTATCATCCTATATTAGACAAAGTGTAGTTAGCCCAGTCGGTGTATAATCCTTATTGAATTGCCTTCACCACAGACCAAGAGGACTGCGCGTGCAACACGGTGTACGTGTACGCGAAGCAGTGCAGCAAGCTGGGGATCGAGGAAAAGAAGAACTGGAGAGACGCCGAGACCTGCCGTAAGTTATCATTGTTTACATTTTGGTGTAGAATACTCTAGAATATCTTTGGAGCGCCGTGCGGGTAAAAACCAACTCGTTCTTTCTTTAGAAACAGATGTAGGTACTTATTGCTATACTATAAAGAAAAGAAAAAAAATTGTTCATTCGCGATAAGAAGAATAGTGAGTCATATAGGTGCGATTTTTATACTTGGCTTAAGTCGTAAAAAAATATGGCGTCTCGATGAAGTTTGACATTTCAATGGGTTTGTAACCATTGAGTGAATGTGTGAATTCATTCAGCGAATGAATGAAATGAGCGAAACGTCTGAGTCCCATCACGATTAGATTAACGTTTAGACACGAAAGATTAACGTGTACATAAATAATAACCGATACAGTTTAAAAGATAATTATTAATTTACGTAATGAGTATTATTTTTAATAAAACCAAAAATCTGGGGCCTATTTCTCGCGCTGTGACATCTCGAATTCGACATTTTGTCTAGCTAAATATCTCTATTAAAAATGTAATTTAAAACGATCTTCGACAATGAAGGATTAGCAAAAATCGTTGAGAATAAGTTTGTTGCTTGCAATAGAGATTTAGTGACTTTTTAATAGATATTTGTGGCTGGAGAAAATGTCGAATTCTAATGTCGAAAGCTCGAGAATCGCCCCCCTGAACCTTTGCGCAAATCATTCATTCATTCATTCACTTCAGCGCATCCCTACAATGAAATGCCCAATCGACATTTTGTTTCAATAATCGGTGACCGGGAGTTTTGTGAGATTTTATATGTTTGCTAAAATATGTTATTTATGAGGTTAATGTTTGCAGTTTTTGATGAAAATTAATGCGCTTGCGTATAAACGAATGTCCACAACTAATTGTGATGGCTTAAATTGAGTGATTCTTTCGGAATGAATACCTCGCCGGTTGGAATGAATGAATGCCAAGCAATGAGGTATCCTTGACTTTATTTTTGATTTTAGACGTTTAAGTTGATTTTTATCCAGTAAGAAACTTAATCTTTTGTTAAATATTAATTGTTTGAATTTTTACTCCAGTGTGAAAACACCTTTACTCACTATTTTCTTAACGCGAATGGACTTGTATGTGCCTATATTTACCTATCTTTATTTGTCTTCTATATTTATTTTATAGCAATGAAGTGTCCAGAAGGCAAGATCTACAAGTCCTGCGGGCCGGAAACCCAGCCCAGCTGTGCGTTCCCGTCGGTACCTTCCAGCGCTGACAACACCTCGTGCGTGGAGGGCTGCTACTGCCCCGAGGGCCTGCTGCTGGAAGGTGGCCGCTGCCTGCCGAAGTCTGAATGCCCTTGTAGGCTCAGAAATAAGAGTTTCCCACCAGGAGCTACAGTTAACAAGGAGTGCAATACTTGGTAAGTTAATTTTATGGGATAATCATTTATTGGCATTTTTTAAAAGGCCTTTCGAAAGAGGTGTTCAATGATTCGGTCTTGCGCTGTAGGTAGTCATTATCCAACGCTATTCTAGAATTCTAATCAGATCCTTCAATCGATTATGTTGAATTGTTGACTTACAAGGTGACTTAGGTATACATTCCTTTTAAATTAACATTTAGATGCCCTTGGTACTTGTATGTAGTGATAACCCGATTATGTGGATGGCTAATGTTGATGACGATGAATATTGAAGATAATATTGCTGAGGACTTTAGCGATGTTTTGATGCCGACGATGTACCGTGAACGTGCCGGGTGTATCTCTGTACTCCCCGCAGCACGTGCGAGGCGGGCTCGTGGGCGTGCACGGCGGTGGCGTGCGGCGCGGGAATGGCCGGGTGTAGCTCTGTACTCCCCGCAGCACGTGCGAGGCGGGCTCGTGGGCGTGCATGGCGGTGGCGTGCGGCGCGGGAATGGCCGGGTGTAGCTCTGTACTCCCCGCAGCACGTGCGAGGCGGGCTCGTGGGCGTGCACGGCGGTGGCGTGCGGCGCGGGAATGGCCGGGTGTAGCTCTGTACTCCCCGCAGCACGTGCGAGGCGGGCTCGTGGGCGTGCACGGCGGTGGCGTGCGGCGCGGGAATGGCCGGGTGTAGCTCTGTACTCCCCGCAGCACGTGCGAGGCGGGCTCGTGGGCGTGCACGGCGGTGGCGTGCGGCGCGGGAATGGCCGGGTGTAGCTCTGTACTCCCCGCAGCACGTGCGAGGCGGGCTCGTGGGCGTGCACGGCGGTGGCGTGCGGCGCGGGAATGGCCGGGTGTAGCTCTGTACTCCCCGCAGCACGTGCGAGGCGGGCTCGTGGGCGTGCACGGCGGTGGCGTGCGGCGCGGGAATGGCCGGGTGTAGCTCTGTACTCCCCGCAGCACGTGCGAGGCGGGCTCGTGGGCGTGCACGGCGGTGGCGTGCGGCGCGGGAATGGCCGGGTGTAGCTCTGTACTCCCCGCAGCACGTGCGAGGCGGGCTCGTGGGCGTGCACGGCGGTGGCGTGCGGCGCGGGAATGGCCGGGTGTAGCTCTGTACTCCCCGCAGCACGTGCGAGGCGGGCTCGTGGGCGTGCACGGCGGTGGCGTGCGGCGCGGGAATGGCCGGGTGTAGCTCTGTACTCCCCGCAGCACGTGCGAGGCGGGCTCGTGGGCGTGCACGGCGGTGGCGTGCGGCGCGGGAATGGCCGGGTGTAGCTCTGTACTCCCCGCAGCACGTGCGAGGCGGGCTCGTGGGCGTGCACGGCGGTGGCGTGCGGCGCGGGAATGGCCGGGTGTAGCTCTGTACTCCCCGCAGCACGTGCGAGGCGGGCTCGTGGGCGTGCATGGCGGTGGCGTGCGGCGCGGGAATGGCCGGGTGTAGCTCTGTACTCCCCGCAGCACGTGCGAGGCGGGCTCGTGGGCGTGCACGGCGGTGGCGTGCGGCGCGGGAATGGCCGGGTGTAGCTCTGTACTCCCCGCAGCACGTGCGAGGCGGGCTCGTGGGCGTGCACGGCGGTGGCGTGCGGCGCGGGAATGGCCGGGTGTAGCTCTGTACTCCCCGCAGCACGTGCGAGGCGGGCTCGTGGGCGTGCACGGCGGTGGCGTGCGGCGCGGGAATGGCCGGGTGTAGCTCTGTACTCCCCGCAGCACGTGCGAGGCGGGCTCGTGGGCGTGCACGGCGGTGGCGTGCGGCGCGGGAATGGCCGGGTGTAGCTCTGTACTCCCCGCAGCACGTGCGAGGCGGGCTCGTGGGCGTGCACGGCGGTGGCGTGCGGCGCGGGAATGGCCGGGTGTAGCTCTGTACTCCCCGCAGCACGTGCGAGGCGGGCTCGTGGGCGTGCACGGCGGTGGCGTGCGGCGCGGGAATGGCCGGGTGTAGCTCTGTACTCCCCGCAGCACGTGCGAGGCGGGCTCGTGGGCGTGCACGGCGGTGGCGTGCGGCGCGGGAATGGCCGGGTGTAGCTCTGTACTCCCCGCAGCACGTGCGAGGCGGGCTCGTGGGCGTGCACGGCGGTGGCGTGCGGCGCGGGAATGGCCGGGTGTAGCTCTGTACTCCCCGCAGCACGTGCGAGGCGGGCTCGTGGGCGTGCACGGCGGTGGCGTGCGGCGCGCGCTGCGGCGCGGTGGGGGACCCGCACTACACCACGTTCGACGGCCGCCGCTACGACTTCATGGGGAAGTGCACCTACAACCTGCTGACTGCGGAGAATATCACCGTCGATGTCGAGAACGTCGCGTGCTCCGGGGCTATTAGTGAGGTTGGTGGCTTTGCTTTATACATTCGAGGAAATTTTATGTTTAACAGTTTAGGTGTATTCTTAATTTGTTTGTGTTAATGCGGGAAACATCGCATACTGAATACGTCCAAAAATAGTAACACGGCCAATTTCAGACGTATGTTTACTTGTTAAACATTCAGTTTCTCCGACTGTATTGTGTGCACTAGGCGGCGTTTGTCACGCATTTCACCTGGGGAGACGATGATGAGATTGTGGGCCAAAATCTCATCCTCCCGTCCTCTCCTTGTGACAATCCATCTTACCCAGGTGGTAAATCTACTAATCTTCTTGAAACTTGAAAACTGGCCTTGAAGGTGTCCAGACACTATTCGGGAACTCATTTCAGGAAACGCATTTTTAATAACACTAATGTGGCAAGCTAACAGGGTACTGTTCGACCCGCCTGATCATAAGCAGTTACCACAGCCTATGGATATTAGGGGTTGATTATAGCAGGGTATTATCAGTTGCCGCCCCATTTAAACTGATGTTTGAAGAACTTAGTGCTGTACTCTTTAATGGAGGAATAATGTCTCATCTCATGAAATCATCATCATCACAGCTCATAACAGTCCACTGCAGGACTTAGGGCTCTCCCACAAAAGGGGAGGTTATTGCCATAATCTCCACGCTTTGTAAAACGCTGCTGCCCATTTTCCAGCCTAAGAGAGTACTTTTGCCTCTAAAATATTAGTCGCCTCGTACCACGCCCACGAGTGTAAGAAGTGTTGGTGCTATTCTACTCTGCCAGACACCACACGGCCCATGTGATTTATACTAGAGAATTTACTTTTTCAAAATTCGACACCATCACATAAAAGCTTCACACTTCTCCCAGGCAATGAACCTAGCCCCCTACAACGGAGAAGGCAAGCCGTCCTGTACCAAAGCCGTGAACCTCAAATACAAGGATGCCAACATCCACCTGAAGCAGGGAGGGTTCATCCTCATCAACGGACAGGAGGTGACCTCCTTACCAGTTATGGCAGCCGGGGTCAAGATCAGGACTGCGTCTTCGCTGTTTCTTATTGGTCAGTTTCTATTTTACTTTGTTCATTTGACAGCTGTGTTACGCTAGTCGGTAATGAATGCACATTGGGTTCGTATTTACTCACACGCGTGCGACAGAGACAACGCTCTACGAAGCCGAATCAGCCGATGTGCTTTATTTGTTTACCCCTGACATCTGTACATGTTGGCGACGTGGAGTGATGATAAGGCCTAGAAGAAGCAAATCTGTTTAGAAGATGCTTGGATTCACATCTCATTTACTCGGTCCTCCATTTTGTCTGGTAGCTTGTCTTGCACCGCTTACCTTTTTTTAAACTCACTATCTCTTGGTTGACTGTTTGAAGTCCGCCATTGTACAATTTTATGCGTGAAGTTTAAATTAATAATAAAATCTAAATAAATGAATAAATGTATACTAAGAATATTCATATACGATATTAAGAAAACAGAATAGTTGAAGTTCAGTAAGATAGGTCATAATCTGTTATATATAATAATTATGATGGTGTTTTCAGTACAACTACCGAACAAAGTGGATTTATGGTGGGATGGAAATACGAGAGTGTTCGTGGACGTGCCAGCGAGCTTCCAAGGCAAGACTAAGGTAACAAAAACTAGTCGTTTTAGTATGCTACTTTTACATAAAATTCAAACTTTTATTCACACTCCCTCCCGCCATTTTTTCGCGTTTCATAAAATGGTATCATATTAATTTGCCACAAACTTGTCTGCAGCGTCGCTGTTGTTGACATTGACATGACAATTCAAAATGGTGTCACTTGGTTCCATTACTGGCCACCGGCTTAAATAAGTGCGCGGCACTCTAATACGAATCACAATATGAAACGCTAATGTTGCCTTTTTAGACCCCCTGTTCAGAATACATCTTGTATTAGACCGCAGGCAATTATTAGAACACAGGCGACAATATCGCGTGTTATACCGCACATTGTTGAGAAAAAATGGCGAAAATAATGGTACACTTACTCATATTGTATCTTTTTATTCAGGGTCTTTGCGGCACCTTCAACCTCAATCAGAACGACGACTTCCTCACGCCCGAAGGTGACATCGAGCAGTCAGCACACGCCTTTGCCAACAAATGGAAGACCAGGGAGCTTTGCGACGACCTATCCGCCACGGAGCCAGAACATCCGTGTCGAGTCAACGTTGAGAATAAGGAGACCGCTGAAAAGTATTGCAACAAACTGAAATCCAAACTTTTTGAAGGTGAGGACTGGCAGTAGAAATAATGTTGTTTATTTCTGATATATTTCGACTGTCGTGCTATATTAGGCTGATACAACAACTGCAAAACGAATCTATTTGAGCGAATGACGGCTTTATTTTAACATCTGCTTTTCCTCCTAGTAGCGCCATCTCGTGGAACTAATGCAATATTGTACTAAAATGACAGTTTGAACAACCCACTCCTTCACCACTGGCGACACCGTCAACTGAGCAGATAAGTTGGTCTCTCTGAGCAACTAACTCACTGAGGCGTGAATGTATGAGAAGAAATATGAATAAGACGAAAAGTATGTCAGGATCGTAGCTTGTGTCGATAGTCTCTGCCTATCCCTACGGGATACGAGCGTGACTGTGTATTTATTATATGCAAACCTTCAACCCCCAGAATGCCACTGGTATGTGGACGTGGAGTCGTACTACGACGCGTGTCTGTACGACATGTGCGCGTGCGCCAGCGACGCGTCGCGCTGCCTCTGCCCGATCCTGGCGGATTACGCGGACCAGTGCGCCGCCAATGGTGTCAAAGTGCAGTGGCGGCTGAACGTCAAGGAGTGCGGTGAGATCGCTTTCTGTGGCTTTTGTTGGAGTTTATTATATAGAAGTGCACAAATTATAATTTTTATTATAAAATATAAGATATAGGTTAGGTCGAGTGACAATGAAGTGCCGTGACCACGATTAACTGAAAAATTTGTCAAAATAATTTTATGTAGCAAGATAATAATTACGTTTCAGTGGCTAAATAATACCTACAAATTTTGATGTTTCGTTTACCAGTCGTATTCGTCATGTTATGAATTTGGGCCGTGACGAGGAAGCTAGTTCTGCTTGTGACATTATTCCATATCGTTGATCTCTTTATTAGTCATCATCTGGGAAATCTTTTCAATGCCTAGTTGATTAAATTTTTTTTAATTAGTGCTGCCATAGCTTTGTCAACAAAGCTACAATATTTGGCGCCGTGACCAGGATGTTGGATATATCGACAGACGTTGAAAACCAATTTTTTTTTGTGTTATAAATTCGTGCCGTGACCAGGATATCAGTTCAACACGGCAACAGACGTTCCTAAATTTTTTTATATGACAAAGGTGGCGAACAAGCTTATGGCCAAGTGCATCAAATCAAATCAAAATAAAATGTCTTTATTGAGTAGAACATTAATAGTAGTTTATCTACACTCAAAGCGTAATGTTCCAATTACATATTCTAAACTACTATTATGCAACTGTCACATAATACCTAATTATATGCAGTTGCATACACTACTTTATCTACACTCATATTTTCATGTTAAAATTTCGTACCTAGAATTTTTTCAACTTTGCTGGAAGTAACTGCTAGTCAGTTCTGTTGTATCTACGCGTCGAGGATATCAAGCGAAATTCACTTTACTACTTTCACATTTATCTATTTATTTGCTTCAAGCAAGAAAAAATATTTACAAACACAAATTACAACAATTAGAAAAAATATTCTGTTTAGCGGGAAAATAATTCCAAATGTATACAATCACAACCACAGACTATGAACTGATCACAAATATAAACAGGAATTTTGAATTTGTTGAAGGCATTTAGGTATTCAGCCTACATTTAGCTGTGTCCCGGCGCCCGACAAAAATTTAAAAAAGAAAAGTGTTGCATAATGATTAAAAAGTTATTTTTCGATACAGCTGTAATGAAAATAGTATGGGAAATGCTGGATCGAAAAGTAATTTTTAAAATTTTTATAGACTGACGTGAAAAAAGTGTATCCTTAAACAACTGTTTTCGAATATGTAATTGGAACATTACGCTATGAGTGTAGATAAATATCATTTTCAAACAGTGAAATAAATAAAGAAATAATAATTTGGTTACTCCGCGTCACCGCAGAGCTGTCCTGCCCGGGCGGCCAGGAGTACACGGTGTGCGCGGACAGCTGCTTGCGGACGTGCGCGGACTTGGCGGCCGCCGCCGACTGCCGCCCGCGCTGCGTCGAGGGCTGCGCCTGCCCGCCGGGACAGGTACCCCACTACTACTGTACTGCGATACTGTACCGTTTCCTGAGTTATGTACATTAGTTGAATACTAACCGATGCTCTTACGGCGAGGGAAAACATCGTGATGAAACCTGCACATTCAGGCGACTGGATGTGTAACCATGATCTAATCTTTTCAGGTTCCCCTGGTAGCAGGATCACGGAGGGTAAATGGTAGTCGCTCCACTGTAACTACCTGATCGCCAAATCCTGGATCATGGTCAAGGCGGACCCCGGGCCCTCGTGCGCGAGAGCACAACCTGGACATTAACGCCAAGATGATGATGATGATTGTACTGTAAAACTGTATGCGATGTTTACGAGTGTAATCGTTCATGCGAATGTGAGCGGAAAGGTCGGTACGGTAGAGGGCGCCCGAGGAGTTCATAATGATCTGTGATGCGAAGAAACGTATGAATGTGGAAGAGAGAAAAGAAGTGTGTCAAGGTCGTAGTTTGTGGCACTCAATTGTCTTTGCCTACGCCTGTGGAATATGGGCGTAAGTGTACATCGAGATTCCATTACCATAAACTTTCTTGTGGTTCAGGAAGGCAGTGGATTTTGCCCGTTTAGTTAGTGGTACATTTCAAACGTGAACTACTTCGCTAACATGTTTCTTTATACTTGTGATGCTCAGAAGTGAAGAATACACCTATTCGTTGTGCACGTCTAATCTCTCAGAGCAAAAGTCGTAATAGTAAAGTAGTTAGCGTGCTTATCATCATCATCCGACCCAAAATTAAAGGTATTAATCTTGACAAAACTACTGTAAGTATTGCAGCGCTGTGTTAGATACCCTTTAAACATTTTCATTACTTTAATAATTTATTAGCCATAGCATAACAAATCAATATATGGTCCAGGTGTTGAACGCGGACAGCGTGTGCGTGCCGGTAGGGCTGTGCCCTTGCTTCCACAAGGGCATGCAGTTCGAATCCGGCTACAAGGAGGTGCGGGCGGGCGCACGCGAGCGGGAGCTATGGTAAGCATACTCAGTTGTTCTCTTACAGTTAGCTGCAGAGTGAACTGCGCAGGTAAATATACTAAGCGGTTTCTTGAATGAATCAGGCTTACGACGAATCTAAAATACGACCAGTCAGAAACGCGATAAATCTGTAAACATCGTCTTCGCCTTCACCGCTCCATAGGCGACTTTAGTAGTTTTTTTGAAATGGGAACAGTGTCGGCCGCGTATTTGCAAATGTAGGATGGCCCCGTTCTAAAGGATGCCAATAGGAGTATATGGGGCCAGGCATAGAAGGGTCGGTGGGAATCATCAATCAAGTTCGGTTTTTCTAAAAAAGGTATTTCTAGGCCTGAGATGTATAACCGTTCCAATTTCATCATAATTTCCCCAGCACCTGCGTAGGAGCCCTCTGGGACTGCCAGTCCGCCTCCGATGTGGACATCAAGAACTACCCGCCGGCCGAGGATCTGAGGAGTAACTGCAGTGCTGTCAACCACATGGAGTTCACCGCCTGCGAGGTTGCCGAGCCCCTGACTTGCAAGGTGACTGCAATTAATGTAGCGTTGGTGTTAGCTAGGATGGGACAGTGACAAAAGGTCAAGCTAGACAAATAGGCTCTGTAAAGGTTGTGCTAACACCTCAGGAGCATTTGCAGTGCTGTCTACTACCTAAAACTATTCCACAACTGCAAAATAACAATCGGTATTCATAGTACAGTTAACGTGCGCATCGAAAAAAACACTCGATTTGTGTTAAACTACGATGCAAAAGCAATTGAAGATGGATCACGCTTGTTTAAAAACTGGCTTGAAGATGTCTATGTTACAGTCATCAAGGAACACACTTACTTCTCTCAAGGAAGGCATTAGAGTTGTAGGTAAGGTATAAGTGAATCAAAGCGGGTCTTGTAAGTGGTTAGGGATTTTTAATCAAATGAATATTCTGTTCTGTCGCGTGCTATGTCCCAAAGATGCAACAAGTACTTTCACTACTTAGTTGGTACTAGTGAACCCGGCGCTACTTCGTCCGCGTGCCGTCCTACCCCCCCTACCTTACCGCTACCCCTACCCAACACCTACCCTACATCTGCTCTTCGCCTACCCTACACCTACTTTACCCTTACCAACCCTTTTTTTCTTGCTTATAAACCTTCCTCTAGAAGCACTGTATCTTTTGTTAAAAACCGTATTAAAATCCGTTGAGTAGTTTAAGAGACAGACGGCTTCAAGCGACTTTACAATGTATAGATTACCCATACTCTCCTTCAGAACATGCACCTCCCCCCAACGACAACGAGCTCGGAATGCCGTCCGGGCTGCCGCTGCAAGAAAGGCTTCGTATTAGATTCTGTCTCGAAGAAGTGCGTGGCGCCAGCCGCCTGCCCCTGCCACCACGGCGGGGCCAGCTACCCAGACGGACATATCATGCAGGAGGAGTGCAATACTTGGTGAGATAACGTGTTTATTTGTTTTAGGTTTGCGTTTTTTTTTTCAATGTATTATAGGGAAATTTGACAAAAAATTGTCCTACCAGGACATTTGAAATAATAAGCCGAAAATTTGTGGAAATGTAAAGAATGGTGTCCGAATTGATATCCCAAAAGTCTCAAAAAATCTATGCTGGGGGAAATCCGTAAAAGAACAAAAAAGCCGCTAAATTGGATATTTTGACTTTCAAGCATAGCGACTGAACCTAGCGACCGATTTTACTCGTTTTTGTTTTAAATACATGAATTCCGAGTGTTTTATCTTGCTAAAATCAATGATTTTACGTCAATTTAAGTTCTTGAGAAAAAACAATACCTACTATTAAAATCCAACAGATGAATTTTGTTCTAAACCTATTAGACCAGTCTAATAATCGTCTGGTTACAATTCTAGCTGCATTTTGGGTAACATTTGGCCAAATTTGGTGTATTTTTTACTAATTCGGACCTGCTGAACACAAATTTCTTGTTTATTAAGTTTGTATTTAAAAAAGTAAATAAGTAGTTTATCAGTTATCTAGCTTAACTAAGTTAGTATCAGTTATCTAAGCTATAACACAAGCTTTGCTTACTTTGGGGCTAAATGACGCTGTGTGAATTATCCAAGCATATTTATTTTGGAAGAGTGGAAGAATCGGAGGGAGGCCTTTGCCCAGCAGTGGGATGATTCAGGCTAATATAATATAATAATAATAATGTATTTATTCTATCCATTCCTCCCCAGCGAATGCGCGTCCGGCAACTGGTCGTGCACGACCGCCGAGTGCCCCGGCTCGTGCTCGGTGTGGGGCGACTCGCACGCGACGACTTTCGACGGCGCGCGGTACGACTTCCAGGGCGTCTGCACCTACCTGCTGGCCAAGGGCGCTATGGACGGCAGGGACGGCTTCGATGTCGAGATACAGGTTCGTTGGTTAACCGGTTAGGCATTGCTTTAGAAATAGAAATAGAAATAGAAATATTTATTTGCCTATAAATTAACAGAATTGTATAAATGTTTTTAAAATAAAAGCTTCTAATAGACAAAAAGGTCCATGACTCAGCGTTTGGGTGAAGGTGGAACCCACACCCGCTGGTATTCTGTCATGGCCAGACTTAAGACTAAAAAAATAAAAAATAAAAACTAAAAAACTAAAATTAACATTATTAAGTATAAATATACATACATACACATCATCATCATCATCATCATCATCCATGTATGTATGTATATGTCTACTATACACATTTATACTCGTTCAATTAATATTGCACAACATATTAAAATACACTTTAAGTATAAAACTATTATTATAAGATACAAAGGCACACAAAAAAAAATGTTTAATCTTTAGGTATAAAAGTAGATAGCTAAGAGAAGTAGATAATTAGATAATTAGATAATTGAACATCACCAGAAACCGTGGTCTAGCTAGACCTTCACTCCAGCAACCCGTGAATGGTTCAGCAGCAGCCATTGGGCTTTAGGCTATTAATTGACTAGAGACCCGTCCCGGCTTCGCATGGGTGGTCTCAAGGTTTTTCTATTATAATATGCATGCACTATACATGTAAACCTGCCGTGAATTCCGCTTCAAAATCTGTTACGTGGCTTAGGAGTTAGCGGAAAACAAACAGACGCGGAAAGTGACTTTATTTTGTACTATGGAGCGTCGGTGGCCTAGTGGTAACGGTATCCGACTCGCAATGCGAGACGTACCGGGTTCGAATCCCACTGCCGCCATGTACTAATGACTATTTTGAGTTATGTACATTACTTGAATACTAACCGATGCTTTTACGGTGAGGGAAAACATCCTGATGAAACCTGCACATTCAGACGATTGAATGTGTACCCATGATCCAATCTGGTCAGGTTCCCCTGTTAACAGGGTCACGGAAGTCAGATGGCAGTCGCTTCACTGTAATTACCTGATCTGCCAAATCCTTCATCATGGTCAAGGCGGACCCCGGGCCCTCGTGCACGAATGTATAACCGGGACATTAACGCCAAGATAACCGTTAGGATACCGTCTCGGCGCGGCGTGCCAATTGATTCCCGAGTCGGTTTTGTGTTAGGTTCCAGTAGAACTTTGCTCGAGATATTTCATACATATTTCATAAGAGTTTCATACATTTTGGGTACCTATGAACGTAAATTGATGGCGAAGGAAAACGGATGATAGCAGTAGTTAGCTATCTCAGTGTGAGAGTTACGGGCTGACAATGCCATTTTGGTTTCCAGAACGTCCCCTGCGGCACCACCGGCGCCACGTGCTCCAAGTCGCTGACGCTGAAAATAGGCAGCGGCCATACCGGCGAGGTCGTGTCTCTTACCAAAGACGCGCCCTTACCGAGCGTTTCACACCTAAAAAGGTAAAATGTTACACATACATGCTTGCATCCACACTCACGCCCGTATAATGTTCACCCCAGATTTTTTGAGCCAAACAACGAGAAATTATTTTTATTGCGACATCGTTAGTCTCATATTTTCCGAGCTTCTAGGGTCTAAACCCCCCCCCCCCCCCCCCCATGCCAAAACTTGGCTACGCCCGTGCTGTGGCCCACCTTTAGCTCATAATCTGCCTGAGCAGCCCCTAGTTCCAATAAATCTGTGCAGGACTGCCCAGAGGTTACTATTGAGGACGACGCAAGGCAAATAATGAAAATAACATATCACTTATAAATATCAGATAGGATTACAACCAATGGCCCATTTTCAAAACTAGTTTCCTAATAATTCCTATAGATGGCGCGCTCTAACGACCAGAACATTATTATAATCTCTTGACTATATGGGGCCATATGTTGTTGTTGTATGGCGAACCATATGTGGGACTGTCATCATTTACATAACTGGAACATAATACCTACCTACTCAGTGCGCGAGTTCATGTCCATCGGGCCCGACCGTCTAACTCGGACGGATTATACATCGCCATCTCAATCACTCAAACCGCAACCGAGTGAGATGGCGATGTATCGAACCATCAATCATTGCTTCTTGAATTATTTAAGCGGTCGTGTCCGACGGACATGCACTCGCGTGCGCACAGTAGTATGTTATGTGGTCAATGTGGCTCACGACACGATATTAAGTCCGCAATAAGTCCAAGGCCGTGTGGTGTCCGGCAGAGTAGAATAGCACCAACCTCTTAAACTCGTGGGTGTCGTACAAGGCGACTAATGTTTTCGAGACAAAAGATCTATAGTCTCCGTAGGTTGAAAAATGGGTCACAGCGTTTTTCATCTTTATATTTACCACACTGCAATCTCCAACCCGCTTGCTAGGCGTAGATATAATGGTAATCATCTCCACTTTCGTGGAAGAGGCCCTAAGTCTTGCGGTGGCCTGTTATGCGCTGTGATGATGAATAAGTCCGTTATGTAAAGTCAAGTTAAAGTAAAACACTTTTATTCCACTCAGACACACGGCACAAAATTCAAATATATTCATAGAGAAAAAAAGAAGTAAAACAGAGACATAAACAAAAAATGAAAGAATAAATAAGATACTCTAATCTCGTTATCCGTGTCATGTGGAGAATGCAATGGGGTCACACTCAGCGTATGCCACGACAGTCGCCGTGACGCTGGTTTTCAGTGGGCCCTTGGGACCAATTGTGACGTGGTGGCGGCTCGGAGGGAGCTGACCACTGTCGCCACGGGTCTGTTTAAACCCCAGACGGGTTGCTATCGTTGGGTTAAGGGATCTTACTTAGTGAAACGAGCGATAGTACTGATTCACATACATATTTTATTCATCTTCAAATTGAACAACAATCGGTTGGTGACTTAAGCTAACTTATTTTACATCTATTACATAAGTTTCATTAGTAAATAAGACTTAACACCTACGGGCCTAGCTCAGCGGTTTCGACAGTGACCCTAGTGCCGCCATGTCTCTAAAGTCAGGTCGAGATTGAACGAACGTTAAATGTAAATAATAAGTGTTGATGACGATGTACCGCCCCCAGGATAAAGCTGCGTGTGTCGGGCGTGTTCGTGTTCCTGGACGTGGTGTCGCTGGGCCTGAGCGTGCGCTGGGACCGCGGGACGCGCGCCGCCGTACGGCTCGACCCCATGTGGCGCGGACGGGTGAGACACAGATACACACCTACACACGCACGCAAAAGCGACCTAGATCCGAACGGTTTTCAAATTTTGATTTTCGGCATGAAAAATATATATTTTTTTAAATCATATTGTCAATACCGAAAAAGTACAGTTAAAAAATAGGAAAAAAACATTATCATATCAAAATATCGAAATTTCATGCCGAAAATCAAAATTTAAAACCGCTCGCATCCACGCGAGCTACCTATCTCTTTCATACTGGTTGTAAATTGATAGAGATAGAAAAGACAAGCATTAGAAAGCGAGCTCTCGCGTAGATGCGAACGGTTTCAAATATGAGGTCCCAGGCGTATTCGCATAGACAACAATACGTGACACACAAAATAAGGAAATAAGTGATTTTTTTTATACCACGTGGCATTATAAGGTGGCAAACAAGCTTCCGGCCTGCCTGATAGTAAGCAGTCACCGCAGCCTATGGACGTTTGCAATACCAGGAGCATCACCCACGCGTTGCCGACCCCGTAAAAACATTTTAACCCCTTTCTTGAAGAACACCATGTTGTACTCTCCAGGGAAAACCTCTCCAGGTAGTTCATTCCACAAACATAGTGTGCGTGGGAGAAAGGGCAATACGCTCTCGACAGGGCGGTCGTGGTCGTTATGTGTTGTTGGCAGCTGTCACTTGCGTCACGATTTATTGCTATCTCGATCTGTTAGCTACCTTCCGTACATGCAACTGCCCAAAGGAGATTTGATCAGGTCGGTCCATCGCATGGATGATCTTCCTCGCCGTCGGTTACCCTCCACTCCGATACAGCTAATCAAAGTCAAAGTCAAATAATTTTTATTTAATTTAGGTTTACAAAACTCTTATGGACGTCATAAAATACAAAATCATGTTTTACAAAATACATTTAGAAAAATGGGACTGTGGGCCGTGGCAACATTGAGCCGGTGTGCGTTCCAAACATGATTGGTCCTAGGATCGGGCTGACTGACTGTCACTGTCACTTTGACAGTTTGACTTACCGCCCGAATAAACGGTGCACAGTGCCGCGCCGCGTGCTTTCCTTTCGCACACATACAAAACAAATATTATACGAACACAAAAACAATATAAGTATATCAAAGGTGATAATCGTGTAAAACACAGCAATATAGTCTGTCCAGACTGACTTGTCTTTGTCTACTCATAGTCAAATATCTTCTAAACTACTAAACCGATTTCGATTAAAAAAGTTAGAAATAAATTCAATTAAATGACCTTTCAAATACAGAAAACCGCATTGAAATTGGTTCATTCGTTTGTGAGCTACAGATACGCGGATACACGCGTTAAACTTACAACAAAAATTAAACTAAAATAAAGTGTTTAGTAAGATAATGTGTTCACCAACACACAAAATACTTTATTTCATAATATGCCACCCGGCTCTCGAGACTGTTCAAGTAATTTCCGGTCTCTAGCGGTAGACCTTGGTCAACGTCGCTTCGCCGCATACCGCATATAAGACATCTATGCACAATGTAGGTACGTAGCGTGATTGATACGGCACGTACGTGATTTTGGGTATTGTTTGTTCACCAAATAAGACAAGTCAGGACAGATCATACACCTTCACACTCACACAAACGCTACCCGGGGCTCTATTTTTGAATCGCTCGCCTCGATTCGAACTGTTTTCATTTTGATTTTCGTCATGAAAAATTCTTTATTTTGATGCATGATGCTGATTTTACTTATTTTTGATCCGTACTCTTTCGGTGTTGCCAATGTGATTTAAAAATATTGAATTTTTCATGCCGAAAATCAAAGTTGAAAACCATTCGAATCGATGCGAGCTCTCGCGTGCGCTACCTATCTCTTTCACACTCGTGGTAAGTAGGCAAAGGTAGAATAGACAAGCATTAGAAGGCGAGCGCTCGCGTGAATACGAGCGGTTTCAAAAATAGAGTCCCAGGCGCATTCGCACGGACAACAAAACACACCCAAAAAAGCAACGGACAAAAACCTTTAGATAGGTATGTGTTGAAAATTAAAAAAAACGGAATTATCAACTATTGTTGCACTTTGCTGAAAGGCGCTGCGTGGGTAGGCCTCCCACACGGTGGACCAATGACCTGGCAAAGATCGCCGGTGCCAGCTAGATAGGGAAGACACAGGACCAGCCTCAGGATCAGCTTTTATGTCTCTGGAGAAGGCCTATGCCCAGCAGTGTGCGTCTTTCGGCTGATATGATTATAACGATTGTTGAGACAGTCCCACTAACTACGGCTTTACCACTCGCCCAGGTGAAAGGCCTCTGCGGCAACTACAACCTGGACCAGCGCGACGACTTCCAGACGCCGACGGGCGGCATTCCGGAATCCTCGGCGCTGATCTTCGTCGATTCTTGGAAACTGAAGACCACCTGCCCCAAGGCGCAGGAGGTTCCTGTGAGTATACATTCGTTTTTACACACACTCAGGCGCGTATTCCATTGTGGTAAGCAGAGGCGAGATCTGGAAAGCGATTACAGTGTGCAGTTTTGGCTCTTTAGTATGAAGCTTTTTCGAAATTATGTAATTTTTACTGAATCGTTATTTGCTCTCAACGAGAACTGGGAGGTAGCCTGTGCGGAATGAGGCTTAAGATTTGTCTGGACCGGGAACATTTTACACGAACAAGCATCAAGTCGTACTCGCGTCAAGAATAATGGCTCTACAAACATTTTGGTAAGTTACGTGCGCGACGCTCGCTCAGTGCGCGAACGAATTTTGTGGCGCAACTAACGCTTGCAACCCGAATTCACAAAGCAAACAATGAGGATATTCCCGATTTCAGATGGCGCTAGTGAAGCATAAGATCTATAAATAATAAATAAATAATCGTGGACAAATTCACACAGCGCCATCTAGCCCCAAACTAAGCAAAGCTTGTACTAAGGGTGCTAGCTAACTGATATACTACTTAGGTATTTTTTTACATACATACTTGTAGAACGTACATAGAACACCCAGACCCGTAACAGAAATTAAAATTCATCATTTACATTTCGGCCTGGCCGGGAATGGAACCCGGGACCTCATGCGTGGCTGGCTGGCATGTTGACCACTGAGCCACTCAGGTCGTAAAATTTGTTGTCAAAATACTTCCGCGTTATTGGACAGCCACAACTGCTATAAATGCCGAATCCATTCTAGGTAATGACAGGGCTTTAATTTGACATCAAACCTCACGTCGCAGTAGTGCCATCTCGTGGATTATAGAATCGCGAAAGCCCTCAGCCGATGAGGAAAACCCCTAATAGTGAGCGAATGCCGCGCGATGTTGAAATAATTACTAGGTGTCAAAAAGCGAAAACGAAAACTATAAAACCCTTACCCCCTATTTACCCTAACCCTATTCTCGCATTCTCTAAGCCCCTTACTTAATTCTTCTGATCTCCAGGACCACTGCAGCCAGCGGCCCGAGCGGAAGGACTGGGCCAGCTCCGCCTGCGGTGCCCTCAAGCGGTACCCGTTCACGCTCTGCCACACTGAGGTATGGTTGTAGAACATTTATATGGTATGGTTTATAAAGTGTTTCTGTGTATCTGATGAAACAATGTTGAGCCTAGTATTTGCTAAAGTATTTAAATGATTGAGACACTATACGCTATTTTGTATATTTAATAAAACCGTAAAAAATGGTAAAACGTGAAAAGCGGTACACAGGTAAGGCTGTAAAGACATTCTTGCTGAATTTCTCCTGTTCTATCCTCTTCCTCTTTCGTGGGGAGAGGCGCCAAGTGCTACAGTGGACTGTTATGGTGTGTAGTGGGGCTACGATGATAATGACGATGAGAAATATAAATTTAATATTGCTACTAGAAAAAAAAGATTTTGGATCAAAAATCGCCATTAATGTTTTTGTTTTGCCTAGATAATTGTCGTGTCGTTGTATCTATGTATAATAAAAAAAATGATCTCGTCTAATTCTCCCAGGTGCCAGTAGGCGATCACCTCTCCCGATGCGAGCGCGACGCGTGCGCGTGCGACGGCGGCGGCGACTGCGAGTGCGTGTGCAGCGCGCTGGCCGCCTACGCGCACGACTGCGCCGCCCGGGGCGTGGTGTTCAAGTGGCGGACCAATCACACTTGCCGTGAGTAGGGTTACCATATCCTTTTTTTTTATTGGTCATACAATCAACAGCCCTTAAAACTTTTACATCAGATATTTGTAGATAACAGAAAGCCAATAACTGATTCTAGCTCTGTAGAAATTTGAAAAATTTAATGAAAGTCCCGTAATTTTAGTAAACATTGCGCACTTTACGCAGTTATAACTTACTTGGTAGGTAAGCTTATGTTTGTTTTTTTCAGATGAATGAGTAATTTTTTAATATATATAAATGGATTTGATATATTTTTTTGTGTTTTATTACTTGTATTCCAGCTAAGATTAATCCAATTGAAATCCGGACAAAAGCAAAAAAAAAAATGCTTACATGCCCACACAAACCCGGACGGATAGAATACAGTAAAAACGGTTAAGATGATTTTGTCTTCGTTTTTTGTTTGTACTTTCGCTACAACAAAATTCGGACAAGGCTCCATTATTGTACCTACTCGATGACATAGGGATAATCTTCGGTGCCCTCATAGTCCTGACGGAATTGCATCTTAACATTAAATACAGTCTTCGAAACTGAATATTTGGCAAGCTGAGACTTAAATTGGTCGTATTACACTCGAGTGGCGACCACGTGCCGGAAGACGCAGCGTGGGTAGGCCTTCCACAAGGTGGACTGACGACCTGGTAAGGATCGCAGGTCCCAGCTGGATGCGAAAAGCACAGGACCGGCCTTTGTGGAGATCTCTGGGGGAGGCCTATGCCCAGCAGTGGGCGTCTTCTGGCTGATATGATGATGATGATGATGATGACTACTTTACGATGTGTGGTTTGCAATTGTGTGTGTGGTTTGTCATGTTCTATTAAACTGCTAAACATTCAGTTTCTCCGATTGTACAGAAGATAGCACCTCACCTTACCCTGTTTCGATTTTATACCGTCACCGAATTGTACGCGCATCCACAGTGATGCTGACTCATTTTGTAGTAATGGTGGGTAGATAGATACACTTTAATTAATACGCGAGAATACGAGATGACCATAACATGTGCGCAGCACGTATTTATACATAATTTCAGCATAAAGTATCTTTTAAACTGTATCCTGTGTCCATGTTATAGAGGTGGGCACGCATTGGCGATACCCCTGGTGGCTTATGTATATGGGCAGCGGTGGCCACTTTCCAGCAGCCCGCTTGCATTGTCTACCGTATAACATAAATACGGCGCCTCATGATCCCGGCGCCTGGAAGAGATTTGCCTGTTGTGCCATTTATTACTTTGCCTGTTATTCGCTATGTATTTCCTGTGCACAATAATCATCATCGTCCTAGCGCTCATCCCGGCCTCTGCCAATGTCCACTTTCCTACTCATTCTTTTTCACTTCGCCCGGTCTTCGGCATCCTCTCGTCGTAAGCCGTTGGCTCTCGCATTCGACTCCGCGATGTCAATCCATCGCTTCTTGGGTCGCCCGCGGGGTCTCTTTCCTGATACCGGCAGATTCAGGCACCTATTTCCCACGTATCCCTGAGGCTTACGCAACACGTGCAACAGCACGCAATTTCCTGTGCACAATCAACTGTTGAATAAATAAATAAATGTCAAAATCTCGTAACCCGTTCCGGCCGCAGCGATGCAATGCGACGAGAAGTGCTCTATCTACGCGGCGTGCGTGCCGGCGTGCCCGCCCGAGACGTGCGACGACACGCTCAACTACGCCGAGGTCGCCGCCGCCTGCGCACAAGACACTTGCGTTGAAGGTACGTACAGGGTTATTGGGTAATCTTAAAGGAAATCGTTATAAAAGCCGAAAAGGACCTAAAATGTATGCACCAAACACTGATAAGTAATTCATCATCATCTTAGCCTCTATCCTGGCTAAATGCTATTGTTAGGTTTCAAGAACAACTCTAGAGATTGTCTTATAACTTACGAAAAATTCGTAATAATTCATTTTGTCGGAATTACTACAATAATTTTGCCGGCCATGTACCAATGACTGTTTTCTGAGTTATGTACATTAGTTGAATACTAACCGATGCTCTTACGGTGAGGGAAAACATCGTGATGAAACCTGCACATTCAAGCGACTGGATGTGTAACCATGATTCAATCTGGTCAGGTTCCCCTGGTAGCAGGGTCATGGAGGTCAGATGGCAGTCGCTGCACTGTAATTACCTGACCTGCCAAATCCTGGATCATGGTCAAGGCGGACCCTGGGCCCTCGTTTTCGAGAGCACAACCGGGACATTAACGCCAAGATGATGCTACAATAATTTTGCTGTCGGTACTTTTTGTATGGGCTGGGTGAATGGTCTTCTTTACGTATGGTTGAAAGTACAATTTTAGAATGATCGCTAACAGAAATATTCACTAGACTTCGTCGACGTGGATCGTGTTCCTATTTATTACGTTTTTTCCGTCCATTAGTTTCAGCTGCGTATTTCTGAAGATATCTTGTCATGGCATAGCACTTCTCAGATTTATCCCATCACCAAATAAACCCTCCAGGTTGCAAGCCGAAGGTTACCTGTCCGGAGGGCCAGGTGTACTCCAACAGTTCCCTGTCCGGATGCGTCCCCCGGGCCAAGTGCCGGCCGGTCTGCATGACGCTGGGCGACGGCCGCGAGGTGCTGGAAGGCGAGCTGCTGGAAGCCGACGCCTGCCACTCCTGCACCTGCTCGAAGGGGCACAGAGTGTGCACGGGACAGCCCTGCTCTACTAAGGTCAGTTCAGGAACAGTAGACAACTTTTGGTATAAATAAATAGTAATAAATAATGAATGTTGTTGGGCAAATTCATACAGCGCCATCTAGCGCCAAAATAAGCGAAGCTTGTGTTATGCTTTTATAAATACATACTTATTATACATTCTACACCCAGACCCGTAACAGAAATTATAAATAAATTATAATTCATCATTTCAATTTCTGTACGGCCGGGAATCGAACCCGAGACCTCTGTGTGGCGACCGGCATGGTAACCAACTGAACCACTCAGGTCGTCAAATATTATACAGTGCAGACAGCTCAAATAGCGTTAAACCATAGAATCAGCTGTTTTTTAGAATAATCGATAGTATTAGACTGTCTAAAAGACAAGTGACAATAGTAAAATCAGCAAGTAAGCAATAATGAAAACGTCTTTCCATCAGGTCGCCCGCCTGACTGTATGCCTTCCTGGGCAAACATCACCTAATGAGCTAACTTTTTAGGTTACGCAACAGAACACCTTAATATTTTCCACATTAAATCGAAACCACAAACTTACTCAAACCCTTCCAGCCGCAACCCTGCTTTGCTATATTCTCGACGGTTACTCAACAGAACACTTTCCCACTAGCTTTTTAGGGTATGAATGCTAGTACTACTGAAAGATCAAACTGTATCTCTGGATCAGCACACCCGAATTAGATAAAAAAAATCTAAACAATATTTTTTGGGCCCGCTTACGTCTCAATACCCTGCTCCGACCATTTTTTTCTGAAATATCTTCAATTTATCTCTAATAAGCTTTTTTACAGATTTTTTATAGTAAAGATACACAATACACGAAACCACTAACCCCCTCAACCCCTTCCAGCCGGAACCCCGAACCTTCACCACCGGGCGGCCCAACGACGAGGGCCTGAAGTGCGTGTCCGGGTGGACCGAGTGGGTCAACCGCGGGCCCCCCCGCACCGGCCGGTATGGGGAGTCCGTCGAGACCGAGCCACTGCCCAAGCTTACGGAGTTGGTGGGTAAAAATTTATTTCTTGACAAAGACCACATTACAACAATTACATAATAGTAGTTTATCTACACTCATAGCGTAATGTTCCAATTACATATTCGAAAACAGTTGTTTAAGGATACACTTTTTTCACGCCAGACTATAAAAATTTAAAAAATTACTTTTCGATACAGCATTTCCCATACTATTTTCATTACAGCTGTATCGAAAAATAACTTTTTAATCATTATGCAACACTTTTCTTTTTTAAATTTTTGTCGGGCGCCGGGACACGGCTAAATGTAGGCTGAATACCTAAATGTCTTCAACAAATTCAAAATTCCTGTTTATATTTGTGATCAGTTCATAGTCTGTGGTTGCGATTGTGTACATTTGGAATTATTTTCCCGCTAAACAGAATATTTTTTCTAACTACTAATAGTAGTTTATGCAACTGTCATATAAAAGGGGGTATTAAAACATAAGTGTCTGTTTATCATACGAGGCGTAGCCGAGTATGATAATAGTTTGACACGAGTGTTTTAATACCTAATTATATGCAGTTGCATACACTACTTTATCTACACTCATATTTTCATGTTAAAATTTCGTACCTAAAATTTTTTCAACTTTGCTGGAAGTAACTGCGAGTCAGTTCTATTGTATCTACGCGTCGAGAATATCAAGCGGCGGGAAATCCACTTTACTACTTTCACATTTATCTATTTATTTGCTTCAAACAAGAAAAAACATTCACAAACACAAATTACAACAATAAGATAAAATATTTTGTTTAGCGGGAAAATAATTCCAAATGTACCTACACAATCACAACCACAGACTATGAACTGATCACAAATATAAACAGGAATTTTGAATTATTTGAAGACATTTAGGTATTCAGCCTACATTTAGCCGTGTCCCGGCGCCCGACAAAAAATTTAAAAAGAAAAGTGTTGCATAATGATTAAAAAGTTATTTTTCGATACAGCTGTAATGAAAATAATATGGGAAATGCTGTATCGAAAAGTAATTTTTTAAAATTTTATAGACTGGCGTGAAAAAAGTGTATCCTTAAACAACTGTTTTCGAATATGTAATTGGAACATTACGCTATGAGTGTAGATAAAATAAAATAAACATGAATCATACAAACAAAAAACATAATACACATTACAAAATTAATAGGTCGATTCGATTATTTGACCACCATCTCACTTGAAGGATTGCGTGAATGTCGGTCTTCTACAGATTTCATTTCAGGTGGAGAGTGTGCGAAGCAGTTGTCCGACCTCATTCCGCCAGGAAATGCGGGTAGACGTTTCATTTTACGTGGATCTTCAAGCTACCCGCACAAACCGCTTTAGTTCAGCCTTTTTATGCGTATGGCTAAGTAGTGGAACACGTTACCTGTGAATGTATTCCCTGATTACTATAATCTGGACGCTTCAAGGCTAGAGTGAACAGGCTATTCCTAGACAGGCAATACGGACGTGCTCCATCATCAGCTGCATCGTCATTTATCACACCAGATGTGATGGCAATGAAATGCTTGACTAGTTCTTATATAAAAAGAGTTAAGTGACGATGCGACAAGAAATTGAGCAAGCCTTCCGTCCGGGTCCGATATTAAATCGCATAATAACACCCACGAAGATATTGTCGGGCTCTACCACTGTCGTCTGGGCCCAAACTAGCCTCATCTGTAAGTGATCCCCCTGCTGACAGATGGCCAAGTCTCTAGCGAACGGGCTTTTCGAAAACGGGTTGTAAGGGTCAGATATAGTCGCCGCACGTAAAAAACCAAGAAACATTTTAATATGTTGGCCGTGTGGTGTTCGGCAGAGTAGAATAGCACCAACCCCTTACATTCATGGGTGTCGTACAAGGCGACTAATGTTTTCGAGGCAAAAGATCAAGAGTCTCCGTAGTCTGACAAACGGGCAGCAGCATTTTCCATTACTATATTTAAACACTGCGCTCTCCAACCCGCCTGCCAAGCGTGGAGATTATGGCAATAACCTTCCCTTTCGTGAGACAGGCCCTTAGTCCTGCAGTGGACTGTTACGGGCTGTGATGATGATTTTAATATACTGATCGTAAATTGGATGTTGTCCCTTGCCAAGCCGTAATAATGATCAATAATCCCATACCAATTCCTTTTGCCGAGTATGGAATATACTCTGTGGCAGAGGACGTGTGGTGAATAATCATTCTGGTGATCGGTAGGATACTTTCACAGATACTCTTGTACCGATAATTTGACTGGCTTACATCTAGAGCATCGCCACAACTCGAGTAACATTTTCTATCATCCTGCCATTGTAAAGTTAGAATAAAATGATATCGAATCACACCTAATGCTATCACGTACGTTGATTCCCCCAGACCATCGGCTCTCCCATGTGCAAATCTGAGATGATGAAGGAAATCGAGTGCCGCACGACCGTCAACCACCAGCCGGCCAAGGACACCGGCCTGGACGCCGAGTGCAGTCTGGAGCGAGGACTAGTCTGCAAGGAGAAGGGCCATACTTGCCCCGACTTCGAGATCCGGGTGTACTGCCAGTGCGAGGAAGGTACGGCCTGTTATAGACATAGACAGTACTTTATTCAGATCCTCATTACATCCTTATGTCATGTACCGTCTTTTCTGTGGAAATGTTAAAACTACCCACATAATATGTTGGCACTTTATCCAACTCGTGATACCAATATTGTAGCGCACGTAAAGTTCCAGCATATATATTTGAAGCTACGACGCCAGCAATGCGACTGGTATTTGAAATTATTTGTGGTGTGAAACAAAAGTTTTTGCTTCGTTGTTTTATTTATACTTTATCGTTTAGTATCTTTCAATAAATTTAAAAATTGAAACAAATTCGTCTCACAAACGTGAGTGTGTGAGTAGATCAGGCAGTAGCCTGGCACATTTGATGAATAGACGATTGTGGCAGTATTATTAAATTCACATTAGTTATGATCACGACTTTGACACCTAATTTTAGCCGTAGAACATCCCAATAATTTCTTAAAAACGTCAAAATGTTTCAACCCCCATTACTCCCCATCAGAATTCCAATGCCTGAACGCGGACCACCCGAGCTACCCTCACCCGAAAGACTGCGCACAGTTCTACGAATGCACCCCGGACCTACTAAACCCGGACAAACCCCACACGGTGCTGAAGTCCTGCGCGCCCGGACTCATGTACAACCCGAAGACCATGGTCTGTGACTGGCCGGCCGCGGTGCTCGCAATCAGACCCGAGTGCGGAAAAGGTTAGTTATATAACTCCCTATGCGTTTTCTGACTTTTGTAAATGAATAAATAAACATTTATTTCGGAAAATATTTTTCCATAACATTTAGGCACAATAATATTAACTTAGCCTATAATAATTAGTACAATTGGTTGTAAAACCTGACCAGGAATGTTTACGAGGTCTATCAAGTGTCAAGAGGGAGTTGCTGTTGCTGTTATTGCTGTTGCCAGTAATTTCTTTAAATGAGTTCTGAAACAACCGCAATATGGCGGCACTTCGTATATTCCTGGTCAGGTATATATAACCTACTTGTTCAGTAGACAGAATCAGAATTATAGACGCCGTTTTTAGTAGAATATCAGTCCACAAACCACACTAGCGCCGCTGTATACTGAAAATATAAATTGGTCGCACTAAAATTTGTGGTTCGTCGGAACAAATAGATGAAGACCAAATAGACCAATGTTCCGATATTATAGTTGGTTTCATGACTGAATTGGCTAATTGAAAAATTCAATATTTATTTACAGCAAAACCGACCACTGTTGCGCCAGTAGAAACGACACACCCCACCCCACCTGCAGGTAATAAATTGATAAACAGATAGTACTTACCTAAATATTTAGTAGCTATCTGGCCAACGTTGCTGTGACTATTTGACGTTTTCGCCGAACTTAGGAATCGCCTAAGTTCTTTCTTATTTCAATTAGGACGTTGCTGATTGGCTAAAAGCTAGTTAAGACGGAACTTAGGCGATTCCTAAGTTTAGTGAAAACTTAAACGCAACAGACTTTCCAAAAGATGGAAATGCTGCCTATTTTCAAACCACACTACCACCTACCCCTTTTTACTGTTTCAGTCTTGTTTCAACGTCTACCGTAACTTTGTACGTACCGCGCTTTTCCAGTAACATTGTTTGAATTTATTTTGTTCTATAAATTATAATTCTCCATTACGAAAAGGATGCTTGCTTGGTACGATAATGGAAATCAATTTTTCTCACTCTCGCAGTCGCATCAAAGTCGGCATCTCAGCAGCGAATAACTTTGCTCAGATGTAGAGCAAATAACGATTGTATTCGCTATTCCAGAGACAACGTACGGGCCCACCACATCTCCCTGTCCGCCGGGGCAAGTGTACGAGGACTGCGCGTACGCATGCGAGCGGCTCTGCGACTATTTTAGCTATCAACTGAAAGCTAAGGGACAGTGCTTGCCCGGAGATGTGAGTTTGTTATTGTGAAATGTTTGTCTTTATTAATGAACAGTTTTAAGTCATATGTTTTAAAAAAATAGGTAAAGTTAAAGACTCGACCGAGTACGTAACGAGTACATCTGTGTGATCGAGGATGCTCGCCTACGCTGGTATGGTCACGTGTTGTGTAAGCCTCAGGGCTACGTGGGAAATAGGTGCCTGAACCTGCCGGTATCAGGAAAGAGGCCCCGCGGGCGACCCAAGCAGCGATGGGTTGACATCGCTGAGTCGGATGTGAGAGCCAACGGCTTACGACGCGAAAATGCCGAAGACCGGGCGAAGTGGAGAAGAATGAGTAGGAAAGCGGACCCTGCCAGAAGCCGGGATAAGCGCTAGGATGACGATGATTGTTCTAAAAAAAGTATAAGCTAATTATCCAATTAATAACAAGAACTGGACACTGCTGCAATTGCGTCTCCTTCATACTTGTCTACATCTGCATCCCATATGGGTAAGAGACTATTTATTGTCATCAGCTATGATCCTGGCATATATTTTACTCTCTGCCACAACCTTCACTTTATATGTCTAGGTATGTTTAGTCCTGTATGTAGACTAAGATTACTATTTTGACAGTCAGCATGCTGACTGTAACGGTTGCGTTTCAGAGCTGTAACGGTAAACTAGTAAGAAACGTTCCGTTTTTGCTGGAGCCGACCAACCGTCAGTTGCAGTTGATCTAACTCTTACGCAGTATAATATAAAGTCGCTTTTGGCTGCGGGAGACGTAGACCAAGGTCGGCTCGCCCGCGCGTCCGAATTAATCCAAAAGCGACTTTATTTTGCACCTCGTAAGGATTTGTATCGACTGCAACTGACGGTTGGTCGGCTCCTGCCAAATCGGAGCGTCTGTTACTAGTTTTATAACTGTTTATCTTACCCGTAGAAATGCGTATCGGGCTGCGTGGACTCGGAAGCATACAGGAAGTGTTCCACCGGCGGGAACCGCTGGCGGGACCACCACACCTGCGTGTCGCTCTCCGACTGCACCTGCCAGTCTGACGGGAATCTTGTCAAGGTAAGCGTTTTATTTTTATGTTATGCAGCAGACAAACAGGCAAGCGAGACATCAGCAACACCAGGAGCGCTTCTAAGGAGATTTCTAATATACCTCTTGAACGATCCTATATCATAGTTCAAAAGAAACATTGCTGGGAGCTCATTCCACATCCGAATCGTACGAGCGAGAAACGTTCTTTCGATCCTTCGTGAACACCAACAGATGGTCTACGTAGTGGCGATGAGTATCCAGCCCGCGGCGGGTGGTATTGTATTGTATGGTATGGTGGTATGGATCGGTATCTATTAGTAGCAGAACTGTATCAAGCTTATGGATGTTTTATACCACTAAGGTGGTAAACAAGCTTCTGCCTGATGGTAAGCAAGCAGTCGCCGCAGCTTGTAGACATATGAGTGGATGGGCACTGCAGCCTAATCTATTCCCGATGCCGACAATGCCGTTGTTAGCTTCCGACTTGAAGGATAACGTCAGTCTAATCAATAGTTCCTTGAAAACGCACCAGCTGTAGTTCTGCATTTATGTTACATGAAATTTAAGTGTATTGAAATTTAGTGTATTTATAGATGTTACGGGCTATCTCCACTTTCGTCACTGAAGCAGTGTATCTAAATAAAAACTACAGTAACGCTACTCCATTCCTACACCCAACAGCCAGGCGGTGTGGTAACGAAGAACTGCACGAAATGCCAGTGCTTGGACAACGCACTGCACTGCAGCTCCTTCGAATGCCGTTACCCTGAAGTGTCCATGATGCCGATACTATCCACTCCTGAGTCCCTGGTCACGAAAGCCACGCCCACAACGCACGCCCCGACCACGCCCACGACACGCCCCCCGACTACGCCCACCACCCATAAGACGACGCCGGGAGTCCTGATAGTGAAGAATACCGCCACGCCGCCGCCCGTTTGCGAGCCTAGCAGGTACGTACTATACCATTTATGGGTGTACTATCTTAGGCGTTGACTCACAAAATATGGCCGTTGGAAACTGGCGGTAATCACCGCTGGTAACCAAGATTTAAAACAACGACTGACGGCACCGAATTCGCTGCCAGCAACTTCACTGTCACGACACAAAGGCTACAATAAAATACTTCCAATTCGAACACACAGTGAGCAAATTCAGACCTCATTTTGACTGCCCAAAATTATGGAGCCCCTCTAAGGGTTCAGTACTTCTCGCCCCTTTGTCACAAATAACTAACTAATTTAACTGACTTTCAGCCAGCGCCGGTAACGGATAAACTTCGTCTTTCATCTAGTCCATTCGCGATAAGAAAATAGTGACTCATTGCTTGCCGCCGGCCTAGCCCCGCCCCTCGACCAATGGGGTTGTAGCAAATTAGAAAACTAAGTTCACAGTGACCAGTGAATATAAATGAAACTGCTAAAAGTAATGGTATTTAAATTCACACAATTTTCTTACGGCGAAAGGACTACTGTCGCACATTTGTCAAGTATCGACAGCTCCGCGTTTGCGGTATCGATAAAGTCGCGCATTCTTAAGCCTGACTCCTTTTCATGTAAAGTTATGAGAAGGTCTATCTGACGATTGCCTTATCCTCTTTATGTCATGAGCAGTGTCACAGCTAACGAACTGTCACAGGTCACAGTTTTACTAACAGTTTTATATTTTTCAGATACATTGACCTGTTGTGGGACAGAGAAGAGCCGCTGCCCGAGACGGCGTTTAGCGCCAGTTCCGTGGCCAGCGATTTGTTCCTACCACAGTACGCCATCTTGGATGGACATCCCCTTGATATTACTGGTAAAGCATTGAAATTATATTATATTCAAGTCAAGTACTTCTTCCTCCAGATTTTTTTACAAAAAAAGCAAATTACGCAGATCGTGCGACATCTAAAAGCCTGAAGTGAATGTGACGCCTGCTCGATCGACCGATCAACGATCTTGATAGAAAATACAAACTTACGGTCTATTTCTTGTATCTAAAGAATTTAAGGAATAGCTACTCGAATCTGGTACTTTTTTATAATAGAGAGTATGCATATATTATATTACGATTATAGTATTTCGAAACTGTTGGTCTTCCTAAAAAGCATAAAATAAATGAAAATTAAAAATATCGACCCTAAATTAGACGCAACGAAACAGTTTGCTATTTTTTTGTTAAACTTTTTTCCTTTCACCCCATACCTAGCCGGCAGCTGGAACCCAGCTGTCGAAGACACGCACCCATACATCCAAGTGGTCCTCCCCCGCCGCGAACCCATATACGGCGTGACGCTGCAGGGCAGCCCGCTCTTCGACCAGTACGTCACGAGCTACGAGCTCATGTATGGAGACGACGGACACGCCTTCGCGACTGTCGACGGGCCTGATGGGAAGCCAAGGGTAGGTTGGATACAGGGCCGTAGGGATTCTAATTTACGAAGGGCTCGTTGAGCCGTTATCAAGACTAGCTTCCTAACAATTCTCACAGATGGCGCGCCCTAACGACTGTAACATTATTGTAGTCTCTTGGCTGTATCTAATATTATTTTATCTGTGGCTGTTAGGTGTTGAAATTTATCTTAATTTTGTTTAGATATGGTAATTCAACTGTTTTTAGATGTAAGTTTTCCTCGGGGCTGTACCACGGGCTCAAGTTCAGATTAGTATAGTAGAAATAATACCTGCCGTTTTAATGCGGTTTCATTTCTTCTGACGCAATGAAAGATGACAGTCACGCACATGGTTTACCATACAACAACGACAATAGCCCCCTTTAGTCAAGAAATTATAATGTTTTAGTCGTTAGAGCGCGCCATCTATAGGAAGTTAGGAAGCTACTTATGAAAATGGCTCATTGAATCACGAATGGAAACGTTATGTGTATACTGCTACTGCTAATTTTAGAAGTTATATGTATATAGTTATAACTATTCAACTAAGATTCAATTAATATTGTACAAGTGTTATTGGTTATCACCTCGCAAGCACGCTGCCACTTCACCAAAGTATACTTAATTGGGGGCTACGGCGCGCTGTGTGAATTTATCCAAGCATATTGTTATTGTGCAGCATGAGTAAGCCCCAGGTGGACCGACGACCTGGTAAAGATCGCAGGTACCAGCTGGATGCGAAAGACACAGGACCGGCCTTTGTGGAGATCTCTGGGGGAGCCTATGCCCAGCAGTAGGCGTCTTCCGGCTGATATTATGATGATAATGATTTTATAAAGCTCGTGCCACGACCTGAGTGGTTTAGTTGGTTAAAATCCGGTCCCGGTCTGAAACGCAGAGGTCCCGGGTTCGATTCCCGGCTGAGCAGAAATTGTAATTATGAATTTTAATTTCTGTTACGGGTCAGGGTGTAGTATGTATAATAAGTACATATGCATTAAAAACAAGGATATAAGTAGTGTATCAGTTATCTTACACTCATAACACAAGCCATGCGTACTTTGGGGCTAGATGGTGCTGTGTGAATTTGTCCAAGAATATTTATTATTATTATTTATTATGTTTTTGTTAAACACCACCAGAAGACGCCACGTGAGTAGGCCTCCTACAAGGTGGACCGACCTAGTAGAGGCAGGTACCAGCTGGCTTCGGAAGGCACAGGACCGGCCTTTGTGGAGATCTCTGGGGGAGGCCTATGCCCAGCAGTGGGCGTCTTTCGGCTGATATGATGATGCTGATGATAATGTTTTTGTTAAATGTTAATTTGAACCCTTTACCAGGTATTCCGCGGCCCCACCGACCACAATACGGCCATGAAGCAGATCATCGAGCCGCCGATAGAAGCCAGCGTGGTCCGCGTCACACCACTGACGTGGCATGAGGAGGTCGCCGTGAGGATGGAGCTGGTTGGCTGCAGGGAGTTCCTAGGCACCTCCACGACTGTCAGGACCACGACTGCTGTGAGATTTTTTCTTTTATAAGTAAATTCTCGTGGATTTAAGATCCTAGACCAAACTGCCTATGCAATATAGGCGACTTTTGCTTACTACAGTGTGTAGGTCGTAGTAGTAGGTGATGTGACCTGGAGGTCAATTCTCGTGCTTGTGATATATATCGAAAGTAGATATAGGGGGAACGTATACAATTGTTGGCACCCCACTAGTGATTGCCACATACAACTTGCAACACAAATATTGAGAATTAGTGTACCAATTAAATCAAATTGATATTTGTTTTTAAATTATTGTTGGCTACATTATAATTTGTTATTAGTCATTTTCGAACATAGATAACTAACTACACAGCAAATAAAAAAACTCGAGGCGTCCAGAGATTGCGCGCGTTTAATGGAGTTTCTCATGAAATTAACAATTACTAGGTATGTTAAAAACTATGTTATTTAAGTTTTGTGTTGAATTTCATGTAAAATATTATTTTCTACGGTTAGCTTAATAAATAAACAATCATTTGAATTGGGTTTTAGAAGTATTAACATAACTCAACTCTAATTAATTGGGTGCCAATGACTGATTTTTTTCTTGTACTAAAGTCTAATTCATTGGCAAATTGTTGCTTTATGTTTTAACAATTTCAGAAGTCAGAGTTAGAATTCAATAAAATAATAGTTTTGAAATACATTAAATCACTTGGCAACGAATTCTTGGCACTTCCAATCATTATACTAAAGGGGGTGCCAATAACTATATACTGATACCAATAATTACAGTTATTGTCAAGGTATCCATTAGTGTACCTTCATGCCATAATCCTGGGCGTACATCGAGTGACCGCACATATTTATTTTTTTACAACAATAATCTAGCTGAATATGCTAAGCCTATTAGTGCAGGAAAATTAGACATTGACCCGGACATTTGAAATAACAAGCTGAAAATTTGTGGAAACGTAAAGAATATTATCCTGATTAATATCAGAAAAGTCCCAACAAGTCTAATCTGCGGAAAATCCGTAATTTAAAAAAAACCGCAGCCGTTTTGGATTTTTCGACTTTTAAGCATAGCAACTGAACCGAGCCTACGATTTTATTGGTTTTTGTTTTAAACACCTTAATTCAGACTGCTTTATCTTTAAAAATGCTCAAATCAATTATTTAATGTAAATTTTAGTCCTTGAGAAAAAACAATACGTACTATTAAAATTCAACAATTGAATTTTGTTCAAAACTTGTCAATAATTCGACGGGTTACAATCCTAACGGCATTTTGGGTAACAATTGGCCAAACGTGTTGTTTTACTAATTGGGACCTGTTAAACATGAATGTCGATGTTGGCACTCCCGATTTTGGACCGGAATCTCAGAATTCGAGTTGGCGACTGGGCTTGGTTGCTCAAAATACAAGTACAGACGACGGAACCACCGATGATAGCGACCCCGTACCTGGTTCTAGCTGATATGACCTACATACACCCTTGCAGAAGCATTTCTGGCTGGTGTTGTACCTGAACGGAACGGAATCTCAGAATTCGAGTTGGCGTACACCCGCTAAAAAATGGAAGCGTTATCTGAGAGGATTCTAAAATATACCACATCATTATATTTTAGCGATTTGTTTCAAATAAAAACAAAAATAATTTTCAAATCGTCTATACATTTTAGGTGGATTATCCTTGCATTCGGCATTTGTTTTCGGAGGAACACACATTAAATATTGGAATAATTTATAGCTTATGACCTATTCGGGGCTATAGGCTACATTACTATCAATTTTCATTAAAATCTGTTTAGTACTTTTTGCGTGAAGGAGCGTGAAATATACTCAAAATCCTTCAAATTTACTGTTTGTTGCTCCTTCACGAATTCTTGTTGTTCTTAGATTTTACGTCTAGAAATGGTCGTTAAAAGTCGTTTCATTTTATTGAATACTAGAGGGCCCGCCGCGACTACGGTATCCTACCCTACTCTACACCTATCTTACGTTATTCTACCCTACCCCTTACTTACCCTAACCCTACCTTACTCCAACCCTACCACTACCCTACCACTGCCTACTCTTTTTTGTGTGTGAGTAGTGTTTAAGTTAAGCTTCCTCAAAAATTCCTATAGATGGCGATCTCTAACGACTCAAACCTATTTTAATATTTTGGCTGTATGGCAAACCTATTGTTATCTACTGTCTTATGCCAAACCTGCTATCATGAAACGGCATCAAAACGCATTTATTATTTGCTAAAGTGCATTCTAATCTAAATTGAGCCCCAAAGAGAACTAACATTCAAAAACCGTTGATCGTCGTCTCGTCGTCGTCTTTAAGTCGAACTAGCTAACCGCCCCGGCTTCGCACGGGTTTTCTCGGCTTTTCTTTACTATAAATATCAATTTAAGTAAATTTTCGGCGGCCGAGTGGTTAAAGTATTCATTCGTAAGCGAGAGGTACCAGGTTTGCAACCCACTGTGGTCATGTACCAATGATTCTTTTCGTGATGATGATTCTTTCGGTGAGACAAAACGATAAACCGGCACATTCCTGGCGACTGAATGTGTAATCATGATCCAATCTGGTCAGGTTCCCCTGGTAGCAGGGTGTAGCAAATAGGTGTAGATGCGCGAACATATATTCGGTAAATTGATTTTTACTTATAACTATTGGCCCGGTGCGACTTCGTTTGCATTCCTACCCCTACCCTACACTACCTCTATCCTATTCTACTCTACCCCTACCCTATCACTGACCACTACCCTTCCCTACTGTACTCCTACTTCTACTTTACCATACGCTAACCCTACATCTACCATTAAAAATGTGACATAATTAGATAGGAAAAAGAAGTGCCAATCACTAGTAATTAGAATGCCAATTATTGTACTATGACTGCCCAATGACTGTACTGTAAAACATCAGTTTTTAGAAGCTTTCTGTTATATTTTTAATTTAATAAAAACGTTTCTTTTTCATTGTATCAAAGAATACATTTAAACTTATAAATTACTTCTAAATATGTTACTAAAATTATAATTCACAAATGTAGCGAAAATTTTTCTCAGGTTGCCAATCTACGTTCCCCTATATCGCAAAAACATGGTGGATATCGAATGAAAACAATTTTGCTTTTTCTCGAGTTATCGGCGCTGATAAATATCGATTGCTAGCCTTCGATATGTATCGAGTGGTCGTTAGTAGTCGATATGAATATCACCGTGATATTTTTCAATTTTCTTGCAAATTTTTGCATGTTTATAATAATATAAAATATATAATTGGATAAAAATTTGCTTGTTTTAATACTGTCAATCGATGATTCTACACTATGTTAAATCGCAGAGAATGAAGCTGCGAAACATAATCTATTATTTACCTCGAACCTGTTACAGGAAAAAGCGCTAGGAATATAAATATAAAATCGATCGAATCGAGACGACAACGAACTATCTCTACTTGAATTGAGTCCTAAGTGTGCAAGAGATCTTCGTTATTACTATCTACACACATACATACATACACACTCACGCCCGTATCACATAAGTATAGGTAGAAACTATCGAGTACCTCAAGCTACGATCTTGACGCTCGGTTCGGTCGGGTATCGGTCGGTCCCGAAAGTTTCGGATCGTCATTTCGTTTTAGACCCCTTGTTTCGTCTCTCACAAATTTATACTACTATACAATAGAGGTGCCTTTTATTTATCTTTGATTTCGTATCGCTTTTACCGTAGCTTGCAATAAAAATCTATTTTGCTGCGAGTTTTTACGCACCAAAAGCGCCCTTTTATTTAGTTATAATATTTAAAGGTAAATTTTTTTTGTCTCGTGCATGTAATTCATTCTGTCCTCAATTGGTATATTATAGTCACTTGCTGCCTTCATTTATAGCGTGATCGCGCTTTGCTACTTCGTTAAAAAGAGCCAGCACTCGCAACAAAAAACAACTTTGTCCACTTGTTAAACAAATAACAAAATGTCCCTCACATTTCTCACTTTTTGATAAAATAAATACTCACTCCCCAGGCCCCAATGTGCACGGACGAGCTAGGACTTGAAGCAGGGCTCCCGGTGGAGAGCATCGAAGTCAGCTCCAACTTCGAGCTGCGAAGGAACTTCGCGCTTAATTCCGGCGTGGGCTGGCGGCCCGCCTACAGCACGCCGGGAGAGTGGATTATGGTGGGTATAGTTCATAAACATAAGGTGTGAGATCGAATTAAAGATAAAAAATGTAAACAAATGGGTTGCCACTATAAAAAATAAAATAGAATCATATGAATATTTAAAAATATTTTACTGAATTAAATAGCGAACATGTTTTATTTGTTACGTATTCGTGCTGTTTTAATGAAATATGTGTAGTTTTCATTTATGCCACTGGTAATGGTGAGAAATTCTAAACATTTGGTTCGTTAGTACAGTACCTACATTATTGCAAAGGCTCGAAAAGTTGGGATTGACCGACGCCGGGACATATATACTGCTTTTCTCAAATAATAATACATAAAATGATACAAGATTCAAAATGGCGACCACTTCTTTCTAATATTGTTGTTTTCTAACAAGTGTTCTAGAATTAATAGGTTCCGAGTTACATATTACGTTTTTAATAAATTAAATAAATGGAGGTAAATCGTATTGTTTCGTTTTCGAAAGTTTACCATCCATTTTTAAACACACTGAAAAGTGTGCATGATGCATAACCATTTGGTAAATAAATACATTCGATAAAACATATTTTATACCCCTGGATAGTACCTTTGACATTGACAGTTGCGTGTTTACATTTTTGATCTTTAATTTCATCTCCAACTCTTATATTTTCGCAGAAAAGATATAAAGAAATAGCACAGTGTATTGAAATGTATATTGGCAAGCAATATCAAACAAAAGTATTCTAAAGTAAAGTAAAGTATTATATTGAAGTATAGTAGTATCTATTATAAATATACACAGTGTTCTTATTGAAAACCAAAACAGCCATATCCCAAAGAGTTTAAAGAAAAATAGTGAGTCATCGTTATTCACTGGCCTAACGCCTCGACCAATCGGGTCGCAACAAATTAGAAAGATAAGTTCACAGTATGCTGTTCACAGCAGAAAATAATAAACAGCAAATACTAGATTGGCTGCTAAGCAAAGGGATATCCTTGACTTTATTTTTAATTTGAGACAATTATGTTGATTGTTATCGATTAATAAACTTAATCTTTTTTTAATATAAGTTGATTGAGTTAATACTGCATTGTGAAAACACCTTTACTCACTATTTTCTTAACGCGAATGGACTATAGTTAGGTTTAATTAGGGTGCTATCAGACAGAAGGGGCTCACGCGTTCAAGTGTTCAGCGTTCGCGTTCTGCGTTCGTTGTCTTGTATTATGTTACATAGACGTACCAACACAGCAGGCATTCTGACCGCGTCGGTCAACCAGAACGAATACCTGACCGCTTGAACGCAGAACGAGAACGCGTGACCCCTTTCTGCAGATATATCTCATAGGTATATGCATTCTCGGTAACTCGACGACCTGCCTTTTATTCCCAGTCGTATCCACCGGGAACGTACTATTTCAGGTGGGAATTGTGGGTCGCCGCACGTAAAAGGCCAAAACACCACATTTTTTTAGGAAATTCTCCGTTCTGAATAAATCTCAAAGCGGAAATAGAAAAGCCTAGTGAAGTGGGTCCTGGCTGTCAGATTTACATTTAGCTGCTGACTTTACCACTATAATGAAGAAGTACACAAATATGTAAAGAAATAACTAACAAATAATTTAGATAGTATAATATGCTAGTTTTGGTGGCCATGAGGACCAGACGCACATTCCTTACATAAATTATGTAAGTCATCATCACAGCCCGTAACAGTCCACTGCAGGACTTAGGGCCTCTCCCACGAAAGGGGAGGTTATTGCCATAATCTCCACGCTTGGCAGGCGGGTTGGAGATCGCAGTGTTTAAATATAATAATGGAAAATGCTGTTGCCCATTTTCCAGACTACGGAGACTCTTGATATGTTGCCTCGAAAACATTAGTCGCCTTGTCACCCATGAATGTAAGGGGTTGGTGCTATTCTACTCTGCCGGACACCACACGGCCGAGTCGCCGATTATGTAAGTGCCTGGTCGAAACTTGGGTCAGCGCATAAGCCTCGCTATCTTGCGGGGCAACGTGGCCAGCCTTCTGTATGTATGTGGCACTGTATGTTTTCTATCTCCATCCATCCCTATCCGCTGTCACCTCCACGCTCACCTCTCGCTCACTGATATCCCTCATCACAATCCATCCACCTTTTCTTTCATCCCCTTCCTGTGTAACCATCCATATTCATATTCAACACCCTCTTGGTGACATGATTAAATTAAATTAAACTTAGTCTTTTCGTCCTATAGTTCGACTTCTCCTCTCCGCGCAACCTGACCGGCATCAAGACGAAGGGCGGGCCCGAGGGCTGGGTGACGCTCTACAACGTCATGTACACTTCCGACTTGAACACTTTCAACCCTGTCATGGATGACTCCGGCTCTTATAAGGTTGGTTTTGTTGCTTCGTTTAGTTTTCGTTTTTAAGTAAGTACAATAATTTTTAACCAGATGTTCCCAATTTAACTATATGTCCCATTTATTTACCTTTTAAATGATAATAATTGCCCTGCGAAACGTAGTAAATCCTATGTGAAATGTCGGAAACAATTCTTTCTTCTGCTGGGAACACTCCGATATCAAAAAGAATTGTCCTTAAATTACGATCAGGCCTATGTGTTACAATTAGATAATCCGTAAATCCGAATTACGTGCTTAAATACTAGCTCCTGTTACGTGTAGCTCCGAGCCGTCTGCAATCTTGTTCCCAAACTATTTAATTTCGCGTTAATTTGCTTCAATTTTGTGTCTTGTTCCCATAACATTACAGTTCACTTTAATCTACTTGTTTCCATTTCGGTTTTCCCCTGAAGATGTTCCCGGGCAACTTCGACGCGGATTCGGTGGTGACGAATACGTTCCGTCTGCCGATCCGCGCGCGCTACCTGAAGGTGCTCCCGCTGAAGTGGCGCGACCACATCGAGATGCGCGTCGAGCCGTTAGGGTGCTTCGAGCCTTACCGTGAGACACTTTTTATTACTAGCTTTTATTTAACAGGCATCGGAATCTATGAGGTTACAAATGGGGCACAAATGGGGTTAGTACGAAGCAGCGGCGTGCCAATGCGGCTCTCCTGAGCAGTCTATAAAACACATATTTGAATGTCCGGATACCAAGTACAGCAGGTAAGCGGAAGATTTTTAGTCCCTTTCGGACCAAGCTCTCGCCTATTTGAGGAAATGTAAATGTAAAATTAAATAATTTAAGTAGCTTTAGGAATTTAAGGGCCATACGATGAAACGAATAAATAAATTTATCTTGCACTGTTCGTAGATATGTTTGTAAGTTGTCCGTCTGAATGAATTGTCTTGACGAGTAGGTACTATACCGCGCGATAAAAGTTTGTTATGAAAAAAAAAAGTTATGATGACGCGTCTCTAGTAATTTCTTTTTCACCCCCAGCCATTCAAGACGAAGAGACCGCCAAGGTCCCCGGGAGCACCCCCGCCCCGCAGTCCTGCGAGCCCTGCCCCGGCGTCGCCGCGAGCCGCTGCGCGTGCGCCGGCCTCGCTCGCTACTACGACGGCGAGGACTGCGTCACCAGGGACCAGTGTCCTTGCGTCGAGTCTTATATGCCGTTAGTATATCCGTAGACCTTCTAGTGGTGGCCTCTGGTGGAAAGAACGTTTCTTGCTCGGACGATTCGGATGTGGAACGAGCGGAGACAAAGTGTTTCCTTTGGACGATGACATAGGATCGTTCAAGAGGTATATTAGAGATCTGCTTAGAAGCGGGCAATGCATTGGTAGCGCCCCTGGTGTTGCTGATACATTAAAAAATAATTATAAGATTATTTAAATACCGAGAAGGACATATACTGATCAAATAAATGTCAATCTCCAAAATAGCAGTTAGGAGCACCCTCAACCGGCGTAAATGTGTAAGAAGATGTATGAACGTGGAAGAGGCGAAAAACGTATGTCAGGATCGTAGCCTGTGGCACTCGATATTAATTTCGTACCCCGCGTGCGTCAGTGCCACGCTACTACGGCAACGAAGGTTGCGTCACCCCCTACCTTTGCCGTCATCAACATCATCTCAGCCCCTGGCTGGGCATCGTTGGACGTATGTAGTCATTGCATGGGTTACAATGCCCGGACAAGAAACGTCAGGCGTGTGCGAGTTCCGGAAACAATCTTATTAATTTTTTGTTCTTGAATTCATTCGAAATTACGGACGATAGCAGTGAAATAAAAAAAAAAATCACCTTCAGTCATATGTAATTTGGCGGTATTATACACAAGAAGCTATTTTACCTATTAATTTACGGGGTGGATTCCAATTTATAATACAAAGCGACACCGTATGCATGTGCTCGTAATAACAAACAACTTTTACGATGACGCCAAATCCGAAATCGCGAAAAATAATCAGCTGTTTCATACAGAATTGACAACCGTATCTGCCAAAATGTACGAAATATCTGATTTTTTAAGGATTTCCAAATTGATGTTGTAGTAAAAGTTGTTTGTTATCACGAGCACATGCATACTGTACTCCTTTATACCTATATTTGAATTATAATCCATTTGAATATCTATAGAATTTAAGGCATAGATTTTCTCTCAACTGTCCATCTTTAAACCCTAGCATCGAACCCCTGTCCCCAGGTACGCGGTGGGGTCTAGTTTCCGCGGCGCGGGCTGCGAGTCGTGCGTGTGCAAGCTGGGCGGGGTCACCGTCTGCAAGCCAGCCAAGGAATGCGTGTGCGCACCGGTCAGTACCACTATATCTTTTTTTAATTGCCTAGGGTCCATCGTCGTCCAGGATATCTGTAGGCTAATTATGTAACGCTGTTGTTAACAATTCTCTGATTGCAATGATTGAAATTAACTGAAACTATTAAATCGGTGATAAGTAATCGCAAAATTAACAAAAATCAGAATTGTTTGTTACAAGGTTACGTAATTAGCCAACTGCAACCTAAGTGCACCTGTAGATATGCCTCATTTGAGGCAGATTGTCTACCCCCCATCAGTATAAAATGAGCTTGCATCACTATGAATGCCCGTACAAAGTGGGGACGGTACAAAGTCTACTTAAAGTTCATTCACGGTAAGCAAATAGTGAGTCATCGTTGTCCGCCGGCCTATCAAGTCGCAACAAATTAGAGAGCTAAGTTCACAGTGACCGATTGACGGCAAAAAATAACAAAAATAAATACCTCACTTGTTAAAATAAACAGCAAATACTAGACTCGCTGCTAAACAAAGGGTTATCCTTGACTTTATTTTTAATTTGAGAAAATAAATGATTTTTATCCATAAACTTTTTTAATATAAATTGTTTGAATTTTTCCTCCACTGTGAAAACACCTTTACTCACTATTTTCTTAACGCGAATGGACTATAGTCACTTTCCATCAGGTGACCCGCTTGCCTGTTTGTCTACCGTATAACATAAAAAGTCTAAACAGTGTTGAGGTGCCATCTTCTATACTATTGTTTATCAACAAACAATATATAATACTATAGTTTTTTTGATGAATGACGTTTGCCTGTATATAATCTTGTCGCAACGACCCACCAACATTAAATCTGTCCACCCAGAACCTGGTACCGACGTTGACCCCATCATGCGAGTGCCTCTGCGAGCCTTGCCCCCCCGCAACCAGGATCTGCCCAACCAGTCACATATGCCTAAGCATCGAAGAATGGTGCGATGGCATTCAGAACTGCCCAGATGACGAATCGGACTGCGGGACCACGTATGCACCCCACGTGGTAACTAAATACGAGCCGAAGGTGTTCACCACAGTGGGACCCACGGTGGGGGCGCCCAACACGGCTACCACCAGCCCTACCGGTACCACTAGCCTCGCTGAAGCTACCACAGCTAAACGTAAGTGTATATTCCGTTGCAGAACCAGTTTAAAAATTCAGATCTTATTAGCTTTTGCCCGCGACTTCGTCCGCGTGGAAATCGTTTAGGGCAGTTTATCTTTTTACCGAGTGACTATTTTAAATTATCTCCCTAATGTATGAAAGCTAGTACTACGGAGAGGTCAAGCTGTATCTCTGGTTCTACCCAATCGAATTAGATGAGACATGGTCTAGGTTTAAAGTTGGACCCCAAACTACCAAACTGTGAAAACCCCATCAAAATCCAATCGGCGCCATTTCCATATTCCGTATAGTTTAGCTGGTATTGTGGTTCTACATCAGGTGTTTTAGTGACCTAAATCAATCATAGTCTTTATGTTACCCTGGCTTAATAGCTACACAACAAAAACGTTTCATTTAAACCTCTCCAGTAAATAATATAAAATATAAAAACAAATGTTCCCCCCAGCAATCCAATGCCCCGAGGTGGAGTGTCCACCCGGGTACTTCCCGCGCGCCGTGCCGGCCGCGAGCCGCCGCGCCGCCTCGGACCTGCCCCCGCCGCGCGCGAGGAAGTCCTACAACCGGTACTACAAGGGCGCCAAGGGGGGCTCCGTGAAGGGGGGCTACGCGAAGGGGGGCTATGCGAAGGGGGGCACCAAAGGCGGAGACTCCAAGGAAGGATACAGTGAGTTTACTATATTTTAATTTTATTCTCTTTTATTTTTCAGTATTTTTTTGCCTTTTGTTTTTATTGTGGCATATGTGTGTTCGTTTATATTTGTTGAAATTTTCTTATTAATATAATAAGAAGGTCATTTTTATACATTTGGAAAACAATAGAACGTAACTTTGACAAGGCAATTAAATCGTTTAGGTATAAAGTATTTACTCCGAGCTAAGCTCAGGTACTAACAATAAAATATATTGTTAGTACCTGATATTTATTTTACGACTCTTAACCAATTCGCAACCCACGGGCAACGATCCACGTTCATCCAATTAATCCTTTAAAAAGTAAAAAAAAAACATAGAAGCTGTTGTCAAACTTCACTCGACCATTCGCCATTACACTTTAATCAACAAAAGCCTCCCCCCAGCGCCCTCGCCGCCCGCGCCGAGCCCCATAGTCCTGGACAAGCCCGCGAACACAACCAACCCCACCACGGAGCAGAGTTGTGCCCAGTTCAAGTGCGTGCCCAACCTGCCGCCGCCGTTCCGGCCGGGCTCCACGCCCACGCCCGTGGTGTGCTCAGCGCCCATCTGCCCGGCCAATTACACGCTCAAGATGGATAATGTACCGTTGGAACCGAATCAGTGCCCGCAGTGAGTATCGTAAACCGTAACACTCTATAAGACTTAACACTTTAGCCTCCTGCTAAAGTCTCAAGTCTACCTATAAACAAATAAATAAATAAAAATAACTTATCGTTTATTTATTTATTTATTTAAGTCTACCTAAAAGTGAGTGATTACCGCCTCTCATGTACATAATGGAAGCCGATTTCACCCAATTCGTGCTCAAACTATCGCCCTTTCCGGTCGGGATCCACTTCCGCACCGGAGCACAAGATGAATATTGAACCGCACACTTGGATAACGTACCGCATAAACAGAATTCTCCTCCTCCATCCTTCGGAAATCCTTGTCCTCAGTGAGTATCTACCATGACTTTGTGTTACCAGGTGGTAGGACTCTGTCAAGCCTGAGGAGTCCGTCTGGGTGAGTGCCACCGCCTTATCTATTTCTGCCGCCAAGCAACAGTGCTTGCATTATTGTGTTCCGGTTAGAAGGATAAGGTAGCCAGCGCAATTACGGACATGAGGCATTTCATCTTAGTCCGCACAGTGACAACCTGCGGTTCTGCATTTTTGTTGCCTGCAACCTAAATGCATTAATCGTAGATGTTGTGGGCGATAGTTACCGCTTACCATCAGGTGGGCTGCCTGCTCGTTTGTCACTGCATAGACTAAAGAACAATTTGTTAGAGGGAGGTCACTCACCTGATGGCCTGTGACCACCACCGTCCAAAGCCATCCACAATATCCGAGGGCCTGAGAGTAAACTCGATTTTTGGAGTTTAGACATACAGCAAGAAGCCCCTGCATCCCATACTGTTAGTTAATTGCGTCTCTGGAAGCTATTATAAGTATTAGCGGTGTTCAAGAGAGACTAATCCCAGTCGACGATTTATTGTCGCAAGACTTAAGTCGGGCGTAAGCGAAAGTATTGTCAGGTCGCACACCTGTACCGTCAATTTCGTCGCTTACTATCCGATAAGATAAATAGTGCTTGCCTATATAATGCCTCCCGTAGGCGTGGAGGATGCTCAGTTTATAATGATCATCATCATCATCTTGGCGTTAATGTCCCGGTTGTGCTCCCGCGCATGAGGGCCCGGGGTCCGTCTTCACCATGATCCAGGATTTGGCAGATTTGGAGCGACTGCTATCTGACCTCCGTGACCCTGCCACCAGAGGAACCTGCCAAATTGGATCATGGTTACACATTCAGTCACCTGAATGTGCAGGTTTCATCACGATGTTTTCCCTCACCGTAAGAGCATCGGTTACTATTCAACTAATGTACATAACCACAAAGGAGTCATTGATGGCAGTGGGATTCAAACCTCTCGCTTACGAGTCGGATACGCAAGCTTGGTATTGAATGCTCTCCGTCCAGGTGAAGTGACGATTTGTGGGCGTTTGCAGGATGCTGGATGCAGCAAGCCGAGGACAGTGAGCATTGGCTCATTGGGGGAGGCCTATGTCCTGCAGTTGATGATGATGATTTCCATTCCAGATACGTGTGCGTGCCGCCCCCAGAACGACCAGTGTTCTGTTCAGTGACGGGGCGCACGTTCAACACGTTCGACGGCACCGAGTACAAGTACGACATCTGCTTCCACATCCTCGCCCGGGACAACCGGCTTGGCGCCTGGAGCGTGCTCAGTGAGTGGCCTTTACCGAAATCTAGCCAGAAATATAGGTATATGAGGGCTTTATAGCCACTGTTGCTGTTTTAAAAATGGCGGCAATATGGCGGCACCTCGTATGAGGTCTGTCAAGAGGGAGCCACTGTCGCTGTTACAAGTACGACGTCTGCTTCCACATCCTGGCGTGCGACAACCGCCTCGGCGCCTGGAGCGTGCTCAGTGAGTGGCCTTTACCGAAATCTAGCCAGAAATATAGGTATATGAGGGCTTTATAGCCACTGTTGCTGTTTTAAAAATGGCGGCAATATGGCGGCACCTCGTATGAGGTCTGTCAAGAGGGAGCCACTGTCGCTGTTACAAGTACGACGTCTGCTTCCACATCCTGGCGTGCGACAACCGCCTCGGCGCCTGGAGCGTGCTCAGTGAGTGGCCTTTACCGAAATCTAGCCAGAAATATAGGTATATGAGGGCTTTATAGCCACTGTTGCTGTTTTAAAAATGGCGGCAATATGGCGGCACCTCGTATGAGGTCTGTCAAGAGGGAGCCACTGTCGCTGTTACAAGTACGACGTCTGCTTCCACATCCTGGCGTGCGACAACCGCCTCGGCGCCTGGAGCGTGCTCAGTGAGTGGCCTTTACCGAAATCTAGCCAGAAATATAGGTATATGAGGGCTTTATAGCCACTGTTGCTGTTTTAAAAATGGCGGCAATATGGCGGCACCTCGTATGAGGTCTGTCAAGAGGGAGCCACTGTCGCTGTTACAAGTACGACGTCTGCTTCCACATCCTGGCGTGCGACAACCGCCTCGGCGCCTGGAGCGTGCTCAGTGAGTGGCCTTTACCGAAATCTAGCCAGAAATATAGGTATATGAGGGCTTTATAGCCACTGTTGCTGTTTTAAAAATGGCGGCAATATGGCGGCACCTCGTATGAGGTCTGTCAAGAGGGAGCCACTGTCGCTGTTACAAGTACGACGTCTGCTTCCACATCCTGGCGTGCGACAACCGCCTCGGCGCCTGGAGCGTGCTCAGTGAGTGGCCTTTACCGAAATCTAGCCAGAAATATAGGTATATGAGGGCTTTATAGCCACTGTTGCTGTTTTAAAAATGGCGGCAATATGGCGGCACCTCGTATGAGGTCTGTCAAGAGGGAGCCACTGTCGCTGTTACAAGTACGACGTCTGCTTCCACATCCTGGCGTGCGACAACCGCCTCGGCGCCTGGAGCGTGCTCAGTGAGTGGCCTTTACCGAAATCTAGCCAGAAATATAGGTATATGAGGGCTTTATAGCCACTGTTGCTGTTTTAAAAATGGCGGCAATATGGCGGCACCTCGTATGAGGTCTGTCAAGAGGGAGCCACTGTCGCTGTTACAAGTACGACGTCTGCTTCCACATCCTGGCGTGCGACAACCGCCTCGGCGCCTGGAGCGTGCTCAGTGAGTGGCCTTTACCGAAATCTAGCCAGAAATATAGGTATATGAGGGCTTTATAGCCACTGTTGCTGTTTTAAAAATGGCGGCAATATGGCGGCACCTCGTATGAGGTCTGTCAAGAGGGAGCCACTGTCGCTGTTACAAGTACGACGTCTGCTTCCACATCCTGGCGTGCGACAACCGCCTCGGCGCCTGGAGCGTGCTCAGTGAGTGGCCTTTACCGAAATCTAGCCAGAAATATAGGTATATGAGGGCTTTATAGCCACTGTTGCTGTTTTAAAAATGGCGGCAATATGGCGGCACCTCGTATGAGGTCTGTCAAGAGGGAGCCACTGTCGCTGTTACAAGTACGACGTCTGCTTCCACATCCTGGCGTGCGACAACCGCCTCGGCGCCTGGAGCGTGCTCAGTGAGTGGCCTTTTACTGCGTTGCACCTGCGCCTACGGCCGCACTAACAGGTGGCTTGTTTAGCGCCTCGAGACTGGCTATAGTCTATTCGCGTTAAGAGAATTGTGAGTAAAGGTGCATTCACAATGGAGTAAAAATTCAAACAATTTATATTTAAAAATAGATAGAGAAATTAATAAAAAGCATCTTAATTGTCTAAAATTAAAAATTAAGTCAAGGATATCCCATGGATATCCCTTTGCTTAGCAGCCAGTCTAGTATTTGCTGTTTTTTCCAACTGGCGAGGTATTCTTTTTTATTATTTTCTGCCGTCACCTGATCACTGTGAGGGCCCGCGGACAACGATAACTCACTATTTTCTTATTGCAAATAAACTATAGTCGCCTAGGGGTTAGCGAAGTAACACGAACGTTAGAGGTTAGAGTTATGGTGGCCACTCATGTTTATACTGACTGTTAATTTTTATGAACCGTGGCATGACAAATAGGCTTGTTTAGAGAGCCAACCGTTTATGGGGAAAAATTTTGAAAGAACGTCATGCCAAATGGGCCAAGGTCAAGCCTATTTTTGTCATGCCCACTAAAAATCGGCATGAACATACGTAGGCTGATGGGTTGATATCCATAATATTCTATTATTATTATTATTTATTTATTTAACAATTTATTGCACACAATACATAGTAAACAGAAATTACAAAAATGAAAGACGACACAACAGGCACTACTTATTTCTAAGAAGAAATCTCTTCCAGCAGGCCTATAGAAGAGAGACATGGTAAGTATAGGGGATGATACGTGCGCAATTATAATAAAAAAAAATTATAAACTACATAAATCATAAATAAGATACTAAATAGTATAAATATATATAAATATACACATACACATATACATACTAAAATATATTCAGGTATTGTAGAACATTCAGGCACATAAGGAAAGATAATGTTCTTTTACACGATTTTTAAAGATTGCTATAGATTGACAATCTAGCTATCCGCTAGACAACTAACTAGACTAGACGCTACGCAAGCAACGTGTCAGTACGGCAGAAGCCTAAATTCCAGACTTCGTAATACACAAATGGTTGTATAAAATCTTCCCCCATTTCCCCCACCAGTCCGCAAGAAATGCCGCGTGGAAGGCTGCCAGAACGAGCTGCTAGTGCACCAGGACGATCAGCTGATCGTGGTGAAGCCCAACCTGATGATAGACTATGATAACTACGAGTACACAGTGGAGCAGACCAGCATGATATGCTTCCAGAAGAACAGCTTCCACGTAGACCAGATCGGGAACGGGATACTTATTACTTCGAGGCGGTACAACTTCACTGTGCTGTATAATAGCGACGGTGATGTTAAAGTTGGGGTGAGTATTTTTTTTTATTATTTGTGTGTGGTTTTATTTGGAACGGTTTTGTAAGGAAATAATGACACAACATGCAACAATTCTTGTAATGTATGGGCCATATTTTATTCTACTCATTGTATATTACGAATCATCACTGAGCCTACAAAATGCCTGAGAAGCCTCAAAGTTCTGATAGTGGGGTGGGTGCAGGTGACACAAAGTCGATCGGTATGGGAAGGTCTTGGAAAGGAAACCTGTGTCCATCTGTTGAGGTGATTATAATCCACCAAACCATTCACCAAACTACATTACATTTTCTGCGTTCTGTAATTGTAATTGTTTCCGACGTCAGATTATAGGTTGACGTCAAATTTTATATTTCACGTCTACACCATCCGTTTGCGCAAACTTCGTTTGTGCAAGCATAAGTTGGTGTCGTGTGAACCCGGCTTTAATAGCGCCCCTGGTGTTGCCTGGTAGGCAGAGACCAATTGTTTTACTTGCTACGGTCCTGATAAATCTCTCTTGGTTCTTCCACATTCATCAATCTTTTCATATATGTATAGTTGTTGAGATCATGTTTATTATCGGACCAATAACCTAAAGCTACCCACCTAAAGGTCCTAAAAACGTTAATGGGAACCGTGGACGGGCTCTGCGGCGCGTTCGACGGCAACCCGGCCAACGACCGCAGCCTGCCCGGCGGCAGTCTCGCCACCAGCGTGGACGAGTTCGGGCGCGCGTGGGCCAAGCCCGGCCTGCCGCCGACGGCCTGCCAGGCCAAGCTCGTCCCGCCGGAGCGGCAGCGGCGGGCGTGGGACCTGTGCGAGGTTATCATGTGAGTAGGCGGGAAGTCATGCTGCCAAACTCAAATCCAAATATAAGACGTCATAGATAGCTATATAAGCCATACATATGAGATACTTCGAAAAAGAGACAGATGACGAGAGAGAGAGAAAGAAAGGCAGAGAGGAGATTGCGAATATCGTCGTCATCATCATATCATCCGAAGACGCCCACTGCGGGTATTATCCTTCCCCAGAGATCTCCACAAAGGTCGGTTCTATGCCGTCCACGTCCAGGTGGTACCTGCGATCTTTATCAGGTCATCGGTGCACCTTGTCCTTCCGATAAGTAATCGCCACTCGAGAACTCTACTGCCCCAGCGGCCTTCTTGTCATGCGAACGTATACGAAGATGAACTATCCGGACGGCGCACTCGCCTACACCGTGGACGAGTTCTGCGTGACGTGGGCCGAGCTCGCCCCGCCTGAAAGGCAGCGGCATGGTTGTTTTGACAGTGACAAGATTCAAAAACTATAAAAAAATTAAAGCGACCTCTTACTTAAATGCTGCTTCCATACCGCAGCTTGAGCGTTTGTTTCATAAGTAGCTTTAGCCAAAGTAGCAATTTTTGGCTCAGAAACAAAAACAACTCCAAAACCACCTTTGTTTCTTAATCAAAAATCCCTCCATAATCCAGGGAAGAACCCCTCAACCAATGCGGCAAAGTGCTCAACCTGGACAAATGGCGCAGCATATGCCTCGAAAAGATCTGCGAATGCGCCGACCTCGTGGTAGACGGGAAGCAGCGTACGGATGAGGAGTGCCGCTGCATTCTTCTGGAACAGCTGGTCTCGGAGTGCTTGGCTGCCGATAAGGAGGTGGATGTGGCCGGCTGGCGGGTTAAAAGGGAGTGTCGTGAGTGGCTTTTTTTTTACTACTACAGTTCGTTAAGTAGATAAAGTAAGTACGACGAATGGAGAGAAAAATTGTTCACAGCAGTTCGCGAATTGTCTGATCATATCTGTCATGTCACATGTCAGGCAACATGACAGGTTGTCATCATCCTTCAAGAGGCTTAGCCCTCATTAGCACCAACTCATTTCATTGACGGGTGCCATTACAAGGCGATTAGAGCGATAGAGTCAGAGATCTTTAACTGGTAAACCATGCGTGGAGAGTGGTTGTGCCCTCCACTAATGTGGAGGAAGTTCAGGTCTTGCACTTTTATGGGCCATTGATGATTATGCTGTGATGACATCATCATCATATCAACCGAAGGGCGGGTCCCACTTCCGGACATATTCCTCCCTCAGAGATATTTCTCGTCTCCACAGATGACATGTCTTTTCATAGTATATCAGTTATCTAGCACCTATATAAGAAGTTTTGCTTAGTTTAGGTCTAGATGGCGCTGTGTGAATTTATTCACGATTATATATTATATTGTTACCTACAAAATTTTCGCCATGTATTATCTATGTTATCTTTCAACCGCCAGCCGCCTCCTGCCCCGCCCCGCTGGTCCACTACGACTGCTACGGCAAGCAGTGCGAGCCGTCGTGCCTGGCTTCAGGCGCCAACACAGACTGCCCCGCAGCCGCCGGGCTCTGCTGGCCCGGCTGCTACTGCCCGGAGGGGACGCTGCGGCGCGGGGACGAGTGCGTGCCGCCTAGCGACTGCCTTGACTGTGAGTGGGGGTCTTTCTTGGCCAGTAACTTACTATTGCCTAGTACGGAGGGGACGCTACGAAGCGGGGACAAGTGTGTGCCGCCTAGCGACTGCCTTGACTGTGAGTGGGGGGGTCTTTCTTGACTATAAAGTTACTATTTCCTAGTGTAAATCTTTTTGTTGCAGACATACACAAACCTTTGCAGGCCCAACGCATTAGTCGTAATAGGTAGTTAATCTTAATTAACTCCGGTGTGGCAGCGGCTGACAGTGCGATTGTGAAGGTGGAAAAGGGTAATTGTGCAACGGTAAACCCACCTGGCCGGGTGTTGTGCCCAGGAGCCCAGGGGTCTGACAGTTGAGCGTCGTAGTATTTATGTCGTAGAAGTTGGCACACTTCTCTAGCGCGATGTAGGAAAGGTCATCGTAGTGAGTATTATTGAGATTCCTTATTGGAGCGAAAGATGTCGCTACATCATTGGGGCGAGACTAAGAACTCTCAAGCCGCCTACCGCTGCCACTCTGGTGTAAATTAAGCCTCAAATTTGCATTATGATTAAACGGTTTATTGTTGTTGTTGTAAGTGTTGCTTTTGTGTGCACTACCAGTCTGCTGTCATAATCCTGTGCTTCTCTCCATACCAAGGTTGTCTGGAAGAGATCACATTAGTGATAAGACCGCCCTTTGTACTACCTAGCATATTTTTTGTATCCGTACTTGTGTCCTCTGGTGTGCAATAAAGAGTTTTGTATTGTATTGTATGAGCGGAGAAACGAGGTACAATGCACGACTAAACAGTAAGCTCGCCTCTAACAAAACATAAGTAATACTATGAGCAATACATTCCACTTTGACTTGCTCTCATGCATTTTGCTTCTGAATTCAGTCGGTTGAATTTAGCCAGGTGTACTAAGCTCATAAGGTAGGTAATTCTAATAATTACTTTCAGGGTACTCCAATATCGAAATTTTGCACGGAATGGGTAAAAATAGCACGAAATCTGGCCCAACTACAAACTAAACAACTACCGTCCCTTTTATTTGTATTGTCTAATTCCGTTTTTAGCTTAAACATTGTTAAATACTAATATTTATAAAACTACCCTCACGGCAGGCGCGTGTACGGGCATCGGTTCTCCCTCCAAGTACGTTTCGTTCGAGGGCGACGACATTCCTTCGTTCGGGAACTGCACCTACCTCGCCTCCAGAGATATCAGTGACAAGGAGCACCAGTATCAGGTAAGGGCTTCATGTAAAAGGCTGGATTATGGTCATGGTAGACCTCAGGCCCTCGCGCGTGAGAACAAAACTGAGATATTGGCGGCATGATGATTGTTATATATTATAAAGGCAAAATGCTTAATAAACTAGTCCTCACAGTCACACCTGCTGTTCTGCTTTTTTGTTTCTGGGCTGTCTGCTCGTTGGTCACTGAAAAAATACTCTTTATATTTATGTAATCCTTCTTCTTCTCATACCAAAAACAGCCTCATTTATTAAAAAAAAATGATATCTTGACGTTAATGTTCCGGTTGTGCTCTGGCGCACGAGGGCCCGGGGTCTGCCTTGACCGTTGATCAGGATTTGGCAGATCAGCTAATTAAAGTGGAGCGACTGCCATCTAACCTCCGTGACCCTGCAACCAGGGGAACCTGACCAGATTGGATCATGGTTACACATTCAGTCGTCTGAATTTGCAGCGTTCATCACGATGTTTTCCCTCACCGTAAGAGCAACGGTTAGTATTCAACTAATGTACATAACTCAGAAAAGAGTTATTGGTACATGGCGACAGTGGGATTCGATCCCGATACTTTTTTTGAGTCAAATACCTTAACCACTAGGCCACCGACGTTCCTTACGCTCCATAATACAAAATATAGTCGCTTTTTGCGTCTGTTTGTTCACCGCTAACTCCTAAGCCACGCAACAGATTTTGATGCGGTATTCACGGAAGGTTTACATGTATCATCATCATCACAGCCCGTAACAGTCCACTGCAGGACTTAGGGCCTCTCCCATGGAAGGGGAGGTTATTGCCATAATCTCCACGCTTGACAGGCGGGTTGGAGATCGCAGTGTTTAAATATAATAATGGAAAATGCTGCTGCGCGGTTTCCAGACTACGGAGACTCTTGATCTTTTGCCTCGAAAACATTAGTCGCCTTGTACGACACCCATGAATGTAAGGGGTTGGTGCTATTCTACTCTGCCGGACACCACACGGCCATTACATGTATAATAGAAGTATATTATAACAGAGCAAACCTGATTCATATTCATGCCAATAGCCTAAACTAAGTGTATATCGTCAGGTGTACGCAACGAGCGGTCCGTGCCCGAGCGACGTGGGCGGCGCTTCGTGCGTGCAGAGCGTGCATCTCTTGTACAAGGGACACGTGTTCACTGTCACCAGGGACAGGACTTCGGACAAGGTAAGACGTGCCAGCCGCAAACGGGGGGTCAATCATTCAACCGTATAGAATGTGTAGGCGTCGTAGGTTATACAAAAAAAACACTTTGTAGCGATAGCAGAGGTGACTTTAATGTTGCTGAAAAGCGAAATTGCCAAGAGTATTTGAGACACACCGGTTTTTTTTTACTTCTAGATACCACCCAGAAGGATAAGTAAGTAGTAAGGTTGCCTAGAAGAAATCGTTTTAAGCGATAAGGCAGCCTGTTGTTTTCTCTGTTGCTACCGATATGTACCGACTGTATACTGTATTTATGCAATAAATACTCGATTACGTAGGATAACCTACGGAGCCCTCACAGTCCAGTAGTCTCATGGCCAATTTCTCGTACATCAATCTATTGTTAACCATCAATTAAAATTCGCCATCCTTATCTATGGTGAGTTGTAGACCATAAAGAGTTTAAATCGATGATTAACATTGCAATTCAAGCGGTTCATAAACTGGGCGTTCGACGCACCAACTTCTACTTTTTCTATAAACTTTGACATCTTTATAATAATCATTTTTTTCCCCAGTTGCTAACGGTGTTTGACAACGAGCCATTGTACAAGTACCCATCGAACAAGGATTGGTCGATTGACGGCGATAAGGACGTCGTAATATGGCTCAAGGAACCACATGTAGAGGTAAGAAGGGGGAGGTAAGAAAGAGGCCTTACGGAGGCTATTGAAATAGTCATAGTCATTATGTGACGAAGTCTGGTGACTTATGCAGAGTATTTTGGTTATGTGGCTGGTATTTCTTTTCCCATTTCTTTGATGTTAATTTATTTACTACCCTCATCGACTACCCACATTTTGGACGAAGCATTATTGTGAATTATATTGTATTGACGGTTGTATTAATATTTAATGATGTCGACATTTATTGACAATAACTAGATACATTTATGAATTATCGAATGTATGACTGTTAATTTATTTTCATTTCAATTTTTTTTTCTTTTATTCATCTACCCTATTCTTATATTTAGTATGTGGACAACGTGGTTTTACGATAACTAAAATAATTTCGTGTAATGCATTTTGATCTACATAAATCTTTAAACCCGAACAGCTGACAGTTCTCCACATCAACATGGAGTTCAGTGTGAAGGTGCCGTCGGTGCTGTACAGCGGCTCAACCGAAGGGCTGTGCGGCGTGTGCGCCGGCCGCGACGCGCGCCTGCGCATGGCCAACGGCACTTACACTGAGGATATCGAACTTGTACGTATTGGTGGTACATCAAAATCTCACGCAAATTGATAAAGAATGCTGATATTATGTGCTGAGCTGGGGTGACTACAATATCATCATCACAGCCCGTAACAGTCCACTGTAGGACTTAGGGCCTCTCCCACGAAAGGGGAGGTTATTGCCATAATCTCCACGCTTGGCAGGCGGGTTGGAGATCGCAGTGTTTAAATATAATAATAGAAAATGCTGCTGCCCATTTTCCAGACTACGGAGACTCTTGATCTTTTGCCTCGAAAACATTAGTCAATTGACTACAATATGATTTTACAATATTCAACGTAATATGTTCAACTAGCGACCCGCCCTGGCTTCGCACGGGTAGTAATCTTAACGAATTCCTTATGAATCACTATGTCTATTGGTGAAAACCGCATGAAAATTCATTCAGTAGTTTTTTAGTTTATCACGAACAGACAAACAGACAGACGCGGCGTGGGACTTTGTTTTGTAATATATGTACTAGTTATAAATGTACCTTGATTTTAACATATTGCATAATGTTAATATTGTTACAACGGTAAGATATATTGGTATTGCCAAATAAAATCTATGTCTATATTTTTGAGTTTCCTCTGACGATTTCATCATCATCCTTCGAGCACTCAATCCTGGCCTCTGCCAGGGCCCGCTTTCCTGCTCCTGTTTCTCCACTTTACTTGAAACCGATGTGATTTTATAAGACTTATGAAATAAGAAATAGACATGTCGGGCTCTAGGCAATTAATCTTCAAATTCCAAAGGATTCAGATGAAAAAGCTAATGCCCATGGCAGTTTGTTGTTTACACTAAAGTTTTCACCCAGAGTCCAATTGCAAATTATCCTGTCTTGTGCCTAATATAATGTCTGCAACCCCCAGTACGGCAAGAGCTGGCAAGCCAGTCCCGAAGTGCTGGAACAGCTGTCGCTGCCGAAGGAGCAATGCGCGGCGGTGCCCCCGCCCCCACCCTGCGCGCCGCCGCCCCCCGGCCCGCACCCCTGCGACAACCTTTATAATGCTGATCGATTCGGACCGGTGAGTATGATGCTACTGTTTTCAACATAAAGAACAATACACTGCTGGATACACAGAAATTAATATAAGATAAGTAGGTAAATAGAAATGCCATGTGTTATCGCTACCTCGATCACTACTGCGCATAACTGTACTACTGCGCAATAAGTGTTAGATACTACTATGCAAAATATGGTTATCCGAGCATCTGCATGGCGACTAAGTCACGCGCGCATCGGTTTTTATTGACTTATAGTATTTCCAATTCTGTGGCTGGATATAAGGCTTTAGGTGCACTTCTTGACGCCTCGGCGTAAGGCCCGAGGGAACACGAGTTAAAATAAATACTAACGTGTAGATGGCTAATTTGTATTGCCTCGTCGACGTTCGCCTACAGACCGAATGGAAACTAGCGCCAACGTGTATTAGGATTTTATATGGCAGCACTTCATTACAAATTTATCGTCAAGCTGGGCCAATATGCTTTACCGCTTTTAATCAACCATTGCCAGCCATTGGCAGCATTTCTATCACCTGATAGAAAGTGGTCACTGCCGCCTAAGGACATCAGTAACATCAGCAACACCACCTACCTCAAGTTCGTCGTTAGTGGCAATATTGTAGCCACATATTGCAGTAATACGGATAATCATTCTCATCATCATCATCTTATCGTTAATGTCCCGGTTGTGCTCTCGCCCACGAGGGCCCGGGGTCCGCCTTGACCATGATCCAGGATTTGACAGATCAGGTAATTATAGTGGAGCGACTACCATCTGACCTCCATGACCCTGCTAGCAGGGGAACCTGACTAAATTGGATCGTAGTTACACATCCAGTCGTCTGAATGTGCAGGTTTCATCACGATGTTTTCTCTCACCATAAGAGCATCGGTTATTATTCAACTAATGTACATAACTCAGAAAAGAGTAATTGGTACATAACCGGAGCGGGATACGAACCCGGTACCTTTCGCTTACGAGTCGGATACCCTAACCGCTCGGCCGCCGATGCAGTAATACGGATAATATTGGCTTAGAAACAAGCCTCCTAATACTACTACCCCCACCCCCAGTGCTACGCGCTAATAGACGTGACGGACTACGTGTCGTCGTGCGAGGCGGACGTGTGCGCGGGAGCCGCGTGGTGCGGATCGCTGCAGCGCTACGCGGACGACTGCCGCCGGCGGGTGGTCTGCTTGGACTGGCGGAAGGACCTGTGTCCGCTGCGATGGTGAGATACTACTGCCTACCCAATTTGACGCTACTTTTTGACGATTGAAACAGATATTTCATGTTATTTTTTATCAATAGGCTTACTTTTGACCTCAACTCGCCTGACGGAAAGCGACGATGAGGTCGAAGATGTAGCAGGCGTGCCTAAAAGATACCTATTGTCTCTTGATTTGAAGACCCCACGGTTATACTTATCGGGGAACAGTGACTCGGACAGTAATGTCGTAATCAATAAATAAATTTTTAATTTACCTATCAGTGCTTCAGTTTTCTAGCTAGTCTGTCGTATGAGTATGTTCCCTGATCATTACAAACAATTCCAGCGAGGAGCCCCTGGTGTACCGCCCGTGCGTCGACTGCGAACGCACCTGCGACAACCCCGACAGCAAGTGCAAGAAAAATAATCTAGAGGGTTGCTTCTGCCCAGAAGGAAAAGTTCGAGTCAACAACACTTGCATAGAGCCGACCAAATGCTACCCTTGCGATGCCAATAAGGATCATTACGCTGGAGACGAGTGGCAGGTGGGTAGATCAAGCTGATTGTTAACTATATTTATCAAAATTCTCATGAGATTTGTGAAATCCTGTGATTAATCTTATATTTGACTTGAATGTCTGGGAATAGTCACACATACAGCATATAACTCTCTAATCGCGCCTCACAAGCTTTCCTGTTAACGATATACTGCATCATCAGCCAAATGCAGTCCAGTCCACTGTCGGCTGGCAGTGGAGCGGAGTGGAATGAAGGTGAATCGTGAATTCATACTTTGTCAGGCAGAATGCTACTTTAGCGATATTCTATCCGCACAATACGTCTCAATCTCGTCCTCACTGACTGCTACGCGATCTGGAAGACTTCTAAACGCCATCAACGGAGCTCACCAACCCGTCCTTAGACATTTCTATTACAACTGTAGATTACAGGGGCCTAATTCTTGCGCTGCGCCATCTCGAATTCGACATTTTTTCTGGTTAAATGTCTCTAATAGAAATGTAATTTAAAACGATTTTCGACAATAAAGGTCTCTTGCTCGCTTGCATGTTTGCCTACCGTATGACATAAAATAAATAAATAAAGGATTAGCGAAAATCGTTGACAATAAGTTTTTAGTTTGCAACAGAAATTCCGTGACTTTGACAGATATTTGTGGCTAGAGAAAATGTCGAATTCAATATTTGAAAAACACTTTAATTTATTTTATTTTATTCATAAAAAGCTTTAGCCTAAAATTATGTGTTACTGTTCCTTTTTTACCAATGAATAACGCACATAAGTACAGACCAAAATTAAAGTAGTTTAAAATAAAACTATAACCTAAATATAATTCTAACATGAAAAGCGCGAGTACCCCCCCTCCAATTCGCTTCGACTCCACATTCTGTACCCCCACCAGGAGGACGAGTGCACGAAATGCACGTGCACCAAAACCCCTGCCGGGCCTGCGCACGCGGCGTGCACGACGCAGGGCTGCGCGGCGCCGCTGTGCCGCGAGGGGGAGGACCGCATCGCGCGGCCCAAGCGCCCGGGGGACTGCTGCCAGGAGTACGTGTGCGGTGAGTCGGAGCGACGGCTTGTGTACTGCTTCACAACATCCGTTGGCCGTGTGGTGTCCGGCAGAGTAGAATAGCACCAACCCCTTACACTCGTGTGTGTGGTACAAGCCGACTAATGTTTTCGAGGCAAAAGATACAACTACTACAACCCCTTCGTGGGAGAGGCCCTAAGTCCTGCAGTGGGAAAGGGAACCGCCAATGTTGACAAGCGAAGATAGAGAAGGTGGAAAAGGGTAATTACCCACCTGGCCCGGGGTTGTGACCAAGGGTCCAAGGGTCCGACGGTTGATCGTCGGAAATAGTAAATATGCCGCGGTGTTGGCACACTTCTTTAGCACGATGTAGGATGGGCAGCGCCATCTATGTGTGGATCGCTTGCCAACCTTTTGTTCATGTACTCGTAATATGAGTATCGTTGAGTTTCCCTATTGGAGCGATAGATGTCGCTACAGGTCTATGTCTATGTCCATGTTGATTTCTACTTGAAGTCCACATTTATAGGGGGTCGATGAATTTTAATTTCTGTTACGAGTCTGGGTGTTCTATGTATTTAAAAAGTATTTAAGTAATATATCAGTAATCTAGCACCCATAGCACAAGCTTTGCTTAGTTTATAGCTAGATGGCGCTGTGTGAATTTGTCCACGATTATTTACGATTATTGGAGTATTCTCAACAGGAAACGCTGTTGCCTATTTTTTTTTAAAGACAAAAATTGTCTTGTCATAGTTTGCTAGGAGGGGCTGATGACGTCACACCGTAGGCGGATGTAGCGGTTACAGTCGCAACAGATCCGCCGTTCACACCATTCTGATGTCCCATGCAGCACCATTGCGACAACTCAATGTATACCAATGTGTATTTAACTGCAATACACACTCATGTATGACTTGGTACATATTTCAGTGCCTAAAGTGGAAGACGTCAAATGTAAGGAGCCCAAGAAGATCGAATGCGGATACGGACAAGTGCTGAAACAGAAAACCACGTCCGGTGGATGCATAGAGTTTGCTTGTGGTAAGATCAACTTTTGTGTGAAGCAATGTGTTTTGAATTTCCCAGTTAATTTGTACTTTGTATAGGCAGGGGGATGCACTTCACTCGTCGTTAGGATTTAAGTGCATGTGCGAATTAAACTAATTTCGAGGACTCCTTAACTTAACGGGTCAATAAAATCCCTCAAGGGTTCCAGAAACGGCTTGCCTTATCTTGTCAGTTTACGACAGTATAGTCTACACAAGCAAGTCAATACGATCTAAACTGTGTGCCCAAATAGCTGTGAAATAGCTTCATGGTCCTGAAGCTTTAGTTTTTATTTGTATGTAGTACCTATAAAATAAAGTCGCTTCCCGCCGTTTGTCGCTCAGATCTTATAAACAGCGCAACGGGTTTTAATACGGTTTTCAATAATAGATAGAGTGATTCAAGAGGAAGGTTTATAAGCGAGAAAAAAGGGTAGGTAGGGGTAAAGTAGGTGTACGCGAACCAAGTCGGGGCCGGGTCAACTAGTTTATATATATAGAGGGAGAAAAGCGAGAAAGCACGTCACTTGATGGTGGATGGATTCTCTAGAAGATCCTCGTGAATTCCTTTGTATCTCTCGATTGTCGTACTGTTATAGCCGGCTCATGCTAGTCTTAGTGCCACCCTGGCCACTGCTGAGCTTACTCAGCAGTTATCATACGAAGTACTATGGAGTATATCGGAGAGCAGTCAGTCTGTTCAGATCCACCATACAGAGCGGTTGCCAAAAGATATCCGTGTTATTTAAATGTTATTCTTTTCTTATTAAAGTGTTTAAATCTATAATCCTTTTTTTTTAAAAAGGCAAATCTTGAATCTCGTATAACATTTTGGTGGCAGCGGTGGGATACGGAAATCCCCAGTGCCCGGCAACCGTTACGCAGACTCGCTCCGTATCCTGCAGAACTATAATTATATCCATAATTTAAAATCCTGCGCTATAGTGAAAAGTTATTGTGCTATAGTAAATAAAGTTCAGTGCTCAAGGTGCTTTTCTTCATCTTCAACGTACTCGTCACGACCATACGGTCAGATCCTGGAAAGGGCCTGATCGTCCAGCGAAGACAGTATCGCATCCCGAACAGCGATTACTTATCTTCGACCGAGCTGTGTGTGCTCCAAACTGAGAGAGAAACCTTCAGAAGTACTTACCGAACATCCATTCTACTTCGATATCCTGTATCCCAAGATCAAATCGAGAAATTGATAATTTAAGATTCATTAAAATATTCGCCGACTGGGAAGTCGTAAGCCCCGCCGAGCCTTATCGCATCGGAATGTTCCCGGCCGTCGCGCTTGCATCCGTCGCCCACGTACTGCTGCTGATACTGTAAGTCTTTGGTCATTGTTTTGTCTACGACTGACGAACATTAGGGTTGCGTAATTTATTTAATTAATTGAAAGTATCGTAATAATTATCTCAGTGATTGTAATATATATATTTTACCCTTGCTACTTGTTCTATCTAATTTTCCTGTAAGATTAAGTATGCCAAAAGTGCCCAAAGTAGAAGAAAGTAAATTAACTATCGATATCCCAACATTAGAACAGGTCGCAAGTGATACGTCAGTGAGGTCACCACTTGTTTCTCCTCGCGTTACTAGATAAACGGCCGCAGTTTCAGCAATGCACGAATTAGAATTAAACATTTTATTCAAGTTCATAAAATCATATGATGGTAACCGGGAAACCCTGAGCTCATTCATTCTAAATTGTGACAATGCATTCGACCTCGCATCTGATTACCAAAAACCAATTTTGTTCAAATTTATATTGAGCCAACTAAATGGAAAAGCAGAAATTGCCTGCTCCATTAAAGAATTTTCTACGTGGGACCAACTCAAAGATTTTCTAAAAACACAATTTAGTGAACGTAAACACTATTCCCACCTCCTTACTGACCTTCAAGAGAGCAAACAGGGTCCGCAGGAGAATGCCAGTCAATACGCGCTACGCGTAGAGACCTACCTGTCGCAACTGCTCACGGAAACAGCGCTATCCACCACGAAAACGAAAGAGCTACCTGGTCGTACCGCGGCTATGGAGGATCTCGCTCTCCATTATTTCCTCATGGGTCTCCATCCTCGTATTTCAAATATTGTCAGGTGTAGGTCTCCTAAAACCTTAAATGAAGCAATTAACCTAGCTGTCTCTGAAGAGCGCATCCAACAAACGTTATATAGGCGCCCGCAGACTGACCATAAGTCTGCAAGCATGAATAATAACAACAACAGATTTAGAACTAACGTATCCAAGCCAGATGTGTCAAACCCGCAAAGATCATCAAACCCTCATCCACAGGGCTCATCCAACATTTTCTGCCGATACTGTAAAACACCCGGTCATGATATCTCCGCTTGTAAAAAACGGGAATATAACAATAACCGTTATAGAAACCAACAGAATACATTCCCTGGCCAGAGCTCTCACAGACCACCTCCGCGCGTTAACTACCTTGATCAGCCTGATGAAGAGGCTGGCCAAGACGAAGTAGACCTTTCACTCGGAAATTTAAACGGTTAACAGTCTCGCCACGGTGTCACTCGAGACTGTCCACTGAAGTCGACACCAATCTCCAATCTCCCAAATCCTTAAATTCTAAATCGACCTACCAACAGGGTAACCAGCCCCAAACAGAAGGTCATATATCTACCACCTTAAATTCTAAATCGGCCTACCGACAGGGTAACCAGCCCCAAACAGAAGGTCATATGTCTACCACCTTAAATTCTAAATCGGCCTACCGACAGGGTAACCAGCCCCAAATAGATGGTCAGAAAAGTACTAAATCCAATGCAATTTCCGATGAAAAAGAAGTATATGAGATAAATATAGACACAACCAAACGACTCTTACCTCATGTCCTACTATATTCACAAGTCTCAGATATCCCGCTATCTCTATTAGTTGACTCAGGCTCTGCCATATGTCTACTAAAAGAATCCTGTGTTCATAAAAAACAAAGACTTGTCCGAGAACCAATAAAACTCAAAGGCATAGACCCTGGTGATGAACCGACTTCGACTTTGGGTCACTTCGAACTCAAACTGAAATTAGGTGAAACGAAGTCCGCGTCCTTCAAATTTCATGTCATAAGAGACATCAACCTGCCTTACGATGGAATCATAGGGACAGATTTCCTGACATCATTTGGTTGCAGAATCGATTATATAAACGACACCCTGAAAATAGGGAACTCAAACATCAAATTACTCTTTTCCGACCCATTCTACATCATTCCTCCTCGTTCCGAAGTTGTCATTGAATGTTCAGTTCGTAATAATGACCTTAAAGAAGGCATCATTACAGATCAGCATATCTCTGATAACTTACTAATTTCTAACTGCATCGTCAAAATTAAAGAAAACAACCGTGTCAACTTGACAGTTGCCAACATTTCTGAATCCCCTATTAACATCAAGTCTAATTTAAATCTCAATATACAACCTCTGCATTCTACCGCATTTCAAATTGGCACCAATATCCCAAGTACATCCATTAGAACAAATGACGTAATCAACTCCCTAAGAATCGATCATTTAAACCAAGAAGAATCTGATGCCCTTATTGAGCTGTGTTCCCAGTATTCAGACATCTTCCATTTACCTGATGATCAACTAACCCACACTTCTGCTCTCAATCATCAAATCAAAACCAACAGTGATACTCCTATTCATACCAAATCTTACAGATTCCCAGAATTTCATAAAAAGGAAGTAGTGACTCAAACTAATAATATGCTCGACCAGGGTATTATAGAACCATCATCCTCACCCTGGAGTTCGCCAATTTGGGTAGTACCCAAGAAACCAGATTCTCAAGGTCGTCGTAAATGGCGTATAGTCATCGACTACCGAAAATTGAATGATATTACTATCGGAGAAACATATCCTATTCCGCAGATTTCTGAAATTCTGGATCAATTAGGAAATAGTAAATACTTCTCAACTCTAGATCTCACTTCCGGTTTTCATCAGATCCTCATTTCTCCCGAGGATAAATCCAAAACAGCCTTCTCTGTGCCACAAGGTCATTACCAATTTAACAGAATGCCGTTTGGATTAAAAAATGCACCTTCTACATTTCAAAAGCTTATGAATAACTGTCTTTCTGGTCTTCAAGTTACACGATGCTTTGTCTATTTAGACGACATCGTCATCTATTCAGCTGATCTTATCTCCCAAATAAACAATCTGAAAGCTGTCTTCGACAGACTCCGTAACTTCAATTTAAAACTACAACCCGAGAAATGTGAATTTTTACGTAAAGAAGTCGCCTACTTAGGCCATATTATCGGTGAAGATGGTGTTAAACCAAACCCCGATAAAACAAAAGCCGTTACCGAATATCCAATTCCTCAATCTCCAAAGGATATTAAATCATTTTTAGGATTAGTATCGTACTATAGAAGATTCATACCTGATTTCGCCAAATTCGCCAAACCTCTAACTTCCTTATTAAAGAAAGATACCCCCTTTAAATGGCAAAACGAACAGCAACTTGCCTTCGAGTCTCTAAAATCTAAACTCGTCTCCGCCCCGATCTTAGCTTATCCAGATTTCTTGCAACCCTTCCTTTTAACCTGTGACGCTTCAAATTATGCCATATCAGCAATTTTATCTCAAGGTCCTATAGGACAAGATCGCCCTATTGCATATGCGTCCCGCACTCTAAATAAGGCCGAGTGCAACTACAGCGTCACCGAAAAAGAGTGTCTCGCTATAATATTTGGCACTAAGGTTTTCAGGCCTTACTTATATGGTCCCCGTTTCAAGACCCTAACGGATCACAAACCATTACAATGGTTATTTAATTGCAAAGACCCCGGATCACGACTTATCCGTTGGCGTCTAAAACTAGAAGAGTTCGAATACGAAATCCAATATAAAAAAGGGAAAATCAATGCCAATGCTGATGCTCTATCGCGATTTCCAGTCAACCCAATCCAACCTAATAATGTTCAAGAGTTAGACGAAGATCTAATGGACCTGTTAACATCCCCAGCATCATTTAACGCTGACGAAGTTACCCTACCTTCTCCAAACCTCCTTGATCCTGATGGAGATCTCCTGCCGCTACCCGAAATCGACTTACCTTCCAATATTCCTGATGATCCGAGTGAAGAACTCGAAAACGAAATGGCTAACTTACCTGTCGATGACTATCCCACTTTCCTGGAAATAATGGCAGGTAAAGATAAATCATTTAATACAGAAATCATAGAACATAATGAAAACCTCATGAAATGTCCGTCGAAATTTATCCTAGTTCCTACGTCTATCGACTTGGATGAATCCAATCAATACATCCAAGAAATTATTAGCGACCCTGAAGTAAGCACTGTTGTAACTAACTCTGAGAAAGAACTTTTCTCCTTCAAGAAAATTGAGTTCAACGATAAAATCGTTTACCTATTGTTCTTAAAAGTACACCATTTTGATGAAGCATCATATCCTGAAATTTTCAAGACCCTAAAAACGATCCGAGATGAATTAATAGTTTTTGAAAATGCCAACGAGATAGGCATATCTGATATGAAAAACCCATTCGAAAAACATTCATTTATAAAAATCTATAATATGTTACTTTATCTTTTCCATGACACGCATATTAAGGTTCACATATATCACGACAGTATTATATACCCAGCTCCGACTGATATAAAGAAAATTCTATTCGATAATCACGATATTCCAATTGCAGGCCATTTAGGCCTTACGAATGTATAACAAAATAAAACAAAAATATTACTGGAAAGGAATGCGCAGTGATATAGAATCCTACGTAAAACAATGTAAATCCTGCCAAGAGAATAAAGCGCTTAGGAAAATCCACCGTGCTCCTATGAAAATCACTAGTACATCCACAGAACCCTCTCAACGAATTTCCCTTGATATTGTTGGTCCACTCCCAGAGGCCGGACCAGCGAAACTAAAATACATATTAACCATACAAGATGATCTTACCAAATTTTCCTCAGCATATCCAATTCGCAGTACTACAGCGGAAGAAACATGCGAATGCCTACTTCATTCCATATCTATCTTTGGTATTCCTAAGATGATCCTCACGGACCAAGGAACCAACTTCACTTCAGAACTATTTAAGAAAACCTGTGAATTCCTTAAAATAAAAAATCTCTGGTCCTCTCCATACCATCCACAGACCCAAGGTGCCCTGGAACGAAGTCATGCGACCCTCAAGGAGTACCTTAAATCCTATATCAATGAAGACCAAACAAATTGGCCTCGTTATACTTATACAGCAATGCTCACGTATAATACGTCCATTCATTCTACCACACATTATTCACCATACGAACTAATGTTCGGAAACAAACCATTCATTCCTAATTCTGTATTCGACGCAACACCAGGAGCGACATACCCCGATTATGTCCGTATGCTCCAAAATCGATTAAAGTATTCAAGGGAGAAAGCTTTGGATTTCATAAGGAAGTCTAAAGAAACCTCAAAAACCTATTACGACTCTCACACTCGCCCAGCCAAATACAAAGTTGGCGAATATGTATATCTAAAAAACCATTTGAGACTGCGTAAAGCACTCTCACCCCTCTGGAAGGGACCTTATAAAATTATAAAAATAAATGGTAATAATACCCTTACTTTACTTATAAACCGTCGTCACGTCAATCATCACTTTGACCAAGTGAAGCCAGCCGCTGATGTCGATTCTAACCTGTAACATAAAATGTATTAGGATTAAGATTTAGAAATAGTGTAGTAATACTTACTTTGACGTAGTGCTCCTAACCCTGAAAACCCCCACATACAAAACATCGAATCTATCCTAGATACCACGAAACACTTATGTAATCAGACTCGTATAACGATAGTTGACGCAGAATGCTATAACATGGTTCAGCCTTTAACAGCACGTTTTCAAGATTTAACTCGAGACTTTTCGTCTATCTCACATCTAATAGATAACCGAACCAAGCGTAGTGCCTGGATAGGAGGAATAGGTACTATTGCAAAACAAATCTTTGGTACATTAGATGAAAACGATGCTCTGAAGTATGACGAAGCAATTAAAACCTTACAAGGTAACGAGAAACAGTTGGCCTCACTAATGAAAGAAAATATTTTAGTTACAAGTTCTACAATGACCTCTTATAATAATACTCTCCGTAAGATAAAAGACAATGAAGGTTATTTAAGTAAAGCTATCGACAACCTCTCGCAAAGTGTAAACAATATTACTGAAATCACTAACGACTTCCAAATACTGGAAAACATTAACGAGATTTTAAACATATTAGAAACGTCAATACTTACTTTGTCATTCCAATTAGAAAACATAATTAACGCCATTTTGTTCAGTAACCAAAATATCCTGCATCCTGCAATTATGACACCAACTCAGTTATACCGAGAGCTTGCCGATAACTACAGATATTTGCCTAGCGACCTAGAATTGCCTGTAACGTTAGATATTAATCATATACATGTTATTTTAAGTATTTCTAAGTTAGTATGTTATTATAGAAATAATAAGATTACATTTGTTCTACAAGTACCAATGGTATCCACTAGAGAATACGCACTATTTCATAGCATCGCCCTTCCAATACCTTATAATGTTAAAGAACCGCGTGCATTCAGCCTCATTACTCCAGGAAATAGATATATAGCAATGACCAAAGACAAATCATACTATTGCGTTTTCAATGATCTGAAAATATGTAAAACTATAAGTTCCGGTATTTTCATGTGTGACATCGAAAGTGTATACTCCACCGACGCAAAACCTATCTGTGAAAGTGAATTATTGGTAAAAGTGCTAACTGAAAAACCACAACAGTGCGAAACTAAAATACTAACAGGAAAATTAGACATTTGGAAACCATTAACTAATAATAAGTGGATTTACGTGCAATCCGAACCAAATAAAATATCTGTTGATTGTTTAAATTCCAATTTGTATGAAACTAACATCATAGGTACAGGTATCCTTAGTATACCTGATAATTGTATTGGCTATTGTCAAAGCACCACTTTCATTGCAAAACATAATATTGTTAATATTACCTCGCCCATTAACCACTTGCCTGATTTTAATTTAATCAATGACACCTGTTGCAATTTACGTAAATTAAACAAGGTTCTAGATTATGTGTCTCCTACACACCTACGCGATATAGATTTGGATGATTTTAATACAGAAAATAAATTTCTATTAAAATCCATTTTAGATGATCTCAAACCAATCGAATTTCCTGAAAAACCACATATAGTGAAATATGGGACACATTATTCTGTTCTAACAATTCTAATTTCTATTGTTATATTTTCATTGCTATTGTTTGTCATTTGTAAAAAGATACAATTTTGTAAATCTGGCAGCAACCGATTTTCCTTATTTAAATTTCACTCAGTATCTCGACCTCAACCAGTTCATAATAACCCAATAGATAGACGAGATTCAGATATAGAAATAGCCACACTCTCTGCTCCTCTCCGAACTAGAATCTAATAGAGACTTTGGAAAATCATCCCCCAAAGTCTCCTCTTAAAGGGGGAGGTGTTATAGCCGGCTCATGCTAGTCTTAGTGCCACCCTGGCCCCTGCTGAGCTTACTCAGCAGTTATCATACGAAGTACTATGGAGAGCAGTCAGTCTGTTCAGATCCACCATACAGAGCGGTTGCCAAAAGATATCCGTGTTATTTAAATGTTATTCTTTTCTTATTAAAGTGTTTAAATCTATAATCCTTTTTTTTTAAAAAGGCAAATCTTGAATCTCGTATAACAGTACGCACACACCCACCTAACTCCGGAGGGTCTTGCTAGATCGCATTACTTGTAACAACACGATTCTAAAAACTTGTTTGCCACCTTTTAGTGGTCCAAAAAAACTAAATCGAACTCTCCGCCCCCCAGAATGCAAACCAGCCTCGGAATGCGAGGACATACCCTCCGAGAGCGAAGTGGAGCTCATGGAGCCCGGCATGCAGCGGGCCGTCGACTCGAGCGGCTGCTGCCCGCGCGTGCGCACCTACTGCCAGCCTTCCGCCTGCCCGGAGCCTCCCCACTGCGAGCGCTACCACACGTTGGACACGAAGAACGACACGGGGAAGTGTTGCCCGGAGTATAAGTGCGGTAAGTTTTCGATAAAATTTATACTAATATTGTAAAGAGCTGAAACGTGACGGAACTGAAACGTGGCCGCTCACTATGGGCCTTATAAGAAAGCTCACTGTTACCCAAAGCTCAATGGAAAGGGCTATACTCGGAGTCTCTTTGCGCAATCGAATCAGCAATGAGGAGATCCGCACCAAGGTCGCGAACCAAGGTCACCGACATAGCTCTAAGGATTGCCAGGCTAAAGTGGCACTGGGCAGGGCACAGCTCGAAGAACAGGTGGCCGATGGGGTTAAGTTCTCGAGTGGCGACCACGTACCGGAAGACGCAGCGTGGGTGGCCTACCCACAAGGTGGACCGACGAACGCAGTAAAGATCGCAGGTACCAGCTGGATGCGGAAGGCACAAAACTGGCCTTTGAGATCTCTGGGGAAAGCCTAAGCCCAGCAGTGGGCGTCTTTCGGCTAATGATGATGATCATAAAGAGAAAATGTTTGTATTTAATGTAATGAATGAACTAAACTCGGGGACTGCCGCGGTAAAGCTATTGCATAGCATTTTTTATCAACTTATGCAATTATAATTATTTATTTATTTTATATATGCAGTATTTTTTTTTCTTTGATATTAATTCAAGTTACACTTTTTGAGCGTGTTCACTTATTTCATACTAAATACGACAACCACTCTTTAATATGGCTCTTATTAATAAGCCCGTGGACGTAACTAGTTTTGTGAATTAACTTCTTTTTCAAAAACTAGACTTCGAGTGCGAGCTTCGTACAGTCGTACCATATACATACACGTTAAGGTTCAACTAGTCGCGGGCTCGAACTCACTCGTGGACGCGGCCAAAAAGCACGCTGTCTCACCTAGCATTGTGTCTAAAAGAGATAGAATCAGTTATGAGAGTTAGCAGCTAGTCTACACGCATACGTCTAGTCGCACGCACACAAACACCGTGCCGAAGTCTGCCGAACTGAAACGACGTTAGACGATGCACGGCTTTCAACGCCGCACCGCGCCGCCGGTCGGAATGGGGGTGTTAGGTTTTTTTCGTTACGGAATTTCTTGATTCGGTCGCCGCTCTCAAAGCCCGCGATAAAAGCTATGCAATAGCTTAAAAAAATTGGTGGACTGGTTTTAAAAGTTTTTTCACTTAATAGAATGCCACATTATCACTTAGTAACATAGGCTACTTATTATCCCGGGAAAAAAATAGGTACCCGCGGGAAAGTTGATTGTTTACAGAGGTCCGAAATACGCGCGGGTTTATACAGAGATAACTTGCAATCAATTCAAACAAATCAGGATTGATGATATTTATGACAGACATGTCAAGAGTACCCCAATCCGATGAGCGAGCATGTATGAAAAGGTTGATGAATATGAAGTAGAAGAGAACAGTGTGGTCTCTATTTACCCCTAGGAAAGGAGTAATATTATGTATGTTTGAAAGACAAGACACGATATGGAAGGCTGGCCCTATTAATATAGTCGAAGACTATATTGTTAGAGTTGCTGTGAATCTTGCATGCTTTTTGTATGTGTTTCTAGATAATTATGTCACATCTGGTGTATTGGTACCGCTTCTTTTTATCGTTTTTATCGATGATGTCATTCAATGTCCGTGTTCTATTCCGTGCTAATTTTAATTTATTTTTAATTTGTATTCCAGAGGCGCCCAAAGACAAGTGCATAGTCAAGTTGGAATGGGAAGCTGCAGCTAAGGGCGGTGAGAAAGCGAGGTCCGAGCCTGAGATCGTACTGAAAGACGTAAGTTTTTGCACAATTTACACAAAAATGTACATTAATTTAAATTTAGTTTTGTAGGTTGTGTTGAAATTGATATGGGAATGGGATAAGGGCAGGCAAATGATGATGATGAGTTTGTGTTCAAATTGTGAGTGTTTTTAGTTTGTTGGTTTCTACCTACATGGACCCATTATGTCATAAGAACAATTTTAAGCGGATTGAGATTTAAATCAGCCTCATTATAACTTTGTGTGCACTAAATGGGAGGGCATGGGTTGCACGCTCATCGTGCGTTTGCGAGTGAGCAACTACCCTGGGCCCTTATTGTGCTAGATTTTAACGTATTTACCAAAACCAAACCGCAGCCGTGTGCAACGCAACACGCGAAAAAAGAGGGTCTTGTAAGTCTGACGTGTGTAACTGTGTGTCTGTCTGTGGTATCGTAGCCCACGAACAACTGCCCCCTTAGGCAACTGTTACCACTTACTATCAGGTGGGGCTGTCTGCTCATCTGTCACTGAGTGGCATAAAAAAAACTCAAATGTCCCTCCCACCCCCAGACGGACGCAGTCTGGCGCGACGGCCCCTGCCGGCAGTGCCGCTGCGAGCCCCCCCCCGGCGCGCCCCCCGCCGCGCGCTGCGCCGTGGCCGAGTGCCCCGCGCTGGCGGCTGGTAGTGCTTCTGTCGTCGTGGAGCCCCGCCCTGTGCCCTTCCAGTGCTGCCCCGTGGCGGAGTATAAGGCGTGTCGGGATGGGGAGCAAGTGTACAAGGTTAGTGACAGTGACCACGATCGCCATCGGCGTCGTTATCTCCACGACTTACAGACTTTACGTAACGTTGTTGCCAACAATTATCTGATTTCAATGATAGAAATGGTTACTTTTGTGATTATATATGATCGATGTAAGAGTATATAATACCGAAAACAACTTTATGTGCTCCGCATACGGCTGAAACTGCCATAGCGAAATAAATAAAGACAAATTTTAAATACCCTACTCATCGACAAATTTCGAATATTTAGAGTAAGAGGAAGATTTTTAGCACTGTTAGAAACTATTACTGTATTAAAATTGATTAAATCCATTACAATAAACACCTCAGCCCGGCGAGAACTGGACGTCCCCCCACAACCCGTGCGAGTCGTACCGCTGCGCGCGCGCCGCCGGGAAGCTGGAGACACTCACCACCGTGCAGGAGTGCCACACGGACTGCGAGCCGGTGAGTGTTGCCACTTCATCATAGCAGCCAGAAGACGCCCACTGCTGGGCATAGGCCTCCCCCAGAGATCTCCAAGCAGCATCCAGCTGGTACCTGCGATCTTTACCAGGTCGTCGGTCCACCGTGTGGGAGGCCTACCCACGCTGTGTGTTCCGGTACGTGGACGCCACTCGAGAACTTTACTGCCCCTTTACTGCCCTAAATACCCAGGAAGTTATATGATAGATATCCGATTTTTGTTACATGACTGTCTGATATCTCTATCTGGCAGTGTTGTACTGGCTTAATTACCAGATATAAGACGACAAAGAGTCGTGAAGTAAATATTGGATATCTATCAGATGACTTCTGGGTAGGCTATCTGGCACTGTATCAGCGGCTGATAAAACAGCCTTCAGCTTTATAAATTGCACTACTAAAATAAACTAACCAGTACCCATCAGAACTTACTTGAACAGTCTCAGGAGCCGTTTGGTACCCCATCACTTAATCATTATCATATATTTAAGAGTATGACTCTTGTCGGTGGTGCAGTCGCCACTCTTCTCTCCTGTCTGCCAACCTCTTCATCTTTTTATAATCCCCGGCGCTCAATTTTTCCTTCACGTCCTTCCAGTAATCAAATCTTGGGCTTCCTCTCTTTCCCTCAACTTTGCCTTCGATTATAACTCACTTAATATTATAATTTACTTTAATTACCCGCCAGGGCTGGGAATACGTCCCGGCAACCGCCGACAGCGGGGTGTGCTGCGGGCGCTGCAAGCCCGTGTCGTGCGAGTGCGAAGGCACCCACCACCCCATCGGCCAGCACTGGACCTCGGAAGACCACTGCGTCAGCTACACTTGCGTGCTGGTTAATTCCACTGTGAGTAGCCTATCTCATCTATCACATACATTACCCTCAATTTTGAGGGTTTTTCCTTAGACAAATCAGCCATTCTCGGCGAGTTATGTCAAAAAACACATTTAAGAGACTCATCGGGGCCACAACCAGCCGCGCTCCTCAATACCTGTCATGACGCTTGTAGGAGAATATCCTCATCCTAAATACGGTAGTGCCACCTAATAATTAATAAATAATTTTATACTTAACCTATTAATTATTGACAAGAAGAAGAAAACATAACGTCACGGCTTTTTCCCGTGGGGGTGGGCAGATACAATTTCGTTCCACACGCTATGGTCCTGACTTTCTCTCGTTTCTTCCACATTCATTAACCTTGTCATACGTGAACGTCGTTTTAAAGTACACTTGCCTTGACCTTTCTTTAACTTTATGACCTCATTGTACTTAATAAGAGACAAATCAGGCGAAGGTTGAGCATGCCTTCAGGCTAGGCCGCACACCTCGTTTCTACCGCTGTAACTCCTATGTAGCCAGGATCTACATCGACGACCCCAAAGAGCTACTCAGTTTTGACACCCAGGCGCGCCAGGATAAACTAATACTGTCTTTGAACCTGCAACAAAAGTTGAGGAGTAACCAGTAGGGGTCGGAAATATAACTGTGAGTATCCGGGGTTTTACACTTGCCAGTCATTTCACCGCCATCTCACTTGGTGGCAAGTGACGATATGTCCCCGCCTGTTCACCCTTGGCCTTAAAGGTGATCAGTACATTGTTCATAGAACATTCGCAAACAAGACATTCCATCCGTCAGCCGTACATACATACCGTCACGCCTTTTTCCCGTAAGGGTAGGCAGAGACCGCATTATTCCACATCACATTGTTCCCCTCAGCCATGCGCATTAGAAAAATGGAACTAAAGTGGTTTGTAAGAAAAATTAAAGACGCGGGCGGACACCACAAGTTCTTCAATAGCATCATTCATAAGTCTTGAGTGCCTGTTAACACCACTTCTTTAGTGTCAATTGACAGAAAACTCCTCACTTTTCTGGTTCAAATTCACCAGTATGTCATACAAGTTGCTCATTCGTATTCCCCCACAGCTCCAGATCCAGAGCTCGAACGTGTCGTGTCCGGAAGTGAGCGAAGCCGAGCGGAAGCAGTTCGTGATGGACGAAACGAAGGTCCCAGGGGAATGCTGTCCCAAGCGGGAGCCGACGGCTTGTCGCGTTGGGAACGATATCTATCAGGTAATGGATTTGTATAGAATACGAGTGTTTAAACTTTGCTTTACAAACTTCATTCGTTAGTGTTCTTCAAACAATCTTGATACATGACAGTTCCTGTTTAAATTCCATGAAAAGATAATATAATGTTATTAAATTAGGATTAGGTGGCTTAGTAGGTTCTTACGGTGTGCGTAAAAGGGGTTGTAGTGTTACTATACGCTTTTAAATTTATTTTTCCTCTTCCGGACCGCCCTACTATCACAGGAACCTGACCACCATTACTGTCTTAGTTTCTGCAGCCCTCTTCAATAACTTTTAATTGTATAAGACGAAATAGTCTCCCGGTCGTTCTCTATACTTTTTTTTACATCTTATTTTTTACTTATGGGAGACTGATGCCTATGCTAGGCTAGAAACTTATATTTCAGGTCACCAGCCCCTCGACACACTGTACTAATCCACCATTCCTCACCCAGGAGGGCCAATCCTGGCCATCCCCCGACCCCTGTCGCAAGTACACCTGCCTCCGGGACTCCTCCGGCCGTCTCTCGCACGCGGCCAGCGTTCAACGCTGCGAGTCCTGCCCGCGCCCGCGCCGCCGCCGGGAACCGAAGTCCGGGGAGTGCTGCGGGGCCTGCGTACAGGAGGAATGCGTGGTTGGGGAGGAGATGAAGAAGCCAGGTAAGATACATGCCAGTACACCTGTCTCCGCGAGACCGGGCGGCTCTCCTACGCGGCCAGCGAGCGGCGCTGCGAGTGCCGCCCGCGGCCCCGCCGCCGCCGGGAACCAGAGTCCGGGGAGTGCTGCGGCGCGTGTGTACAGGAGGAGTGCTTGGTTGGGGAGTAGATGAGGAAGCCTGGTGAGATGGTTTTTGAATAAGGGAATATTTTTACCTGTATTGTTGCTCTGGCCGTGTGGTGTCCGGCAGAGTAGAATAGCACCAACCCCTTACACTCGTGGGTTTTCGAGGCAAAAGAGTAGGCCGGAAAATGGGCAGCAGTGTTTTCCATTTCTACATTTACTACACTGCGATCTCCAACCCGCTTGCCAAGTATGGAGATTATGGCATAACCTCCCCTTTTGTGGGAGACGCCCTAAGTCCTGCAAAAGACTGATAGGCCGTAATGATGATAATGATGATGATATTCTATTCCTGTTATAGAAATTTCGATGCGGCAGAAATCGATTTCAATTGTTTATTATTGTATTAGTATGTATCCGCCGGTGGCGGTGACCACTTTCCATCGGTTGCCTATCATGTCATCATCATCATCACAGCCAATAACAGTTCACTGCAGGACTTATGGCCTCTCCCACGAAAGGGGAGGTTATTGCCATAATATCCACGCTTGGCAAGGGGGTTGGAGGTTTGCCGTATAACATAAAAGAAAATAACCATCCATCCAACCCGCAGGCTCGAAATGGTACTCCGCGGATAACTGTACGACGTACTACTGCGACGCGGCCGGCGATGACGTCACCGTGACGATGGCGCGGCAGGCCTGCCCAGACGTGTCGGGCTGCCCGGTAGAGGACCGGGTGAATGAGACCTGCTGCCAGGTCTGCAAGGAAAGGCCTCAGCCGCTACGTAAGTACATACTGCTTAATCATCACACCAGGGCGGTGTTATGGATTTGACTAAAGCTTTCTAATAAATACATTTTTAATATACTCTGAAGAAATATGTGAATGAAAATAGGTATAGGGTTTCTAATGTTATAAAAACATACGTCTGCCGTCAGTATGTATACCAAATCACTCACAATGTTAAAGCCCTCAATCTAAGCGCATTATACTACGGCGTACCTCAAGGCAGTGTTTTAGGCCCATTACTACTTTCGAGTTAGGCTACTATTATTTAATTATTTTGGCAAATTAATTGGTTATTAACTAATACGTTAAAAAAGTTAATCAGAATAAATTAAACCTTCATCTGTCGAACCGATGTCGACCAAGGGCTTCCGCTGGGACTCTTAGACTGGTTGAACAATCTCGGGAACCGATTGGCTCCCCGACCATATATTATTGTTATTTAATCCTTGCCCAGGAACCTGCGTCCCGACCCCCCTCCCGGGCTCGGAGTCGGTGGGTCTGGTGCGCGTGTGGCGCGGGGCGCGCGGCTACTGCGTCAACAAGCAGCCGCTGACAGACTTCAAGGAGTGCCGCGGGACCTGCCAGTCGGGAACGCTTTATAATAACCGTGAGTTTTTGTGCTGTCACTGTATTTTGAGGTAGCTTGTGCCACAAGTATTACGTGGATTCCAAAAATTAACGAATTGAGTTGTAATGGAAGCAGAGAGCTGTGCTAGTGCCCTGTTATTTGGGAAAAACACATAACAACTTTGAGCAATTGCTCCTGGGAATTCGACAATATTTTCAGTTTCGGTAGCGCCTTGGTGTGAGGAAATTTGGAACGCGGTAATTGTCATAATTTTTTATCTTTTGCTGAATCACACATAATTTGCCAAGTTAAAATAACACACAATGTGTCCCTTAACACTTCTTGTTTGTTGTGGGAAGAGATTTTTGTTGTGTTCAATCTGCCCAATCCTGGAAACTGTCGAGTAGCGAATCTGCCGGATTTCGAATCTGTCCAATGCAGAATCTGCGCTATACCAAAACCATTATGGTCGCCATCATCTTGGCGTTATGTCCCGGTTGCGCCCCCGCGCGGCACGCAAAATTTTCATGGTAAGCACACAACACCACGTACCGGAAGACGCAGCGCAGGTAAGCCTCCCACTAGGTGGACCGACGACCTGGTAAAGATCGCAGGTATCAGCTGGATGCGGGTGACACAGGACCGGCCTCTGTGGAAATCTCTGGGGGAGGCCTATGCCTAGCAGGGGGCGTCCAACCAACGTTGAGAAATGCCCTCACTAACACCCCCACCCCTTCCAGAGACGGGCAGCCACGACTCTGCCTGCGAATGCTGCCAGGCGAGCTCCTACGAGCCGGTGACCCTGACGCTGACGTGCGAGGACGGCTCGCCGCTGGAGCACCGCGTGGCCTCGCCCGCCGCCTGCGGCTGCCAGCGCTGCGGGGGGGAGCCACGGCCCAGTAAGAACGGTGAGTAGCCATACATACATATATGCATACTAGTCTACAGCCCGCATTGATCTACCGTCAACATCAGCACGATATTTTTGTGCTCGCATAAAAGTACCTAATTCAAATTCATTGTATGTCGGAAGACGCGTGGGACGACCCAAAACAAATGCTAATAGACATTATTAAAGCACAGAGAAAATAAGTGCTATCTACAGTAAACCGAGAATATAGAGTGGAGAGCAAATAAGCACGTTCTTGTTCATTAGTCACCGGTTTGCGGCGGGAGGGAGGTAGCCGAATAGCACTAGCCGATGCGCGGTTCACGCAGGAATCTTAGCTGAACTGAGTCTAATCGGGAAACGCGATCCGGGCGAATACTTCAACCTTATGTCGTGGATCTTCCAGCTATCTGCACGAGCCGCTTTGGTTTATAATGCGCACCTTTATAATGCGCACGACTAAGGAATGGAACACGTTGCCCGCGAGTGTGTTCCCTGATAATTATAATCTGGACGCCTTCAAGGCTAGAATGAATAAGCTTTTCCTAGACAGGCATGCATCATCATCGGCCGCTTCGTCACTTACACCAGGTGAGATGGCGGTCAAATGCCTGGCTAGTTTAATATAAAAGAACACTGAACTGAGTGTAGTCATGACTCCAATTGGCAAAAAAAATCCATCGCATCTGTTTGAATTTATAGTATCTATGTATTAGAAATTTAATACTTAAATGTAGTAGTTCATCTTTTTATTTAATTCAGTAGAGCGAAGTATTACTTTAGCCTTACCGTCAGAAGCGATCTCGTCCAGAGAAGAACTCCTTGACTTAAATTCTTTTGAAGTCTGTTAATAAGCCATTATTTTCCTAAACATTTTATGTCACCAAAATTTGAAGTCTGTATACTGCTTCAACCACAGTGGTGTGATTTTAGGATCTCTAATCATCGATGATTTTTGAGTATTTTTGTAAGTAAGGAGAAAGAGCTTCAACAATTAATCACCTTTTTCTTCTTAATATTAGGAGGCACAAAGAACCCGTCGCGCGCCAAGACCGAGTCCCCAGACTACGAGATTCCGGAGATATATCGCCGCTTCGGCAGTACAGAAACTTTGTAATAGCAGAAGGGCCTTGAGGATGTGTTCTAGTGGAGTTTATTAACACATGTTTTCTGTAAATGTATAGATTCGAGTTTTATTTTACTTTTCTGTTTATGTTTTTCAATTTCTAATTATTTGAAAGAGTATTATCTTTCCACTTGCAATCCATAATATTATATATTTGTAGGTATTTATTTAATATTTGTGTTATTCATTATACATGCAGGTAATGTTACTATTATACCTATATATAGATACGTATGCAAGTAATTAAATTATATTATGTATTTAGGTGCACGACATATCTGCCTCTCTATTCCAGCCCTCTCTCTGCTGTAAGACATTTCTTTTTAGAAATAAGATGTACTTTTTGTGATTCTTATATTTATGTTCATATTATTGTAACTTTCATTGTGTACAATAAATGGTTAAATAAATAAATAAATAATGTCAATTTATTTGGAATATGGTGAGGTATAACGAATTTTAAACGTAATAAATACGTAATCATATTTATTGTATGTCATACAAAATTAAAACCAGAAAATGACCAGCAGAATTTTCTATGTATCTTTCTGTGGCACAGAGCTATACTAGAAGCTCCGTGGTCCATGGCATCGTAGATTCTGAACGGATGGACCGATTACAATGAGATTTTCCTTGTATACAAACCAGTTTAATTGAGATAGTTCTTAGTTTTATTGCTATAAACTAGTTTAATAAAGATGGTTTTTAGTTTGATGTCATTAAAATCAGCTCAGTAGTGTAATAAATATTTGAGCGTATGTAGACTTTGTTCGGGGTTTTTCACGATATTTTCTTCGTTGGGATATTGTGAAAACATACAACTCCAGCTTTGGAGCAAGCTAATGTAGAACAGTGGACTACTTCGCCTTATTTTACGTGAATTTTATTCTTATCGGAACTATGGAATAGGCTGCAGATATGCTGACGGCGTTGTTTCTGCCTGTAATGTTAAAACACCTCCTTTAATAATTCCACGAAGAGCAGGTGACAATGAGCATGATGAAGCAGTCTTTTCGTATACCTTTGGGAAATATGTTATTAGTGAGAATACAAACAACAAAAATATGCTTGAAAACATTTTTATTCGTTTTAAATAACAAATTGCTTCCTGTCCGGGTAGCCTTCAAGACAAATTAATAACGAAACTGAAATGAACTAAATAGGTACCTATTTTCGTGAACACAATACAATAATTAATAATGTACAAATATTTAAGGTATATACATATTATTATCACAATAATTTCTTACAGTATAATATGTTATAAAATATATCGGCGACGATTAAGTATATTTTTTGAGCTTTCTTTTTCGTTAGTGAATATATTAATCTTGTCATGTTATATATATGTTGTAAGTCGTAAGATACACCATTACTATAAGGTTTATCCCACACAATAAAATCAAAACAATCAATTAAATAAATAATGCAACAATGTTTGTAAATATAGGTATACGTTACATACATTTAACAGAACAACATAGAACTTTCTAAATAACCAACATACAAGTTCAGAAAAAAATTAAGTAAAGCAATTTAATTACGGGGTTATGGAAAACAATCATGTCTGTAGTTTCTGAAGTACTGTAGCTTGAATGAAGAGTAGCAACCCCTAGGATGGTGGACTTGTATCGCGGACGGTCACCGAAACAAAATGAAAAGTGAAGAATTATATCGATGTATACTAATAACAGTAGTTGTCTCAGGGATTGCTTAGGAAGCTAGTAGTCATAAAAACAAATAATTATGACCAACTACTAAGGACAAATAAGGAAGAAAGGGATAACTCAAGATAACAACAGTAACTGTAACCTGCTATAGAAAAGAAACGTAACAGCAATATTCTACCCTATTTTCTCATAAGACCTGGCAGTGTTAGAACGACATGTTACACTTATTGTACATTATTAAAAACATGCATACGAAAATTCGTGTAAAAGATTATTTCCATATGAGGTAGTTAGTGTTACTTTTCACACTAATTCTGTCTTCTATATACTTTGTAGCGTGCGAGAGACATATAAGTTAGATGAAACGGAAGTAAAAGTGACCAGACCAGAAATGCAAGATGTAAAAAAGACTAACAATAAGGTAAAATAAGGGTAGATAAATCTCGCTCTCGCTAAATGCTTGCAACCTATGCTGTAGTTATCCATGATCTCATCACAAAGCACTTGTGCAATGGTTATTCCCTGCTAGGAAAGACTATATTAAAGTTCCAGCCCAGATCTTACGAACCACCATATATATTTTTGTGATTTCATAAATATTTCTTTCTTGCTTCGACTATTATCGTTAGCCCCTCGCTATAAATGAACTTAGCTACTGAGTATCCAAAAATTAAAAATGACGGCATTTGACAGCTGTACAATCTGTGGGGCTATTGTCTGACTTAGCTGGCAACTGTATTTGACATTAGATAATTCTACACTACGTCATCAACGTTTACCACTGTCTAAAGCGTCTACGAAATAGAGTGGTGTAAGATTATTTTATGTCAAAAACAATTGTCCACTGAGATAGCCAATAGCCCCGCTGGACTTCCTTGAGCCTTGACTACCTAGAGCAAATAATTTGGTAGGAAAAAAATATTTAACCTTTAGTTTTCTTGACAGCTAATTCTTAGGATGTCGCTTTATTTAGAATGCTATTTTGTTACGGAAGAACATTTTCCATCTCTTTCTTTAGAGTTATACCGATTAGTATAATGTGGTTATCCATGGTAGTTATACTCCAAATCAATAAGCTATTTAAAATAGCTATGTTAACATCAAGAAACAAATAAATAAACATTGAATATTATATTTATGTTATGATTATGATAGTTTACTGATGCGATATCACACATTTTGTTGAGGGATGCAGTCACCACGTCACACCGTCCGGGTCGCGGATCCGTTTTTTGTTATGACGCCGCATCGTCGGTGTGGTTCTCCGGGACTGAGTCGGTGTCAGCGGCGGCCTCGCCGTTCGTCAGTCTTTGGTCTTCTTCCTCTTTCTGTTTCTGTTTCCTCACCATCTCCGATAAATATTTACACCTCTGCATACATTCTTCCTGCGAGCGAATGAGATAACTATATTTAGGGCGTTTTTTTTTTTTTATTAGGTGATGATGATAAGGAGCATCGTTGGCCTAATGGTAGGGGGTCCGACTTGTAATAGACTGAGGCAAACGGGCGAACATGAGACCCGTCATCTGATGGTAAGTGATCACGACCGCCCATGGACAACACCAAGGGGTCGCGAACGCGTAGCCGGCTTCCGAGAACTGTATAGGCTCGCATCGACTCAGTAATTCCGGTGCCGGAAGATCATTCCATAGAACGGTCGTACGTGACAGTATGCTTTTCAGAAAGCTAAACTATACACGGCTAGCACAAGAGTGCTCGCACTCGTAACAAGCGAGAAACGGCGCAACAGAGATACTGATATCTCTTTCATCTTAGTATTGAGAGAAGGAAACAAAGGCTCTCTTTCGACGCGAGCTATGTCCCGCACATACTTGTGCTAGCCGTGCAAGTAAGTTCATTAATTTCTCTTGAAATTACGTGAAGTACGATAAACCAATCCCACTACTATTAAACACCCGAGTTTATGAGGTAGTATATTTTGAATTTTGGTAGGATGTTTGCTTCACTTTCACTCAAAAACTAATACTGAACAGATTTTGATGAAACTTTACAGTGTCGCTTAATATACCAAAATAACCGGCAATATTTACCACGGGACCAACCATAACATAACCAAACATTGTGCGAGCGAAGCCCGCGGAAGCTGATATTACAAATGTGATAATATAGCTGTTCGTGCCTTGTAACTTCGTCTATAATACGGAAATGATTTGGTTAAATACAATGCGTGTTGCGTGTGAAGTAAACCCGTGCGTGATAAGACGTTATCCTGCAAATGTTTTGGCGAATTGTGCGGTTAAGACCTTGAAATTTATCAAACTATATTTTTAACAAGATTGCTGTACCTAATTGTAAATACATTAAATCTGGTTACAATAAAGTTTACTCTGACTGTTGGGTCAGTGGAAAATGAGGCAAGTAGGCTATGAAACACTTCTGTTATGTAATGTTGCCTTTTATTTGTATTGGTCAAACAGCCAGTGGAGCATGACTGGAATTTGGTCACACTTTCACTTTTACACCACTTCTACTGTCAACGATAAACGATTCGATTTATCAGTTTACAAATTACATTAACAATAATTATAGCTACTATATAGGATAGCTTAATGCATACCATATTCTTTGCAGATAAAAAATATTATATTCTACTTGTGTCCAAAATAAATCCCCTTCGACGGTCTACGTAACTGTTATTTCGTAACCAGTTGAGAAAGACAATACTGGTACCAGCTACCGTGTCACGTGGTGCGAAAGCCCCAGAAATACGTGATGGATTGACATCGCTGAGTCGGATGCGAAAGCCAATGGCCGACAACGTGATGCTGAAAACCGGGCGAAATGCGGACGAATGCGGATCCTGGCAGAAGCCAAAATTGATCGTTCGGATTAGGATGATGTGCACTAGCTACCAATGTTGTTCATCACGATATAATTTAAGCCGACTAATATCTTAGAGGCAGACCAGACAGCCCACTGTAGTCTGGATTGTGCGATGTAAAACCGGCCCACCACGCGTGGAGATTATGATAAACCTCTACTAACCCGAAGAAGTCAGGTCCAACAGTAAACTGTTACAGGTTAATCAACAAGTGACACCAAATATATAATTGGTCAACTCAACAACGCAAGGCTACCTTCTTGGAAGTCAGAAAACGCTGCCGCCTTAGGCTACAAGCGGTCGGCCTTGCCTGGCCTGCCTGCCTGCCTTACTGTCCAAGTACTTACTCTTTGTTAGCAAACTTACTGTCCGCCTAACGGTAAGCAGTCACCGTAGCCTTTGGATGTTTGCAATACAGCATTACAATACCATCTATGCGAGTAACAATAACCTTTTCACAATCTTCTTGCAATAACTACTGGACTTGCCATTTACGACACTCAAAGTAGGAAGAGTTGTGTCATCTTATTATAATGCTGGACACCACTGCTAGCGGCCTTTACTTAGATTATCGAAGGAACTTCCCACCACTAACCAGCGGCCCTATCGACCTGTCGATCATACTGACCGCGTCAGATCTAATCACGGGATGTGGGCGCACTTGACGCCTTACAGCTCTAGAGCAGTCCCTGCTTTCTTAGCGGGCTGACACCATTGCACAAACTTTTGCCCCGTCGGCCATACCTGCCGTCTCCTCTCGTCTCCTTCTGCTCCTAATCCACCTTCACACTCTTGCCGCACGGTACCAAGCACACGCGTACTACCTTTAGGGAATCATGCAATGGCAGGATGGCAGAAAATGCACTCCACGGTGGCGCCGCTGTGAATGTAGACCTATTAAACCTCTCGTTAGACAAAAAATACCTTTCGCTTCAGTGGCGCTGATATACATGTAGACCTGTCAAATCCCTCGTTATAAGAGTATTTATCAAATGACCCTGCAATTGCTCTAATGTACCGACCTTGGTCTTCCCGGGCACGGCGGCGGCGATCTTCTGCCAGCGGTCGGCGGCGCCGCCCTTGGGGTGCTTCGCGAGCGCCGTCTCCAGCGCGCGCTGCTGCGGCTGCGACCAGCTGCCGCCGGACGTCTCTTCCGCCTTGCGACTCTTTACCTGCACCAGGGATTCAGAGATTTCGATATATTATGTAAGGAAAAAAGAATGAGGAGGAGAAAGAGTAAGCTACGCAATGTAGTGACGCGTTTTACTGTTAAAAATAATTTACATGGTACATGAGTAGATACCTATACTGAAAAATCATTAAACATCACAGAAATTTCGTTTCATGGAACACGCAATTACTAATTAGTAACTAAAAAAAAATATTCTTTCAATTATTATTTTAATTACTTTGCGCTAAGTAAGAAAGCGAACCCGGCCGAAACCGGGACAAGCGGATAATGATTTTAACGAAAACATACATTACAAATAACCGTACCTTCTTAGGCGCCTCCACAACGACCGGCTCGGGCTCTTGTCCCGGTATCTTGTAGCAGTTCTCCTTCAGTTTCGCGGCCATATGCGTCACTTCCGGCACGGACCGGCCCATGGCCTCCGCGATCCGCTCCCAGCGCTCCGCCGCCCCTGGAGGGTACTTCTTGACGAGGCGGACCAGTTCCGCTAGGTCATCGTCGGTCCAGAGCCCGCCGGATATCGGTGGTGGCTGCGGGGAGGATAGGGTCATTCGTCATAGATTGTTTTCTTTTTAATCGCCGACGCAAAAACCTCTCCCATATACAGGTTTAATATCAAAAGAAATAAGGTAACGTACATGCGAGTAATCTAAATGTTTTAGAGTTAAATATGCTAGGAAATTTGTACACAGACAAGAAGCATTATAATATGGGCAATAGAGATTTCAGTTAGTTATTTTCAACCCGCCTGCCAAGAGTGGAGATTATGACAAGACCCTTCAATAGTTTGGTATAGGCTCCACCAATTACAGTCTGTGATGAGTGAGTTACTTATTTAACAATGACAATTAAATAATTATTCAATACTACCATATGCATAACATCTGAACAAACACAATACTCAGAGGGAGTGGAAGTGTTTCACATGTTTGTGCACTCATTTTAAATACGAAATAGACTGAATAAAAAATAACAGGTTGCCAATCGGCTTCCGAGACTGTTCAACTAGTCTCCGGGTCGCCAGCGGAAGACCTTGGTCAACCTCGCTTCGCCAACGGTATTACGAGGCACACCTCATAGCGTTGCTGAAGTTCAACTAGCTTCAAAGTACGAAGCAGTCACCCATCCCGTTCCCGGACTTTGCGAGTATTGCTTAACCTTGGCTATGGGTTTCATAGGCACGCTGCCACTACTCCAGTGCCGTGTTGCCTTCAGTACATCACATTAATTTTACCAATTCAAACAATACATACCACAATTTAATAAAAAATGACCACTTTTTAAAAGTGATAATGGAAGGCTAAGTTGAGGAAAAGAGAGGAAGAGGAAGGCCAAGATTTGAATACTGGAAGGACGTGAAGGAAAAAGTGAGCGCCGGGGATTATAGAGAGATGAAGAGGTTGGCAGACAGGAGAGAAGAGTGGCGATTGCTCCACCGACAAGAGTCATACTCTTAAATATATGATGATGATGAACAATACATACAGCCTTAACTGGCGCCGCGTCAGCCTCCTTAGTTGGCTCATCCACGGGGTCCAGCAGGCAGTCGCGCTCGGGCGGCACGAACCCGCGCCGGCGCCGCGCCGGGCCCGCCGCCCGCAGCGCCTCCGCCGCCGCCGCGTCTCGCTCGGCTCGGCGGCGGTCGTCTTCGTCCCTGTTTTACCGTTCTCTTTAATGTATGCAACAATCTTTATGCCAACAAGCTGGCCAGCAAAGTACGTATAATAATCTTTATTGTGCATGTGCATACAACAATACTTATGGTGCATATAATCTTTATTGTACACACAACAATGTTACAACGGCAAATTTATCTCTAGTGTGAGCTAAAATGAATGTAAGCTGCTCGAGTGTGTACTTTCAGGTACAAAAAAGTTGATAAAAGCTAGGTATAATAGGTAAGGGTTTACTAGGTAGTTCAATTTTGGCAAGATAAGTAGGGCAATCAAATATTATTTTAAATATGTGATTTTTGATAAACTAGGAAAAGACACATTACCTCTTTTTTTGCCTGATCTCCTCTTCTCTCCTCTCTTTTATAGTCCTATTCAGTTCTATTATCCCTCTTGGTATTGCCAAGATTGACCACCAGATCATCTTGGGTATTTGGAAGGGCAGAGTGTTTTTCACACTGGGTCTTGGCAACCTCTCCATCACTTCGGCTAGCCCGCTTTCAAATCCTTTTTTTAACTGTTTCTTTCCTTTGGTATTTAAAATTTGTTCCTAAAACATGAATCCATATTACAAATCATAGTATATCCCTATGTATATAGATTTCTTATTCATAATTCGAAAATTTCTAAACAATTTATTTATTTATTTTATTTATTTTCAGTTTATTGTACACATGAAAGTTTGAGGAAAAATACATAGTTATAGATTACACAACAGGTTTATGTCCAAAGACTTGAAGAAAGAATAAATATTGCTTATTCTTACTGCTGTATACTTCTTTTCAATATATGCTGCCCAAGCCACAGCATATTGACCAAATGTGATGATAATGAATAATATAATTGATCCCTCAGCCAGACCCATTTTCCTGACATGCCTGTAGTAGTAAATGGCTGAACGCCAATTTGGAAGACCATTTTTGAGAACTTCATTGTATCTGAAATTAATAAATAATGAATAAAGTATGATAGCTTTGATAGCTTAAAGCTTAGGCATATTTAAAAGATTGGATAGCAGTAGAAGGATGTGCATAGCAATGTTAGGTCCATTTATACATTAATATAAATAAATATTTAAAAACTAAGATAAGTGGGTTAGGATGGGTGCTTGTCCTTTTACAAACGTTTATAATAAATTACTAATTACATACTTTTCTCTTTTCCCTGGATCCTTTAAAATGTTATGAACTGAGACCAGATTTCTGAATTGTATGTCTGCATCTGGAGCACTATTCTTGTCAGGGTGAAGCTTCAGCGTTAGCTTTTTGAAAGCACTTTTAATTTCTGATTGTGATGCATCCTAAAATAATAAAGAATGATGTAAAAAAAATTTTATAAGAACTGTAATTAAGGTCCTGGCAATTCCTTTACACAAAAATTCAAGCTAAATTAACATTAATACAATAAGTTAATATCTTGTACACAATTTCTTTAACTACAAATAACCAAAAATTATCAGCTATGCATTTTAAAATTACTGACGCAACGTAAGAAAACTATTATAAAAAGGTTTATATAATTTAATGTATGATAATAATTTATAATACGGACCTGTGATACACCAAGTAATTCGTAGAAATTCTGATTTACTTCTTCTACCACGTCAAACACTTCTAGATCTCCGTCATCCCATGCAGTTACACACAGTATTAGCGTACAGGACAATAACAAAACTTTCCACATGTTGTATCTAAATGAGTATTCTATAATTATGTTACAAATGTATCAAGGAATACACATTAAAATAAATTAAATCAATATTAAAACCATAATTTGCCTGCTACTGCTGGCTCCACTCGCAACTTTTTGACAGTGTGTTTTAATTTCTTGACGTTTGATTTGACGTAACGTGAACCGTGGACATGACATGCCATTTGATGGCAAATAACCATGGACCTACTAGCAAGAAGTAGGAAAAGCTATTTGTAGAGGGCAGCAGCTAAACACAAAGTAATTAAATAAAACAAGCGTGGTAGAATTTGTTTTAATTTATTTTTAAACATGTTCTGCATCTGGCTGTCTGTCTCTCTGTCTGTATATTATATACACTATTCATCATTTTAAACTAAACAACAACACAACATAAACAAAATACTCTTCTACAACTTAACTACCTAACTAAAACTAAATTAAAATATAACTTATTTAGTTTGCTAATGTAAAACTAACTAACACTTTTTTAGTTATTCTAAAACAAATTCTAATAAACCATTAGGCAAGGTGCCCAAAATGCTGGCGGCATTGCCATGTTAAACAGCGATGCTCAGACGCTGCGCTCTGCCAAATAAAGGCCAGCATTTTGGCCTTCCTAACTTCTAAGGAACTAGGGTCATTCCATCGGGCTCGGGGTCCGCCTTGAGCATGAGACGGTAAAACCGTCGTCAGGCCTGAGTTTTTTTTTTTTTTCGCCCAACGCAAAGGAAATGGGCACCCTCCGGTATAGCGGTTGGGAGGGAGGAGGTGAACTCTCATGAGTACCAGCCGGCCAGCCGGATTGGTTATGCACGGCTCGCCAAAAAAAAGACCTAGGCGCATACGTGCTAAACACCCCCTGGGAGCACCTGCAGCCGTGAAGGCCTTTCAGGTTTCATCGGATGCGACACCCCGTAGGGACGGGGTGCGCTCAGCGTTACTTCTTACGGAGCGTACACTGGAGAAATTATAGCGTGACCCCAGAAGGGGGTCCCGCTGCTGTGGACTGGGATTGGGGGCCTACGGGGGCCGCTGAAACGGCAGGGAGGAGCTGTGTCGAGTCGACCTGAGCCTCCAGGAGGAGGTTCAGAGCGCTCGAAAGGTCGTTGGGGGGGTCCGTGAGGACGTGTCTCGGCCTCCGGATCACGTGGCCGGACACCGGGCGGGGAGAGTAGGCTGCTGCTTCTCGCACGAGTGGATTGGGATGCACTTCCGCGGCCTTGAAATAGGTCTCGGAGAGCGTTTTGAGAAACTGCTGCAATGTAGGCAGGTCCATGTCGCGATGTAGGTCCGCATTGTGGACGTACCATGGAGCCGAGATTGCCATACGGCAGAAGATGTTCTGCACAATTTGCAGTTTCTCAATGACGAGGGAGCTCGCGTGAGCGAAGACGGGGGATGCGTATGTCAACACCGGTTGGATGCACACCTTGTAGAGGGTTCGCTTGTTTCTGAGGGACATTTTAGTGAATCTCCCCAACATACAGTTGAGGCGACCCAAGTAAAAACGGGCGGTGCGACACACTTTGTCGACATGAGGCCCAAAGGTGAGCCTCTTGTCAAGTGTGACGCCGAGATACTTTACAGCGCGCTGCCAGGGAACTTGTTTCCCTTGCATGCGGAGGGGAGGGGGGTCGCTGTCACCCCGTCTGAGCTTAACATCGAAGCAAGCCGCGGAGCTCTTCTCCGGATTCACTTTGTTCACCGCCTTTTGGAGCTTGGCCATCGGTGGCATTCGCCCTTTGGCGTAGATTGCCGTGTCGTCAGTGAAGAGGGACAGTTGTACCCCGTTGTCGGGGACGGGGATATCGTTTGTATACGATATATAGAGGAGGGGAGAGAGTACAGAGCCAGAGAGAGTTCAGTGGACGAGGGGAAGACAATGTACCTTCGTGTCTGAACCGAAAGGTACTGTGTTTTAGGTAGGACGCTACTAATCGAACTAGTCGATCGGAGAGACCAAGCTTGTATAGCTTGTATACAAGGCCTTCGTGCCAGACTTTATCGAAGGCCTTGGCGACGTCGTAGAAGTCTGCCACCGTCTGTTCTCTCTTTGGGTAGAATCAATTGAGGATGAATTCTACTATAAGATGGACTTGTCGGGGGCAATTGTGTTTGGGACGAAAGCCGAATTGATGGGGAAGCGCCTGAGGCCGCTGGGTTCTAATACGGCCCCAAATTTGAGTCGGCGCTAGTAAAGACCCGACGAATGATACTTTTTTGGTTGACGCTGGAGTGGCAACAAATTCGCCCAGCATTTCTGTCACAGGCTTATCATGTGGATAAGCCGTGGTGACCGAGCCGATCAATAGCAACGCCACATTGGCAGCAGTGTGGAGCACAGCAGAAAGCACCCAAACGGAGTGACGCAGCAATTTCAAAGAAGGAGTTATCGTTTAATGTGTCAGTGTTCGCCGAAGGAATAATGTTAATTATTTGGCTGTAATTAATACCTACTTCTTGATATAAGCTGGTAATCTGGGATACATGCAGTAGCTCTACCGGAACCAGCCAGTCATTACACATGTACGGACAAAATCTATAAATATTTTTCATTTTAATTTTCTTTAAGGAAGGACTAAACTAACTCCTCCTAAACCACGCAACGGATTTAGACATAAAGATGCAATATTCACTATCGTTTAGTCATATAATTTCTTCTGGAGAGTTCATAATATTACGAATAATACAAGCATATTATAATAAAGAAACCCCAGAGAACACCCGTGCGAAGCCTGGGCGTGTCGCTAATGCGATATTCATAACTATTCAAGTAGGTATTATGTCGTGTTTTGTTAAGGTGGCGCCTCCAGCGAAAGAAATTGTCAGTCGTGTTCGCTATTCATGGAGTTGTCAGGTAATGCCTTAGTTTCCACAATTTAAGCAAAATAAAAGTTTATACTTCGCTGCTTTTTTATTTATATAAAATAGACAGGTATTTGACTGCCATCTCACCAGATGTTAAGTGCAGATGCAGTCTACGGTGGCGCATACCTGTCTATAAAATAAATATTTACTCTTGTCTTAAAGAGACCCAAGTTGTAGCGCTCAGGGAAAACATGTGTTGCCCTTGCCGTTTGCAACAGAAAAGAGTTAGAAAAACGCTGAGTGCGTATAGGTGGAATGTCGACAATATAGGGATGGTACGGTGACCTACACCTGGAGCCCCGAAGATGGAATGGGGCTGGTGGAACTAACTAGTGTAATTCTGTCCCACATTCCCCAACGTGTAGTCTATAGAAAACCGCCAGAGATGACACTTTGAGACGGTGATCCAGATCCGTAGACTTTCCTGCACCAACGGGGGATTGTCTATCAGTTTTTGGCGCGTCTATCAACCGAGTCCAGAGCAGTCAGATAGACCTTGGCAGATCCGTCCCATAGGTGACAGCAGTATTCCATGCAAGGTAGATTTGGACTCTATATAGTAGCAACCTCTGCTCAGATGAATACCGCCTTACTCTGGAGAGGATGCCTAATGTTTTGGCAGCAGTTTTAGCTATGGACTCGATATATCGACCAAAGTCCAGCCTGGATGACACTTCCATGCCCAGCAGGCGGAGGGTATCACTTATTTGTAGGGGCACACCCTGGAAAGTGAAGTCCGACAGAATGTACTTCGCTTGGCGATGAACAAACATGCCTGCGTTTTAGACGCGTTGAACTGCACAAGATTGGCAACTCCCAAATCAGCAAGATTCTGGAGAGCTTAGTCCAGGCGATCAATGAGAAACTCTCGACAAGACTCTACATCCTCTGTCTTCGCTTTTGCACTGGATGTTTACCTGTCCGTCACTGTGGTGTCATCCGCATACCCAAAAGCACCAGACACGAGCAGATCATTTACGTGCAACAGGATCAGGGTTTCTGACAGAACGGAACCCTGGGGAACTCCGGCGTCAATCGCTTCTTCTTCCGAAGAGTACCTTTCGAGAACAACCCTAATTGAGCGTTCCCTTAGGAAATCCGTAATCCAAGTGCAAAGACCCTCGGGGATCCCGAATGATGCAAGCTTACTTATTAGGCCATCGTGCCATATCCTGTCAAATGCTTTGGATACATCCAAAGACACAGCAAGAGCTTCTCCGTGCTTTTCAACGTCTTCATTCCAAAGATGGGTGGTATACACAAGAAAGAACCCCCGTAGATCTACCACGACGAAAACCGAACTGGCGATCACTCAGGAGATCATTTTCTTCGAGGTATGTCAGGAGCTTGTTGTTAAGAACGCGTTCCATACACTTGCATAGTATGAACGTGACAGAGAATGGTCTATAGTTGGTGGGGTCGGCAAGGCTACCTTTCTTCGGTACTGATTGCACGTTAGCTAGCTTCCATGATCTAGGAATAAGTCCAATCCTTAGTACAGCCTATATAAGCGCGTCAAGATAGAAGCCAACTCAGACGCACATCTACTTAGGACCAAAGCTGGAATTCCATCGGGCCCACTCGCCTTATTCACGTCTAGTGCACGCAGGATTCTAAGGACTTTCTTCTGGTGAATGCGTATATCCTTCATGGTGACGCCAACATGTGTAACGTAGGCGGAGTTTTTCCCGTGGCATCCAGATTCGAGTTTTTTGCGAAAAAGGATGCAAATAAGTTTGCCTTCTCCTTAGTAGAGTGAGCTAGTGAGCCGTCTGCTTTTAGCAGTAATGGAAGACTCGGGTGACAAAAGTTTGCTTGGATAGCTTTTGACAAAGACCAAAACGCTTTACTCTCTACCGGGTACGCGGCAAGTCTGGCGCCGATGCGTTCGACATGGTGAAATCTGGCCATGCACATTGTTTTTTTACATGCCTTACTAGCTCCATTATAGGCGCGCTTCAATGTTTGCAGGGATTTCTTACACTTGCGCGTTCGAGTCTCAGCCCAAGCGAGGAAAGCTGATTGTTTTTTACTCGCTTTAGCGCGTCGACATTCGGCATTAAACCAGGGGCGAACTAAAATAATCTTATATTATGCTAACCCAAATATCAAACAATCAGGCGCGATGCTTACAAACGCGGCCAGATGAGTAATGCGCACATCTGTATGGCGGTCAACGAAATATACCATACGCGTGTAGGGGCGGCCAGCTGAGTCCATATTTGCGCTACACGACTGCGCAGGCCGCCGCCGATTGAGTTCATTTATTTTTGCTTTATTTTGTCTGGACCGGCTAGATAAGTCAGTGTGAACTCGCGTTGTGCCAATTTTGTATGGACCGGCCATATGAGTCGTCCGATTTAGTCGCCGATTACGACTTGATTGTTGACGCAATAAATATTCTGCAAAAAATCTAACCGAACCACATAAATTTCAAAAGTCATAATTTTTCTTGTAAAAGCCATCACATAAAATGATCGAACATAATGATCGATATGCATAATGCATATGTTACAGCTATGCATGGTACCATAGGTACCTACCTACTGTTTTAATTTAATCCTAACATTCAGTACCATATTGAATGCCATAAAATTGTTATAATTAAGTAATTAATAATAAGTATTATACGCCTAATGAATTCTAATAGGAATTATTCTTCTACGATGCCGGGAAATACAACTTTAATTAATTACACGAAATCCTCTTTCAGTGCACGACGCAGCACGGGCACGGAGCGCTGGGCCCGTCGCTGGTTGCTCGCAGACCACAGTAGGAATCTTTTTAAATTGACGCGGAGAATTGCATTACTGCGCCCTATTCCGGACGGACTGGGATATGTGGGACTCCTGCCGGTAAAGATGTTTTCGGCAGTCTACCCACTATCGTCCAAGTGCAGGAGATCATGGGATCATCACGACCCCTCCGGCGAGTGACCACCATCCATTCTATGCTGGATCCCAATGGCAATATTTTTCGGAGCCGGTGCCCGTAGTGCAGGCACTTCCTGATTTTATATTTAAATATTTAAGTTGCAATGGCCCGGCTCGTCTCCGTTCGCGTGTTGTCCTACCCCTACCCTACCCTACTACTCTACACGTACCTCTACTCTACACCCAACACACACCTACCCTACACTAACCTACAAATACCCTACGTCCACCCTATACCTACCCTACACCTACCATACACCTGCCCTAGTAATGCTTCATTAATATTTTAACCTCTTTCATTTTACGACCGCTCCGATATCACGCAGACAGGTAATACCTACTATACTATGCTTTGGACGGGCTGTAAATATTGTCTTTGGTACCAAACTTATTAACCCATTCTATGTAGGAGTGATACCTTTACTACTGGTAGATAGATATGCCTAGCGAATCTTTTGGAATAACATAATATTTAAACTATCGCGATAGGAAAAACGGAATAGACCTTTAAAATGTGTATTTTAGAATAGTCGAATTGTTGTGCTTTTTGTCGATTTAAAAGATCACACGAACAATAAAATAGTAATTTAAATGTGTACAATCCTAAATTATGAATGCATTAATGTTTGAAAGTACCTATTTATGGCGCGCGCAGCTCACTTTCAAACCACCATAAAAATAACTCGATATAGTATATATCATTAATGTTACCATTTAAAATTATAATTTTTTTAAAGCGTCGCGTAGGTAGGTATATACAACTACATCAAACTGATAATAATCCCTAAAGGTTGTCAATTTTAAAAATATGTTTATCTTTTAGATCTTGATGGTAGGTAGGTATTTTCATCTTACATTTATCACACAATGGCCTCATGTACCTGGGCTTTATTTTATTATATTAGTAAGATCATCTTGGAGTCAATGTCCTGGTTGACTTTGACTTTAATATTTGATCATGGTTACACAATCAGTCGCCTGAATGAGCAGATTTCTTCACAATGTTTTCCCTCGCCGTAAAATCATCGGTTAGTGTGCAACTAATATACCTACATAACTTAGAAAAAGTCATTGGTACATGGTGGTGAGATCGAACTCGGTACCTCTCGCTTACGAATCGGACCCCTTAACCATAAAGTGCAAATGTAGTTCTGCGTTTAATCTGTCTGCTACAATATAAATAGGTGTAGCGGATGGATTTAAGCGTGAAATTGTAAAACAGAAGGACGAGACGAAACAAGAACGACTCAAAAAAATAAACTCCTTTACGAAATATAAGGCTTATATTTATTTCCATAAATGCAAAATTAAATAGCTTAGCTATGTAATCGATCTGGGCCATGTTGGCCTTGGCTGGCTGTCCGTATCAATCCTTTCTACTGTATAATGCTACGGCTAATCGGCTTGTTACGACTAATGGCGTTGTTATGGGTACAGATTCTGATAATACTACTTTTTATTAAAACAGTGAGACAAACATGAATTTCCTTTTTATATTTGCCCACCTCCATTTGGAACTAAGTTTGCGCTGTCATTTCATATTTTGCACATTGCGTTTGAAAATTAGCCGTTTACAACTCAACTCACACTCGTGTGGCGACTGTGAATGAGAAAAAATGTAACGCGTAGCACATCTTATCTACGAGAAATTCGTAGCATTACTACGTCGTAGACAGCGCGGCGCCAGGTACAGTACTTTTCAATAGAAAATAGAAATAGTAGAGCACGATATCGATAAGTAATAAGTATTATTCACATACATATACCTAATTAAATTGACTGATTTAATAATCCACAGAAACATAAAAAATAATCTTTAAATTTAATAAAATAAGTAATTACGAAGGTGATCAAATCCATATGATATAGGATTTTATTAATTTCTGCACCCTTCTCTATAACAGCAAACATAACCTAATTGATGGATCGTACGTACTCTACGTACCCAGCTAAAACGAGGTGACCCCTGACGATTCGCTAACGCATATTATCTCACTGGCGGCTTCTATTTTTAGTCTAGCTAGACACAGACATAAAAGGGCGGATTTTTTAACCCTAGAACTGGCTGAACAGTCTCGGGAGCTGATTGGCATCCAGTGACGATATATTATTATAGTTTTTGGAATACCTACATGACTGGGAGAAAATATTGTCCAAGCGTACAAGGTCAAAGGCATTACTATTCACAAATAATTTCTATGCTTTTACAAGTATTTCCATACTTTTATTTAGATAAAACTGTAAATTAACGTATCGCAGGCCTATATAACAAGTAGTATCCTGAACTAGTACGGTCAAACAAAACAACCCTACACACGGTCTATATGTACAGCAACGTATTTTGTCAAAGCCTCCGCATATAAATATTTGCTTGGCTGTACATTGTAGGTATTTCGTACATACACCCTTCGAGTGTGGTAAACATTCCCGTTACCAAGTAGCAACAGTACAGTGTCGCCGCTCGTCGCGTATCTGTGTCGCCGCTCCGGCAGTCCGTCGGCGCCCGGCGACTGGAGAGGCGGCGCGGCCGGCCCTGGATGCACCCTCGCGCGGGCCGCCGCGCCACGTGACCTGCATGTCGCGCCTTCGCACCGCGCTCATCGCAATGACCGCCGCTTTGCTCGTCATCGCCGTCATCGCACTCGTCATCATAATAACACTACCGCCGCCAGTGAGTTTGAAGTGACGTAGCTGCTTTGTGTAACAGTGCATTGTTTTCTGCCAATAATAGCTCTGTAGTTAGGTATTTAAAATAGGCGTTAGAATATTCCCTTCCAACGGATTCAGTCGTAGTCAATTTGTTTAAAGTTTACCTAAACTAAATGAGGGAGTATAAATTCGTCCAGTATGTGTATCTAAAAATATCACTTCGTTAATTATTAACCTACATAGTTCACACCCCTTAAGCAACATCTAATATTACGCTGTTAAATAAAGTAGTAGGTACGTGGTCATCTTAAGCTTCGTAAATAGAACAAAGAAACTTGACGAGTAATAAGCCTCTACCATCAGCATGTAAATATAAACCTGCAACCAGGCTGGCTACATGAATAATAAGGATTTTGCATCATGTACTTATCTTTCTTTGACTAGCGTCGTTTGACAGGACGATCGATCGCGCGGGAAACATGCGCGGTACATCTGCCGCCCAGCGGGATTTCCCGCGCAAAATGCGGACAAAACACCCGTAACATTTGCCAACCCCAACTATAAATACACTTTCGTTTCTATTGAATTGAAATAGGCAATTGTTAGTGGCAGTAAAGTGGTCTATTCTATTATAAGTATTTAAAAATCCTAAAATGTACATGTCACTAACTCTAAAGGCCAAGGTTACCTTTTGAATTTTTATAGGAGTTCATCTAAATTTTTCACTGTCAAGACGACGGGCATTTACTAAACGCTGAATGAACCGCTTTATACTTTTTATTTTAGCCTAAATTAAAACTCGGCTTGCTCGTTTCTTGCTTGAATGACGTTGCAGCCAAAATAAACTTTTCTAAAAGAACTCATTAACATCAAAAGATTGGATGCAAAAGAGTAAAGCTTTTGAATAGGTACTCGTATCATGTGGTGCACAGTGCACTAGCATATCCACGTCTGTTAGATTTGTGTCTGACGGCATAATAATGTCTTTTAATATTCTTTTGATATTCTTATTATGACACTGTCTGGGTTTGAGAACAAATTAACTGTTGTGTTTCTATTTAATTTTTAGAACAAATAAGTAAGTAGTAGGTTAGGTATAAGGGGCGGGTTATGGGGCCCAACCACCATCTCATGGGCCCAAGAGAACCTCATCTGCCCGCGGTCCCCCTACTGACAGACGGACAAGGCTCTGGCGAACCGGCTTTTCCCTAACCGGCCGGATGGTAGTCGCCGCACATAAAAAGCCAATACACCGCAAAAATTATATGGAAATGTCTGCTTCTAGAAACGAACACCATGCTAGGGCGTCGCTGCTGAACGACGCGCAGGTATATCGCCCTACATCTGCGATAAGTGGGCTAGGGCTACCCTGTCACGCGCAGGCAGGGTTAAAGAAGTTAGCGTCTAGAAGTAGGAAGCTCCGCTTCGCCACCCTGATCGTTGGCTCTCTTACTGGCCGGTCCCGAGAGCTGGCCGACTTGTTGCACAGGCGCCGCGTTCAGGTGGAATTCCTGCAGGAGACGAGATGGCGTGGTTCTAAGTCTAGGGTAATAGGGCAGGGATACAAGCTCTTGAACATCGGCTCGGCAGAAGGGAGGAATGGGGTCGCTATTGTGGTGGGCGTCGAGTTCCAGAACGGCATTTTGGAGGTGAACAGGGTGAGCGATCGACTCATGGTGATCAAGGCGCAAATTGAGGGTATAACAACGAAGCTCATCAACGCCTATGCTCCCCAGTCCGGCTGCGCTGACACCGAAAAGACTGCCTTCTGGAACAGTTTCGAAAATACCATGCGACGTATACCATCCTCCGAACAGATTGTGGTTGGTGCGGACCTCAACGGTCATGTGTGCCAGAGGAGCGAGGAGTTCGGTCGGGTGCATGGTGACTGGCTACGGCCAGCGAAACAGTGAGGGAGAAGATATTCTCCGAATCTCACTGGCCGCTGACTTGGCCGTAGTCAACACCTTCTTCCAGAAAAGACCAGAACTCCTCATCACCTATAAAAGTGACCAATCACAAATCGATTATCTGCTGATCCGAAGTCGTGACATCGGCCATGTATCCCAGTGCAAGATCATTCAGGGGGAATGCCTCACTGCACTGCACCGAGTCCTTGTCATGGACGTCTGGGTAATTAGTAGACGGCCTACGGCAGAATGCTGCGTACCGTCTATTAAGTGGTGGACTCTGAGCAACAAGAGCCAGGGGTTCATGGAGTGCAAAAGGCGAAACCGCCAATGAGCTCTGGTGCCCCTATCAGAAATCCATCCGTCTGTGCCCGAACTGTACATTTGTATTATACAGGTCATGTATGCCAATACTGGAGCCGTCGTCAAAACCATCGTAGGCCATACTAATCCCTTCCCGATTACTGTAGGTGTTTACCAAGGTTCTGTGCTAAGCCCTTATTTGTTTTGCATTGTGCTCGATGCCCTCTCAGCGGAAATTCAGGACATGCCTCCTTGGCTTATGAAGTACGCTGACGACATTGTAGTGGTGAGCAAGCTTAGGCAGGACCTTGAGACCAGAATAAACACGTGGAAGGATGTACTAGAAAACGGTGGTTTGAAGCTGAATATCGAAAAAACAGAGTATATGGCCAGCTGCAGCGCAGATCCCGAAACCATCCTTATAGGTAACGAAGCTGTCAATAGAACAGATAAATCCAAATACCTCGGATCCGTGATGCACGAGTCCCGCGATATCGACACCGATATCAAGTCTCGAATCTCTGCAGCTTGGGCCAAATGGCGGGAACTCACAGCAGTCACCTGTGACCCTAAAATCCCTGTAAAGCTCAAGGGTCTTATTTACAAGAGTATAATTAGACCTGTAATGCTCTATGGCTGCGAGACATGGCCAGCGCTGACGAAACACGTTCGCGAACTCCACGCCAACGAAATGAAAATGCTGCGCTGGATGTGCGGAGTTACACGGCTCGATTGAGTACGCAATAAATACATCCGTGGCAGTCTTGGCGTGAGGGATATCGCAGACAAGATCGAGGAGGCTCGCCTGCGCTGGTTTGGTCACGTGTTGCGTAAGCGTCAGGGATACGTGGGAAATAGGTGCCTGAACCTGCCGGTATCAGGAAAGAGGCTCCATGGGCGACCCAAGAAGCGATGGATTGACATCGCTGAGTCGGATGTGAAAGCCAACGGCTTACGACGCGAGGATGCCGAAGACTGGGCGAAGTAGAGAAGAATGGGCAGGAGAGCGGACCCTGGCAGAGGCCGGGATAAGCGCTAGGACGATGATGATGATGAAGTAAGTAGTAGGTAGTTCCGATAAACTTTTAAATATTTAAATGATCACCTTAATAGATCAGCACTGGAAGCCATGGTGCGTAGTGGTTAGTGCGCTTGCCTTCTATTCAAATAACGCAGGCTCTAATCCCACGGGGCCAGTACCGTATACATTTTATAAATTAACTATTTGGCTCATGCCATGAGATATGTGAAAGAAAACATGTTGAGGAAACTTCATCATCACATCATCACAGCCCGTAACAGTCCACTGCAGGACTTAGGGCCTCTCCCACGGAAGGGGAGGTTATTGCCTATCGAGCAAACTTTGTTATTGAGGAAACTTGCGCTCTGGAAATTCTAGAATGTACTAGAGCAGTAAGATGGCTTTTCAGGCAACCACACGTGAAACACGTCATTGCATACTAGATTTATGTTTTGGATTAAAATGTAAGCGTCATCGTCAGGTTGATTAATAGGTATTGACGGACGATATTTAATTATTTACAGTGTACAGCTGAAGAAACAGCATGTCCTGACGGGCGCCTGTGCCCGGCGCGCTGGCAGTGCTGTTCGCAAGGTTGCTGCGCACCCCCATCTGCGCCGGCGCAACCTACAGTGCAGCCTCGTGATAATTCCATCGTATGGTACACGCAATGGCAAGTTTATTTTATTACCTACATATTTTAGTGAAATTAGTTTAAGGTCAATGTTTTATATAAGTAATTTAAAAAAAACTCTACACTAACTTAAAATTATTTACTTACGTATTATATTAACAATCTTTTAATTCAAACTTTATGTTGTGAGTGTTTATTAGCATTCCTGTTATAATCTAATTCAATTCAATCAAACAAAATGTCTTAGCAACTCATCTATTGCAATGTTGCAGGCCAGTGCTCTTTTTGCTGGGCACCCTCGGCGCGGTGTTCCTGTGCTGCATCTGGTGTCTGTACAAGAGAGAGCAGCGAACGAGGGACGGGGACTCCCTATACTTTTACCACTTCGTATGCTGCGCAGGCCGCCGGCCTTCCACCCACGATTCCGCCGGCTCCATCTACCCCCCGCCGCGCTACAGCCGCTGCAGCTCTTTCCACCAAGCCCCTCCACCGTATTCAGAAGTGATATTCTTATTGTGACACTATCTTTCTATATTTTTTGGGTTCTGTTCGCACTATTTATTGGATTTCTGTGCGTTTTATTTGATTTTAAGGTAGGTATTAGCTAGTTAATTTTGATGCTGATTAAGACCGGCTTGCACCATATTCTGAAACACTTTTGTGAATGACGTTTAACGTTTTTCGTATGAAGTTTTTTGTTTAAGTATCAGCTTAAATGCGTTTAAGAGTTTGGTGCAAGACGCCCTAAAACTTCTATGTGCAATGCAATGTTTGCATGGATGTTGGTGGATAAATAATTGAAATCTTTTTTAAATTATTTTATAGCAAGTTTTTTATAAACAATTTACGTCGAGCTCCAACGATTACAGATTTGTCAAATTACAAGAATACTTACATAACTAAACTAAATCCTAATGCAAAAAAAATATATTCAAAACCTCAAATATCTTTTAAATAATTTTAGATAGATTAACTAAATAATACATATAAAAATACCCTGAGTCATGGGGCCCTGCATAATATATTATTATGAATATTTTATGTAGTATTTATATAATAAGTTATAATATTCGTCACTCTTCCAGAAATAATTACTATTATGTACTTTATTGCACACGAAACAAATGAATTATCATCATCATTAAAATGTGACGTGTCGTGCATAAAATTTTATTGACTTAACTAATAATAATAAATAAAGTTAATCCATAGGACTCTTATAAATTAACTAAATTATCACACCCTTTTTAATGTCAAATATAAATTAGGTAGGTAAGTAATTAGCATACGTGATCTAAAGAAACGTCCTTCTATGTGTTGCAGGTCACATCAAAGCCAGATTTGTACCCGCTGGTTATCACCTGCGGTGAAGGGGATGCAAAATCTGGTGGAAACTACCTTATGGTACAATATTTCCGGAATTACGTAATTCGTGCTCCTGGTAAGTAAATATTTGGCAAAATAGGTACCAACCCAAAAAACCAACTAAGCTGGTAAATACCAACTAAAAATTAGAGTAAAAAGTGCGAACAAACGATTCTAACACTTATAATACCACAATCAGCTAATTGGCTTTAGAGATTAGTCTGGCAAGCAGCCGCTCTTGTGTTTGACCTAATCGAATTAGCCATTTACTACTAGTGCACTCCACATTATTGACAGTATTATTTTTGTAGTATAACTCTTAAGCATTAGACGTGGGTAAAAGCAATGTTAGATCCAGTAAAAAATGTTTTCAAGAAACACGGAGGAGCTATTAGACTTGCCAAGTTGGAAGTGACTACTGTTAGTCTTTTGCATATCTGTATAATTAATTTATGCCAGTGTTGTGCTTCAATGAATGTTTCTTTTTTAGGTTCTCTATCAGCGGCGAGTACTGCAGAATCTCTCAATTCCAGTTTCATATGCAACGCAGCAAATGAGGTAAATTGAAGACAGCATTTACCATGTAGATAATTTATTTTATTTCGGATGATCAATTTATTATTCTATTACATACATTTTACTTAGGTAACTAAAAACCATTAAGTGCTCGCCAATAAATATTACTAGATCACACATAAATAATAACCGGTAGAAGTTGTCTCGATAAACGTCATAATGCTGTTCTTACGGTGCAATCCTCCCCATCATCTTACGTGGCCAAGTCATTGCAATCTTGCAGTTTCTATTGCCCAAAATATGTCTGCAAGCACTGGACATCCTCGGTTAGCAGGACCGGGAGGTACAACCAAATAGGAGGAAGTGGGAATCTGATCAAGTTCCCTTGTGATCAAGGTCACTGAGGTCAAATGACAGTTGCTCTATTACAATTACCTGATCTGCCAAATCCTGGATCATGGTCAAGACGAAACCCGGGCCCTCGCACGCGAGTTTGCAAACGGAATATTGATATATGGACATCAAGATGATTATTACTATTTACAGGCAAATTCGATCATCCCACCTCCGTACTCGTGCGCAAGCAACTATGAGGACTGTGTGGGCATCGGGTGCGGACGGTCCCTACTACGCTCGCTGTCATCGCTGACGGAGCCGCGCGAGCGCAGCACCGCGCACGCCCCGCCCCCGCCCCGCTCCCGCACCGCTCCGGACACCGCACCTTCCCGCCGTGAGACCCCAGCGGCATTTCGAGAAAATCTCATCACATCTCCAGTCCAACCATTAGTAAGTACTATTATGAAAAATTAATGCAATTGTAGATGCAAATACAAATTGTTTCCCATTCTATTGTTAGTTAACGTCTTAAACTACCTACTGGAAATTTTAATAGTTCCAGCAGTACGAGTAATTTCGATAGAATAATAGAAAATAAATTTTTAAGAGATAAATTACTCCTTTTTTAGTTCTTTGTATGCTTGACCAATGCAATTTATCGTTTACAGGACCGTGCGTTCGACCTCGAGTTAGAACTTATAGATTGTGAATTTTACTGTGATGGTGGCTGTAAGCCGCGGCTAGGGCCTTCTCCCCCCGTCCACAGATCGCCGTCTAATGTCGAGGATCCTGTGGCAATGTACGACCGTGAAGCGTATGGCTTACGGCATCTCTTCGCGTGTCCATCACCGGAAGCAGCTGGTGCTTGTGAGTCACCTCCGCAGCCCACAAGTCCTACGCAATCCAGAGAGTCCACCCTCCAAAGACAAAGTGACGAGAGGCATTGTAGGCGGTTGGACAGTGTCAAAAAGACTGCAAAATCTAGAAAGTCGAGCTTATACATGCCTCTTTCGATGGCGTATCCTGTAAGAACTTCAAGGATGTCACCAGGGGCGAGAGCATCCTCGCGGTCAGCCCCGGCGACGCCGTGCGGAGCGCTTGTGCCTAACTTACTCAACTTCACGCAAAGAGTGTCAGCATCTCGACACGGCTCAAGGTCCTCCAGAGTTGACGAGGAAAGTGACCCTCTCTTGTTGGACACTGAAAATTCGCGCACTGATCACAAATTTTAATTTTAAATTTAATTAGGTACCTATGAATGCCACTTACACGAAAAATTGTGATCTTGTTAAAAATTCTTACCGATTATCACAGTTGAAACAATAGCAACATTGTATCAAATATTATGTATCTACCTACTAAAATGCAAAATGTAAGTAATGAGATCTAATAGTTTTTTATTTAATTAGTCTTTAATTAATGTCACCCCCACATTGTTTCGAAGTTCCAACAGAAAATGTTAATTATTGATAAAATTACAAAATTATGATTCTAATAATGTGATTGTTCAAGTGAACTGTGCTCATTGTGCTGTAGAGCGATGAATTAATATTTTGTAGCTAGATTAATAATTTAAACATGTAATGTTAATTAAATTGATTTCAAACGAAATTATGTGAATGAGAGCTTGTTGGACCATTGTTCACTTGCCTTTTAAATAAGAAAATAAGTAAAAAATCTAAATATCCGGATCGTTTTATTTGCGTAACATATTGTACTTACCTATGTATTCTAAATACAATTTTATTTCATACATTTAGAAAATATCTTCTTTCTGATGGGTCGATATACAGGATGGAAGCGTTACCTAGCAGTCTTCAATTAACCATTTGTAACTTTGAAAAATGCAATTTGATACCTAAATAGGTATTTTTATAACATTGTCCATTTTTCATACTACTGGGAGGCAAACGAGTAGACAGCTCACTAGCACCTGCTTGATGGAAAGCAATAATAACATCATCAACTCAGTGGCGGCCCTCTAAATTTTTAGATCGTGTGGATGGTATATGAATTTTTTTACATGTTGGGTATCTGAATGAAAACCAAATAAAAAAACAAAGACAGGCGCGAAAAATATAATGTTTACTTAGTCCGGCTATACACAGGCGTAGGAAGGGGGGGAGCCGGGTGGGCCGTGCCACCCCAAAATGTATTGGCGATTGACTCGGCTTCATCGGCCACCTCAGGGCCCCCCCCCCCCCTGGAAAATAGCCTTAGATACGCTAATGCGGTTATAGGTAATGAATGAGCGGTGCACTTCACAGCGAATTCGCGATTTAACGTTTTGTATACGTTACTAAAAATTTACATGCTTGAGATTCCAGCCAGTTTCTCGTTGTTGATGTTGGGCTAACGTCCAATCTCAAATTCGATCTGCCATTTGTAGTACCTACCTAGATAATTTAGCTACGAACGGTCTAGTTCGATCTTTCGTAGGTACAATAATGGAGATAAACTCTTTGCTTGCTTTTATGTTCCCCGAACGAAGCCCAGGGGCCTTACCATGAGCTCTTATAACAGGACCTAAACAGAACTGCTTTGCTTAGAACGAGACAGCGCTATATGTGTCACATAACTTTGTTTCGTTCTAACCTGGCCAGTTCTGTTTAGGTCCGCTATAAGAGCTCATGGTAAGCCCTCTGAACAGTATAACCCAGGAGTGTGTTAAAGCCAGGCTGTTTTTAGACAAATCCAAATGCCTGCCAAGTTTAAAGGAAAAATAAAATGCAAAAAATTTCTGAACTCTGATTTCAAATATTATGGGTAAAATAATTTACGTTCACGGTTCATAAATGTTATCCAAGGTCAACAAAATGGTGCTTCCCAATGTTGTGCTCGACGGGGTTTGTATTCCCAGGAGCGAAACAGTGAAAAACTTAGGGATACTTGTAAATGAGAGTTTGTCATTGGCTCCACAGATCGCAAGCCTCAGCCAGAAGCTTCTTTCGGCTTATTCCTCCTTAAGAAGATTGCGCAACTTCTTACCTGTTGGTACTAGGACTGCGCTCGCGCAGTCCCTGCTTATGCCGATATTGGATTATGCGGATGTAAGCTTCTTAGATATTACTGAGGCCCAGTTAAATAAACTGGAGAGGCTGCAGAATGTCTGCATCCGATTTATATTTGGGCTCCGCAAGTTTAATCACATCTCGGAGTTTCGTTCCAAGCTATGCTGGTTTCCCATCCGTCTTCGACGGAATGCTCGTATTGTTCTTTACTGCGTGTTGTTCGGGAAGTCATTGCCGAAGTATTCGGGGAACTCTTTGTATTTACAGCCAATACCCAGAGCCGCTCTTTGCGTGCATGTCGTGAGGAAATGCTCGAGATTCCTGCCCATACAACTAACTTCTATCACAAATCGTTCGCACTGCAGGCGGCTAGACTGTGGAACAGTCTTCCCCGAGATATTAGGTGTGCAGAATCGCTGTATAGTTTTAAGAAAAAAGTAAAACAACACTACTTGGTGTCTTTATTGGGGTTATTGTGGGTGCTGGGGTACTAGCTTTCTAATTGTTTTTGTATTGTCTTTGTAAACTGTTGTATATATGTTATGTGCACTACCTATCAATAGATGAAATACTTTGTTTCTGTCCATACTAAGGTTGTCAGGAAGAGATCACTCTCGTGATAAGAATGCCCTTTGTACTGCTTACTATTATATATTTTAACCCATGTGTGAATTCTGTAGTGTTCAAATAAAGAGCTTTTGTATTGTATTGTAAAATAATTTTATTCCTAGCAACATTATTACTATAATTCTTGGTCCTTTCGCGTTTGACGATTCTTGGTCCTAGGTTTGACTTGTGAAATGACGTACGATTTATTTTGTTTGTTTGATGGTCTATGTAACAAACCGCCGTTTAAGGTTATATTTTTGTTTATTTACTATCATTTCTTAAAAAATCAAAGTGATTTCCAGAATTGATTACGACATGAGCTTGCCCACAGATTTTGGGCCTGACTCTGGTGGGAGGGTAAAGGTAATATCTTTGCAGTTCATCTACAAAACCCACATAGTAGAGTAATGGTGAACTCGATCTTTACTACTTCGTTTTCTTTGTTGTTACGATTACTGAATGAATGTGGATGTCTATTTCTAGTAATACAATCCGCTTCAATAGGGCGCTTCTTGTTATCTTTCTTGTTAATATTCTATGCTTAGGCGAATAGTTACATTATTAGAAATCTTTGGTTCCAGGGCCTTGTGATTGTTAAGCCAATAGTATACGGCAATATCGCGAGGTATTTCGGGAAGAAACGCGAAGAGGATGGCCATACTCACCAGTGGACTGTTTATGTCAAGCCTTATGCCAATGAGGATATGTCAGCATACATTAAAAAGGTACTGAATATGAAACAATATTTTTTTCTAATAATAACTGATATGGTAGTAAGTAGTTTTAGACAATTATTTATATTATAAAGCATCTGATTTCCTTTTCAGGTGCACTTTAAACTTCATGAAAGCTACGCAAACCCGAACAGGATTGTAACGAAACCACCATATGAGTTAACCGAGACAGGGTGGGGAGAGTTTGAAATTGTCATCAAAATATACTTTCACGATCCTAATGAGAGACCAGTAAGTATTAAAATAAAGTAAGAAAATTCAATCTAAACTATCATAGTATCTTATCTCCATAAAAGTATATTCGAGACCATAATAATTTTAAGTTTTTAATATATTTGTTATTTGTTTTGCGTTTGTCTCGAAAAAACAGGTTTTAGCCCTCTTAAATTGTAACATAACTTATCACATATATCATAAATTGCAAATTTATCACTCGGTTTGCTCGTTAACCCCACTAAGTCCAAGGTGATGATAGTCGGCAGGACCTATATGTGTAAACGTTTAAACATGTCTACGTTACCTTCGATCACTTATTATGGTACTATTATTCCTTATACATCTACTGCCAAAAATTTGGGGGTAGTTCTAGACTCGAATATGTCGTGGATCGCTTATGTCAAAAAAGTTCACCAATCGGTGCACTCTCTCAAGTGTCTCCAATACTCTTTGCCCTTGAACGCTAAAATCTCTATTGTCCAAACCCTTATTCTTCCCATAATAGATTATGCTGATACTTGTTGCCTTGACGCTACCGAAGAGCTATTGAACAAGCTTGAGCGGCTTCAAAATGTTGGTATACGTTTCATATTTGGATTACGTAAATATGACCATGTCTCTCATTTTTGGGCTCAACTCAAGTGGCTTCCAATTCGCCTTCGTAGGAATGTTCATATTCTTTGTGTCCTCTATAATGTATTATATAATCCTCGAGCCCCTTCCTACCTCCGTGACCGTTTCAGTTTTTCCCGCCCCCAGGACAGGCCTTGTCGATCTAGCGTCAAGGCACTCCTCTCCATTCCCCCTCATCAATCTGAGTGTTATTCTAATTCCTTCTCTGTTCATGCGGCTAGATTGTGGAATTCGTTGCCATTTACTGTACGTATCAGTCCTTCACTTGATACCTTTAAGAAGCGAGTTAAAGAGTATTATCTTTCAATTTCTTATCCATAATATATATACATATATGTATGTATGTATGTATGTATGTATGTATGTATGTATGTGTGTGTGTATGCATGTGTGTATGTATGTATGTATGTATTTGTATATGTATGTAGCTATGTATTTAATTATGTAAAATAAATATTTTTTTTAGTATTAGGTAGTTAGTTTTTAAGATGCACGATTTTGTTCTGTCTCTTCCGTAGGTCTGCTGTAAGATATTTCTTATGAAATAAGCTGTACCTGTTGTGTTGTTTTCTTTATGTCTATATTGTATACTTGTTTTTGTGCACAATAAACTGTTAATTAAATTAAATAAATAAATAAATTCACACGTGACTTACAACTAGTGTCATGTAAGAAGAGACCTAGTGGGTCATGTGGTTTGACTTGCGCCGTAGACGATTTGTGGGACATTGGCGGTATGCGGGGCGGGAGGGATCCGGACAGGCCGCTATTTTCATTTATACCGATGTATTGCAATTTAGATTGTGAGAGCGAGTGTATCTGCCCGAAATCCCCTCTACTGCCATTTGACAGGTCTCTTCCTTCATCACGCGTATAATAATACTATTATTATGTTTATGTCTTGTGTTGTGTGCCATGTATGTCTATGTTTGTATAATTTGTATTTAATGTTGTGCTGTTTGTTTCTTGGAAAAATAACAAAAACCAAACATTACATTAGACAACAAATGACCTTAAATAATTTAGTTCTAATGATCTACTAAAGGACATTTACAAAAATCTTTGCTGTAGTGGTGGTTCATGGTTGAATTAGCCCAGAACCCATAGATCTTTGTTTCCCAGTCTCTGTTAAATTGTTTAAGCCAAGTCCAGACTAGTCTGCAATCGTGAAGTCAATTCCTCTGTTTCAGGTGACGTTATACCACATACTGAAGCTCTTCCAGTCACCAGTGACAGAAGGCGCTCCACCCACAGTGGGGCGTGCACTCGTCAGTGAGTCTTACGAGGAGATTGTCTTCCAAGAGCCAACACAACTTATGCAACACCTATTGAACAGTGTGAAGCCAATCACCAATGGGCAATGGACACATGATACTGATTGTAAGTACAATACTTAAGGGGCATCCATACATTACATGAGGCTCTTTTGGCAATTTTTACTCTTTCCCCTAAATGCCTCACATAATTTGTGGATACCCCTTAGGCCGCACTTCACTATCCATCTTTCATTAATAGAGCAATCTTGTATTTATGCAATAAAGTGTTCATTTATTGATTCAAGCTTACAGAAGTGATTATTAATTATCAATCAATTTATTTCAAACCAGGAGCCTATAGCAGATTGCGAGCAGTGCGCCTCTGCTTTTCCAGGGGCCATATGTTTTCTTCAAATTTCTCTTCCTTTAACTACCTAGTTCCTAATAATCCCTCCCAGGTACTTAATTAAAACTCGCACATAACTGTTACATTTCCAACATGATTCATACATTACATTTGAAGCTTAAAATAAGACCTGTACTGAGTTATCGTATAGCTTCATTGATATGTATGTCTATTCATTTCATATGCAGTTGAAGAGAAAAAAGAGAAGACTTTAGAAAAGATTGTAGCAGCCCAAGGCAAAGTACGGACAGACATCACCGAACTGAAAGAAAAACTCAGCCTGGCCAAGGAGACCATAGCAAAGTTCAAAGAAGAAATCGCCAAAGTGCAAAGTCATTCTGCATCTACGACTCCTGGACTTTAGGTTGGTCATACATGTCCTTTTGCGAAAGACTGCATTTGGAAGGTCCTTGTCTATTGACAATAAGATTAGTCCAGTCAATGAAGGATGGGGTGTTAGAATGTGTGAACAAGAATGCTTCTAATGGAATGAATAACGTGCTGGCGCGATGGCGTCTCTGTGGAGAACTCAAACTCGCTTATATTCCAAAAATCAGTGCGTCGTTGGGAGAGATTGTCTACTAAGTACTGAATAAAAGTTAAATAAAATATTTAATAAAATACTGAATAAAAGTGAATTAAATTAAATATTTTTATTTCATTTACTTTTTTTTTCGAATTACCAACCGTTTTCGATTTACACGCCGCTAACTCTCTCGGTTATGGCGGAGATGGTAAAATCCCCCCGCTCGCGCGCAGTGCAGGAGCCACATATACTATGCCTACTAAGATTCCTGAAGGTCCTGGTTTCCTGCTCACGCACTCTACAACCCTTTTTTGACCCTTAATTGACGAGAGTACATGTAGATAGATAGGTAATAATTGAATATTTTGACCGTTTCTGGAATGTGTAATATTTGAAGTAAAATGACCCTGTGTTTATGATAAAGTGTAGCCACTATTTCAAGGGGTAATTTATACAGCTGTGATGTAATAATATAATAAATACGATAATATGAAATCGAATATGTCTGATTTAAATAAAAGTATTACCGCCCACATGTTACAACCACGGTCAAAGTCTCTACGCGTTTTCAATAAGCCTTTTCAACTATTACTTTGTCATTTCCTGCTTGAAGTATTTTGGTCAAACTGTCCTTCTGGCGAGTACATTGGCTAGCTTATACAGCCACAAGGGTTCAAGGTACGCTTTGCTGCATAGCAAACAATCAAAGTACGTTTACAATAATACGGAAATAACTAGCGCTCGATTTTGTGGACACTGGTTTTTTGTTGTAGAGTTAATGGTTAAAAGTTCGTGGTTATAAATAATGTTTTATTGTTATTGACTAGCGACCCGCCTCGGCTTCGATCAGGTGTTCTCAGGTTTCCTCTATTATAATAAAAATAATCATCTGGGCGTTAATGTCCCGGTTGTGCTCTCGAGAACGAGGACCTGGGGTCCGCCTTGACCATGATCCAGGATTTGGCGATCACGTAATTACAGTAGAGCGGCTACCATCTGACCTCCGTGACCCTGCTACCAGGGGAACCTGACCAGATTGGATCTTGGTTGCAAATTCAGTTGCCTGAATTTGCAGCTTTCATCACGATGTTTTCCCACACCGTAAGAGCATCGGTTTGTATTAAACTATTTCCTCTATTATAATATGTATGTATTATATATAGATACCTTTCGGAAGCAATTGTCTAACTGATGGTGAAAACCGTATCAAAACCCGTTGTGTGGTTAAGGAATTCTTAGCAGAAATACGTCATACAGACAGACGCGGAAAGCGACTATGTGAGAATGTGTAAGTTATCGAAACTTTCCCCAATAGTACAAACATTCTATTTTGAAATCTAAAGAAAGTATCAACTATAATAATGGCCATGGAGGGGCGTTACTTCTCTTTTCTTCAGTAAAGCTTAGTTATTATCGCGTATTGGCGGCATAATAGTTCCTTTTTACGCCACATTTAGTATTTAGTAATTTTTTTTCTTGCCATGCCTTATAAAATCAAAATACAAGTACAGTACGGGCAGGGGACAGATGTCGGCAGTAAATAATACCCATCGGCTAGCTCGGCTGCGTAGACCATCGTCTCTGTCACACGCGTGTGAGTAAATAAAAATACGAGAACGAAATCAACCGATGTGCATTATTTACGTGCTCGATGCAAGGAATGGACATTCATTTGTTGAACCCTGTTCAAAAGAATTTGGGGTCCTTTTTGTATTTAGGGGTACGAAGGGCCTACAGGAACCTAAGGAACCCCCAGGGCCTAAGGAAGTTACCTGCCTTTTCTCGAAGTGTTTCGGCGACTTTTCAGACTCTCATATCTTCGATCTAACTAGATAATGCCACAAAACTGAAATACGGGATAAGATGTACGTAGCAGACTAATAAAACACGCAAAGTTTCGCTTGTCTAACTGTTCTACTTTCGATTCTACTAGCACCTTAAATACGTCGATTTCGACACTGACTGACTTCTCTTCAAAACCTCTAAGGAAAATTAAGAAATTGGTAACTTTTAACCTCCAGCCCCCCGAAACGGGGAATGCAGGTCTGTATATAAAATTTTATCTATAGGGTAGTCCTGAAGTCACAAGAAGTTAAAATTTGGTATGCAGGCTAGAATATCCCAACAAATTACAAGTAAAATCACAATAAAGGGGAATGCAAGTCTGCATAAAAAATTTAACCTAAAGGTTTAACAATCTGATATGAACATATCTCCGTGTGCCTGGTCTTGGCAACCACGACTACTCTAGAAAAGAGTGGACGACCAAGTAGAAGAAGAAAAGGGCACTTCCTGAAGTGCTAGAAAGCTGATAAGAAGATATTTGGTATGCATCTAGGGTTTGTACATAAATAACATGTAAATTGAGAAATTGCAAAATAAAACGGCCAAGCCGTACTTTCTGGCCAAAATATAGGCTTTATAGAGTTAGGAGCTTGGCTCTTCATAAGATTTGATAACTTTTCCACAGTGAAACGAGTCTTGGCCAACCAATTTTACATGAAATGTTTTGGTGGAAATACACTATAACCATATTAACCATGCATTAAAATAATTGGATGTTAAAAGAGTAAACTAATTAACTGATAGCTCAATACACAGCGAAAATTACTGGACCTTGAAAGAAAGGGGTAGCTATCAACTTTATTAGAGGTGACGTAATTTACCTTACATCTGTACTAATATTATAAAATGAAAATATGGGTATTTTTATCTAAAACCCGATTTTAAAAATTCCTTCACTATTTCGTGGTCGAAGATGTGTCTATTTAAAAAATTTAATAGTATAAAATAATAGGTCCCCGCGGGAAAATTGATTGTTTACAGAGATCCGAACTGCGCGCGGGTGAAATCCGCTGAGAACGGCTAGTGTTTTCTAATAATAGAGTTATTACGCCGCGAACAGGAAAATTTATTGTTTTTCCAATAAATAAGCGATGGACTACAACCTACGCATTATCTTTACCTTCAACTCGTTAAATATCTATTTCTACATGTAAGGTCAAACAAATACTTTAGTAAAAGAGTGCACAGCTGTTTATTAGAGCCTCTGTATAGCCTACGTACGTACGTATCTACGTGGTTATCATAAAGAAACGACTAATGGCCAATAGACTTATTTTTGGAGCGACTTCTACAATGACCACCCGATGTATCGATCGCATAATGAACTTGAATGTCGTGTGGGAATAAAAGTGGACATGAAATATTATCAGATCGGTCGATGTGATAGTGGGGAGTGATGTGTTTATTGCTCTGGCCGGTGGGTAATAGCTTTAATTAAAAACAGCTCGTCGTATACCGTGTCTGATGTAGCTGTGTTATAATTAGACGATTTAGACGGTTGGTAGAGATACCTATTTATTATAGCTAAAACCAGAATTTTCCTTTCCCAATTGGGGTATGACATGATCCGGAAAGCAAGGAACGAAAACCCTTAGTTGGTCCTTTACGTAGTTAAGGCGTGCTAATTTAACCAGCCTAGCTCCCTCCAAAAGTCTAGCAGTCTCGTTGCGCATTCGCAAATCTCTCGGAGTTTCGGCTGGCAGTAACTGGAATGCGCAAAACTATGAGCCGGTCTAAGTGGAGTGCTTTCCCTGGAGACCAATGTCCAGTGCCTTTTGTAAAACCCCAAGTTTTAGTACAAAGAAAAGACTTCAGGATCATCTTACATCACGCACGTGCGCTGAAAATTGTTCGCACGTAACGTACATTACAACAATTGAAAGCTTGTTTCGAGAATTCACTGTTTAGGAAGATATTCGAAAATACATACATATTAACAACAGCCTTTGTTGGAAATATAAATTCGCCGCCCTAATGTACCGGAATTGGGTCAGCTGCATCGACAGATCGCGTGCGGATAGCGTGACGGACAGAAGGACGTGCCAATCGCACAGGCTTTCGCTTATATACCACTGTAAAGCAGAGGGACTAATTATAATGCCACTATAATTCCTAAGCTCGTGATTTGAAACTGCAAATCCAAAGACCGAAAGTTCATCAAATTTCGAACGAACATTAGTTTCGACGTAGAGGACCTTTTCATTCCGATTAAAATTAATGCAGTGTTTTGGATTTTTACGTGCGACTAACATCCGCCCCGCACAGCCCGTAAAGGAAAAGCCGGTTTGCCAGAGCCTCGTTCGTCTTGGGCCCATAAGATGGTGGTAGAGCCCCATACCCCCATCACTTAAAACCATCCTAATAGGTAACGAAGCTGTTAATCGAACAGATAAATTCAATTACCTTGGGCCCGTGCTGCATGAGTCCCCAACTCACGGCAGTCATCTGCGACCCTAAAATCCCGATCAAATACTTCATACAAACTTATATAGAAGACCATATTTAGGCCTGTGATGCTCTATGACGTCGGGACTTGGCCGACGCTGATAAAGCACCTCCGCGACCTCCACGCCAACGAAATGAAAATGCTGCGGTGGATGTGCGGAGTTTCGCGACTTGACCGAATGCGTAACGGGTACATCCGTTGCGGCCTTGGCGTGAGGGATATCGCAAATAAGATTAAAGAGGTTCACCTTCGCTGGTTTGGTCACGTGTTGCATAAGCCTAAGGGATACGTGGGAAATATGTGGCTAAACATGGCCGACCGGTATGAGGAAAGTTGTCCCACCCAAGACCTAAGAAGCGATGGATTGACATCGCCGAGTTAAATATTGGAACCGGGCGTTATCTAGAGAGGAGCCTCCCTGTTTTACGTTAACATTTTACAAATTGGACGTCGGACAACTTTGGAGCGAACTTCAGTAAACCAAAAGGTTCTAATATTACAAGCGACCATATTGTGGCGATGTCTAGGTCCGAGACCGTGAAATATCGGATTAAAAAGGCAAAAGAAAGCGTTAGAATGTTTTAAATTGCTGGTGCACACGCAACGTCAATACGTAAGTAACGTAAACGTATACGACCTATTCTTATATACATAAGGAAACATATGATTGTTTGTTTGTTTGCAATGGATTTAACCGATTTTAAAAATTATTTCATCTGGCGATACATTATTAGCGAGTAACTTAGGCTACATTTATGTTATAAAAAAATTAGAGATCTTTAGCAAAATGCAATAATCCAAAGGTATCAAAATGTTATATTTTCGCGTATATAGCTAACTATTTTTTCTTGGATTTGTAATTATCAGCACAAGATCTGTATGTAAGAAAAGAAAAGGCTAGGTAGGTTTAACGTAAGTGTAGGGTAGGTGTAGGACACGTGTAGGATAGGGGTAGGGTAGGTCATGGTAGGGTAGTGGTAAGATGCCACACGAACGAAGTCGCGCCGAGCCCATTAGTCGTCCATAAGAACAAATAATAAGTGCCTGTGACTAAACAGTAGGCCATTCTTGATGATGACGATGCCATACAAATTTCACTTTCAAGAATAAGATAACGAATAATGACGTCATTTCTGTGTAAGTACATACCTACGCAAAGGCATTTCGGCGTGGCTGAGTGACGGATGTCGTGTCGGCCTCTTGGAGCCCGGTCTTCGAAGCCTTTAATAATATTACAGGGTCTATAGTTTACAAGTCATCGACTAAGCATTATGCGGGCTTAGCCTGCGGGTGATTTCCACTCAAGGTCTCACCTTGTTTACTATGTTAGTGGAGTAATACGATATGGTAGGTACTAAAGTGCTGCTCTTTTTAATCAAGTCCCTTTCTTGCCTTTATCTATGTATTATAGTAGCAGGCACCCGCGGTTTTCACCTGCGCGTAGTTCGGATCTCTGTAAACATTCAAGTATGCGGCGGGTCCCTATTGTTTTTGCAGGATGAAAAGTATTCTATGTCACTCGGAAATAATGTAGCTTAATCATCATCGTTCTAGCGCTTATCCCGGCCCGACCAGGGTCCGCTTTCCTACTCAATCTTCTCCACTTCGCCCGGTCTTCGGCATCCACTTGTCGTAAGACGTTGGCTCTCGCATTCGACTCAGCGATGTTAATCCATCGCTTCTTGGGTGGCCCATGGGGCCTCTATCTGATACCGGCAGATTCAAATGTAAAATAATGTAGCTTAATGTAGCACTTAAATGGCTGGACCAATTTGGAGGAAATTTTGTATGTATACTTGAACCTTTGAAAAATCGGTTTTGCTGAACAATTGACATTTTTATCATTTATAGACAGGTACTTTTGTAGGGAGCGTGTATGGTAGGTTTAGGATAAGTGTAGCGTAGGGTAGGGATATAATAGAGTAGTGATAGGGTAAGAGTAGAACTCCACGCGAATGAAGTCGCGGGGGGCCAACTAGTATTAGTGTAGATAGTATAGAAATGGATAAAAGTTTGCTATCTAGTGTGGTATCCTGTAAAGTAGAACAGCAGCATCTCTTCCACTTTTGAGTGTCCGATCGGTATAAGATCCCAATGTTTTAGCTCTAACTACCACTACAAGTAAATAGATTAGAACCTCTACAGACGAAAAAAGAAGCAGTAATAATAATAAATGCTTGGACAATTCACACAGCGCAATTTAGCCCCAAAGTAAGCAAAGCTTGTGTTATGGGTGGTAGACAACTGATAAACTAAATAACTACTTTTTTAAAACATACTTATTAACATACCCAGGCCCGTAACACAAATAAAAATTCATCATTCCAATTTCTGCCTGTCCGGGATCGAACCCGGGACCTCTGCGGTCCTGTCCCGTCCCGACAGTGGCATGTTACCCACTGAACCATTCAGGTCGTTAAATAGAATATATATGGTAATCACATTGAAGTTGGTTTGTAGTTGAGAGAAGATTTCATGAGCGATTTAGAAACATTTGGTGGATACCTACCAACAAAGACCTTTAACGAAGTCGGTTAAACTTTTCACCTAATGTTGTGTTTTTATGATCCAAAACATTGTAATTCCGAAGATATTGGTTGCGTTTGGTCAGTCTTCAGCGATTGCAATGCCGATACGTAATTAGAGGTTAGGGGCCCAGGTTGGCGGGAAACACGCAACCTCCTTCAACTTGTTGACGGAGCCGCAAGGTCAGTGGGTGGGTCAAGATGTAGTGGTAGCAATATTCACGTTACTATGGCTGTATGCCGATGCATATACAGCTGAAATGTTTTGGTATTTGTAAAAGCGTGTATCAAAATTTTAATCAAAATTTGTATATGAAAGTGCATGCATAAGCATACTATTTTAGAGATATAGACGACTAATAGAATTTCCTTCTTATGTAGCACAATCAATTTTGAAGTTACATTAACTTTCGAATTCTAAACAAAAACCAATTTAGGAAACTTGGACACACTTTAATAAAGTATTGCGTATAGTAAATGCACACCAAAACTTTGAGCAATAGAAATATCTTCCGTATACATTTACCACTTTGTAACAAAAACACGACCGCTTAACAACACGTTAACACTTAAACCATTTTCTTCTTTAAAATACAAAATACACGTAATTAAATTCTCCCTTAGTCTAAAAGTTTCTTATTAAAACCAACTGTTTTCTTTTTTCATTTTATCCCTGTGCCTCCCTTTCATTTCAAGGTCTTGGAATATTTCAGAGAGCTTCGTCAGCTTTTGCGTCGGGCTCTTGGGCAGGCCTTCCAGCCGCACCGTCTTGTCACCGTCGTACTGTGGATAGTTAAACGTTTGTTTTTCTCGCAAACACAACAGTTTGCCGGTTTCGGGCAACGACGACAGTTTCGCCACTTGCATCGCTGCCTTCTTGAATCTCGACTTCGGTGACACTTTTAGTTCCTTACTGTTAATATCCTCGTTATTGTTAGAGTCAGGCCCGATCCTCCTAGTCCTCGACCTTTCAGGTTGGTGAGCATTCACGTAAACGGGTTCGAGGACATCGTACGTGTTCTCCCGGAGCAGCTGCTGCGGCTTCCTGTCCTCCAGAGGATCCAGCGTCTTCCTGCTGAAGCCGTGTATCCGCAGCGGAGTCAGAGGTTTCAACACTTCGTGCAATTTTATCTTGCTCTCCATCGTGGAGGGCCTGTCATTTTTCTTTAAGTCGAAAACGATGACTTTCGTTTTGGGTTTGTCGTCCAGCTTCTGCCCGATGGCCGGCAGCGGGTGGAAGGGCGAGAGCGTGGGTTTGATGGGCAGGTCGTCCAGCATCCTGGACTGGGCCGTTTTGTTCTTGCGCGGCTTGAGTTTCCTCGGCGCGTAGATAGTGGTGAGCGCGCGCGTCTTGCGCTGGTCGAGCGGCGCGAGTGTGAGGGGCGCGGCGGCGGTGGCGGGCAGCATGGGGCGTGCGGCGGGTCGCTGGGCCGCGCGCCGACAGCCGCCGCGCCCGCGCGCGCCCGCCGCCGCCGCGCCCCGCGCGCGCCCGCCCTCGCCCGCCAACCCCATCGCACTCGGCTCGCCCGCGACTGGACACAACGTAATGCCAGCCTCGCCAGCCCAGACAGTATCTTATCGCCCGATCCCCCCGATATCGCCCGCCGCCGGTTTCCGGGAATATTCCAAATCGGAGATTTCCGCCAATCAACGATACGCCAAGGTTACCTTGACTTACACTGTTGCAAAAATAATTTTCCGCAACAACCTCTCTTCCTCTTTTTTCGCAGCAATCTACGTTGCTCTTGTTTTTACAAAATATCATGAAAAAATCGTTAAAATCAATGGAATTTCAAATAAAATAAAACAAGTTGCCGAAAACTGGTTTTCGTCCCAAAATTGTCGTTGAGCTGTCAAGCGGCCATTGCATTTGGCCAGCATTGAATTCTAGTAAAAAGTTCTTAAGCATTAATAAAAAATGTAACTTCTATTTTGAATTACATTTTTCTCTAATATACCCGTAGCGAACTAGCAAACAACTTATCGATGCGATGTAGTAGTATAGGTAAGTCTAACTAGAGGTAAGTAGAGGTCATCGAATAGATAACTGGTATGGTAATGACCACCATAATAACGCCATCGATCCGGCTGACCTTGGGCGGCGGGAGCTACCAAACCCTGGCTATTTGTCACACGCTTGTCCATACAAATGCCCACACAAGTCAATCATACACCCCGTCCACCCTTCGTAATATAAATTATAACATATATTGATAGGAGTAGAGTTGAAATTCAATTCCACTGGTCAAGTTGTAATTGTTCACAATCCGCTGCGTGACGCTGTCTGTTCAGTAAGGACGTGGTTTTAGTATTTCTACTGGTAGTTGTTTATTGATTCGGGTAATGTACAGTACTTACGAATCAGACTGATTGATGTGTTTGGAATTTTTTACAGACACGATGTATGTTTAAGAACACATTAACAATAACATTTTTTTCATAGTGAAGTGAGGTCTTCCACCTACTCTCAGTTCATCAATTGTAAATAAATAAACATGCATTTCCAATTCGCACCAAAACATAACCTCCTGAATCATGTTAAAGGGCATCTACTTGTTAAGTATGTATCGAAAGTTTAGATCTCAAACGAACATTAGGTACAGTATTTTTACAAAGAGTGAACATTTTTTAAAGAGTAATCAACATAGTAGTCTCGTGGAAAACGACATGCTGCAGTAACCATCAAAATTGATGCAAAATACAGGCCGATGCAACGAACGGTCTGTATTTTGCGTCAATTTAGTTAACTACCGCGTACCTAACCGTATCTTCAGTTAATGTTCAGTCAGACTAAAAGGTCACAGATCATTATGCCAAGGTAATAAGGCTTATGATGGCTCACCTTCACTGATTTTAGTTCTAGTCTAATAGGAATTTCTGATGAATTCTTTGCCTTGACACATACATAACAAATGTTAGTTGTCTACCAACCAATAAAGCTTGAGTGCAGACAGCGTAAAATTACGTAGAGACCAATTTTGTACCAAAACAAATGTCTGTATAATAATACCATGCAAGATTGAGGACTTTTTAGGTACTGAATTTTTCTATATCGAGATGCGAAATTGACAGGTACTTACATAACCTAACCGTCACAAAAATGTCAGTAGCCCCCGACCAAGGCGACCTAGCATACTTATACTCGAATATTTCCTAAACTTTTCGAAACAAAGTTAATGAGCATCTCGATTACACTGGCTATCAAACAAAGAAAATCGCATCGAAATCGGTCCATCCTTTCGAGAGCTACGATGCCACAGACAGATACACAGATAGACAGATACACACGTCAAACAACACCCGGGGGTTCGATAGTTAAAAACGGCCGTAGTCTGAAAATTCAAACATAAAACGTAGACGCTTCAGTATTTCATCGTACATTTAAACTACACATAGATCAATCTAAAATACTGAGGTAAAACTAGGAGCATCTAAAGAACTCTCGCAAGAGTTTCGTGTATTCTTTACTAAATACTCAGTGACAAAAGAGCCACACACAGCCCACCTGTCGTTCTATGATACATGCATTTAGGTTTCATATAATAAAAATGCTGAACCACAGCTGCGTTGTCACTGTAAGGACTAAAATAAAATGCCTCATTCCTGTAATGAGGAAGTTTCCTAATATCGATATTGACATATTTAATGACATAGTGTAGTGTAGTAAAATATAGATTAAAACTAACAAGCCCGTGAAAAAAATGTTTATATCCTTCTAGCAATGACTGAGTTATACAATATTTAAGTTTACATATTTTTTCGTGAAATTATTGCTGCCGCGATCTAGCTGTAACGTCACCAGGCATCCCGCTCACCACTATGGGGCTACCCATACACTGAAACTCTTAATGACTGTATCTTCGGAACCGTAATAGCTACGCACGAATTCGCGCACCTTATGAAATTATTCTTGCAATCGCAACTTTAAAGTCTCATAACGTTTTTGTTTTTTGAGATATTTAAAAATTTTTCACCGTTTTGTTTCATTTGTCTCAAATTTTTATATTCAATAAAAATATTTTTTTTGGAAACTTCCTCATTGCGCTGACTACCTTATTCTTCGAACCGGAACACAACAATACAAACATTGTTGCTTAGGGAAGAAGTAGATACTCACCAAAGCGGACTCTTCAGGCTTGTACAGAATCCTACCATTGTGTATAACAACAAACGCCAAAAGTTGTTTTTAGTAAGATCATCTAAAATGATTAAGTAAAGTGTTCTCTAATTGCTGAATTTGCAATTTGTATGCCTCTACGGCTAATTCATATGGTTTACTTCCCCAATTTCTCTGTAAACACGGCTATAAATTAGGTCAAACCTACGCCTTACATGTAACAGCTGTGGTAATAGCAATGGCATATTATAGACACATTTGGGGTCATTATGTCGATACAATCACGGGTAACGAAACCCGCATTTAGGTCAAGTGCGTTCGGCTGGACAGGAGTACCTGCGTAGTGTGTCGAGGACAAGCGTATAGACAGTATTGATGGGATAGTTAATAGTTTATTTATTAAGTCAGGAAAGTAGTACACCAGTATCCATGTCCCACGCACAGACTTGGTCCGTGAAGATTTCGAAAAAAATTATGATGTTTAAGAAGCTAATGATAAATTACATCAACAATCCACTGCTGGATGAAGGGGTTTGTCAATCTTCACGCTTGGCAAGTCTATTACGGCACCCATTAATCATGAATAATTGGGGTTAAATATAACACAAGTCGCCCCTCCTTTCACTCAATTGCAAGTGGCAAACAATGCATCTAACACCCTGAAAGTATCATAGTGTATATTGGTTATTACTTAATTACTAAGAAATAGCGATCTTTGGTTAATAGGAGTTAATTTGTTGCAAGTTACAAATTACTTAACCCTTTGAAGGAATAGGTTAATAGGTCAAATTATTACCCTGTTGGTCTACTCTAGGTAGAGTACCTATACTATAAAGCTAGAAGGGATAAATAACAGCCCATATGATGTTAATTACAGGTGGTAAACATACCAATTGATCATCATCATCATCATCATATCAGCCAGAAGACGCCCACTGCTGGGCATAGGCCTCCCCCAGAGATCTCCACAAAGGCCGGTCCTGTGCTTTTCGCATACAGCTGGTACCTGCGATCCTTACCAGGTCGTCAGTCCATCTTGTGGAAGGCCTACCCACGCTGCGTCTTCCGGCACGTGGTCGCCACTCGAGAACTTTACTGCCCCATCGGCCATCTGTTCTTCGAGCTATGTGCCCTGCCCACTGCCACTTCAGTCTGGCAATCCTTAGAGCTATGTCGGTGACCTTGGTTCGCTTGCGGATCTCCTCATTTCTGATTCGATCACGCAAAGAGACTCCGAGCATAGCTCTTTCCATTGCCCTTTGGGTAACAGTGAGTTTTCTTATAAGGCCCACAGTGAGCGGCCACGTTTCAGTTCCGTAAGTCATCACTGGCAACACACATTGGTCAAAGACCTTCGTCTTGAGACATTGCGGTAATTGGGACAAAAATATATGGCGTAGCTTCCCGAATGCTGCCCAACCGAGTTGGATTCGTCGATTGACCTCTTTCTCGAAGTTGGACCTACCTAACTGGACTATTTGTCCTAGGTATGAATAGTCGTCAACAACTTTAAGTGGAATGCCTCCAACTGTCACTAGAGTAGGCACAACATGGACATTCGACATAATTTTCGTCTTGTCCATGTTCATTTTAAGACCTACTTGTTGAGAGGCACTACAGAGGTCATCGAGCATTTTGCCCAAGTCTTCCAGGGTTTCAGCCATGACTACGATATCGTCAGCAAATCTGAGGTGAGTGAGGTACTTGCCGTTAATATTGATGCCAAGTCCGTCCCAGTCCAGAAGCCTAAAGATATCCTCCAGTGCAGCGGTGAACAACTTCGGCGATATGACATCACCTTGTCTAACACCCAGCTGCAGCTGAATAGGTTCTGTGGTCTTATCCTGGAGACGAACTGACATAGTGGCGTTTTCGTACAAACCCTTCAGTGCTTCGATATATCGATGGTCAATTTGGCACGGCTGTAGAGACTGGAGCACCGCCCAAGTTTCGATCGAATCGAAGGCTTTCTCATAGTCCACAAACGCCAAGCATAATGGCCGGTTGTACTCTTCGGTCTTCTGTAGCGTCTTCTTCATACCAATTGATATTTAATTTAATTTATTATAGTTTAGAATATATTCTAGGTACTAGTGGTCCCGGCGTGACTTAGTTTGCATACACCCCCTTTACCCCTACCTACCCTTTTTTTCTTGCTTGTAAACCTTCCTCTTGAATCACTCTATCGTTGAAGACCACATTAAAATCCATTGCGTAGTTTAAACGGACAGACGGCCTGAAGCGACTTTGTTTTACACTATGTAGAGATATACTTATCATTAGGTCTTTTTAGAGCGTATTATTCCTTAACTAACGATGGAACTTGAATGGCCAGAACAAATTTGTGTTTTAGTGAACTACCCGTGAGGGTAGTTCACTAAAACAATGCAAGATAGCCGCCAACACAATGCAAGATAACACAATGCAAGATAGCCGCCACCTACGCCGACCATCGAGTTGAGGAAATCGCCCGCACGCACAGTGTGACGCCCCATACACAAAAATATAAACATACATTATCTATTACACATGTTTTGAGTATGCTTTATCATTAAGCAGAAACCAGACTATCTAATGGCAAAACCGAATTAAATTACTTGTAGGCTAGGCATAAAGAATATCGTTCCAAAGTACCCACTTTTAAATCTTTTACGGAACGTCAAATAAATTCGCTGTTAGACATTACTTACTGTGCATTGTTTTGCTTATATTGTAACAAGTTTCGCATTAAATTATCATTGTTGAATTATTGCTCTGTATCTAGATCTAGTTATTTGCTAAATAATCTATTATTATGGGTGAGTATAGATTATTCAAAACCATAAGGTAGAAAAATATATATTTGCAACTTTATCGAAGCTTTTAAAAAAATCATCCCATTATATCTTTCTACTATTTTTTATACGTGTAGATGTACTATTGCATTAGTTTTATTTGCCGAATGTTGCCCAAATAACAGTTATTGTTTTTTAGGTAGTAAATCAAAAGTAACATATAAATCATGTTTTGAAAGAATCAAGAATATCGCCAGTAAAGAAAAATTTGACGTGATAATTTGTCATATACAGGATGTATATGGTTTGCATCAGTGTCCCGATCACATAAATAAAATACTCATTCATGGCCCTGCTATCATTGCATCATTTTTTGGGCCTATCGGTATTTTATCAGAAGAGGCTTTGGAGTGGAGACATAAAGATTTTAGACGTATACGTGAACATCACACTCGCAAAACTTCTAGATTGAATACCAACAAGGACATCATGATGAGACTTTTATTAACGTCTTATCCGGGTATTGCTAAGTATCGGAAATTCACTTCTAACAATAGGAAATTTAATAAAGCGATCGAGGCCTATATTGAGACCGATGAGAATAAAGAAAATTTCGACATATCGTTGTTAGGTAGTTCATCGAACTAAAAAACATCATCAGATAGTGAATAATATTTTTGTTGTTTTTAAAAAAAAAATTTTTAATTTGCATTGATTTTTTTTTCTTTGTTTGTAACTCAGAACATCAAAATAGTTATAGAAGGCTATACACAAACTTACAAATAATAATATGTTCTTACAATCAACTTATGATTTTTAAACGTTTCTCTCATACATTCGTCACACTGTGGCACGTGGCTAATCTATGATGTGAAAGAATGATAACCGTATTATAGAGTCTAGCTATATCACAACTCATCAAGGTTTTAGCCTTACCCTTCATATAGATAATCAATATAACATATTTTATTGTAACAAAGGTAGGCTAGCTTATGAAATTTGCTTAGCAAGGTTCTACGATGGGACTGCGTCTTTCACGTTTTTAAAGTGTTGTGAGTTTGACAACCCTATCAGGTTTTGCACTATAATTCGTTAGAAAGAAATCTGTTTTTTGAAAGTTAGCTTATGATGTCCTGGAAGACATCATTCTAGGTTCAATTTGGCAGATCAGGTAATTACAGTAGAGTGACTGCCATTTGTCCTCCGTGACCCTATTAACAAGGGAACCTAACCAGTTTGGATAATGGTTACACAATCAGTAGTCTGAAAGTTTCTGTTTCCTAAGGATGTTTTCCGTCACCCTACGAGCATCGGTTAGTGTCGCACTAACTTACCTAGGTACATAATTCAGAAAAGTCAGTTACGTGGCACCGGAAATCGAACTCAGTGCCTACCGTTAGTAGGCCACCTACGCTCCACCAGGGAATCAACCAACAAGCGGGTCACATCGGATGGTAAGTCTCCGTAGTTCATGGTAACACACCGGCGCTGGAGCATATATAACGGTCAGGTGAGGATATCCAGTAGTTTCAACGTGAACTGTGTTTACAGTGAGTTCAAACGGTGACCCACTTTATATAGTACTATGTATGCCCTTACACCTGTACATAGAGGAGAGGATCTGATAGCCACCGACAGCGCTGTCAATCTAGAAGTTACAACGTCACCAACATTGTGGGAAAACTCTTGACAAAGTTTACCTACTCAAAAATATTTTATATTTTAAACTACTGAACCTGTTTTAATGAAACAGCACCCTGATTAGAATAGGGTCCAAATGAAACACGCCGCATCTTCCGCACATTGGTCCTGCTGTTATATAGGTAAGATGCCACAGACGGAGACAGACACACAAAATACCACCCTTCTTTTTTGCGTCAAACTTAAAACATAGTGGACGCACAAGTGACGCTGCAAACAAGAGCCTGTCAAGAAATGATTCACTGAGGTGAAGTATTGGGGGCATTCGTGTTTTGGCCGGTGGGGTCAACAACAGCCTGCTGACCTTGAACTTTTCCTTATGACTCCATAGGTTCATGAATAATTTATCACTACGGACTGGACTCCATTGTTAATGGTTGTTTGAAGTGCAGGATTACGCGTTAAGTTGAATCACTGCTACTTAATTACGTTACGCACAAAAAGCTTTGCTCATTCCAAGTATGCCTTTAGAAAGCCTTATATTCACCTTTGTATGTAACCTTGTATATATACTCTTGTGGCAAAGCACGGCAGTAACGTGGTTTTTCTATCCACAAGTTTTGATTACCCATACGCCCACGTGTAGAGTAGGTAGACGATTTGTTAGTGAAATTTTCTTTGTTCTTCTTTCCCTTGTTTGTGGTTTACCCACAGAATTTTTTCTCTATGGGTTTACCACATAGAGAATACATCATAATACAAACATGTCATAATTTGTAGATATTTGTAAACATTTTTTGATAAATATTTGTAATTATTTCTAGGCAAATACTTACAATAAATTGAAATTATGTTAAATTTAGATAAGGTAATTTGTTTCACTATTTTTGTAATGTACCTACCTAGTTTGTCAAAACTACGCTAACTGAGAACTTATCGAATACCTAACAAACTCAAAGTCATCAATAATCATCAAGCCAAAGGTGTAAGAGTGGGAAATACACACTACTTGTAATGTGTGTGTCATTGATGTATTTGCCATTGGGATCACAGCACTGGTTTCCCCAAATCTGAAAAAGGACACAGGTCTTCACCCATACAGTGGGAAAACATTTCAACTACTCCTATCAGTGATTTATAACTTATCCTCTTACTACATTCAATTTAGGGTACGTAGTCTGTAACATGATTATGGGCACCGTGCACCGTACACTCGAAAACAAAGTGGCGTCTAGTACATCGATAATAATAAAGATAATTAAGATTGTAATCTGTTACTATACAGACGAAACCGGAGCTTAAGCCCGACTACCAAGGTAAATAGACCACCGTATTTGGCTTAACAACCAGCGCGCTGTCTTTGCTCAAACATCACGATACATGGCAGGCTTTGCAGGCATGTGTTTTGGCACAGGTAAGCAATACTACCTACGTTACTTCTCCGAAGACTTGAATCTAATCGTACGCTTTAGAATTTATACAAACGGTATTGCAATGGTACAACACTCTTAACCAAATATCGGGTGTTTATTATCAAGTAAGCATACCTTTGTAACTGACGGGTAAAGGGACTAATGTTATGGCAGACCATTTGATACCTCCACATGAACTACTAGTGTTTTCGGTTAGATATATCCTACTCTATTGTTATCATCATCTTGGCGTTAACTCGCACAGTTGCGCGCCCGCGCAGCACACGAAAGTCCGGGGTCCGCCTTGCTACTCCTCTTGATCCACTTCGCTCGGTCTTTGGCAGCCTTAGTGGTGGATATGTGGAGTGAGATCACTCCATTGGATTTAAATATTAGGTTGGACTGAAATGAAGACAAATGAGGAAGTTTTGAATTGACACGACACCACGACTTCTTTAAAACAGTACTGGAAGAGAAAATTAAGAGGAGAGGTATGTAAAGACCCAGAAGAAGTTTAGGTATGTGCAGCAATTGCAGAAGAGAGAAGAGAAAGTGGGATCCGTGTCGTGCCAGGAAATAAAATCAGAACCGAACGATGATGGAACGAAATGGCGATTGCACATTTTCCTTACCACTTTTGCGGGGTCCTTTCTAGAGAACTCGGAAGCAAATGGAAATCGTGGTGGGCGGCCTGGCAGGTGTCATCGCTGTGGTAGCCATGAACCCTCTGGACCTTGTCAAGATCCGCATGCAGCTGCAGGGCGAGGGCGCCACCAGGGGTTCCCACCAGCGCCCCTACAGGAACACCTTCCACGCTCTCTACACCATCGCCAAGACGGAGGGCATCCTGGCGCTGGAGAGAGGCCTCGTCGCTGCGGGCCTCTTGGGATTCTTTAATAATGGGACCAGGTATTTAGATAGCATAGTCATTCGGAAACCGTAGTATATGAAAGGCTCAACCAATGAGAGGATGAGACCCAATTGTTAAAGATAGTGATGGTGTCTGCGAGCCATTATTATGTACTATTAGGTAGGAAATCGAGGACATGGTCCAACACGATGGCTGATTTTAGTTTTGTTTGACTATATATACGTCACAATCCTCGTGGACGCTTGGAATTACCATGACGGCGCGGTGCGTTTTCTGTGTGGTCGAAATAAAGTGTTTTCTTTTACTCACTCTTGAACAGATTTTTAGTCCTATCTACCTTCTTAAAGCGATTTAGTATATTGTGCACTATTTAGTTGCTCGCCCAACGCAGACTTTTCATATACCCGACTATCAGACCATTTTTATGTCAATAACTTTTAGGTGGCAACTTTTTGTAGTTACGTGACATTAACTAGAATTGAAAAAAATGTGTGTAGGCCGTAGGTAGGTATTAGCTTAGTTTAAAACACTAATAGGTACCTACCTCCCTAACTAATGGAGAATTGTGGTCTCCATTCAGACTGGGGCTGTACAAAATAGCGGACAACAAGGGCTGGAACAGGAAGGAAGGGGGCGAAGTGTGTTTCTGGAAAGCGGTGATGTGGTCGTCCTTCAGCGGCGGCGCGAGCGGCATACTCACCAACCCCATGATCATCGTGAAAACCAGGCTGCAGTCTATGTCGAAAGCCAATCGCCTTAGAGTGGGAAAAGCCAAATATAACTATAAAGGTGACCACTTTGTTATATTAGTAGCGTGAGGGTGTAGACAGAAAGAGTTAAACTTAAAGAGGAAAATGTTTGCTTAAAATCGAATCAAAAAGTAAGTAAGAATTAGAAATGTAGCGAGTAGTAGGTTAGCTTAGTAAGGATGTTGACAATAATTCTAATTTTGATTAAGTAGTACTGTTAGATAAAAAATCGAAGATATGGCCCAACACTAAGGCTGATTTAACGTTACATTAGACGATATAGATGTCTCAACCCTAATAGACACGTAGATTTACGTGATGGCGCGTTTTCGGTATAGTCGAAATAAAGTGACCATCTGTATGGTCGAAATAAAGCAGAAAGACTCACTTTATGAATTAGGTATATTGACAAAAAATGTCTGAAGTAGACTAGCTAGGAGGCCCTTTTGGATCGACGATGTAAGTCCTGCCTACGTAACATGACGAGCTCTGTCGCGCGACATAGAATATTTTATCTCGCTTGCTTCGACAGAAATAGCTAGCTCTCTCGCAAGTGACAAAGTCCTTCATGCTACGGGTGCTGGCTAAACAGGAGGGTAAGGCTTTTTGTCCGATAGCTGGGATCTCCGTCGACCAAAAAATAACATCGGCGGCGTTTTATGTTGAACAACAGCAGAGATTATGGAGAAGCTTACGTGAAACAATAGAAATGATGCTTTTTCTACTTATTTTAGGTATGATCGATGCTTATAGGCAAATTTACAAGAAAGAAGGGATTTGGAATGGCTTCTACTGTGGCGCTAAAGCAACTGGCATCCGGTTAGCGGTAGGCAGCGCGGCGCAACTGACCACGTTCTCCACGTAAGATAAACTTTCTAGGCTTAGGGTTTAGGGATGGAATGGGGCATTGTGTCAAAGAAAAGTAGAACATAAAGGTCATGTGGTTTCCCGGCAGAGTAGAGTATAGTACTGACTCTAAGCCATATGCCCGAATGCACTAAACTTAGGCGACGCTTAAGTTGATGCTTTATAATTAGATTCTAAGCAATCAGGAGTCACAAAGTTAAGGGTGACTTGGCTAGTTCAGGTTTCACCTAATACATTTTTAAAGTAAATATTTTAAATCATTTTAATTTAATGCAATCGGGTGTTAGAGGATAACCAGGAAAGTCTAGGTGTGAAGATTATGAGGGTGAAGGCTATGTTCAAAAACTGACTTTTAGTCTCGATTCATACCGGTGTGGCAGCGGTAAGTTTTACTGTTAATAACTTTAACAGTCGAAATGCATAGTGCGCTTTAATGAGTCTACCGACGCTGCACGAGCCCTAGACAATTAATAGGGTTCCTGGCAGTCTCACTTGCCTAGCTAGACAGTGATAACCTCTGCCACTCAAGTGCTAATTGAGTGTGATATGACTAAGGTCATTTTGGGGTTAATATCCCGGCTGTGCTATCCCGCGCGACTGCCCGGGGCCCACCTAGACGGGATTTCGCCGATCAGGTAATTATAGTGCAGCGACTGGCATTTGACATCCGTGACCCTGTTAACAGGGGAACCTGACCTGGAATATTTAATTATATAATATTTTATTTATCATCTTTCTCGTTAATAGTATTTGTTATTTAGTTAATTAAGTATACTTGCTCTCTGTTCCGCTTTTGGCACCTACTTACTCACTTTACACATGGCCTACTGGTTGACTGGTAGATAAAGCCTGATGGCTTTAAGTCCGCCAATTGTAATAATTTTAGTGCAATAAAGTTTAAAAAAAAAAAAAAAAAATTCAGTCATCTGAATGTGCAGGTGTTTGACGATGTTTTCCCTCACAATAACAGAATCGGTTAGTGTTTAACTAATATATGTACATAACTCAGAAAAGAGTCTTTGGTACATGGCGGCACTGGGGTTCGAAACCGGTACTTCTCTCTTAAGACTCCTTAGGCCACCAACGCTCTTTTATGAGATATGATATGACTGTGAATATTGATTATTGTTCCCTTTGCCGGATGTATGGACAGGGCCAAAGAGTTTCTGTACTACCGCGGCATATGTCAAGAAAACAAGTTCGGGTTAGCGTTCTTGGCGAGTCTGCTATGCAGCATCGTCAACTCGCTGGCAGTGTGCCCTTTGGACGTGTGCACCATTCGACTCTACAACCAGGGTGAGCAAACGGAAATGTCTCTATGTAGTAACTCTACCTCCTGTAAACCCTCGTGAATCCTTGATGTAACTTTTGGACGAATGACCACGAAAACATGACTCACGCAGCGTGGGTAGGCCTCCGATAAGATGGACCGACGACTTGGTAAAGATCGTAGGTACCAGCCGGATGCAGAAGGCACAGGGCCAGCCTGTGTGGACATCTCTGGGGGAGGCCTGTGCCCAGACGTGGGTGTCTTTCGTCTGATATTATGATGATGATGATGATAATCATAATCATAACATGACTGTGTCACGTAAGGCTTAGTAGATACATGCTGTTACGGATGGTGAATTCAAGTGTAGGCAGAGGGCGGTCATTTGCCAAGGGTTTTTAAAGTTGTCCTTTTAGGATGTAGACAATTTTTTAAATCTTAACATTTTAGGAAATAGTCCACACCGGAGATTTAAAATACCTCTTTGGTATATGATTTTCCAAACAAAAGATCAAGAGTCTCCGTAGGCTGGAAAATGGACAGCAGCTTTTTCCATTTTTATATTTATTACACTGCGATCTCCAACCCGCCTGTCAAGTGTGGAGATTATGGCAATAACCTCCTTTTCGTGGGAGAGGCCGTAAGTCCTGCAGTGAACTGTTATGGGCTGTGATGGTAATGATGTAAAATTTTACAATTATCGGATTCGTCACCATGGTTTTGAGATTTTGATCGACATCAAGGTAATAATAAACAAATGTGTTGTGACAAACCCGTTAATAGCGTCAATTTAACTATGTGTAACCAACCTAACATTCCACTGTTTCATCTCGAGTCACCAGTATCTTGGAAAATAAGTTCGATGTAACATTACAGGCCAGAAGAAGATATATAACGGCATCATAGACTGCTTGTACAAGATCGTCACTAAGGAAGGCTTCCATGGGCTTTACAAGGGCTTGGGACCACTGTACTTACGCCTAGCACCAGTCACCACCATCTCGCTCGTCGCTTGGGATCTACTTAACCATCTCTTGCTGCCGTTCAGCAGGAAAGTGTAGTCTGATTTTGTACAGAAGTAGGTACAAACCAGTGAGATAGAGTGGAATTATTACAGTTGTAAAATTATCTTAACATAAATAAGATAGATTTAATCCTCGGAAAGGGATGAAAAGTGCAACCCCAAATTAACAGGCGGCCTTAACATGTGGGTGGTTTCGTGAACTGGGTGTTTTTTTTTATTAAATAGTTAATTTCGGGGGAAATTCCCGAACTTCGAAACTAATAAACGAAATAGAATTCTCAAATAAGTTAAATTAACCATCATTATTTTAAAAGCATTCTCCAATTCTTACCATATAGCTACCTTGATTTACGAGTAGCCCGATTTTTCGACGCAGTTGGATGCATCATAGTCACGGGACGACGACAAGGTACCTGTTACCTACCTGTAAGAAACCCGGAGAATACTATTCTTAAATATAAGTGAAAGATATAATATTTCACCGAAGCGTACGACACAATGTATGTTGAATATGCTTTAGAATTCTTATGTTTATTTAATTCGCATCCATTGCAGATATTTCCCCATTACGCACAAAGGTGTCTCTACCCGTAACCGAATTAAGCATAGTACTACTTTCATTAGGTACTTCATATTTTCATCACCTACACACAAAAACATGGTCGCATTGAAAAGCTCCTCCTTTTTAAAGTTTTGAAGTCGGTTAATAAAAAAAGGTGCTTCAATGCCTATAGACCAGTGAACCCTAGTCGTACTCGTATTCCACTCTGCCTTGCTGGAGATGATTCCACACCAGTTTGACCGAACAAATAGTGAAGTCTTGTACGTGTCATGTTTTGTTTCAAAATGTGAAAGTCTATTGGAAAGTAATCTAATAAACATATTCATAATCAAGTTATTGGTTGTTTGGTTATTTATTTAGCTCCGTATGTAAATACATACGTGCCTATACTTAGTATTTGTAATCTTATACGGTAGATACTTTTCAAATCAGGGCAGGCGAGCCTCTCCAATCTTATCCGCCATGCCAAGACTGCCACGGATATATTCGTTACGGACTCGGTCAAATTGAACAACGCCGCACAGTTATTTTTATTTCGTTGGCATGGAGGTCGCGGGCGTGCTTCGTCCGGCCGGCGCCGTTGACCATTATAGGATTACTATAAGCCCTTATAGAGCCCCTTGAACTTGATAGCAATTTTAGGGTCACAAGTGACTGAATTTTAGGGTCGAGCTCCCACCATTTAGCCCAAGCTGCAGAGCTACGGGACTTGACATCGGTGCGGATATCTCTGGATTCGTGCAACACGGATCCAAGGTACTTGAATCATACATCAGCATATTCCATGATCCATTGGGACGTGTCCGGAATTTCGGCTGAGAGGACATCCAGCACAACACTTGTGATCCATGGTTCTCAGGAACCAGGCTATGGTGGTTTTTACCGGCTATGTTCTGGATAAACACAGATTGGGTTGGGGCCTACCAGATTACTTCTTGGGTAACACTTTCGAAAGCTCTCTGCATGGCGAGAAATGCGAAATCTAGATTTCTATCCTTAGGACCTCGAGTATTCTCAGGGCAAAAATCTCTGCTGAATAAGTCGGTGAGGAGGAGTATGCCCCGGGTTCCCATTACTTTTCAGGTTTGTATATCTGTTATGTCCGACAACTTCCAAGTTCTTCGTATCGGCCAGTAATCTCTCCACTTACCGTTGCGCTCGCGCGCGCGAGTCCCGGGGTCCCTCTTAACCATGGTCCAGGATTTGCCAGATCAGGTAATTATAGTGGAGCGACTGCCATCTGACCTCCGTGACCCTGTTAACGGGGACCTTGCCCCGTTCAGTCGCCTGAATGTGCAGGTTTCATCGCTCACCGTTAGAGCATCGGTTAGTGTTCAACTAATTGACATAACTTAGTATAAATATTCTGTGACATAACTCAGAAAGGGGTCATTGCTACATGGCGGCACTCGGTCGAACACGATACCTCGGGATACGAGTCGGACCCTTAACCATTAGGCCACCGACGCTCCACTTATCACCATAGAGTTAACAAGAACTTCATGCATACGCCTGTGATTGGTGATGCGCCCTCAGTCAGGTAGTATGTCTATGTGCGCCCTCCACAGTATTTTAAACATAGAGAATTTTTCTTATATAATTTTATGTCTGATTTTAAAAATGTTTTCTCCATGGCGCCCTCCATTATATGTATTATAAATAGGAACTCTGTGGATGCATCTCATGGGGCTGGCATTGTAATCTCACAGACATAACAGACTAAACACAAATCACAAATATTCCCTGGTCGCTCGCTCTACAATGATTACGAATCTTGCTGTCCCGTTTTTTCATCCATTGGAATAAGTTCACGGAAAGTGACGCACGCAATGTTTTGAACGTTCGACATATTGCTCGAGGGCCTAACGACCTGACGTTTCTTTTGAAACATCGGTGTAAATTTTATAATTTCCTAATAAAATTTAAATCAAACCATTTAAAAGATTGTAATTTGAGTAAATATTTGGTAGTTTATTTAAATAAAAATGTTAACAATTATTATAATTACAAAGAACCTTACTCTAACCCTAACTAAAGATAAAAAATTTGGCCCAGGTCCCCCGAATTTGGAAAAGTCCCCAGAAGGCTGGCCGCGTTGCCCCGCTGGATAGCGAGGCTTAAGCGTTGACCAAAAAAGAGGCCAGCCTTCTGGTGATTCGTAACTTCGACCAGGCGCTTAGATAACTCCCGGTATAAGGAGTGTGCGCCTGGTCCCCACGGCCCAAGAGTTTCAACGCCAAATGGCGCAAATATGTAATCGCCACTGAGATTAGCATATTTGCGCCGCTTGGCGTCCTCAGCTGAGGCAGCACCCATCGCAACCTGACACGCGGTCACTGGAAGATGGGACGGCGCAAGGGTATCGATGCAAGTAGCATCCCATACCAGAGGCCGTCCCAGTTTCCAGGGAGTGAGTGTCATTCCGTCGGGCCTCTTACCATCCTCGCGGGCTAACCCGCTCGGTTCCAGCACCGCGGGTGCTCCAGCGGTGGTAAAGGCCCGGCGGATGACATCGTTGAGTTCCGCATGACGAGGAAGGCGACCAGCGCTCCTGCCGCAAGACAAGCCGTGGTGGCCGAGCTGGTCTACAGGACGACCACAGCGGCATTGATGAGGAGCGCTACAGGGTGCGCCAAGACGAAGGGCCGTGGCAAGCTTAAACGTGGCACTGTCGAGTAAAGTGCCGATGTTTTTAGAGGGTAATGCCTGTAGCCAGAGACCCGACTTGTAATTTTGTGTGTAATTTAGTGCACATTTATGTGAAAGCGCAAAGTTTGGAAATACACCTGGATTATCCTTTCACCGGTAAGTAAACATTCGTGGTCGCGGCGATCCGAAATAAATTTTAGAAATTGTGACAAAAATATGCATCGAAAGAGTGTGAATTTGCAATAATTGAAATGCTTTACCTTAAAACAACATGCCATTAGAGATAGATTTAAAATTATTGGCAAATTGAGCAATATTTCGGTCTAAATAGGTACGAAAATATTTTGATGCTAACAGGGTCGGACTTAGTATTTTGTTACTCAAATCTTGTGAATTTGCGGTCCACAAATTTATATGTATCAGGGTTCATTGCCAAAAATGTACCTAGATGACATTTTTAATGTTCAGACATTATATGAAACAACGGATTAATCGCGTACTTACGTTTATTTACATTTCTTTGTTTTTCTGGGTTTCCTAAAGACCAGACATGGTTTTGTCTGGGTTGCAAATTGGAAGTGCTGCGTTGTAAACATTTTGAAGAACAAGATAATAATTAGATGTCCCTTCTGTCCTGCTGCACCAGCATTATATGAATTTTTACTGAAAATGTAGAATATGCCGCTTGTTTAATACATTAATGTATCTATCCTTTTCATTATTATTTTTTTCAAGACTATGTCCTCTAGAGGACATCATATTAAATTTATGAAGTCACATAGGCCAACCTGTGAACAATGAAGACGCTTCTAACTATAAGTAAGTAGGTAGGTACCTACTTAGTTTAGAAGTTATGAGGCAACAAATAAACATTAATACCGGTCAAAATCATAACCCTCCTTTTTGCAAAAGCAAGCACTGCCGATTCACGGTATGTAGGATCGAGAGATCGAAAAGACGGTGGTAGGTATCAGGGCATGGCTTTGATTCACTAGACACCTTACCTTTTATTATAATGTCAATATTCAAATATAAGGACAAGTTTAAAAAAAATGCATAGTCATCTGGACCGAACAACAAGTCAGATTTATTTGTATCCGTTACGAGTAGAAAGTCGTGCAGATGGGCTGCCTTGTTCCGTCCCTGCATTTGCATTAGTGTGTGCGTTATAGAGATGTGTGACATTTTGTCTCGTATTTAAACTCTAAATGTACTCTCTGCTTCTGTATATAAAATTTTATCTCTATGTGTAATCTATATTATATTATCACTGTCATAAGTGTCATAAAGTGACACGTGGTGTGACGAAAGTAGTCCAATTGCTTTGGACGAAAGTATTGAATTTGACATTTGATATTTATTGTTATTATAAATTGTGTTTATAATGTAATCAAAATTTGAGAATGAAATATTTCGTTGTTAATACATGATTACCTATATGTACCTACATTTTCAGTTACGTAACGCATAACGTTAATAATGGCTCGCGCGTCTCGAATCGTCGCACAGAAGTTCTAATTGGTGGGCTTCTCGTTGGCCTCATAGATTTGGGTTGGGTAAGACTGGCTGCAGGTTTATCTGGCTATGTTACTGCCCAGACGTTCACTAGGCTGGACCTGACTTGAAGCCTGACTAAGGTAATTTAACTTACGTAATTTCAATTTAGAGTTTAGGCGCTTTTCGAAGTATCAAGACGTAGGTATTTACACATTTTATTAGTTTCATCTATATTCGTCTCCTGCTGATCGTAGGTACGCCTTCCACTGAATTTCACTATTTGCCGCCTGATACCATCGAGTCCCTACTATGGCGATTACCTATACATACGACATGGTCATATTGAGGGCTAGATCCGTGGGGGGTTGACACACGCTCTGCTTGAACCCTCGGTTCTGGGAGGTATAAGTAGGTTAGTGAACAGGCGCCAATCGCTTCAGTTTTACGAGTCCTGAAGCTGTCGATAACATTTAGTTCTGCACTGCTAATTCACTACAGGTAGATTCCACTCATTCTGAAGGTACCTGCAACAACTTCAATGTAATTTTAGAGAGCCTGCAGCCTAATGGAAATATTGATAGGAGGACTGTCGGGTGTGATCGCCATGGCCGCTACAAACCCCCTGGAAGTGGTCAAGGTGAGGATGCAGCTGCAGGGTGAGGGCGAGAAGCATGGCTCCCACCAGAGGCCCTACAAGAACGTCGTTCACGGCCTCTATACCATTGCAAAGACGGAAGGAATACTAGCGCTGCAACGGGGCCTCTTGGCCGCCACTGTGTTCGGGTTTTGCATCAACGGGTTGAGGTACGAGTATTATCTTGATCTCTGTGTTTGTGGACGAAGTGGTGTTGTCTTAACTAAGGATGTATGTAGCAAACAGGAATCCTGCACCGATCTACCAGCATTTAGGTATTGCGGTCCGCGCAGGTAGTTGACGAAGACAGTGGGTGCCGAGTCTCTTACATCCATACGCGCTTAAAGGTTCCGCCAAATGAGGCTGAAAGGCGCCGATAAATTCCGATTCAATCGGTGGCGATCGCAACTTATCGGCTACTTCCGACCAACGCCTAAGGGTACCTTGCCTTCTTCTACCTACATGTAGGTATATCTATTTATTTATTATTTATATCTATGATTACGATCGCCTCAACTAATGGTCTCGTTGTCGTAAGTATACGATTGGTCATAGTGAGAAGTGGAGTGCTCCTGATGTAAAGCGGTTACTTTGATCACGTTTAAGATTAAATAAATAATCTCACTGTACTCATAAACTTTGTTAGACAATAATGGGATTTATCGACACTGTTGCGACACAAGCATATGACACAAGCCCAGCAAGCACCATCAGCATTGTATACCAGCACTTATAAAACGGATTGTTGTAAATTAATTTTGTAAGGGGTACCTAAGAACGCCCAATAAGCTTACATAACTGTGTATTGAAATATTTTAAATCAAAATCTTTGACGCTGCCGCATTATATACTTTAAGCGAGATACCAACAGTAATATAGGAATGAGGAGACAGTACTCAACGATATAGCAACTCCTCAGGATTGACCGAGTGGGTAGTGCATACCTCTTGGTAGCGCATTGAACGAGCTTGCGTACTTACTTTATTTACATATTTTCTGTTGGTTACTATAAAAATAAATACACATTATCTTCCGTTCAGGCTGGGGCTGTACAAACTGGCAGATAATAGAGGCTTGAACAGGAAGGAAAACGGGGAATTGGCATTCCACAAAACTGTCATTTGTTCAACCGTTTCGGGCGGCATCGCTGGGGCCGCGACCACCCCCATGACGATTGTGAAGACGAGGTTGCAAGCAATGACTCAAGCGAAGAATATTAGCGTGGGGAAAGCGAAATATAATTATACAGGTAGGTACTACCCTACCTAAGCACTTCACCATCCGTTTTCACTAAACTCGTTTCATTACCTACCTCTGAAACTCTTATCTTTAGGAAAGGCCTTAGCCTATTGGTCTATTTCACCAGACCTCTACCTCTAGGCAAAATTTATCTATGGATTCGCGTGGTAATATTAGCAAATTAAAAAGTACCACAAATTTATCTGAACTGGCGACGGCGTCGCTGTTGTTGACAACAAAGTGATATTTCAAAATGGTGGCACTTAGTTCCAGTTTTGGGTACCGATAAGTTTGCTGTGGGAAACAGAAAGCACCGCCCAATCCACTTCCTTACTTTAAGCGTTACCTAACAGCGATAGTTATTTCCAAACGGTTGGTGATACGTATTTTCGTTTTAAGCAATTCCTAAGTATTTAGGCATCGGATTTAGGCGATTCCTATGTTTAGTAAAAACGGGCATACGTCGACCAGCAGTTTGTATTTCTTGTAATCTCTTTATTGCATAAAACAATAAGCAGTTTATACTTAGGTAGGTACGTTTTCAGCGTCGCATCAGTGATATTGGGCTTCATATGTAGCTTAGGTTCCTCCTTGTAGGAAAGGTATTAAATTAAATTAGATATTTTTTATGTTAGGTATACGATAAGCAAATATGCAAAGGCCACCTGAAATTAAGTGGTCTCCGCCACCAGACATCATCATATCAGCCAGAAGACGCCCACTGCTGGGCATAGGCCTCCCCCAGAGATCTCCACAAAAGCCGGTATTGTGCTTTCCGCATCCAGCTGAAACCTGCTATATTTGCCAGGTCGTCGGCCCACCTTGCGGGAGGTCTACCCACGCTTCGTCTGCCGGTACGTGGTCGCCACTCGAGAACTTTAGTGCTATGTGCCCTGCCCACTGCCACTTCAGTCTGGCAATCCTTAGAAGCGGACATACATAGCGACTAATATCATAGCGGCAGCCCAGCTGTCCCCTCCTGGTGGTGGACAGCACAGGCTATTGATGCTGAGGCACACCCATTCTTTAACCCAACGTCGGCAGTCTTGGTTGTTGATGGTTTTGATTATTTTAGGTATGTTGGATGCGTATAGACAAATTTACAAAAACGAAGGCGGCATAAAAGGGCTTTTCGCTGGTGCCAAAGCGTCTGGAATCAGGATAGCATTAGGCAGCTGTTCACAGTTGACGTCTTTCTCCACGTGAGTATCGCCTGAATCTTGAGGGCTATCTTTTTATATTTGACTAACTCAACATTTCTTTACTTATTCAATTTGGGAAGGAAACACAATTTGGCGCGTATATTGGTCATTGATTGGTCTCTGCCAAGCCTGCTGAGGAAAGTCAGATTAGTACAGTTCCATCAGGATATGTACCACCGGTTTTTCTATTTCTGTTGCTTGCATGTTTTTTGTTAAGCTGTAAACATGGCTGCATAAGGCATATCACCTTACAGTGACAACGCACCTCTATGTGCATCTTTCCATCAGGTGGACGTTGCCACTCATTTTGCGTCGGGTGTTAAAAGTTTAGACGATGTAAGAATTCCATTTCTAATAACCTAACTACTGCACCGATTTTGCTTATAATATGATCCACTATATCAAAATGTCATCTGTAACAGAATGCCCATTATTCAAAATGTCCGCTATATCAGACGGTGTCAGAACGTTCACTGCATCAGAAAGTCGGGGAAGGATAGTATAGGCGGAGTAAGAGTTAATTAAATTGAAACACGTGGAGTTGAAGTCGTGCCGCGAAACAAAGATATGTAGATACCTATCTTGTAAAAGTGAAAAGTTTGTAACTTTGTGTGTTCTTAAGGGCTATGTTCTACGTCAAAGCTCGTTTTTATGCTTACATTTTACGTTTTACATAAATAATGCAATCTGGCAATTAATATCTGGAGCGGACCGAAAGCGTAGGCACGGTGGCACTCCCGCAGTTTAAGCTATTCATTATATTGATGAGACCGAATTTTATGTGAATAACATTTTTTTTTAAAACAGAATTCTACGGAAAGTTCGACTGTCAACCTATAACAGTTCCAAAGACAGTGCCTCGTACGTGATAGACAGACTGACTGACAGCGGAGTAACAGGGTTCCTCGGGTACAGAGCCTTATAACCGCGCTCAAAATAAGAAAACTGGTCCTTACATCAATTTAATTACCTACATCCATATAAAAGACATCACAACGGGAGAGTTCCGGTCTCTTGTTGAACTCTTTTGCTGTACTTTAAAAATATTTATTTTAATGACTATATGTACCTACTGTCACGGTTTGAATTGTTTGGGTATGAAGTTTCATATCTGCGAATAATCAAATATGAAACACACGTACTTTCGCATCCCCGTACTCGAGATATAATGTAGTCCTCCGATTTTCAACTAGATGGTGTTACGAGTCACGAGTTCATTTCTCTCGCATATTTGGTTTGTTTACCTACGTAATAATTCCGTTACGAGGGTATTGTGGGTACTTGGAAAAACGGACGTTATGGACTGGGCAATGACCGTGCGCATCAGACACTGGTGCAGAAATTGTGGCATCTAATTGTGTTAATATAACATTTTGCTATAATTTATACGAGAAATCTTAATTTATTACAAATTAGTGTAATTAAGTGAAAGGCTACGGGGTAAGTGTTAGGCTTAATTTTGTGTATTTATTAGTTATGCAAATAGATAAAAGTATCGCGATGTACAGTAGTGCGCTTTGTTCACAGCTTAAGGTCACGCCCTTGTAGATCTAGGCTTAACCATTGGCAGAGCTGAGTTAAGAATTCGGAGGCGGGCATTATGCTATTTACGCTGGTAGCAGTTGAGATTTTGAAGGCGAATCAATAGGCGCAAGTAGCTGGGTGGTGACACGGGTGGATTATTGAACACGGAGGCCGCGGTTCGAATCTTGTCATAGATATCACTTTTGTTTTTTTGTATTTATTTTATTTTTCCGCCATCATATAATGTGTAGTGTTATTGCATGATAGTATTTAGTGGCTGCTTAATTGCTTTTGTTAGGATAAGTACCTACGTTGTCAATCAGTAGTTTGCAAGTAGAAATAAACCTATTTTCTTTCTTTCTTAGAGATCTTTAATTTCCATTTACATGGCCTCATGAAAGTACCCATCCACATTAGAGTCATCACATTGGCGCTCAACGGGGAAAGGCGGAAATTGAAGGTCTCGTCGAATTTTGTTATAATTCTATGTTAAGTTTAAGTTAATACTTTATCTGTAATTGTTACTTTAGTCAACTATTAGTATTAAGAAACATCAGTTATAGTATATTTGTAGTAAGTTTAGTCATAGTATATTTGTAGTGAGGATAGTATAGGTTAGTAGTAGAAGCTATCTTGGTATTTTGTAATCACTGCGAAATTTTGTAAACATGGCATTATCACATAGAATGGATGTTAATGACTTGTTAAAAGATGAACTAGAGTTTGAACTGGCTTGCCGTGGTGTCCACAAAATCTTAACGGTAGTTCCGATGAGAAAAATTCTTAGGGAAATAATTAATAGAGAATACTTAGGGGAATCTTCAATTAAACTTACAGTGCCCAGGCCATGCATAGAAGATCCTTTGTCGCAAATTATACTATGCGAGACGAAATTGAATACGTTGACGGGGTTGTTGAGTGATATGTCCTCGAGACCGGACCGTTTAGCCATCAAGCGTATTATTTCTCGGTCGTTGCATTTACAATATCGTGTATCACTTATAATACCGGCGAACGAAGATATAGATCGTCATGCTAAACTACACGTTGACGTCAAAGGGTGCGTTGAATTAGCATCGTCTTTACAGGCAAAAGGGGATGAAGTTGAAGGTCAAGAGAACCTTTCCGAAAAAGATAAAGAAGTTCTACATCAGTCGTTGGGCCCGGAAGCAATTAAAATCTTAGAAGGGATAGCACTGGAGGAACAGGCAGGAACCGCACAAGTCAATTCGAAAGTTAACGAGAAATTATTATCGTTTGGAGCAGGCAAAAAGCGTAACCCGTTATCAAGGTCGTCAACTATTGATAAAGAATTATCCCATCGCAAGCTTATTCCGCTCAAAGATTGGGGAGTTAAATTTTCTGGTAAAGGGGGTATGAGCGTAAATGCTTTTTTAGAACGTATTGAAGAGTTGAAGGACGCGAGAAACGCTGATGATCATGACTTATGGAGATATTCGATAGATTTGTTCGAAGGTGATGCCCTAATTTGGTTTAGAGCAAATAAAGAGTGTGCCAAGGATTGGAAAGATTTAGTCCAAATATTGACCACAACTTTTCAACGACCTTATTATCAAGATGAGCTTCTGGATGAAATTAAGAAGAGAACTCAAGCTAAGGAGGAGAACGTGTGCATTTATCTCTCTGTGATGCAAAACATGTTTAACCGTTTACCTGAAAAATTATTAGAATCGCAAAAACTAGCTATTTTATTGAAAAATATTCAGCCGTACTTTCAGCAAGCTGTGTGTCGAGATAACTTTGGTTCAGTTTCAGAGCTGACAAGAGTTTTAAGAATTCTCGATAGAACTAGATCAAATTGTGATAGATTTCAGGAACCACGCAATTCTTTGAATGTTTTAGAACCAGATCTAGCTTATCAGGGTAACACTCACATTGAGATCAATGCAATGTATAATAATACGTCTACAACTAAAGGAATGTATAATTCGCAAAGGAATATTACAGACATGAAATGCTGGAACTGTAGGGCGTCCGGTCACACATTCAGAAATTGTTCTATACCGCGTCAAAGAATGTTCTGTTACAGGTGTGGTAAATTTGGTATAACAACCAAAAATTGTTCTTGCAAAAAGGAAAGGTTCGCCTCGGATGCGCCTATCCAACCGTCGAGGAGCCAAAACACAAACCCGGGAAACGGTCAAGAGGGAGGCATCAACTCTGCCGAATGCCTTCCGTAAATCTTAATAGGGAGGAATGGCAGAAATGGTTGCAGATCATTTCCAATTTTTTTGCTACTGGGGAAATCTGTAATTTAGTAAAACCACATTCAGAGAATAGATATTTTGCCAAAATAAAAATCTTGGACAAAACTTTTTTTGGTCTTTTGGATACGGGTGCCACCACCTCAGTCATATCTAGTGATTTCTGTGCTAAACTTACTGCAATGGGATTCTCAACGCAAGAAACGGTACAGACAAAACTGTCCACAGCTGATGGCACACAACACTGTATATCTACTGTCATGTGTTTGCCAATACAATTTTTAAAATCATATAGGGTGATTGAATTTTACGTTATGGATCATTTGAAACATGACATATTATTAGGGATGAATTTTTTTGAATATTTCAGTTTATCCATTGCTGAGGTCAAAAGTGAAATTGGTGACATACACGTAGGAATACCTTCAAATATGGAGGTTTCGGAATTAGTCATGAAGGAAGGAGCAGTAATATCGCGTCTGGAATTATTCCCTTGTCAAATTAAAGCACTTGAGGACGTAATTGCTTCAATGGAAAATACCATTGGATCGGGTTTGGGCCGAACAAATTTAATAAATCATCGAATAGACACAGAAGATCATGAACCGGTTAATCAAAGGCAATATCCATTTTCGCCGCATATAATGAAAGAATTAGAAATGGAAATTAACAATATGTTGAAGAACGATGTCATAGAACCTTCATATAGTTCATGGCGCTCTCCGGTACTTTTAGTAAAAAAAGCTTCTGGCAAAAATCTATTATGTTTGGACAGCCGTCAGCTTAATAGGTTAACAAAGAAAGATTCATATCCTCTTCCTCGAGTTACTACCATTCTGGATAATTTAAAGAATGCTCATTACCTGTCTACTCTTGATTTAAACTCGGCCTTTTGGCAGATTCCACTTGAAGAGGAAAGTAAGGAGAAAACAGCATTCGGTCTGCCAGGGAAGGGTTTATTTCAGTTCAGGGTTATGCCCTTTGGCTTAGTGAACGCTAGTCAAACGCAGCAGCGATTAATGGATAGGCTATTCCCACCAGAATATGAAGGGAAGGTATTTACATATCTTGATGATATTGTAATTTGTACTAAAACTTTCGACGACCACATAAATACATTGATTTGGGTAAGAGACCAACTCTTAAAGGCAGGTCTCACCATTAACATGGAGAAATGTAATTTTGCGAGAGGTTCTCTGAAATATCTTGGCTATATTGTGGACAGAGACGGATTGAGAACCGATCCGGAAAAAGTTAGTGCCATTTTAAACTACCCAAAACCTCGTACATATACTGAACTTAAACGTTTTTTAGGTTTAGCTAGTTGGTACAGGCGTTTTGTGGAGAATTTTGCTATGATAGCTGCGCCGTTACATGACTTGACAAAGGGTGGTAAGAAAGGTCGCGAGGTCAACTGGAACAAAGAAGCAGAAACTGCCTTTCAAGCACTTAAAACGGCTTTAACAACAACCCCAGTTTTAAGTTGCCCTGATTTCTCAGCAAGTTTTACCATACAGTGCGATGCTTCAAACAAAGGTACAGGAGCAGTGCTGACTCAATTTATTGGAGGAACGGAAAGACCAGTTGCCTACACTAGTCGAAAACTTACGGATAGAGAGACTAAATATTCTACCTCTGAGAGGGAACTTCTTAGCGTCATTCATGCTATTGATCAATTCAGACCGTACATCGAAGGTACTCATTTCAAAGTCATAACTGACCATAGCGCTTTACAGTGGCTTTATAAAACAAAAGATCCGCATGGTAGACTAGCGCGATGGGCTATGAGATTGCAACAATTCGATTATGAAGTTATTTATCGAAGAGGCAAAGATAATGTGGTACCTGACGCCTTATCCAGGGCGGTGGAAGAGCATGAAATCAATGTCATTGAAATAAAAAATGAAGATAAGGATGAATGGTACAGAGCGCAAGAAGAAATGGTCATAAGTGGTAAAGGTGATGCAGATTTAGTAATTGATCATGGTATATTATGGAAATATTTAGAATTAAAACAATTCCCTGATAAAAATGATTCATGGAAATTGGCGGTACCCGAGAAATTAAGGACACTAGTTTTACAAGAATGTCACGATATTCCAATATCAAGTCATTTTGGAGTCAAAAAAACAATCAATCGGGTGCGCCAGAAGTACTACTGGCCAACTTTAATAAAGGACGTAAAAGAATATGTTAGACAGTGTGAAACTTGTGCGAAACATAAAATGTCACAGTTACCTCCGCAGGGACTGATGGGCAAGCACAGAGAAGTTGAAGAGCCCTTTCAAGTTGTATCCATGGACTTAATGGGGCCTTTTCCTCGTTCTAAGTTAGGTAACACAATGCTTCTAGTTATTTCTTGTTGGTTTAGCAAGTTTGTATTACTCTTTCCGTTAAAAAATGGCAAAGCATCTAATATAACAAAAATTGTGGAGGAACAGCTCTTTTTGATGTTTGGAACTCCAAAGATAATTATCTGCGATAATGGGAAACAATTTGTGGCTTCTCAATTCAAAGAACTCGTGGATTCATATAACTCTGAAATTTGGTACACTCCTTATTATCATCCGCAGTCTAATCCCACTGAAAGGGTTAATCGTGTGATAGGAACAGCGATAGCTTCGTATGTAGAGGATAACCATAAAGAATGGGACAGGTACTTGCCTCATGTGGGCCACGCCATCAGAACTGCTGTTCACGAAGTGACTGGAAAAACTCCGTCATATCTAGTCTTTGGTAAAGAGACGTCTTATCATGACAAACCAGGACCTAGGTTTGAAGAACGAGAGCCGCTAACTGTTAATAGAAACAATTTCGAAGAACGAATCCAAGAAAGATTACACATATATGAAGATGTTAGGGCTAGACTCAAAAAGGCTCACGAAGTTAATAGCAGGAGTTATAATAAACGGAGACGTACTTGCACATATGAAACAGGAAATTTAGTTTGGAAAAGAACCAAACCACTTTCAAATGCAAACAAGCAATTTATGGCAAAGTTATCACCGAAATATGAAAAGGCCGTTATAACTGAAAAGATATCTACAGATGTTTATAAATTGAAAAGTTTGAGAGGTAAAGACCTTGGTAAATGGCATGCTGTTGATCTAAAAAGGGTTGCATAAAATTAAAACAAGAATCCTGATTGGATCCTTCTTTTTTCGAGGAGAGGGGATATTGTCACGGTTTGAATTGTTTGGGTATGAAGTTTCATATCTGCGAATAATCAAATATGAAACACACGTACTTTCGCATCCCCGTACTCGAGATATAATGTAGTCCTCCGATTTTCAACTAGATGGTGTTACGAGTCACGAGTTCATTTCTCTCGCATATTTGGTTTGTTTACCTACGTAATAATTCCGTTACGAGGGTATTGTGGGTACTTGGAAAAACGGACGTTATGGACTGGGCAATGACCGTGCGCATCAGACACTGGTGCAGAAATTGTGGCATCTAATTGTGTTAATATAACATTTTGCTATAATTTATACGAGAAATCTTAATTTATTACAAATTAGTGTAATTAAGTGAAAGGCTACGGGGTAAGTGTTAGGCTTAATTTTGTGTATTTATTAGTTATGCAAATAGATAAAAGTATCGCGATGTACAGTAGTGCGCTTTGTTCACAGCTTAAGGTCACGCCCTTGTAGATCTAGGCTTAACCATTGGCAGAGCTGAGTTAAGAATTCGGAGGCGGGCATTATGCTATTTACGCTGGTAGCAGTTGAGATTTTGAAGGCGAATCAATAGGCGCAAGTAGCTGGGTGGTGACACGGGTGGATTATTGAACACGGAGGCCGCGGTTCGAATCTTGTCATAGATATCACTTTTGTTTTTTTGTATTTATTTTATTTTTCCGCCATCATATAATGTGTAGTGTTATTGCATGATAGTATTTAGTGGCTGCTTAATTGCTTTTGTTAGGATAAGTACCTACGTTGTCAATCAGTAGTTTGCAAGTAGAAATAAACCTATTTTCTTTCTTTCTTAGAGATCTTTAATTTCCATTTACATGGCCTCATGAAAGTACCCATCCACATTAGAGTCATCACAGTACTTATAACAATAACTGTAATGTTTAAACAATCACTCATATACATACTCATACTCATATCCCTCGTTCCGTGGTGTCGGAAAGCCGAATAAGACTTGTGTCAGAGATTGAACACTCCTTGGAGCAAGTTGCTCACTGGGGCAGATTGAACCTGGTGGAATTCAACCCCTCTAAGACGCAGGTCTGCGCATTTACCGCCAAAAAGGATCCTTTTGTCATGGTGCCGCAGTTTCAAGGAACATCCCTCTCCATCTCAAAAAGTATCGGGATCCTTGGTGTCGACATATCAGACGACGTACGGTTCCGAAGTCACCTGGAGTGTAAGGCTAAACTAGCCTCGAAAAAACTTGGTGTGCTTAACCGGTCTAAGCGATACTTCACCCCAGAACAGCGTCTGTTGCTGTATAAGGCACAGGTGCGGCCACATATGGAGTATTGTTCCCATCTTTGGGCCGGGGAAACCGCCGACCTGCTTAATCACTTGGATTGTATACAGAGGCGCGCCGTACGAATTGTCGACGATACCGTACTGACAGGCAAGTTGGAACCACTGGCTGATCGAAGGGACTTTGGCTCCCTGTGTGTGTTCTACCGGCTGTACAATGGGGAGTGTTCTGAGGAATTATTTGATCTGGTGCCCACAGCACAATTCCGCAATCGCACCACCCGCCGTGGGCTGGGTACTCATCCCCATTACGTGGACCCTCTAGTGGTGTTCACGCGAAGATTCGAAAGAACGTTTCTCGCTCGTACGATTCGGATGTGGAATGAGCTCCCAGCAACGGTGTTTCCTTTGGTCTATGACATGGGATCGTTCAAAAGGTATATTAGAGGTCTCCTTAGAGGCGGGCAACGCATTGGTAGCACCCCTGGTGATGCTGATGTCCATAGGCGGCGGTGACCACTTTCCATCAGGTGGCCCGCATGCCTGTTTGTCTGCCGGATAACATAAAAAAAAAAAACTCTTTTAACCGTGTTCTATTAAACTAGTAGAAAATTTTATATTTATTTTATATTTTTATTTACATTCATATACAAGACATCAACGAAGGTATTGCTCGCATTAAACTCTTTTGTATGAATAGCCAATATTTTCTTAAATTATATTATGATAATTATCATGCGGTGGTCGTTTCAATGGGCTATATAGAGATTTTACTTGGCGGACAGTTGGTATAGTAAACAATATGGCAGGGTGGAAATAGCGGTAGGGTAGTCGTTTTGACATAGTGAACTTTTCTGTAGGGTTTCTATAGCTACAGTGGAGTTATCGGTAGAATGGACATTTTAATGTGGACGTTCTAATACAGTGGACATTTTCATGCAGTGGACCGTGAGAACCAACCTAAAGTCTTCACCAGTGCGAAAGAGGTTCGTGCTACTATAGGTACTCTATTAACTCTATTAAACAAACCCATACCTAACCTATACTTCTGTATCTATTGCCATTTTTGTGTACAATAAACTATTAAATAAATAAATACTTTTCAATAATCAGGGCGAAAGAGTTCCTGTACTACCACGGCATATGCCAAGACAGCAAGTTCGGGCTAGCGTTCCTGGCGAGCGTCTTGAGCGCCATCATCAACGCGCTGGTGGTGTGCCCTCTGGACGTGGCCACCATCCGCCTCTACAGCCAGGGTCAGGTCACTTTTCAATAACTGTTTTTTTCTTTACTAATAATCAAGCGCTTGAAACTGCTGGTATGCGGCACCGCGTGTACGGAGCGGACGGATTTGGGATGGGGCCTGACGGGACCTGCTTGCACTGGATGGGTAAATCTAGATATCCAATAAAATGTCGATCCAAAAGTCCTACAGTAGGCACCCATAGCCATTTTTTTCCGACACTCCGTCCGCTCCTTACGATGCGATTCCGATGCAGTAGATGCACAGCTTTTTTAGGTTAGAGTGGTCTGAGCGGTGAGGTCAACCGAGTTTTCTATCGGGCGGCTTGGGACCTTGGTCGCCCGGATTTTGGTTTTTCCAGCGTTGTACCGGTCTCTTCAAACTTTTTGACCCATTATCGAATAAGAGGAATGCTTGGCGCATCATTTGAGTGGCGAAAACCTCGAATACTGCAGAATCTCCTACGCGCTACAGTCGCCGAATCACCGTTTTTGTAAAACTCTCGCACGCACAACGCGCGGTCTGCTCCTGAGAAACGCTCCATAGCGACTGAATTTCCAAGAGCCAGGCTACCGATTGACATAACTCCCGCGCCCCTCGGATTCGTTGCGTTCACGCAGTAAACTAAATAAATATAAACTTTCTTTTAAGACACCTTGTATTTTATACGCTTCCTCCCGTACCACTCCTAACTTGGCCGACCTGCTGATTATTGATATAAAAATAAAGATCGCTCTTGCCCTCAATAAGGATACGGGTCCTTTTGTTCCAAACTCGTTGCTACAATTTGTAGTTAGCGACAAGATGGGAAATATTTTCCCTTTAATTAATTTAGAGGGCAACCAAATGGGGAAATCAATTATATTCCAGTTTCGTAAGAAAATTTCCTTTCCGTTGTGGGTTGGCAATTGGAAATATTTTTAACATTTCGTAGCTGTTTCATAGCTAGCTACAAAAAGTGAAATATAAGTCCTGTGCCGTTGCTGACGCAAAATACCTAGGTACTCTGAGGAATTCGTGTTTGCTTAGTACATACCACTTAGCCTTATCTATTTCTGGCGCAAAAACAACTAAATCTTGATAATTATATTCCCGTATAAAAACAAGTGCATAAATTGTAGGCGAGAGTTATCACACTTTCCAAGGCGTGTGCCCGTAGACTCTGCTCCACTGTGTGGGGCTGGTAAAGCTGGACTGACTGCTCCCGTGTGATGTACCATAGACATTCTGATATCTATAAGTTGTATAAAGGAGCTGACCAGTTCTCTTCTTACAGGCGACAAGAAGCTGTACAACGGTCTGGTGGACTGCTTGACAAAGATATTCAAAGTGGAAGGCATCTACGGGCTATACAAGGGCTTTGGGCCGCTCTACTTCCGCCTCGCGCCGCTCACCACCTTCACGCTGGTCGTTTGGGACCTCCTCAACCATTTACTTGTACCAAACAATAAGAGTGTATAGTGGTAAGTGTGTACAGTCAACGGTGTATCGGCCTACTAAAAACCTGTATAAGATAAATAAATATGCTTGGACAAATTCACACAGCGCCATCTAGCCCCAAAGTAACCAAAGCTTGTGTTATGTGTGTTAGATAACTAATAAACGACGTAAATACTTTTTTTAAAACATACTACACCCCAACCCGTAACAAAAATTAAAATTCATCATTTAAATTTTTGCTCGGCCGGGAATTGAACCTGGGACCTCTGCGTGGCATATTTACCAACTGAACTATTCAGATCGTCGACGCCCACTCAGATGAGACGCGCATAGCAATGATAGCTCCGTTTATACTGGTTTTAGGTATTAGGTCGGTATGCTGTCTTCTGTAGGTACGAGGAGTTTTAAATATGTTGCTTCGACGAATAACAGCAGTAGACTGTGTTACGTGAAAGGCTTGATCGCGTGAAGGAGAGCTAGATGGTCTAGCTAGCTGACTCTTTATTTTTGCGTTGAAGACATTTGTTTTTCTAAGCCAGATTCCTAGAAGGACAGATTTCTATAAGGCCGGATTCCCAAATGGCCGGAAGTACTCTTGAGAATAATAGTAGTTTATGCAACTGTCATATAAAAGGGAGTATTAAAACATGAGTGTCTGTTTATCATACAAAGCGTAGCCAAGTATGATAATAGTTCGACACGAGTGTTTTAATACCTAATTATATGCAGTTGCATACACTACTTTATCTACACTCATACTTTCATGTTAAAATATCGTACCTATAATTTTCTCAACTTTGCTGGAAGTAAGCTGCGAGTCAGTTCTGTTGTATCTATTTGTCGAGGATATCAGCGGCGGGAAATTCACTTCACTACTTTCACATTTATCTATTTATTTGCTTCAAACAAGAAAAAACATTTACATACACTGTGTTGTCCTATATTATTAATTTGTGTATAGAGACAAGTGTTTTTCCAGATAAGCTCAAAGTTACTGTAGTGAAACCAATGCACAAAATGGGTTCCATAAAAGTAAAGGCATTGATTTAGTTATATACGACTTTCTTAACGTAGTTTGTAATAGAATGGATAATAGGCTTCCTGTAATGGCAATGTATATGGATATGACTAGGGCTTTTGATTATGTACATCATGACATTCTTCTCTACATATTAGAGACCTATGGAATTAGAGGAAATGCTTATAACTTAATTAATTCGTATTTAAAGGACAGATGGCAAAAAACTTACATAACCAAGGTCTGCATAAAAACCAAAACTGAAATGATTTATCAATCTGAACTTAAAGCAGGCTACGCCTCGTATGATAAACAGACACTCATGTTTTAATACCCCCTTTTATATGACAGTTGCATAAACTACTATTTCGATACAGCTGTATAGAAAATATAGTATGGAAAATGCTGTATCGAAAAGTATTTTTTTTTAATTTTATAGTCTGGCGTGAAAAAAGTGTAAACAACTGTTTTCAAATATGTAATTAAAACATTACGCTTTGAGTGTAGATAATAGTAGTTTATGCAACTGTCATATAAAAGACGGTATTAAAATATGAGTGTCTGTTTACCGAGTATGATAATAGTTAGACACGAGTGTTTTAATACCTAATTATATGCAGTTGCATACACTACTTTATCTACACTCATATTTTCATGTTATAATTTCGTACCTATAATTTTTTCAACTTTGCTGGAAGTAACTGCGAGTCAGTTCTGTTGTATCTACGCGTCGAGAATATCAAGCGGCGGAAAATTCACTTCACTACTTTCACATTTATCTATTTATTTGCTTCAAACAAGAAAAAACATTCACAAACACAAATTACAACAATTAGAAAAAATATTCTGTTTAGCGGGAAAATAATTCCAAAAGTACACAATCGCAACCACAGACTATGAACTGATCACAAATATAAACAGGAATTTTGAATTTGTTGAAGACATTTAAGTATTTAGCCTACATTTAGCCGTGTCCCGGCGCCTGACAAAAAATTAAAAAAGAAAAGTGTTGCATAATGATTAACAAGTTATTTTTCGATACAGCTGTAATGAAAATAGTATGGGAAATGCTGTATTGAAAGTAATTTTTTAAAATTTTATAGGCTGGCGTGAAAAAAGTGTATCCTTAAACAACTGTTTTCGAATATGTAATTGGAACATTACGCTATGAGTGTAGATAAATTTAATTACATGACATGAATGTTTTTATGATATACTTATCACAAATAGGTATTTTTAAAACAAAATTAAAACTCTTTTTTATTTATTATCAAACTTAAAAACGCTTACAACCAACATTGTGTCGAAAATGGTTTGAATAGAAAACAGAATAACTAAAATATGAAAGTACGATCAGGTTTTGTGCATAAATGTATTTCCGTCCTTTCAGGGGTCCGTCTTTTTAGGAATATGTCCCTGGCTTTATAGGAAACTGGCCTTAGAGAAGAACAAATGAGTACAGTCGAGAGATGAAGTTACTCTTTCGTCAACTCTGTTAGATATTGTTAAGATTTTTAATTTTTATGTTTAATTTTGAAACCAGATCTTTTAATATTATGTTCATCACATACTTTGTAGTATCTACTCATTAAGTTCAATGTCTTCAGGTCGCAATTGAAGATGAACGTTCGTCGTTCCTGAATAATTTGTAATGTGTAAATAGTAATAAAACTATTATAAATATAAAATTTAATTTATTGTTATTACATTTATAACTATACTGATATACTTAATGAATTTGACTTTGAGGGTGCTGGACTTCCTCCCGGATAATTAAGTATCTATATATTGAAATAGTTTCTTTAGTTAAAAGCTTAAGAATTATTACGAAATCTAGGCCTAAGTGCGCTGTTAAATAAAACACAAACGCTTTTGAAAAATAGCCCTCTGGTCATGTGGTCCGACTGTTTTGACCTGATCGAACGATGAACTTTTTACCTGTTGGTTCGATTAACTAATCAGACTACCAAAACTATCGTTTTTTTAGACCATGTGGACACAGATCGAACTACGTAAACTTCTTTTAACATCGGACGTATCCCGGGTCTAGTATAGTATTATCTTTGCCCGGGCTTAGACAGAAGCACCCACACTCATTCATTTCGTGTTACTACGTCGAGTCTCATACGTAATGTTTGCATCATGTGTAGCAACAGCAAACGACAAAACTACAACTAGTGGCGCTGATCGCAAACAAAATGTTCGATTCTACGAAAAACAGTCACTGAATCGTGTAGTTCCTCGTTCAGCCACCCGCAAAGTAGATATGAGCTGCATTTTGCACGTAATCGTTACGTCACAGCAAAATTCCAAGTCTTCAATGCCATGGTTCCGCTGATAGCAGAACGAAACGCGCATAACATGACACAATATTCATACTCAATTACTCTAATGTGGGATTAATATTAAGTGACAACATGTGTTAAGTACATTGGATTTTCCTGCGAGTTTCAGTATTACTAAAGATACTGTTCTGATGTGACGTTTCCAGTAAACAAAGAACGTAAGTACAAGTTTTTCCTCAAACACGTGACTCTGAATAGAAGACATTTTATTCGTTATGTTTATTGTTCGTGTTATCAGTAAAATACCTTCATCGATTACAGTTTGAATGTATTAGTTTGTATTGTTTGATTTCGAATCGAAACTACAGATTTCAATTTGTCTAATACTTTCCTACACAAAGGATAGTAAGTATTTCAGGAATTATAACTATATATGTAAATAGTATTTTGAATGATAAATAAAACAAGTACTTATATACTATTTTGTACATGTACTGCTTTCTTCAGTCCCCCTTGATCTTGTAGGTCGGCCAACACTCCACTCGTGACTCGCCCATTATGAAAGTAGGTCATCGGGTAACCCCACTCTCCTTTCGTAATTTTGCCGCCAAATGCTTCCCGCCATTTGATTTCGTTGAATGCGTTTTGTTCATGGATTACTCCGTCTAAAAATTCTAATGTATGTTTCAGACTGCGAATACTATAAGTACCTACCTACGCTGTAGGTACAGAAAACAAAATAAGATTTAGATACCTACCTATTAAATTTTATTATGATATTCTGTGATCCTAGGTGAGCTCGCTGTGATTCTTTACCAAACTGGGCCGATTCTGCCAAAATTCAGTAAACGTAATTCGTAAACGCAGTCGAATTAGCGTTGTTTGTCAGGGCAGGAACGTCGAAAGTGAGGGAAAAGTCGGTGAAAATTAATTTGAAATTACAAAATAAGTACTAGAACTGCGACAAGACTAATTCAATAAGAAACTTAAACGATTGAAGGCATCTTCTATCTGTACTTTTATACAAATTTTACTTTTCAAAGCAATCATTAAAACTTCCTATAGATACATCTACGGAAAGTACGTATCTATATGGATTGGATTGGAATTATATCATCAGCTATAAGTAGACCAGATAAGGGCATAATGTTTTCTATTGTGTATCTTATGTTATGTTATTTCTATTGTTATTAAGAGATAATTAAAATAGCCGTGTAGAATGTGGAATGACCTGCGCCAGCTTGGTTCCGTGATGCTCTATTGCGTACATTATTTTAAAAATGGATGACTACCGACCCCTCTTACGACCATGTTTTAGCAAAATGATCTTTGTTTTGTTGTGGATCTACACCAGCGTTCGAAATTATCAACCTTTTTACCTAATTACTTTCATTGGTAATAATATTACCCTTACTTATTAGGCCTGCTGGAAAAGATTGCTTCTTAGAAATACGTAGTGCATGTTTTGAGCAATAAAATTAACAAATTAAATTCCAAATTTAACGTGTGGTATCTTGACGATGGGACTCTGGGAGGCGAAGCGAGCACAGTAATACGGGATCTGCAGCTCCTCATTCGAGAGTTCAGTGCCATAGGCCTGGAGCTGAATTTCTCGAAGTGTGAGCTGTTTATCTCTGAGTCTTGTCCGACGCCTGGCGCTATTTGTGCTGCTTTTAGTGCTTTAGCCCCTAATATCACAGTCGTCGGCAAGCCCTCGCTTCACCTTTTACGCTCCCCAATTTTCGATGATTCCCTTCAAGATTTTGTTGACCAAAAAATTCAAAATTTTAATGATGTTTCGGACCGCCTACTCCAAATTAACAGCCACATGGCTTATGTCATAGTAGATACTGTTTATTTGTTCCAAAATTTATGTACGTTTTGCGGTGTTGTCAGTTGTGGAAACATCCTGCTCTTTTAGAGCTCCTAGACAATACCGTGAAACATACCCTCTGTTCGGTTTTGAATATTAATCTGGCAAATTCTTCCTGGGACCAGGCATCATTGCCTATTCGATTTGGTGGTCTGGGCATTCGGAAAGTGTCGAGTGTTTCCCTGCCAGCCTTTTTGTCCTCGGTGAATAGCTCGCAGTCCCTAGTAAATAAGATACTGTCAAAACTGGGGACTTTTGAGTTAGCATTCTCCACCGAGGCCAAAAATGCTTGGCAGTTGGCTTGCCCGGAGTCGGAGGCCCCGGCTAATCCTTGCTCGCAGAGGCTTTGGGACGAGCCGCTCTGCAGATTGGTGCGAAACAACCTTTTAAGCGCATCAACCAATTCTGCAGAGCGTGCTCGCCTCCTGCTGCTGCTGGCGAGTGGGAGTCGGGTCTCTGGCTACAGGCATTACCCTCTAAAAACATCGGCACTTTACTCGACAGTGCCACGTTTAGGCTTGCCACGGCCCTTCGTCTTGGCGCACCCTGTAGCGCTCCTCATCAATGCCGCTGTGGTCGTCCTGTAGACCAGCTCGGCCACCACGGCTTGTCTTGCGGCAGGAGCGCTGGTCGCCTTCCTCGTCATGCGGAACTAAACGATGTCATCCGCCGGGCCTTTACCACCGCTGGAGCACCCGCGGTGCTGGAACCGAGCGGGTTAGCCCGCGAGGATGGTAAGAGGCCCGACGGAATGACACCCACTCCCTGGAAACTGGGACGGCCTCTGGTATGGGATGCTACTTGCATCGATACCCTTGCGCCGTCCCATCTTCCAGTGACCGCGTGTCAGGTTGCGATGGGTGCTGCCTCAGCTGAGGACGCCAAGCGGCGCAAATATGCTAATCTCAGTGGCGATTATATATTTGCGCCATTTGGCGTTGAAACTCTTGGGCCGTGGGGACCAGGCGCACACTCCTTATACCGGGAGTTATCTAAGCGCCTGGTCGAAGTTACGAATCACCAGAAGGCTGGCCTCTTTTTTGGTCAACGCTTAAGCCTCGCTATCCAGCGGGACTTTTCCGAATTCGGGGGACCTGGGCCAAATTTTTTATCTTTAGTTAGGGTTAGAGTAAGGTTATTTTGAATTATAATAATTGTTAACATTTTTATTTCAATAAATAAATATGTTATAAATTGTTGTTATTGTTAAATAATATTTTATTTTTAATCTGATAATTATCTTACACATCTCATGATTATTTCAGGCAGGTCGCTCACAAACTTTTGTTTTTGTTGCAATGCACTCAAACTCAGTCTAAACAATAGAGAAAAAATATACATTTTATATTTTATATATGTCTGTGGTCTAATCAGGGTTTTATCTATTATACCTTCGGCTTTTTCGTATAAACAAAAGTTTATAATTTTTTTTAATATTGACAAGTCGCTCGCCCGCTCTACTATCGTTCGCTCAGAAATGGCAAATCCCGTTCGCATAACATTTTATTTTTATAAAGGTACATTTATCAAGTTAATTAACATGATATTTATCAAGATAATTAGGATAAAATATCCCTTCGAACCCTGATGGTCTATACAGAATCCCAGAACTATGGAGTTCTTGATCGGCGGACTCGCCGGCGCGGGCGCTACCATCTTCACGAACCCCATAGACGTGGTGAAGACGCGAATGCAGCTGCAGGGCGAGCTGCGCGCGCGCACGGACCAGCCGCTTCGGTACAAGAGCCTGCCGCATGCCCTCTTCGTCATAGGGCGGACAGAGGGCCCCCTGGCACTGCAGAAGGGCCTCACGCCCGCAATGCTGTTCGGGCTCATGATGAACGGTGTCAGGTTAGTCATTTAGCACGTTGCGAGATTCTGTGCAGGCTGATACGGATCCCAGTTGAGATATTATTGAACAGAAATACTGCTCCCTATTTTCTGGTTTGTTCTGCCTCTGTGTTATCAGACCCTACCCGACAGTACCTACATTGTCCCCTGCTGGCTTAGATCAACCACCTATACCAGTCCTAAGTCAGGTGAGTACCATACGGCTTTGAAGGCTCGCGGCCTATCAATTGAAGTCACCGCACAGTACCACTCCCATTCGGCAGTAACTAAGTATCGCCCATAGCTAGGTATATTGTGGTTTGGTGGATTTCTTATTAAACTTCGTTATCTCGTTGATGTGTATCATATGTGATAACTGCCTATCAAAGTCGATGAAATTTCCTGTACGGCTAGCACAAGTTTCTCTCGCGCGCGATAAGCGAGAAAACGCGCGACATGGTTACTGCTATCTCTTTCGTCTTAGTATTGAGAGAAGGAAACAAACAATCTCTCGCGCGCGAGCTGTGTCGTGGACACACTTGTGGTAGCCGTGCTGATCATTATAATCTAGACGCCTTCACGACTAGAGTGGCTGTTCCTAAACAGGCATGCTCAATCATAGGCCGCAGCGTCACGTGCTTTCGATGCTTTCCCCACCTACCATAAAACGAGTTGTGTAATATATTTTTACATAAAATAATTACTTTTACTTACCTACGACACTCATTGACAAAGACTACCGCCGTTCCAGATTAGGACTGTTCCAAGTGGCCCAAGTGAACGGGTGGACCAAGAATCAAAATGGCGACATAAGTACCAACAAGGCGGTTCTTTGGTCAAGCGTGAGTGGCGGACTCAGTGCCGTGGCTTCCAACCCTGCGTCTGTGATCAAGACCAGGATACAAGCTGCCTCACATCCAAGCATCGCGGTCGGCAGGCAGCATGTGTATAAGGGTAAGATTTTGGTGACTTTTTACCTACCCCACAGTATCGTGCCATTATGGTAGTTATCCAAGAGAGTACCTATTCCACTTATGGATATCGTATCAAATATGACGTCGCAGACTAGAGGGCCTTGCCAATCGCTTCTTCGGAACTTGGTCCGTTGCTTTCGGCTAGCTTCGCAGTAGGTAAGGTCAGGTAACAAAGTAAAAATCAGCCAGGTTGGTGCGGTGCCGATCTACTGGTCGAGTGTAGGATCATCAAACGCAATAGAATCGCTTAGAAGTGATTGGCAACTTGGCTAGACCCGCAGAAAATGGGCAGCAGCGTTTTCCGTTGTATTTTGCGAATAAACACCAAAAGACTGCTATTGACTGACTTCACTGTTTGCTCGGTAGTATCCAATAAGATGATCAATGACGTCACGGTGAAAAAGTCACCGTTATTGGCAGTCTAAAAGTATCAGACTGTTCACGAAGGAATGACGTTATATTGGCGAAAATGAGTACCAAAGGTACATGCCGCCGATACTAGTAATTATTTATCTCCCATCTCTGGAACTTATTAATCGCACAGTACCTATGAGTGTTTTCATCACTTCGTTTTCCAACTAGCCTGCCGCGCGTGGAGGTGGATGCTTATGCCAAAATCCTCGAGTACACCACGTCTCCCCTGACGTGAAGGGTGTTGAAGTCCAGCATGAATTGTTATTAGTCGCAGGCTGCTGGTGATGATCATCCACGTACTATTTTTCAGGTATGACAGACGCATTCATCACAATATACAGGAAAGAGGGTATGCGCGGTTACTTCGCTGGCGTGCAGGCCACCGCGTCCCGGATTGCCATAGGCAGCGCCGCACAGCTGACTACCTTCTCCAAGTAAGATTCTGTTTGCAACGAAGTAAGAATTATTTTATAGACAATATTGTACAGCGTGGAAAGGAGGATTCAAGAGGATCCTACTTAGCATCTCATCATCATTATGTCAGCTGAAACTGCCCACTGCTGGGCATAGGCCTCCGGTTCGTCTAGGCTCCAAGCCACATAGAATCATTCAAGATGTGTATAAGAGGTCTCTTCAGAGGCGGGCAACGCATTGGTAACTCCCCTGGTATTGCTGATGTCCATAGGCAGCAGTGACCTCTTTCCATCAGGTGGCCCGCTTGCCTGTTTGTCTGCCGTATAACATAAAAAATAATACAGCTGAAACCTACAGGCCAGGTCGTCGGTCTGCCATCTGCCACATAATTATTGGAACACAATGAAAAATAGATATTCAGCAGATATCTATAATGTAGATAGACCCATAATACTCGGTCCACTGCTTCCCCTTACCTAGACGGGAGTCAAGCTTACAACCACCTACTCCGCGGCTTGCAAGAGTGTCCAAATATAATAGGCACTTGTACGAAACGCAGTCACCGATCACGTCCTGCGTAATTCCCAGGGTTATTTGGAAAATAGGTGCCTAAACCTGGTATCGGTACGGTATCAGGAAAGAATATTGCCGCAGGAGGCCCAGAAAGCGATAGACTAACATCACCGAGTCCGGTGCGAGAGCCAATGGTCTACGGAGTTTGGATGCGGAAGCCCCGGCCAAGTAGCGGAAAAAGAGTAGGAAAGCGGAACCTGGCAGAAACCGACATTGACCGTTCATATGATGGTGATGACTTGTTCAAAACGCAGTGAAGCTTTTCTTCCCCAGAACGAAAGAGGCGCTGTACAATAATGGCTTCTTTACGGAGTCAAAGTTGGCGCTCGCGTTCGCCGCAAGCTCCATCAGCGGGGTTGCTGTCGCGTTCGTGATTTGCCCCTTCGATGTCGCCACCGTCCGCCTTTACAATCAGGGTAAATAATGCCCACAGGCCAGCTAGCCAGCTAAGCATCTTGCATATTACCTACGCTTATCGGAACGAAAGAATGGCATGTTGTCTTCCAAAGTTTTCAAAGAGCCTAAAGAATCGCTAAAGTTAGGACCTTTTTCCCTATACAGAGCAGAGCTACATTCATTACCTTCATTCATCTTTTAGATGAACATGTTCAGGAAAGCTTCGACATCCCTCGACTGTATCCATTCCAGACTTGATTGTTATTATGTTCCCGATAAGCCCCCCATATGCTTCTCACGGCTGGACAGTGTAAGCTATAGCACGATAGGTTGACATTGAGGAACCCTACCTATAACGAGTGTCACAACGCAGTAGCTCTTTGCTAACAAGGAGTTGCTGCAGAGGTGGGGACGAGTAGTGGGGCCTAGCCCATTAAAAATCTACCTGTAACTAGACCATTACATACCAGCCCCAAGAGATAGCTGGCTACCATATCTGTGCACGTGCTTTGCAGAGTGAAAGAATGTCTCCTGCTGTATGGCTTCGAGAGGAACCCGGCGACCGTTGCCTTCCTCGCCAGCCTCGTGTGCAGTGTTATCGTTGTATTTGTGGAGGCGCCCCTAGATCTTGTCAACACGCGTTTGTATAACCAGGGTATGATGTCTTGGTCTGAGTGTCTCTTGTGCTAACACCGCTTCTGCTTTGCGCTTCGTTTCTTTGATTGACTGACTTGTGATGACCGAATTTGTTTTGCCAATAATTACTAATAGCAATGTAGATATGTAAGGATATTGTGGTGTATTTCGATGTGGCGTAATAAAATGTATCCTATATTTCTTCTTTTACCCTTTTTATTGTGCAACCTGTAGATTAACGTGTGAATCCCATTATCTCTTATTTCTATCGATGGGAACACTACGTGATAATTCGTCTCACCATCCAATGTCTTCCATTGCGAATTTATAAACTTATCTTACTTAGGTAGAGACTTCGAACGCCGTAATAATATAATCAATCTTCCTAATAAATAGGAAATAATGGGAATCACAAATAATTGAATGTCATGCTCCAAGCTACGAGTTTCTAAAACTTGTAATAAACATGTCGTAGGCAGATTGTCGAGTTTGGTCGATCGAGATCCGTCTGGCTGGGGCGGCTGGGGGCCTATCATTTCAACACCTCGACACAGTCCCGAGTTCAGCCCTTTGGGACTTTGGCACAACACTAAGCTAAAGCTGCGCTTACACGGGCAATTGAAATTGCTCAATTATATGCAATACGTCACGGCCACATGAAAAAATTGTTTGCAATACCTTTCATCAACAGTAATGTTGCTCTATACAGCGCCACATGAAGTACCATGAATGAACAATACATTCATACACTATCAATTCAGTTCAATAGTAGTCGCTGGCAATAGACGTTGATTTACTGACAGCAGTTTCTAGTGTTTTCATGAGTTTAAAACTGGAAAAGAGGAGAAATTTGGAATACTGGATATCGAGCAATTAAAATCAATACTGGCAAAATAGCAGATTGATCCGTTTATGTTGAGGCAATTATTGCTTAAAAAATTGCTCGTGTTAGCGCACCTTAACCACACACTCTAAAATAATGTTAACCTATGGAATGCTTGCCTGGGCACATCAACATCGTCCCAATCCGACGATGGGTCCCCGACATAAAGCTAACCTAACCTAACCTAACCTAACCTGACCAAGAATATATGTGCTGCTATATTGGGGGTTTTTAGAACTCATTTCTTACAACAAGTAACAGCAACAGTAGCTCGCTCTTGATCTATCAATCAATTCAATCAGACTCCTGTTCAGATTCAATGTTCCTGGTTAGGCTTTACATTACGTAACAATTGCAGAGATCTCGACACGTTTGTGATTTGTTTACTCATTGTACAGGTTCAGGTGCAGGCGTTGACCGCCTCTACACTGGCTGCATCGACTGTATCAGAAAAGTGTACAAAGCAGAAGGGCTGCATGGCCTCTACAAGGGTATAGGGCCCCTCTATTTGAGAATAGCACCACACACCACCTTGTCGCTGGTCATGTGGGACATGCTCAACAGTATATTTATGAGAAATAAACCAATAGTTCAATAATATGTATTTTATTGAATTGAAACCTATACCAATCTGAAGACCGCAATGACGCATTCAAAGAGTGTCTTTGATTGATTTTAGCAAACTGAAGACCGAAATATTGCATTCAAAGGGTGGCATCTTTGGTTGATTTGTCCTCAGGCGGCTCATGGCAAGCTATTGGCGGGCTAAAGTGTATCTCCCAGTCCAGGTCCAGTGAGTTGCAGTCAGAGCTGACGTCCTCGTCGGTACAAGAACAGCTGTCCAGGTCTTCAGATTCCTCCTCCACGTCAAGGGGGCAAGGGCAATCCGACATACCGATAGCGTACTGGTAGGCGGGCAAGCACGTTTGTTCGCACAGTTCCGGATGAAATGGATCCGACCATACTTCCCTCACTCTCTGCCTCACCAGTCGTCGCTGTATTCTCTCTCTCTTCTTTATTTTAGCCTCATTATCAGCGCTCGCAATCTTGTATTTCAGAGGCTTGTACTGGTCGCCGTTGCCGGCTGCGTTTTCGTCGATCACCTGCATTTCGACGTGGTACTCCCCGTTCACTTTAGCGACGATCAGAGTCGGTTTGTCCTCCATACGTTTCCTTAATTTTTTCACGGGTCTCGCTTGTAACACTTCAGACTTGCTCAGCTTGGCGTTCTTCAATTTGCGTAACACGGACTTGGAAATGGCTCCTGGTCTCCAGCCGCGTTTCACGTTTTGTTTTGCCTGCAAAAAAATAACTGTCTTTGAATACCGATAACTATGAACTCATGAATCAATTATTTAAAAGCCCAGGAAAAAAAAATAAAAAAATACTCACAAAATAAAAAGACTTAAACACCAGCACTTCCACAGTAGTTCGCCCCAAGCTTCAGGGTTCTTTCTACTACTCTCGGTGATAGGGCAAAAGGCCGTAGGCAGCTACCCTAAATCCGCTACCAAGGCAGTACGGGTTCGTGGATTTCATGAACATTCTTGAAATTCCTCTACGGTCCGGGGAATTAATAGTGGCAGCACACATCAGGCTTTCATTTCAAAATGCAAAGTCCAAAATTGCGTGTTTATCTGACAGGAGAACCGAACGTAAAACCGTGACGTATACAGCCTAACCTTTGTGAACCCAACCATTATCGGCTTTCAAATCATTCCAGACGTCCACAGATTTTGTCCACCTGGTGGACCACGGGCTTATTTTTACCCGTTTTATTTTTACTTCTACGCATCTCCTCAGATTTATAATCAAATATCCCTATCGTTGAAATGATGCCGAAGATAAAAACCATTTCTAAAGTCCCTCGGGTCCCTCGCATCAAAGCAGAAAAAAGCAATGCGTCTCGCCAGATTTATCTAACGATTTATTATACGATGTTTTCCTACATATAGATCAACTAAATATGCAATGGAAATCGATCCTAAGATAAAGCATTTTTACGCACGAGTCGGTCGCTCTAACGACTTTTCCATTAAACTTTTCCACATAAAAAAAAATAATACATAGGATTACGAAAACTGTTTATTTTTACATACAGCGTGAAAAAGCAGACGTTTATTTTAGAAATTACATTAACAGTAATCGCTCAAGCGCTCCTTTTCCAAGTTTTGCGTAGTTTAATAAGTTATTTTCTACGAAGTTAGGAAGTTTCTTTATGGAGTTTAATACTTCTAGTGATACACTTAATCACTTTCACTTATCGGATATTTTTATTTGGTTTAAAAAGCGGGATTTACGAATTATTCACATAACTTTGTTTGACTATTAATTACGAAAACTATGAACTACACATACATATGACAGAACATGATTACTCTTGCAACGACGACATAATTTCTTTTGTATCAGAATTGTGACCAGAAAATAAATTATGTTTAACATAGCACTACATTGCTTAATATTACATGCAAATAATTTACCTACTTAGGTAATAACAGGCACTACCAATCGTGATGGTGTGTGTCACTTTGGTCCCCGTTCTTGTATTTGTGCTCATTATGTTGCAAAATATGTTCATACAGTTGTTTCCTCATAACTTCGCCGCTGATGAAAGAGCTCAAGCAGGGAAGGTGGAACGAGCTCAAGCTTATTCCTTGACCATGCAAGTCGGCCAATCTTTCATTTGGTCGCGGGTTCTGATAGTCAACCAGTTTAAAGTACGTTTTGTGACCGTACTCGTTGACCGCCGCGATTCCCTTTGAAGATGGCTTGGCGTGTTTACATTTCCTGTCGTCCAACCGCCGGGGCATGCGACTTGGCTTGGCTTTCCGTCCCGATCGTGGCACCGTCGACAGCTGCGGTATCGTTATGTCAACTCCTTTCGACAACATATCCTGGAGTATAGAGAGCAGCATTTTCCTATCTTGTCCATGCCCCACTATACCCCTATACGACAAATGCTTAGGGGTCGCGTCGCCGAAACAACTCCAGGTAGTTTCTGACACAGGACGATCTTTCTTACCCGTTTGGGGCCGTCGTGGGGCTGTCTTTTTCTCTTTAGCCCATTTCGGCTTTTTATAATATTTCCATTTTCCGGTGGGATAACCATCTACGTACCCGTCGACGCCGATTTCAAGCCACTCGCCATTTTCAAGTTGGAACTTCCCTTCTTCAGGTTCGGTTTCTCCATCAGGGCCCATAAACCGATTAGGTGCCCACCGACCATCTGCTCCAACAAAACCATCGACATTAATATACAACCACTTTTTGGGTTCGGGACTCCAAAAGCCCCCTAAATCAGCACACTGTTCTTTGCCGTCCGGTCCCGTGAAAAACCTCGGCACTGGATTGCCGAATCTATCTAAAAGCTTAACAGCATAATCTAAGTAAGTATACTGAGTTGCTTGAGAATGAGTAACTAATCTTTCCCCTTTGAAAGTTGGGATAAAAGTTGAGACTGGTGGATTGAATTCAAATACCCACTCATCAGAATCTGTGTCCGAGGTCATGGAGCTAAGCGTATCGCTACAAGAACATGAATGCTCGTCTTGATCTTTCAGAATATCCGATTCAGATTTTACTGGGAAGCACGGACACTTCTCGTCCTCCTCATGACCTAAGATACCAAGCGCCTGATAATATGTTTTCGTACAAATTTCTTCACATAGATTGCGGAATGCTCGTTGTATAAACTCACGTTGATCCCTTGCGAAACGCCTCGCTCTACGATCTTTCTTTTTCTGTCGTAAACGATTTTCCGATGCAGTTCTTCCTATGGTCAAACTATATGGATCCTTGTCTTCAAATGGTTGCTGGTTAAGAAGCCTGGGTTGTTTGTATGTTTTCATAGTTTCTAGCGTCACCTCATATTCACCACGTTTTTTGTGTACGGCTAGGAGAGGTCGTTGCAGAGGACGTTTTCTCGATTCACCGTCTTTCCTTTTCTTTTTACCAGTGTCTTCAGGGTTCACCGCAATCTTCAATAATCTTAATACCTTATTACTGATACAACCTGGTTTCCAGTTAGGGCGATACTGTTAAAAAGCATACAGTTTAGTATTTACGTAGACATATGAAAAATATGTTATTAATAATTTCAATTGAAAGTAATTTAAAATGTCATAAGTTTTAACGAAAAAGTAAGAACGAGGTACCTTTAACCCAGCGCTGTCGGTATTCCACATCCAACCCATGTGTTTCGGTACTTCCGAGTCATCACATAACGCACATTGACTATGTCCAATTACAGCCGCTGTAAAAGATATACGATCAAATGATACAATGCCTGGTATTAAGTCGCTTATTGTCGGTTTCTAGTTCCTATATTATAAATTATTAAGCACTTACGTATGCCATCAACACCGAAAATACGGTGAAATCTTTTTTCTTGAGCTTTAATATCAGCTTTTGAAGTTGGACATGGTGTTCCACTCCCCCCTCCTTTCTTTCCATCGGTGTTTCCTACTGATGACTTTTTTAATAATTTAAATGTTGGGTATGGGCATGGGAAAGGTAATTGTCCGGGTTTCTGTGACACAACTTCCGTGCCAATCTTTAAATAGCCTCCGCAAATTTCACAATATGTAGTCTTTTTAATGAATCCAAATGTGCATTCACATGAACAGTAACAAGGCAAATGATTGCGCACATCTTCATTTAAAATATCCCGAAAGGCTTCATCAACCTGTCCAATGAGTATTCTATCATCTCCGCGATAAGCTAGCTTTCTAAAATCTTTATCAGCGCATTCAACCTGCTTGCATTGTGTTACACTAATCAGGTCCCTTGCTGTCTCTGGCAGATCCAATGACAGGATGCTGATAGTTTCATTAGCAGCGTTTTTTGCACATGAACTGTCGCATAATTTCCATTTAATTCTTTCAAACGAAAGTAAAGATGGTTGTTCGGACGGCAACGCAGAGGTCTTCGACGCACTTGCATCAGGTTTTATCGTTTTCTCAGAACTGAGGTTTTCATTCACGTTGGTGCTTTCATTACCATCGAGGGTTTCATTACGATCGAGGTTTTCATTACGATCGAGGTTTTCATTACGATCGAGGTTTTCATTACGGTCGAGATTTTCATTACGGTCGAGATTTTCATTACCATCTAGGGTTTCCTTATTCACCGTAACATACCCAACACAATAAACTTTATTAGCAAAATTTCCTTCGGGATCACAATACATGTAACTAAGCTTAGCGAACCTGTTATTTAATGTCGTAAATGATTTTGAATGTGCGACTACAGTTTGTTTCTTACGGTTAATATCAGTAGTACTCCTAGCCAAGCTTGCCTCTACTTTTACACTAACAACACATTCGTCATTTTCATTTGTGATTATTTCCTGGATTTGTTTTATTTGTTTAGTTATTACGAGTTGCTTATCTTTTTCGCTTTTTTTATCAGTATATGGTAAAGATTCACCTGTCATTTCCATACGAACGCTCTCAGATCTCGAGAAATGTTCAGAATGTCTTCCTCTATATAATGTTTGTAGAGTATCAGACTCTACATTGATATTTAGGTTTTCCAAAAAAGTATTGTCCTTTTCTTGTTCATTCAATAATTTCGGCTCGGGGATCCAGTTTTTATCTCTAACTTGTATTATCTTTACAGTCAATTTCAACCACGCAATACGTTTACCGTTCATATCAAGTATATGATGTGCTGTGGTAACCATCAGAGGTTGTATATCCCGCACGTAAGATAATTCCTTCATGTATTTGAAGTACTCTGGACCCCATGCAATGTTAGTTGAACCTAACTCGTCATCAAGATAATCTGGGTGCGACTTATCTTTGTTTATAAAAAATAATTTTAATGGAAATTTCTGCATTTTTTTTAACAGGCTCTTTGCATTATTTTCAAACAAAACGGCTTGTTCTATTTCGACTCTGGCTTCTTTACTGGGCTTGCTTTTTTTAAATCTGGCCTTGGCTTGATTCTTGGCCTGAACCGTACGATTGGGATCCCTCAAACGGAGCGTGAATATATCAGCAAAGTGTGCCATTATATCGAATTCTTTATTAATAAGTCTACGACTTTTCAGTTCGTCGACGGACAACTCAAACAAAAACAGGGAACAACGCGATACCATTTTGTAATACTATTTACGTATTGTTTTTACAATTTCAGAACATTACTTACATAAAAGACATAAGAATCTACTAAAAATTTAAAAATTATTAAATAAACATAATACGCGACTTGTAATTTAAAATTTATACCAAAAAATAATGTTGAATTTCTTGTTCTAAAGATCTAAAGATAATGACTTGATTTTTGACGTTGCTATAGAGTCCCAATTTTATAGAACTCTATGGTAATTTACAAGTTTCCAGAGTATACCACGAAGAATTTATTCTTGTAGAGTAATTCAATTCTTTTTCCTCTCATTTATGGGAAGATACCCCTCGCTCGGTAGAGGAGGCCAAACAGCCTCAAACCCTCGAGTGAGGGCGAGAGAGTGAAAGGAATTAGTGGACAATACTGGTTTATACAGCGAGGCCGCTCGCCTCTTGCTCGCTATCACCGGTCCATTACGCAGGTCCACCCTCTTCAGATGGTCGCGAAAAAAGTTGTGACAAGGCAGTTGGTTACAACTACTAGTAAGATCTCAGTGGACGTCACTTGCCACATATCGATAATCTTTTCTTATTTTCATTGGTCCTAAAAGTGTCAATGCACCTGCATTTTTTACATGAAACCTACTATAAGTACAATTATCGATGTCATGCCGCATCACCGGAGCTATGCGTAACTTTTTTTGTTGCCTAGGGAGGCACACCGACGGACAGTCCACCTGATGGAAAGTGGCCACCGTCGTCCAGGACATCTGCAACCTAAGGGAAGCGTATGCGGTGCCAGCTGGTAACTATCGCGATGCTCGGAAATTATTATTTACATATCTTTCAAAGATTATTTGGTGTCAGAAACATCAGCGATGAGACCTTCAACCAACCCCCAATCTCAGACATAGAGACCAATTGCAGACATAGAGAAAACCCTAAACTAAATTTAAGGTGGCTCGAATCCAGCAGTGAACTGTTACGAGCCGTTACTGTTGTTGATGATGATGACTGAAATAGAAACTTAAACCTGCCGGTATCAGATTTCGTCATGTCTAAAGAAGCGATGGATTGACATCGCCAAGTCCGAGGCGAGAATCAACTGCTAACGACGGGAGGATACAAAGACCGTGCGAAGAAACGTAGGAAAGCAATTATGGTAGATTGGCTACTGCGGATAGCTTTTGTGGGGGAGCACCACCAGAAAGTAACATAAGTAGTTAAAAAGTGGCGAATAAATGTTGACTACATTTGCTTTTAATACGTAAACTCGGATATTAAATTCAAGATCAAAAGTGTACACAAAGAATAAAGCCAAGGGGATGGATTGTTTAAATAGTCTTTTTTTAAATATTCATACAATTGACATGAGAGAATATTTTTATTATAATTATATATAAATATAGAATATTTTAATTACATAAGTCAATCAATAACATATTTAGATATTAAAAGGAACCTTATTATAATATGTACAATAAAAAGAAAAATAAATTAACTAACTTAAAATATGTAAAAAATTTGGGCCGTGTGGAAGCGTACCCAATTTAATTTCATTTTCAATGTGATCATTTTTATCAGTATTCGAATGATTTTAAATAATCCATCCCTTGGGTTTATTATTTTATACTAGCAATTTGTTTATATTTGGATAGGTATTTATTTTCATTTCCGAGTATAGCTACAAGGGCAGTACCTATACATTTGATGGAACTGTTACCTATATCTCGGCACACAACAGACAAACATCTGGATTGCATTTACTGCATTTACCAAAAAAACTCACCGAAAGCCAAAATAAGAACAAAAAGAATTAAATTTTATCTCCAGCCAGCCATACCAATCCGTACCTACCTACTTGTCAGTAGTCTGTAGTAACTATCATCATCATCGTCCTAGCGCTTATCCCGGCCTCTGCCAGGGTCCGCTTTCTTACTCATGCTTCTCCACTTCGCCCGGACTTCGGCATCCTCTCGTCGTAAGCGATGTCAATCCATCGCTTCTTGGGTCGGCCATAAGGCATCTTTCCTGATACCGGTAGATTGAGGCACTTATTTCTTTACAGGGATTTTAGGGTCACAGGTGTCTGCCGTGAGTTCTCGCCATTTGGCCCAAGCTGCAGTAATTCGGGTCTTGACATCCGGGCCGATATCGCCGGACTCGTGCATCACGGATCCAAGGTATTAGGATTTATCTGTTCTATTGACAGCTTCGTAACCTACAAGGATGGTTTTCGGGATCCGCGCTGCAGCTGGCCATATACTCCGTTTTGGCTAACTATAACCAATATTAAGCAACGCTTGCAGAGTCTGGGAACCATGGGGTTGGCCGACCGTTTCGTACTTTGAGGTTAGAGAGTCAACTTCAGAAATACTATCTCAAAATCTAATCTATACAAAATGATCAACATTTTGGAAGGCGCAGATGTTTCTTCGTATATCTTCTATCAATCTTTTTATGACTAACTTCCTTGAGGCACCGGCAAATTAGTGTCAGTCCATGCTCCACCCTAGAGTAGCTACTAAAAAGTATCTACTGTCCTAGCTAGCTGTTACGGGCTATTTTATTCATGCGTACTAGTTACATGTGTCAAAAATAGATAGACAGTTTTAAAAAGGGTAGGATTTAGGTTCGCAGTTTTCATTGATTAAAAAAAGAGGATAAATAAAATACCGTGTAATAATAAGGATAATAAATTAAGTATATTGTAATAAAAAATGTGTGCAAATATTAATCAAATAGAGATGGTGGATATGACCGTGTTTATTGCGATTTAATAGTTCAATAAGAAAACGCTAGTCGAGCCGTTGTAAAAAGATGAACTGGTAGTGGCCTCGGGCAAGGAAGCCAGGCACTGCTCGTGGTCAGGTTGCAAGTGTTTGCAAGGCTCCATGGTGAACAGCGATAGTTTCCTCCTAGGAGTGTTTGAGGCTCGACTAGCCTTCGGCGGCGATGGCGCCACGCACAAATCGTCGTAAATCCTCAGCCCCTGCATGATTTCCCGGTATCGATTCTGTTTTTTCAAATCTGCCGCCTTCAGTCGTTCGTTGTGCTGCATGCCGTGCAGACCGCCGTGCACGCCGTGCCTGCCGTGCATACCGTGCATGCTGCTGTGCATACCGTACATGCCATGCGGTCGCTTCATTGAGTCGAAACGGTCGCTATGCATAGCAAGATTCACCACCGTATGTTTAGTTTTCCTAGGTGGTACTATAGCTACAACCTTCTGTTCTTTGTGCTTGTCGGGACAAGCTTTTGGTGCAGGGCCCTTAGGCGCCGCGGCCTTTTTATCTTTGTTGTCTTTGTTGTCTTTCTTATCTTGTTTTTGCTTCTTATTCACATTTGCTTTATCTCCTTGAGACTTTTTGTCTGGTTTCGCTTTGTCTTTCGCTCCTTTCGAATCCGAGACATCTTGCTTCTTTCCTGAAGTTTTCACCGTTGTTACCGTTGTCGTCGATGCGCCGGCGCCGCCGGCACCGCCGGCGTCGCCCCGCTGTTTCTTTTGTCGCCCATACCATGCCCATTTGTTGTTACTATCGATGTACCCATCGATACCTATCACTAAAACTTTTCCATTAGAATCTGTGACTGTACCTGCGTCCTCCGGTACACAAAGCGTGCCGTCAGGACCTATAAAGGAATGAGGTATCCAACGCCCGTCTGGCCCAATGTAGCCGTCTTTATTTATCTCCAACCAAACTCTAGGGGGACCTTCTTGCCAGAAACCACCCAAATCACTGCATTGCTGTGAACCATCCAGAGCCGTGAAATACCTTGGTACCTGATTACCTTGTTTATCTAGTAATTTAACTTTGTAGTCCAAGTACGTATACTGTGTGTCATTAGAAACACTGTGACCAGTGTGTTTCGCTTTGGCATCCCACTTCGCCGAGGGCGGCGTGAACTCGATGATCCAATCGTCGCCATCCGTGTCGCTGCTAGTAATGCTTACTGAATCGGAGCATGAACAGGAGTCTATTATGGGCGAAGGAACAACCGGTTGTGTGTCACATGGACAATCAGGGTCGTTGGCGTTCGGTAGAGGAAGGATGCCCATGGCTTGGTTGTAAGCTTTTAAACAAATTTCTTGACATTTGTCTCTAAAAGTTGATTGTAAAAGGCGAGACTTTCGTCTGTTTTCTCGTCTTTCACGCCTTTCCCTTTTCTTTTGTATTTTCCTTTTTTCTTCCTCCGTCTTTCCGATTGTATAAATCAATGGCGGCTTCTCGTCGTACGGATATTGATAAATTAGCCTCTCATTAGAATACTTTTTGAAAACTTCCATTTGTACTGTGAATTCACCGTCCGTTTTCTTAACAACTAATGCAGGTTTAGCTTCTATTTTCTTTTTCCGGTTCATCATAGCTCTTTTTTTTTTAATCGTATCGACACCTTCTCTTATGGACTTATACCGTCGTACCAGCAGCTTGTGAGCAGCGCCTGGCTTCCATTTTGGGCGAAACTGAAACAAAATTCAGTGGCTTGGCAAAGAAATCAGTACCATAGACATTTTAATGTGTGTATAGAATGCTATGCGACTGAAATCAAATCTTCCAAACCACACGAGGTCATCTAAATAAACCACTTACCGCTATATCTTAATGTGATTCACTTTATTGTTGTCGAAACGCGTTTTATAATATCGTTATTTTAAATTTTATAATTAATTTTACGATTACAAGAACTATTCCAAGAGTATTACAACATTGTCTTACCTTCAAGCCAGGAATATCTTCAGCATTCCACAGCCAGCCCATGTCTTTCGGTACGGAAACATCTTTCGGTATACACTTTCCAAGGATTGGCTTCTTTTCTGATGAAGAAATGAATACATGTAGCTATTTATTTCATTGGAGTTTTTTGACCAATGAAACCAATTTATCAAGGGTTTTCAGAAACAGGGCGGGAACACGATACGCCACTAAGACCAAACACGGAACCAATCCGACGTCGACATTTACTATTTCTATGGCAGCATAAGCATTAGATATCTGTGTTCTGTCCGAACTCGTATTTGAGGCAGTCTCTGTACATTAAATCATGTGACTGATCTGATAATTGACAAAGTCAATGGGTCATGTTTCGGTGTCCGCGAGCGTATATTTACAGTGAATGAAAACGATATGTCAGGAAGGTTGTGGTTGTTATTTTAGAAAGTAATTGAGGATTTTTTTAATGGAGAAATGGGGGTTCAATACTGATGTATGCCCCAGTAGAGGCCGACCTAAGAAAATATGGATGGGCTGTATGAATGATGAAATGCAGGCGAAAAGAGTGAGTACCAAGATGACGAGTGATAGGGTTGAATAGAATAAAGAGACATATTGTGCCAAATCAATCTAGTGGGTTAAGGGCAGGTAGATAATGATGGTTGACTAATAGGGCACTCGTAACCTAAATGGAGAGTAACATAACCATCGACAGCTCCCAAGCAGTGTAGGCTATAGTGCAGTACCAATATACCCTTTAGTTTTAAGTTAAATTGCGGACAGACGTTTATAGGGCAACAATAAGGGTTTCTTTATTTTATTGTCGAATCCTAAAAAAGTGGATAGAAACAATACTAACCTGGTACATCATATACCCTGCATGGAACTTGATCATATTTCGATACTTTCTTTTTATGTGGTTTCTTCTGTATTCTTACCCCACACGACGACGTGGCTTTACAACTTTTTACACTAGTTGCATCCTGTGGTATTCCTTCCTTCACTGACTCCTCTTTTTCGTCCTCCGGCCATGGACTTTTTGTATGAATTAGTGTCCTATCATATAGCTTATGATAAATGGGACAAGGATGCGGTTTGAGGAAATCAGGCTGATCTCTCATATCAGTTCCCATGCTTTCGTATCCGCCACATATACCACAATAAGTTGTTTTCGTCGGGGAAAAATAAAATGTACAATCACAGTCGCAGTAGCAAGGATCCTCTTCCATTCCGTGAGGTTCCTTAGGTACATTCCTTTCTGTTGTATCTACGATAAATTCTTTTATAACGTTTGCGACGTCACATGACGGAACGCAACACGGATTATGTATGTCCGCCAACCGTACGACAAAGTCGCTATCAGCTGGACTCACCAGCGAAGCTTCGATTGCAGCTTTACAATAAGATTCCTTACATTCTTTATGTTTATCCATCAATTTTACTAGCATCTCACTTGAACATAAGTCTTCGTCGCATGGGGGCTCATGTTTTATTTTAATAGGACATTCAGGATTACAATATTTGTATTTTTCGCTCTGACCTTGACTCAGCGCGTGTGATAGCTGGGAACCTTGAGTGCTTTTTGAAGTTTTACTAGCGTCTCTGCTTGGGACTTTGGTAGAACTGCTTTGTTTACTTGGCTCAGCTTCTTTTGCTTGTTCATTTTGATCAGTATTCCCAGCATTCTCAGTATTCTCAACATTCTCAGTATTTTTCTCAAAATTGTATTCTACTGTAAAGTAATAGACATTGTAGACCTGAGGAGTGGCAAAAGGACAACCTTTTCCTCCGCAGTCAGGTTCATCGTCATCTTCACAATCTTTACTGCAATCAGAATCACATTTGTCTTGGTGGAATAGCGCCTCTTGCATTTTGCTTATACAGTCGCATTGTGTGGATAGAGCTTTAACGGTAGTATTGCCTGGTTGGAACACGCCTTGGTGTCTGATGAATTCTCGTATTTTTTCTGATATAGTACAATCCTTGTTACCACAAGGGCCAATGAGGTTCTCCAGCGTCACGACTACGTTATTGTCAGCAACTTGTTTTTCCAAATATAGCCGCATATCTCTGGCGATGCGACAATCAGGTCTGCCGCACGGGCCCGTGATGTCGGCTATGTTCAGCGTCTTGTCCCGAGATGCGTCCGGTTCCTTGGCGTTGATGCACAGGGGGCAAGGCCCGCATTTCACTTCCCTCTTAAATCTCTGCGCCAAATCACCGTCAGGCCACCTTGTTTCACGGCAGTAGCACAGCCTATCAACATCAGTCGCCTTGAACCGTGGTTTAATAGTCGGTCGTGGCGTCAACATCCTCATGTTGTCGTTGCATGATGTTATAACTTTTCTCACGTAGTCCGCAATGAAATTGATGTCTGGGCAAGTTTCTGGCGCCGTGTACTTTGACTCCGGTGGCTTATCAGCGAGGTTCTGGCAGCATAAATCGTTTTCGCCGAAGAACGCTATATTAGCAGGTGGAGCATTTTTATAGTCCGCCAAGGCGACCTCTGCGTTTTGGTCTTTCTTATCGACGATGTAATTAGTGTCTAACTTATCGAAATGTTCGTTGATCCAATCGTCTGTCGTTCTGTAATTGCAGATGAAAGATGTTGTTTTAGAATTCATGCCCGTGTAAAGTACTCTTTTAATGACGGGGTCTTCCGAGAGCGTTCGGAACGAAGCCGTGACGGTGGGCGTCAAATACCTCAGTTTGACCGAAATACAGAGCCGCGCAATTAACTTCCCCGTACCTTCTTCGAACACGTTGTATTCGTCTTTGACGGTCGGAGCAGGTGGATTTAGGCAATTAAATATCTTTTCTAAGTATTTGATGAATATAGGGTCCCACGTTACAATCGAGGCGCCTATAAACCCAACATCGTTTTCTTTAGACCACAGTGAAACTTCCATTGGATTGCTTTTCATCGTTTGAATGAGACATTCTGCGTTGGAGGTGAACAGAATGGACTGCCCGAACTGTATGACGGGCTCAGGCGGCGGAGGCGGTACTTTTCCTTTTTTCCCTTTTTTCTTCTTCGGTTTCGGTTTTTTCTTCTTGCCTTTCTTACCCGGAGGCGCTGGTGGTGGCGGCAGCGGCTCTGGCATAACAATATCCAACAACTTCGGATCAGCCAGTTCCAGGGAGAATACATCCGCAAACTCGCTGCGGATTATCATGCTACTCCGCACAAAATACTGCACAGATTCCACTACCACCTCAAACAGAAAAAATGCATTTCTTACGGCCATTTATTGTTTTGCAATTTTTACTACCTTTGCAATATATTTATACAACCGTCAGCATATTTAACACTGGCATATAAATAATTATTATATCGAGATCAAGATACAAACAATTTTGAATAAAAAATGTATTTATCGTATCATTTATAAATAAGCCAACTAGACATTTGTCATTTTATTTACTTGTAACTATGGAAATGTGTATTTTTTAAATGCCAGTGTTAAAATCATCATCTCTATTAATTTTAATAGGATAAATGGGAATTTCCTTTGCACAGTTGTGCACAGCATTTGCTATATTCGCCAAATTCCCAACATTTTACAATCAACACTGTAAGAATTGTATACAGGTGAAAATCGTTGCACATCTTCCGAATGAATGTTTATTTTTTTATTTACTTTAAATCCGTTAAAGGATGTGTGTGCTATATTTTACATTTTCTCTACCGGGGAAGATAACAAGGGATAATTCCGATGGGATGCGTCCACTTTGTACGGATTTAAACTAACGGCCATATTTTTCCATATACGTATACATATATGGCGTTACAAATCAATCTTTAATTTTATACATACTTAATCAATTTTAAGTATGTTTTCGCGGTTTGATAACCAATAAGATAATCATTCAAGTAGGTATATAGAAACATAGGTAAAGTATATTCTTCACGAATATATTAACGTATATGGAAAAATATGGGGTGGGCCGATAATTGTGCCCGTAAGTGTATAATATTGCGTTGAGCCTGAGGTATTGTAATAATATATTTGCACTTGACTAATAAGTAGTCTGTACTATCTATGCAACAGCCTTGTTCAGAATTACTAACTAAATGGAATAAATAAAAGGATAGAGTATAATGTTCTATCTAGAATGATATCTGTCGAGAAATAAATCGTGAAAATAAGGTCGAGATTATCTTAATGAGGATCAATAATTTGGTAGAATTTTATAGGTCTGTTGATAAAATCTGAAGGCATTTTTATGACAATGAAACCAGTAAAAAAATTTAAAAGTCCATTTTGAAACGATTAAGTTTTATGGGTTAGAAGGAAATGTCAAGCGCAATGAAATATGTGCTTTATTAGGTGTCACCCGGGTGTCGAATGACGTAATCAGACATGCCAAAATCACAGTGTTCCAGCGCATATATCTTCTCTGATTCAAGAGATACCGTGACATTTTCTTCACAGTCATTTATGTGGTTTCATAAGATAATGAAAAAGTCACTGAACAAAAATCGTGACTGATCCTCATTCTGGACCCGTAACTTCGCTATTAGCTTATACTTCATTATCTTATGGCTGTACTCAGCGTTGTTATCCACTTGTTAACCATAGAACATTTTCTAATACCATTGGTTAATCAAAATGAAACAGTCTATTCCATAAACATTTTTTTATTTCTACAAATCTATAAAACAGTCTTGTAGTTTTATAACATTTATGAATTAATTGATTACGTACTCTAAGATATAAATACAACATTGTTGTCACTGGCATAAAATGCTATTTGACGTTATTGCTATTATTCCTTATTATAATTAATTGCTATGTACAAACATACACACCCACAAATACTAGTGGAAGAATCAAAACTGATAGTGTTTGTGGAAAAATAAATAAGAACATAAAATAACTGAACTGAAAAATGCTATACTATGTTGAGGATGAATTAAATATAAGTGTGTATGAATATTTGTCGTAATAATTATTCTTAGAATCTAAAGCTCGGTAGACAGGTTATAACTCAATCTGCTGCTATTTCCCTCTCGCTCAGGCTCCCTCCGTGCGGCTAGCATGAGTGTGCTCTCAGGCGCGTTAGGCGAGTATAGCGAGACGAGACAGATACTATTATCTCTATATCTTAGTATTAAGAGAAGGAGACAAACCCCTCTCGCGGCGCGAGCTGTGTCGCGGGCATACTTGTGCTAGCCGTGCTGCGAGCGAGAGGCCAAATAGCTATCATAAAATGACTGATACACCTCGTCCTAATTGAACGGAATTCCGCGATCGTCGCAAGTTCGTCCAATACTCGATCTGTGGTCAGACTCGCCCTTTATAACTCACCTACATATTCATATTTATTGGTTTTCCGTGTGTTAGTTTAGGTCTAGGGTGTTTGTATAAAGTATCAATATCATAATCCATCAATACCAGATTCTATATAATATGTATATCCCCAATTTCTTCGTCGCTTACTCTTTTATATACAACTCAGTGACGATTCGCGAGATAATTGAGTTCAATTAGGGCGACGTCATTAAGGACGGGCTATATATACAGAGGCGATAATGCGATGCAACGGTCGCGATTCGGTCCGGGATGTTTATATTTTGAGTTGTTACGCTTTCTTAGCCATGACACAACCACGTGACACTACTAGTAGTGCCACGAGGAAATGCAAAAATTTGTGCCCTTTGGCACAAATTAGAATATTTATACACAACCCAGAGAGGTTGCGATGCGTACAATGCGTAAACGCAGGAACTGTATTCCGTGTCAGGATTTGACAACGTCATACAGAGCGGTTGTGTTGTGGCCCGTTGCGACGCAGTAGCGGAACTGCTTCTGACGCTTAACTAGCGGCTACAACACCGCTGACCTGCTGCAGTACTTTCCGATGTAGACTCAAAAAGCTATCGCTTCCCACTGAACCCGCATCGCTACCGCTTCCTCGCAGTATCGCCTTTATGTGGCCCGTCCTTTAAATATTGTACTGAAAATACATAGTACACGAAACAAGCAAAATAGCATATCACGCACGTTAATGTTATTTACAACTAAAACTAATTAAAATGTTTGATCAAGGTTTCAATTACATATATGGGTCCTAAATTTGACTAGATTCCAAAATACTTCATATACAGGTTGTCCCGCAAATCAACGTAAAGCCTGTAACGGGTGATAGGCGAAGTCGTAAAAGTTTTTAAAGTCGGTCAAAAATTGCGTTTTAAACTCCTCAGGGGCATGAAATAGGGTTACGTCAAAGCAATTTTTTTCTCTATAATTAAAAATGAATCTAGGAAGTGTCGCCACACATACCATTGAGGAATGTAAAACGCTATTTTGAATCGACTTACGTTGATACTTAAAATTTGAAAAATATGTAATTAACAATTTTTCATTTTTCTAAAATCTGTCACGACTTGACATATCACCCGTTTCAGGCTTGACGTTGATTTACGGGACACCTTGTATATAGGAATATCATCATACAGCGGAACGAATTATGTATGAAACACAATTTTTGGCACATTGATTGACCTATCATCCCCAGAACATAGTCGTATTATATTAAACTTTATTACTAATTTCTCAATAAAGAATAAAATATGCCCGAAAACAGATTAATTATGCTTCCAGGTACATATTATTCTATACATATCTCAATTATTTGCCAAATGGCCATTTGTCATGGTCAGTTTCACAGGGTTGTAAAGGAATAAATATATATTCACTTTTCCAATAATACTGTTGGCTAGAAATGATAATTTCACTGTCAAACTAGGGCACCATTAAAGGGAGTTTAAGATATTCTTTAAAATCACACTAAAAGAGCTTAGGATATTCGCTCTATCGATCAATATAAAGTCTTCTCCATATAACCTCAGTACCAACAATTAAAACTACATATTAATATTTGCTTTACCATAAGACAGATATGAACACTTTATATTATAGATGTATCAACTAAGTAGGTACAGATGTATTCGATAAATAATGCACATTGGCTAGGTCGGCTTCGTAGAGCGTCGTCTCTGACACTCGCGTGTGAGTAAATAGTACTGTCAGCTGCAAAGCGAACTGACCCCTACCATACATTAAATGCAGTACTGTACCATGAACCTCTAAAGGTACAACCGGTATTGCGTGCTAAGAGTGCCGCATACGACACTGTATCGAGTATTGTAGCCACATATTGCAATTTAGCAGCCTCTTTATTGAACGCTAGAGCAATTGAAGCGTTGTTATCGTTAATAAATTATGCACTACGAGTGTTTCTAGTGTCATGCGGATCTGGTCCGCACGCGGGCCTAAGGCTAGTTTTATAGCTGCCCGGAAAGTCTGTATGGACCGCCCGTACGGATTTCCGGAGCGGGAACACTCTCTAGGCTGTAGTGTAGTCTAGGTCTAAAACATCGTTTTGTAGCGACGCGGGATGCTGCGTACGGAGCTATTAGACAGAGAACGTATGTACTAGAGCCTAATAGAAACTGTAAACGTATTGAACATTCGGTTTATTGAACTACGGGCGCTTTACAGATTTCCAGCAACCAGCCTAATTTCCGCCAATTACATACATATAATGAATATTTATGTGAAAAGCTCGACCACAAATATCGATGACTTTCACACATTGCGGAAAATTAAGTGTGTTTTCCAACGTCACAGTGCGTCAAGGATCATAATTAACATCCCATTCCCCCCTTCATATTCATTATGGCCATGATGGAATCGTAATTGACTCTCAGTTGAATAGTAATTGGTGTTTCTAAAATCCACCAACAGACTGCCGATTAAATCCGCAGTCGATTTGAGCAGACTAGCAAATAGTCCAATGGCAATTCAATGGAATGTCAATGAAAAGCCATTGGTCTGTTAGTAGCAGAATACCAAATCTATTGAGATCTAATTGGGAGTTAAATGAGGTCTTCGTAAATAATCAGACTCCGGGTCCAGGTCCCGCATGCATAACCAAATCCGCATGACACAAAAACAGCCCACTACTATAAATAAGTAGCTAAATAAATCTCGTGTTTGTGTTTTGGCTGTTCAATTAGCAACAAATTTCAAAAGCTGATTCAAGCGTTGAAACAAATTCAGCTAATTCTGTTGCAGCTTGCAGACATCACAATGCTATCCCAAATGTAGCACCCACACTCCAGTTGAGCTGGAATGCTTTACTCTAACTAGAATTTGTTTTAATTAATTTAATTACTATATTTGGCAATAAAACCTAAAGTATTTACGTCACTGCAATAGTTCAGTTTCGAGTCGTCCTATTCACCACCCAATGGGATTTTCCAATTATTATTCCCATTTTCAAATTATAACATTTTATTTATATACATTTTTAATATTCGCCCATCCGTCTAATTTTCACAATACTTAAATTAATACAGGAACAGCCGATTATAAAACAGTTCAAATTGCAGATTCGAACATTTCATATTTCAAGTACCAGATCGTCCTACTACCAGATTCTCTCATTCATAGTTAGTCTTAAAATATTCTATTCGCGGAAAATTATTACTGTACAAACTTTGTTTGAACCAACTCCTCTAAAGAAGAAAAAAGCAAAGACAGTCATTCTAAAATTCTCACCAGAGCTGTTAGTCACCATGCGGGAGACAAATTAATGAGAAACATATCTGCCATTACTTGGCAAGTCTATATTATTAATATTGAACAGACACGCGGTGGTACTAACAATGAACCTCACAACCTGAACCCGGCTCAGTGGTGTCACTCACCACATTTTCGAGCAGTTTGTCGCAGCCTCTCAGGACTCGACACAGCACACGTAGCATGAAGGGCTTGTCGCGCGCTTGAGAGCGAGAAAACTCTAACTATTTGTTTACATTTGCGCTGAAGTAAGCGAGATACAAACTTTTATCTCAACTCGATGCTCGAATGCCTCTGAGTATGCCGTCATGGGACAACCTGATACCCGAACAAGTAAGATAATCTAACAATTTCATTCAGAACACAAAACTTACAATTATCGACGCGGGATTATCGACCTTTGGAAGGTCAATGGCCGTTCACGACAGCCATCTCTTGGTCTTGGTCTTGGACTTGCGTCTTCGGGGTCTCATCCTCCGTGCTCTGTTCAGTCTTCACTTCTTCATTTAACAGCTTCAGGTCTTGGAGCTGGTCCGCGTATTCGGTGTATATCCTCTGCCACCGCAGCTGCCTGACTAGGAGCGCGAGCATTTCCTCGAGGATGTCATGCTTCTTCAGACCCTGGCAGAGAAGAAATGGAAGTGAAGCAAAGTGGATATGTATTTCCCTAGGAGACCGTCAATCATGATTGTAATGGACGTAGAATTATGTGTGCTTGACAATCCCTATTGAATGTGTCGGAAGCTGATAAACGTGATTGTCAAGGGCATCTACGTAACATATTGACATAGTAGTATTGTTTGAGCGCCTGAGCAGTAGATATTTGCCCAGTTATTGTCTAAATAACCTCTAAACATATGTTACCGACTACCATTTAGGAATTGTGTACAATGCCTAGAAAATACATAAATTCGAAAAAATCATTTATACATTTCCTAAATTGGCTCGCCATTTCAACATTTCCTAGAAATTGTATACAATTCCTAGATCTCACACATTTCCGGTAACATATGTATGCAAACCCTCAACCTAAAATTTAATTCGTAATAGTTGTATTGTGTCAATAGTATGTAATTTATTTTATGTAAGTACAAGACAGTACTGTCTGTAAAATGTGCGTAGGTCTTTTATAATGTTTCGATGTTTCGATTGCACGGGGATTTGAATTTAGCTTACTAGGACTTACCAATACTGTCGATTCCCAAGATTTAGGCGTAGATATGCAGTGGCTGGGGCCCAGCATGTCGTCGAGTATTGCTCTTAGCTGGTCTTCCGTACCTTCAAAACACAAAAACAAATTGTTCTTGGGATTTGTGGGTGTTTTTTTAGATGCGGAGAATTTTAAATCGTAACAAAATAAAGAAAATAGTATTTAGTATCAGTGAAACTGACTTTATTAGAAAGATAATTTTATGGCATTTATGTGGCCGTCGTACTGATTTTAATGAAACAATGCTAAAAACCATCTCAATTAAACTGACATTCAAATACATAAAAACGCATCCAAATCAGGAGCTATGATGCCACAAAAAGACCCACAGAGCGACAGGTACACAGATACACACATCTAACATCTAACACCGCTATTTTCGCCTTGAGTTAAAAACAAAAATTAGTAACCAGCCTTACCGTGCTCTGCGAGGTGTGCGACTAGCGATAGCAGCCAGTGCCTATAATCCCTTGGCAAGGCCAGATGCAGGCAGGCGGCCGCGCGGCCTTCTAGCCAACTGCCAGCTGCGCCCGCGCCGAACGGACTGGGGGTAGGGAGATACAAATATATTTTTTTTCTTTTTTATATAGTCAGATATAAATGTAAATTAAAATTACTGCAAATAAACCAGTTGCCAATTTTACACTAGTATCTACACTAATAAAATTAAAGCAAATGTATAAAAAGACTTTCTAAAGAAAACTCGAATGTTAAGTCTATTGTGCGAGTAATAGCTACAAGAACCACACGCCCACTTAACTCGTTAGAAATTGGCCATAATGGTCAACTCCTGATGATAACAGAATATTAAAGGTTCCTATTAAATTATTTAACATATTCACAACATAAATTAACATCCTATTTAATAATTCCTTACACATTCCACATGCACATGGAATAAAAGTATTATTGGCAAAACATGTTTTGAAATATTCAATTGAAAACAATTGCTTCTTCCGTACACTTTTCTCCTGTGTGGACTATTCAAAGGATATAGCCATTTTCACCTCACCAGCACGAAATGTGCGCTATTGGAGAGGAAAAGTGATTTCATATGTGGCGTGTGCATGTGCGCGCGCGTGTGTGTGTCTGCGCGTGTGTGTATATGTGCATCCTGACCTTGCAGTGAAGGTCTGTGCGAGCGGCGGGCGTGCGAGGGCGCGGTCGTCCCTTGGCGGCGGCGCGTACAGCGGGCGGCGCGCGCCGCGCGGGGCGCGCATGGGCCCGGCCAGCCTCCACACCGGGTCCGTGGCGTCTGCCCACACCACCCTGGGGATATATCGACCCGTGAACCGATTTACAGGCAGAACTCGTATATGTGGCGGGCGTGTTACACCTATAAAAAACTTGAAGAAGCTGAGATGGCGGTCAAATGGGACATAAAAAAAATAGGACGTAGCGGGATATGACGTTCGAATTCGAGCCGCCAAACTGGGAAGGACCTCCACCACAGAGAATAATTATCATCATCCGAGCAGTCTATCCGGCTTCTTCTTCGGATATGCTTTGTCAACGCCGGCCAGGTTTCGCAGCCGTAAAGCATCACAGGCCTGATTACGCTCTTAACCACTTGATCTTGATCTTGATTATAGGCTCATAGATGACTGCCGTGAGCTCCCGCCATTTGGCCCAAGCCGCAAAGATTCCCACCGTAGAGAATACCGCAGCCAATCAATACTATTGAAATAGTATTGTGTTTCTGACGATGAATAAGTGCTCCAGTGCTCCAAGGAGTGGGGATGGGGAACCGTGGCTTTGGCAATGATGGGGCCATACGTAGCGACATCTATCGTTTCAAAAGGAGAACTCCACAATAATCACATTACGGTACACTAACACAAATTAGCAAAGCATTGCACATAGATGGCGTTGACCAAGCCTCGTCCTACATCACGCTAGAGAAGTGTTTCAAGTTGCGCGATATAAATGCTACTTCGATCTACGATCAACCGTCGGACCCTCGGTCTTCTGGTCACAACACCCGGCCAGGTGGGTAACACGCAGCGATTTATAGCTGTTACTTTCCGCCAGCGAAAATTAGCTTCATGTGAACATGCTCTAGGATAAAATCGCTGACCGAAAAATTTGCCTAACGATAAATAGTTACGTGTGACAGAACAGTTGCTAAAATTAGAAAAGTAAAACCGGTCCCTAACGAAAATTCAAGTAATATTTTTGACTTCGGCTGTTTTTTTTACTCTATTCTGTGTTTACTGATTTGTAACGTTTGTTTTGTGACTACGTAGTGTTTCTATCCTAGTCGTTCTACTAGTTCAGCATAAACCAACCAAATCATTTGTCTTATTTATCGACGAGTTACTACTAACGACATTTCGTCATACGGTAGCGGCGATTTATAGCTGCTAGAAATCGCAAGCAGAAAATAACAGCTATAAATCACTGCGTGTCACCGAGGTTTATCACCCAAATAACAATGGAAAGGGTTACAAACAAAATTTCAACGATGATTGAATCACAAATGAGGAGATCCACAGGTGAATCAAGTTCACTGACATAGAACGACAAATAATCAATTTTCGAATCTACAGTCTTATCTTCTAATAATCCAAATTCCCGAACTATCAATAGATTAAAATATAATTTTGTTACTTCCAAATTACTCACCAAGAATATAACTTTTTACTGTAAATGTAGCATTTGCCGTTGCTAAGTGAGATCATCGGGTTGCCGTCGTCGAGTATCGAGCAGTTCGTCACTGTCACTGCGAAAATAACAATATACGCATAAGCGCTCATTTTCAAAGCCAGTTTAAAAGTTAAGGACAAAAAGAATAATAACCGCCAACAGGGAAACTATTGTAGCTGCCTGTGTTATAAGAAAGCGATTGCTCTAGATTGCAACTCTATTGGGTCTGTACTTTAAGGTTAGACGATGCGCGTACCTCCATCATATACACTAACGAGCTTAACTATCGAACCATCCCATATTTTTCTATATACGCTCATACATTTCTGGTGCTACAATTCAGTCTTTAACTTCATAAATATTTAATCAATTTTAATTAGGTTTACGCGGTTTATATAGCCTATAAAGCAATTTCTTAAATACTAAAAAGAGCTATCGTATTGAAGAAAAATATGTAAATACAGATGTAATACTTGTCTTATTGGCTATCAGCCCACGAACACCTAATTAAAATTGATTGAGTTATTATGAAGTTAAAAACTGATTTGTAACGCCAGAAATATAGGAGCGTATATGGAAATATATGGGGTTGTTCGATAGTTAATAAATAAATGAATAAATAAAGAAAAACCTACCGCCATGCTGCAGCAGCGCCCGGAAGCACACGGGCCGCAGCACGCAGGCAGCGTCGGCCAGCGCCCACGCCGCCAGCTGCGCGCCCGTCGTCACTACTGCTAAAGTATCCCCTGATAGGGACAGCTTCGCAGCCCCCATGGGTAATGCTGGGGGAAACGATAATAATAAATAAAAACGAAAACACGCCACGACGTAAGTGTATGTGCGTATACTGGCCAATGGGTGGCATGGCCCTGGTAGCTAATGCCTTGGCTAATCGCCAGACGTGCAAGGCGCCGTCGGCGGTTCAATTAAATAGGACCTAATACACTACCTTGTGGAACACCACCTTCAATTACCTTAGTATCCATAAGTATACTCGTAACTTACAGCAACAAGAAACTATGGTTTACATACTGTGAAGAACTGTTTTACCCGTGGATTAATGTTAAACAGTAAAAAAGTAGAGAACAGCTCGTGGCCTAACATTCAAATCTACATGTGTATAGTACAGTGTAACATCCACAGACAACAGTCACAGTGTCGCGTCCTTAAATCGTACGAGCGTGATGCAAATATATTTTACAGTAGGTAGTAACATATCTATGTACGAATTTCTTTCTACTGAACGTCATTGCTCTACGGAAACACGCCACAACGATATGTATGTAAGTGTGTGTGCGTGTACTGACCGATAGGCGGCATGGCCCTTGGTGGCCCGTGCCCTGGCCAACCGCCAGACGTGCAAGAGCCGTGAACGGTAGCCACGCACGCCCAGCGAGCTTAGCACGCGCTATACGTAAATAGGACCTAATGCACTGCCTTGTGGAACTCCACCTCCATTTCTAAACACCTTGGTATATATGCGTATACTTGTATATGGTCAAAAACTTACAGCTACAAAAAACGATGGTTTACATACCCGTGGATCTATGTTCAATGTATTAATCCACGTGACCTAACATTCAAATCTATATGTGTATGGAAGGTGTAACATTTATACAGGTGGCCTATCTTTAGGAAACACGCCATGACGAGAATGTATGTAAATATATCCACGATGACATGTAAGTGTATAGTGTGGGTATACTATAATAATAATAATAATAATAATCTTTATTGGAACATAAACAATATACATTAAGCACTAGTGTACGGTAACAACAGCATTAGTTTTCACTGTGTCGCTGTCATTAACGCCCACCTCCGCTTCTCAAAAGCCTCAGCGTTACAATTGACACATATTTACTTTACGTTACGTTACGTTACGCGCGCGTTCGTGCGTGCGTGCGTGCGTGCGTGCGTGCGTGCGTGCGTGCGTGCGTGCGTGCGTGCGTGCGTGCGTGCGTGCGTGCGTGCGTGTGTGTGTGTGTGTGTGTGTGTGTTTGTGTGTGTGTGTGTGTGTGTTTGTGTGTGCATGTATGCCGTGTAGATATTGCATTTTACTTCTTGGTAAGGAAATCCTCTGTTTCCAGATATGTTAGGGATCTAAGCCATACAGAAACAGAACTTTTTCAATATTTCATGTTCATGGGATATATGTTTAAAATTTTATTGATCCTATTGTATAAGCCAGGAGCTAGATAATAATAATGTCTTCCCGAAACAGCAAGCCTACAAAATTCCGTTTTGCTAACTATGTCAGTCCTTCGCCTCCCACTCATTAAATCCGCGTTATACGGCACTTCAGTATGCTTAAGTAGAATAATACTAAGTATGAACAGCTGCCTCACAGTCAGCACATCTGTAAGGGCGTAGAGATCGGTAGTTGGATAACGTAGTGGCTTGAAAGTAATAACTTTCAAGACTGCTCGTTGTGCTCTTTCTAGTTTCAACATTTATACCTTGCCCGATCCACCTTCCACGATTAGCTTTCTGACTCTGCTCACACATATTTTGATGTGTTCATTCCACGATAGCAGACCGTCTATCCAAACACCCAGGTACCTGATATGTGATGTCTTAGAGATTTTAAAACATTCACAGGAAACTTTTGCGGGACACGTGTGCTTGTGAACCCATATAGAAAAAGTGGACGGTGGAAGCGAAGAAACGTTCGGTGCAAAGGTGATAAATTTAGTTTTGTCCAAATTTAAAGTTAGAAGATTAGCAGATAACCACCGCGAAACCTCACGTAGTGCCATTTCAGCATGGTCATGAGCCTCACTCCAACTCTTTCCTCTAACCAGCAGAGCTATGTCATCTGCATAGACTATGATATCACAATTTGAAAGAGTTAATTTACAGAGGTCATTTACATAAATAATGAACAAAGTAGGACCCAGGACGCTACCCTGGGGCACTCCGAAATCCAGTGGCTCCTCTCGACTAGCAACATCATTGATAGTGACACACTGAGTTCGTTATTGCAGGTAACTTTTGAGAATTTCAAGAACAGTACCTCTAATGCCAATATTTTCCAACTTCTTTATCAGAATAGGGACAGAGACAGTGTCAAAAGCCTTAGATAGGTCAAGAAATATACCAACCATTTTATGTTTAAGGTTTAAATTTTTTACAATTTTTTCGGTAAGTTCTAACACACCATCTTCAGTTGATCTACCACTTCTGAAGCCAAAATGATTGTCAGCGATTATTTTGTTTCTGTTTCAGTAACCGACAAGTCTTAGGTTAATAATTTTTTCTAGTATCTTCGAGAATACACTGAGAACCGAAATCGGCCTATAATTATTTACACTGTCTCTGGCCCCACTCTTGAATATTGGGTGCACTAACGCCTTTTTAAAAGTACTAGGGAATATACCGGATGCAAGGCACAAATTGAAGACATTTATCACCCCTTTATCACCGAAGTAGGAATACCATCCCACCCCGCTGCTGATGTATTTTAAGGGCAAGTATAATACGATCTACCTCAGAATCGTCAGTGCTAAGTAAAGTCATAGAATGCAAGGGAGGAACCTCCATGGAAGGAAACACACAGGGAACTATCTCTGATGCCAAGCGACGCCCCACATTTGCAAATACATTATTTATTGTATCAACATATATACTGACCGATGGGCGGCATGGCCCTGGTGGCCCGCGCCCTGGCGAGCCGCCAGACGTGCAGCGCGCCGTCGGCGGTGGCCACGCACGCCCAGCGCGCAGAGCATGCTATGCACGTCACTGAAGACCCTGGACAGAAAAAAAGAGTTTTTTTCGATGTCGTGGTGGACACACCTTATTTGGACACAAGGTGAGACGATTTAATTAGGAAGTTTCTAGATACGATAGTATTTTCAAGGGGTTGCAAGCTATTTTCTGCTTGTTGAGCGACATAAGATCGTAGACCAGCTAGAAGGCACGCCCTTTGTGGAGATCTGAGGGAGGCCTATGCCCAGCAGTGGGCATCGGCGTCGGCGTTCGGCTGACATAAAAGAAATTAAAGTACGTTTCTATAGAACAAGACAAAACAAACAATAGTTTTCGCCATTTAAAAATCTACCAGATGTCGCTACTGAGAAAACCGATGTCAAAATACTGCCGTGTTATGGGACAGAAACAATTGCTGTAAAATAAGAAATTCAATCAAGCCAATGGCAGGGTTTTATTTAGACATCAGACCTCGCGTCTCAGTAGCGCTATCTGGAATCGAGAAAACACACATTGAGAGTGACTACGATAATCAATACTGAATATACGTACAGAGAAAAAATAACTGACGTCGACCTTACCATTGAATTTAAAATTGAACTAAACAGGCATAATAAGTTTCTATCTAGATAAGTTAAGAGATCCAATGGAAATACCTAAATATGTCTCCCACACGGGTTCATTGGAGGCAGAGTTGTTGGGCAGCAACTGCAGCTTCGAGAGATGACCGTAGTGTGTGCTTGCTGCTTTATTCATCACCTGAGGGATATAAATTTTCTCGTGTCACTATTCAAATTGTTTTGTAAGGTTATTAAAAGGCGAATGCTTTACACACCATTATTAAGGGATATTTCAGACAGAGAGGTCACGCGTTCCGCGTTCGCGTTCTGCGGTCGTTGTCTTGTATGACGTTACATATACATATCCACACAGCAAGCAGCACAAATTCGAATACGGAACGAGAACGCAGAACGCCTGAAAGTCTGTCTGAAAGATCGGTTCTTTACACATGTAACGTATAGCCGTAACGCCCCATAGGCCTTATTTTACAAATATTTTCAGCTAAACGTAAACGCAACCGCAGATGAAAATGACATGCCATCTCTTTCTCATGATGTAGTAAAAAAAAAGACGGCATATGATGATGTGGAAGTGAGAAAATGGCCGGGTGTTGCGACTAGAGGACCAAGAATCGTACAGATGACCGTCGGAAGTAGTTTTCATATCGCGTAACACTTCTCTAGCGCGATGTAGATCGGTCAGCGCCATCTACATGCGATGCTTGCTAACTTTTACTCATGCTTTTATTTCTTTTTTTTATGCAACGCAATGACAAACCGATCGAAACTATTGTTGAGTTTCCCTATTGGAGCGATAGATGTCGCTGCAGCAGCATACTACGGTTCTGCATTTTTGTTACCTGCAACCTAAATGTATCAATTGTAGATATTATGGGCGACAGTTTCCACTTACCCTCAGGTGGGCTGTCTGCTCGTCTCTCACTGAGTAGCATAAAAAATTAGGTAGTAGTAACTCACCTGCAGCCTCAATGCCCCGGCGGCCCGGACCACGGGTCCTGCGGTGCCCAGGGCCGGCGCGGGGAGAGCGGGCGAGGACCGAGGTACAGTCGGCAGTGGCGCGCGAGATTCGTCATTTCGCGGGCCGGCCGTTTGGGAGACGCAGCGAGCGCGGAGGCGTTGGTCTAGGCCGCTGGGGAAGGGGTAGATATGAGTGTTTGTCATTTGTATCTAACTAAGCAACCAAATCAAAACCTCCAACCAAAGATCGGCACCACATTACATTGCACATCTTAGATTGTGGCGACGGTGGCAGCTTTCCATCAGGTGGATCACCCGTCCATATACCTCTCTAGGCGATAAACTAGGTCAACTAGATTGTCAGTTAAGAACAAAAATATCAACCGACCAACTAGGTCGTCAGTAAGGAAAAAATATAAACGAACCAACCAGCTTGTTGATTAAGAACAAAGTTTACTAACCGACAAACCAGGTGGACGGAGTGATTTGTCAGTTAGGAATAGACGCTATTCTTAAAGCTATAAAAGTTGGGTCGAAGATATTGGGCTTATCTAGAAAACGCGAGGTTGACAAGGCACTGGTTATGTCTGTGGCATAGACGCTCGCAAGACTTATGCGAGAACTTAGTTGCTAACATTGAGGTGGAACATTATATCATTTTGTTAAGGCAGTAGGGTCGAAGATCGCTTGTACCTTGCTTGTTTATCTAAAACTAATGCGGGGCTAATAAAGGCACTAATTTGGGCTACGGCTTGGGCGCTTGCAAGGGCTGGAACACTATGTCGTCCCGCCCTTATCAACTAAGAAATAGAATCGAAGATCATTTGCACCAATAAAACGCGACCATAAACGACGATGAATGGTTCATTTGGTTAACATGGTCGCCCCGCAGAGGTCCCGGGTTCGATTCCCGGCCGAGCAGAAATTGAAATGATGAATTTTAATTTCTGTTACGAGTCTGGATGTGGTATGTATAATAAATATGTTCTAATAAATATGTTATAAAATCAGTTATCTAACACCGATAACACAAGTTTTACTTACTTTGGGGCTAGATGGCGCTGTGTGAATTTGTCCAAGTATATTTAATATTAACAATAAGGCACTAACTTGGTCTGCGCCTTGGGCGCTTGCACGGGCGCCGTGGGCGCGTGGTTGCTGACATTCGGATGGAACACGATGTCGTCCCGTCTCTCCACCACGATGCGGGACTTGCTCTGGGACGATGTGCTGAAGGCAGCCTCGGCGCCGGCCGCGCCCCCCGACCCGGCTAGCGAGTGGAGGGACTCGCTGGGGAGGTATGGGAATTTGAACTCTAGGTGGGTGGGGTAAGGTTGTTATTCCAGTCGAGCGTAGTAAGACCGTGTGATGTCCGGCAGAGTAGAATAGCACCAACCCCTTACACTCGTGGGTGTCGTACAGGGTGACTAATGTTTTAGAATTTCTTCATTTTTAATCTAGAGGCTCCGTAGACTGGAAAATGGGCAGCAGCGATTTCCATTGCTACATTTATACACTGCGATCTAAAACCCACCTGCCAAGCGTAGAGATTATGGCAAACCTCCCCTTTCGTGCGAGGGGCCCTAACTGTAGGACTGTTATGGGCTGTGATGGTTGTAAGGTGTCAAGAAGCGCGTGCGCCATAAATTATTGTGATTAGGTCTGACACGGTCTGTGGTAGAGGGTACAGTGCATTGCTGCCACGCTTGGCGAGCGGGTTGCAGATGCCTATTTTCTGGTGTACGGAGCAAGTCCTAGTTAGCTTCTACACAATTAATGGGGTCTAGATCTTGGACAGGTTCAGAATATTTGACTGGGAGAGTGTCAGATTCGGATTTGGGATTGGTGAGGGAGCGAAGAAAAGGTCTTGGATAAGGAGAGTGTATGAAACTTGAACTGTGGTAAAGGTCAGGATCTTTGACTGTCGATTAGATTCCTATCTTTGTTTTAACCTCCGACAAAAAACGAGGGGCGTTATATGTTTGACGTGTGTATCTGTCTATCTGTCTATTGCATCGTAGCACCCGAATTCGAAGCGGTTTTCTTTGTTTGGAAACCAGATTAATCGAGATTCATAGATTTGTTTCATTTAAATCGGTTCAGTAGTTTAGTCATCATCTTGGCGTTAATGTCCCGGTTGTGCTCTCGAGAACGAGGGCCCGGGGTCCGCCTTGACCATGATCTAGGATTGACGATTATTGAAACATGCCGCTACTCACTTGGCGTCGACCTGAGCCAGAGGTATGAAGACGGGCGTGATGCGGCGCTTCCCATCCGACGTGCGCGTCTCGATCTGGCGGTCCACCGGCCGCAGGGGGGCCGTCCCCACGCTCACCGGCGAGGGGGTCAGCACCTTCGACTGGGGGGTCAACGGATATCATTACTGTTAGGCGCTCACCAAATTGGCAACGGTCGTGTGACCATGGTCGTACAACGGACGTCGCCCGACCAATTGGAGACCTCAAAACCGCCCGTCGCACGACCATCGCCAATTAGGCCAGCGACCTAGACCGTCCTGGGGGTCTAGGCGAGATACCAATCGCTTCTTTGCGATTCTATTGCGACTGTCGTTTGGAACTTGTATTGAGCATTCACGTGCTTAAGTTGTGGGACTCTCGTCAAGCATGAGGAGCCCGTTTGGGTAAGTACCCAGCACGGCATGAAGCAGAGGCATGAAGTCCTCGCAGTGACATTGCGGTTGTGCATTTTCGTTGCCGGCAACCTAAATGCATGAATCGATCAGCTTGCCATGAGGTGGGCTGACTGCTCGTTTGTTATTGACTATAAAAGCACTGGTAGATCAGAGAATCGCTACGAAACCTTTGACTGGCAGACCCGCAGGAAAGCACCAACCTACACAGTTTCACAAAGCTGTGCCGCAAACCCACAAGAGCTTCAGGAGCGAGACACACACGAGGCGATAGATTCTAGAATTGTGTACCGTACCGCATGTCTCCGCTTCGAGGGCCCGTACTCCAGCACGAAAATAAATCAAAAATTTAATCAACAAGACGGGTTAGTAAAAATTCACCACCACACAATAGGGATTGACCAAGATGATGATGATGAGAGTGGTAATGCAGTTTGCATAAAAAATCAGCCTGTCGAATGCATAATTGTCACCTTAGGCAAACGCCAGATGACCGTAGCTTTGTTTTACTGAAATTTCACGGGTCTAGCCAAGATACCAATTCCTTTACAGCGTTTGACAATCGGAATTTCTGCCGGCTTCGCACTGTTCGCAGTGCGGCCCGAGCGCTGGCCGAAGGTAGCCGACAAGTTTCGATTCGCAATCTCAAAAGAACAGCTACGAAACGATTGGTATCATAGCTAGATCCGCCGAACTCATTTTACGTCTTGCGCATGACAACGAAACGCTCATTTTGTATGAGGACGTGTTAGGGAACACAAAATAACGTTCGCCTGGCGTCACCCATGGTAGTGTGAAACTAAACTCACTTGTGACTTGTCACTCTTAGGAGTGACGTCTTCCTTAGGGGGCTCCCTTCTGGCCTCTTGCCGCTCGCGAGCCAACAGGATCTCGGGGCACTCCACTAGTAGATTGGACGACAGGTCGCCCGACTCGTTGGCCAGACACTTGCCGTATATCTTTTCGTAGAACGCGTTCTGGACAACAGAGATTAGAAAGAAAGAAAGAACATTTATTGACACAAACAACAAGACCTACTGAGCGACGCACGGACAAATGTACATAAGATATAGAAAATACAAATACACACTAAATATGCTACTTATTATACATAATATACTATTATTGATTGTTGTTGTGTATCTGTATTACGTACTGTTGCGAAGGGATATTTCAGACAGGGAGCGGTCCCGGACCCGGTCAGGCGTTCCGCGTTCTTGTTTTGTGTTCTTATTTGTTCTGGTTGACCGCCACCTGACCGCCAGTTGTGTGGGTATGTCTATGTAACGTCATACAAGACAACGACCGCAGAACGCGAACGCGGAACGCTAGGCCGCGTGACCGTTCTCTGTCTGAAAGATCCTTAAACTATGGCGTTTATTATCACACATTATATAATTTAGATTACGGGTTTATACCGCGTACCTTGGTTTACGAGAAGCCCGATATTTCGACGCAGTTGCATGCATTATGGTCACCGCACGAATCGTCTACAAGATTGCCAATATGCGTAATACGTAGTCACAAGCTACTAGTGTCCGGCCAAAGTGGATTTCTGGCCGAAGCCGAAGCCGAGGGCTTAAAAGCTTAAATAAATATGTTCAAGATTGGCTACAAGCTACAATAATTAATATAAATGATTTTAAAACTTTAATATTGAAGGCCTATATTGACTGTATAATATAAAAGGGGGTATTAAAACATAAGAGTCTGTGTAGTATATGAGGCGTAGCCGAGTATGATAATAGTTTGACACGAGCGTTTTAATACCTAATTATATGCCGTTGCATACACTACTTTATCTATAGGGGTACCACGACTTTGACACATCGCGGGAAAACAAGTACACTAAGTTTATTTTACTGGCAATAATAAACTATTAGAGGAAATATAACTTGACGCTATTGAGTATTCTATAACCTTAATATTTAGCCTTAATTATTGTACACCATTTAAAATTAGTTGGTTTATACTGTCTAACTCACTTAGGTGTCAACGTCTACTACGTCAAATGTTGACACATTTGACAAGAATCATAATTCCATGAAGGAGGGCGCTAGGTCTTTTTCCGAAACGTCATTATTCTAATTTCACAACTGGGACTTGTTAGTTTCTGTTTCCGTCATGTTCCTTCTTATCCATGTTCCGTTGTTGGCGACATTGGAACTCTGCCACAGAATGCTACATCCTTCCGGTGTTGCTACATAAAACGCAGAACTAGCGCCACCATTGACAGGTCACCTCTGTCGCTGGTCAAGCTTTACACTTATTTTTTCATGTTAAAATTTCATATCTAAAATTTTCTCATCTTTGTTGGAAGTAAGCTGCGAGTCAGTTCTGTTGTATCTACGCGTCTATATTATAAATAATAGAATCCACCTTCGGGGAAACTTTCCCAGTTTCGGGCCGAAGCCGAAGCCGACGCTTCGGTCGGGTACACAAGATACCAATTACTCGTTAACCAAGGTACGTGGCACAAACTCTTAAGCTAACGTTTAAAATGAGAGTTAAACAATATTCGGTACTATTCCAACTATATAAAGCCGACAATGGTTTGACCGTGAAAAATGCTCTCCGCCATTTTCTCGCCGACCTCTACTTTCCGGAAAATATAAGCAAACCTTTTCCTCCATTGTCAGCGGTGTGCCGATCTCTTTGTTTGTGAACTGTATGCACGCCACTGTGCCGTCTGAGCTGCATGCTAACAAGTTCAGCCCTGAAACAGATTAAATAGTGGATTTGTATATTTGTTTCCTATACATATACGCCTGCTGGGCATAGGGCTCCCCCAGAGATCTCCACAAAAGCCGGTTCTGTGCCTTTCGCATTCAGCTGGTAACTGTAATCTTTACCAGGTCATCACAATTACAAAGCCTATTGCTGTAATATAATAATATTCATTCATTGTTGTTAACAAAAGATAACAAAACAACAATGAATTATCTTCTATATGAATAAATAATGATAAAATTCTAAAGTGGATCTATTTGATTTTGTTTTGTAAAAGATTGCGCTACTCGGGGTTTTATTTGAAAACACTCTTCAACTATTATGTGACAGGAACCACAGCTGAAATTTGACAGAAATATTCTACCCAATGCTCTTTTCTGACAGCATACATACCATACCAGTAGCGGTATTTAGTGGATCGATTTCTATTTCACCTAATAATTTTTTCGTATGGCATATTACTATGAATTAAACAATATTAGGTACAATTAAGTCATACCGATCTATTTTAAAAGACATCAACCATTTAATGACTTCGTCAGTCAATGCAATGCACTTTGATAATCAGTCTCACATTCCGAATTCCTTATGGAATCGATGAACGGGTCGAGTACCCAAGATGCACTTGTGTATTAGATAGTGATGAGCAAGTGTCAGCAATAGACGTGCCGTCTAATGACCGACAGCCCTAAACTTAGGCGACTACTACAAAATTCAAAATATTCCTAACAGAACACCAACACTAATCTTGAGTTAAGTCTAAACTTGCTAAGTCACTCTTTAACTTTATGACACAGCCTTTCTAAAGTCCTAAATACTTAGGAATATCTTAGGATGTCACATTAACGTTCACCTGCATTTAGTGAAATCGGGAATATTGTCAGTCTTTCAGTGTCAGCGTTTAAAAGAGGTATTGGGCATTGGCAGATTTCCCTTATAGAACATCGCAGCCAAATAACGCTATGAAGGGTTTCCCTATTTCAAATTGTTTTGTATTTCTGCCGGTGAGTGCTGCATAGGGTGGAGATGGACTACAATGGTTTTGACAGCACAGGGGCCTTGCATTTACTTATTTCCCGCCAGAGGAAGGAGCAACCCCGAGGGTTTTAGAGGTGGGCAACGCATTGGTGACACCGCTGGTGATTGTGACCACGCCAGGTAACACCATCATGTGACAGGCTTGCCAGTTTGCCTACCGCATGACATAAACAAGGCAGTCAGTTTGGCAGTGGAGGATTTGCCTTTTTGCTGCCAGAGCAGTGTTATAGAGGTGGGCAACGCATTGGCGATACTCTTGGTATTGCTAATATCTATAGGCATTATCAAATATAAAACAAACATTAACTAACCTATTTTATCATTGATACGATTAGAAGAAGAATAGGCTGTGGTGACCACTTTCTATCAGGTGGCCCGCTAGTCAGTTTGCCCACCGCATGACATAAACAAGGCAGTCTCACCGTCCGAGCTCCAGGAGAGGTCGAGCACGCTATCAGCAAAGAGGTCGTTAACGACCACCAAAGGCCTCTTTAGCGAGGTCAGCCAGATAGACAGCGCGCGGTCGCGGGAGCCCACGGCCGCGCAACAGCACTTCTTGCCCTCCTTCACCATTATGTTGCTGTTGAAGCGCTGGAGAAGAGACCAGAGGAAAATTATGGATTTATTTATTTTCATAAATAAAAATGTACAGGTCAAATATTTATACAATTTCGGTTAATAAATGTCAGTTATTATAATTAAAATAAGTTATAGGCAAGGTAATATTAGGCGGTGGTTGGCTGCCATTGGCTCCGTGCGCTGATTGAATTGGTGCGCGACTATACCCATGGCGCATGCATCCCCTCCGCGTTTCGTTCACCGCTCGACGTACGTGCCACTAAATATACGCTATATGATATCTTACCGCACAAGTGACAGCTTTCCGGTGTCCCACGAAGTCCTTGTCGCACCGCCAGCCGTCCCGTTCCACCACCTGCGCGGTGGGCCCGCCGCCGTTCATCGCGTGCGCCGACAGCACGTACTGCCCGTCCGGGGACCAGGACAGCCGGAGCACGTGCGTCGTGCCTGTAAGGTGACAACAGATGGGGTTAGATTTAAATTTTTTTTATTTATTTTACTCAGTGTCAAACAAGCAGACAGTCCACCCAGTCGATAGTTGGGTCAGTTGCGATAGTAACCACTTACCATAGTCCTGATGGTAAGTGGTAACTATTGCAACATCTACAATTCATACATTTAGGTAGCAGGTAACAAAAATGCAGAACTGCAGGTGCGTTGTCACTGTGAGGACTAACATGAAATACCTCATACACGTAATTTCGCTGGCTGCCTTATCCTTCAAACTGAAACACAACAATGCAAGCATTGTAGCTTGGCGGCAGAAATAGATAAGGCGGTGGTGCTCACCCAGACGGACTCCTCAGGCTTGACAGAGTCCTACCACCTGATAAATAGTTAGTGGCATGGAGCACGGTACGATCGAGGCTCGCCTGCGCTGGTTTAGTCACGTGATACGTAAGCCTCAGGGATACGTGGGAAATAGGTGCCTGAAGTTGCCGGTATCAGGAAAGAGGCCCCGCGGGCGACCCAAGAAGAGATAGATTGACATTGCTGAGTCGGATGCGAGAGCCAACGGCCTACGACGCGAGAATGCCGAAGACCAGGCGAAGTGGAGGAGAATGAGTAGGAAAGCGGAACCGGCAGAGTTACGCTAGGACGATGATGATGATAATGGAGCACGGTAACCAGTCGAGAAAGCTAGGAGGGACTCCCTGAACGCGAAGATATGTCTCGCCAATACGACGCGCAAACTGGCGCGTAAGCCAATGGTGTTTAGCGACGCTCACCCCTCAGAACAAGTGTTCAGAACAAAAAACGTGTTTAATGGTTTGGACAAGAGATGGAATTGGTTAGTGGTTATAATGAAGTGGTAAGTGCCCGTACGGCATCCAGCCAAGAATAACGTAGCACTTCCATAGAACGTTATAATTACAGTTTGGGTCGTTGTGTGCACCTAGTTAGTGTGTTTTATAACATATATCTAACTATGATATACTAACAGTGATAGTTAGTAAAAATTGATGTTTGTCACTATTTCATGCAAATTTGATCAAACGCAGTATTGGAGCTTATACCCCACAACACAGGAATGCATATAGGTTTTAATTAAACACAGAACTGAATTATATATTATTAATTTTAGTAAGGGTTCTGAGTTCAAAGTATCAAATTTGCTACTGTACCTCCATCAATTAGCTTATATAAATCCAAAATGCAGAAAATAAATTGATTACCTCCACATTCCTCAAATGGTTCTGTAATGATGGTCTCTGGGGACCAATCTGCGGTTTTCCACACCCGCAGTGATTTGTCATCAGATTGAGAGGCCAAATACTTTCCAACCTGAAATTGTTTCAAATTAAATCATCACAACCATGTAAAATAAATTACCGGAAACAAATATAATGATTCAATGCCAATAGCGAAAACTAAACTAAAAACGATGATTATATCAAAGAATTTATTGTACAGAAATCACATGGTTAACACGTAATGTGATGTCATTGTCTATGTATTGGTCTTATTACTAACTATGAAATGATATAACTTTTGAATCACATAATATATTAAAGCAATAATGTTTTCATTACATGTAGCTATTTCTCATTGCCTACATGTGGCACAATAATACATACTTTATGCATACAAATGCTTTTATGGCATGCGTAAATGTGAGGAGTTTATACTAAATGAGAAATTTCGATCAAAATAAATATTCAGACAAACACAATCCAATTGAACATATCAAACTTACAGGATCCCAGGCAACACCCTTCACAAGTCCCGTATGACCGTTCAGTACACACACCATCTCAGGAAGTTTTTCAGCGTTCCAGATTATAATAGTGTTGTCCACGCTGCAACTTGCCAGCCATTTATCGAGAGGGGACCATGCCAGGTCTAGGACATCACCTATTAATGACAATCAATTAAATAAATCAATTAAAACATACATAAGGAATAAAGAAAATGTGCTGCATTTGTTTTAGGCTCAAGTCCAGCAGTGGACTGTTAATTGTTGTATAATCCCACAGAAATATCAAAAAACTTTTTATTTGAAAACATACCAGCATGCCCCCGCAATGTGGAAAGACACCTCCAAGTCTCCGCTTTTTTTGTAGATCCAGCTGCAACACTAAGGCCCCATACCATCACCAGCTTATCGTCACCTCCGGATGCCAAGTAACGACCACCGTTGCTCCACCTCACACAGTTTACACACGCTGAAATAAAAAGTGAAAATGAGATTTTTTTCTTACTCTCTTTGAAGACTTATGGCAGTTTTCACTAAACTCCTAGTTCCATCTTAACTAGTTTTTACCCAATGAGCAATGTTCAAATTGAGATAAGAAGTAGTGAAAACAGCAATTACAATCTACATACAATGGTAATTCGTTTTTAGTCTTGCTTGAGTGAGTTAAATCATATGCCATAAATGGAATCTGTTCTATTGAGATAGGAAAAATTTATGTTTACATTCTGGTTGCTGAAGATGCCTTTACAAGAGGCAAACTAAAATATGGGAAATTCTCTGAAATTATTTATTTATACAGACTAATATGCTAATTACGTATTTTATATCAAAAGTAATCTACATTTGAGAAAATTTTAATATTAGGCCTCTGATGAAAATCTTAATATTGGCAGAGATAAGATGTAGGTGATTAATAAAATAAGCTTGGACAATTGACACAGCACCCTCTATCCCAAAGTAAGGAAAGCTTGTGTTATGGGTACCAGAAAACTGATAAACTACTTGTATGTATATTTTTAAATACATACTAATTATACATACGACAAACAAGCCGTCTCAGAAATTAAAATTCATCATTTAAATTTTAGCCCCACCAGAATTTGTTATTTATAATAGCTCTTCAGGTATAAATAAGCACAATTTCCCATGTTATTTGTTTCTCAGAAATGGAACTAACAATTTTAATTAATTGAGTAGCGATAACGCCGTTAATGTGGCTAAGTTTTGGGCCACTTGCTAAGAAGAATGAATTAAAAATTAAATGTTAGTGAGGTTATTTTGGTCTATAGTGAGGGATGCATCTAGGCGACCTATCTTTCCATATTAGTTAACAGAAGTTACTTATTGTAAGATAATGGCAATTACTTGATAATATAATGTGTCTATGAGTCTGTGAAACTTGAAATTAATCATATTTATTTATTTTAATATATTAACACTAGAACTTGAATTGGATATGGAAAATACCTAAGTGGTTGTCCATTTGGCATAACATTTTAGGCACATTTGGGTCCACTTCCACTGATTCGTATAAGACTGAGTTGAGGTTCCATACGACGACCCGGCCGGAGTCACCGCCTTGCCCCCCGGTGGCGAAGCGCTTTCCCGCTGGGTGGATGTCCACAGAGAAAATCGGCTTGTCTGCAAACACGGCAAATGCATTAATAACAAGTACCAATAATGTACCGCAATTTAAAGACACAATTCCAAGGAAACTGGACTAAACTCACCATCATGATTGACCCAACAAGGCTTTAGTAGCTTCATTTATAAATCCGTTTATTTGTGTCGTAACTTGGAGTAAATTAAAAATAAATATTCTTAGTTTACAAAACAATGAGCGCACGCACACAATGCACCAACAATATGCACCACTTTGACAGCTTTTTGACAGATAGCCCGGCACGGCATCGGCAACCCGCCCAACCGGCAAATCGTCGGCAAGTCAATGTGACCAGTATTAAATTCACTATTTCGCATGTCTTTACGCGGCAAGTTGAGTGCAGAAAACAAATTGCTTCCCCGACTTGTTTTCTTGCAACCATTAATTAATGTAACACGATGTTACCATTTTTATCGTTTTTCTTTCCCTAAATACGTCTTTAAACACAATGCGAGATTTTCCGAGAGCCGAGCAAAAAGAAAAAAATTGTTTAAATAATTGTAATAGATGGGGTTAATCAGACACGATTCTCAAAAATCAATAATAATGAGACTGTTGGATCTTTAAAAATTTACATATTTAACTAAATCTTCTCAGGTACTAAATCTTTTCACGAAACACCTTTGCGAGTAACTTCGGTTACCAAATTCAACAGTCGCATTCGACAACAGTAACACTAACACATCGATTCGAGTAATATTGGTTGCAAACCACCTTGGGCAGCCGCCAGCCGACTTGGCTGTTAACGACTGCTATCAATTGATAATAATCGTAACTAGTTACCCACTGAATGATTTCACCGTCTCGTCCAAATCCCCTTTACAGGGCAAAAGTCGACATGAATATTACAGTTTCTCAAAATGTTCTAATTGGAAAAGTTTACATTTATCTATAGCTCGAAAGGCCATATGTCATATTAGGTCTGGATATAAACAAGAAAAAGAAAATGACTAAAAACATGCTAAAATTTCATTCCCCTAGTCATCCAGATGGCCTTTAAGAAAGTTCCGAGATCATTATTTCCCTTTCCTTATGTAAAAGTACTGGTTTATTGTTTGTAGCTACTAAGTTATCTAATAACCATTAATACGGTGTAATATAGTATTTTTGACGAGTGCGGAACATAACTAGAAAGAATCGGCATTTAATTTTTGTCAAACGAAAAACTTCATTTAAATTAAATGCGCAATCCTGTTGGTATATTTCCAATGCCTACGCCTCCAGTGTCTCTAAGTATGTCGAAATATTTCTTCACGGACGGACGCGTGCGACTGTAGCGAAAAATATTTTCTATTTTTGTTATGGAAATGACGTTTGTCACTCGTATGATAAAAAAAAATAGTTTAGCGATAAAATTTGTGTTTGGTTGGGTTATAGCATATTTTAGTTTTTAAATTTAATTTATTAGAAATAAATCAAGAAAATCTGCTCAAACTTTATTCCCCTCCCCTTCATTCCCTTCCATTCCCCTCCAATTTGTAGACGGAAGGTAATGTAATGAAAATTGTAGTGAAAAGTGAAGTTCCTTCATCAAACCGAATAACCATGATCATCAGAGCGATTTCTCCTCCTCCTTTCTCCTCTTTTCTCCTGAGCAGGAGTACGCTCCGAGTTGCCTTTATTTTTCAAGTTGTCGATAGCTTTTCCGTTCTTCATAGGGGCCAGTGATCTCTCCACTTTGTCAGGGGTTATCGGGGTTATAACTTTCAGTTTTTCATGAAGCTATGGTGGTGGTACATACTTATTACCTAGATAATTCTCTGAAATTGCCACACCAATCTTTAATAGAATTCACACTTGTAGAGCAAAACGCCGTCCAGGTTTTTAAAGGCAGCACACTACGTCACATCTAAATAGGCTGGACGTTTTGCTTTCACTTTGCGAATTTATGTATGAGTTTCTAACTGCAACGGCACCAGCTATGCAGACCGCGCACTTGGCATTATTTTAGCTAGGCGCTTTGCTCCCAAGTAATCCTGTATATCCGTACATGGCCTGCAACAGTGCAGATCCCCTACCCGTTGGCATAGGCATCGATGAGGTCAAGCGCTCGAATCAAGAACCTGGCATCGGTACTTAGCGCAACCGGGGACATCGACAGCAACGTCAGAGTCTGAATATTCGCGGCTTGGGCCAAATGACGGGAGGTGACGAGTGTCATGACTTGTGAGTCTTGTGACCCCAAAATGCCGGTAAAGGTGAAGGGACAATTAGACCTGCTCTCCTATACGGCAGCGAGACGTGGAGTAGGAGCTGAACGTCACGGAAATGGAGATACTGCGGTGGATGTGTGAAGTTTCACGCAAAGATTGCTGAGAAGTCCACATTCGTGGCAGCCGTGGCGTCCGTGACATCGTAGATAAGGTGAAAGAGTGCTACTTTTTATGGTATAGCTACGTCTTGCGCTCCTTACGTAGTTATTTATACTAATTTGTTCCTTACGTAGTTTGTGACCGGCAAACTACGTAAGGAACAAATGTCTGGCCAAGACCTCTAGGTACGGGAAGAAGAGGTCGACCTAAGAAACGATGGATAGACGTCCATAAAGATGACATGCGTGCCAATAATCTCACCACCTGCCGAAGACTGCGCGAGCTCCTGGTCGCTGCCATGCTCGAGGCCATGCCTCATAGGCACGAAGACCTTTCTCTGCGTTCAGAAAAAGGAATAAAGACCCGAATGAGACCGAGCGAAGTGGACCAAAACGACGAAAGCGGATCTTGCCCATGACGTGCCGCGCAATAACACAACCGGGATTTAACGCCAATATGATGATGAAGAAAACATCTTCTTATCCGATGTGCATTTACCCATATCGCTGCAATTTTTAGAAGTATTCCTTTTTATCTCTCACCGACGTCTGCACCTCACTGCTTCTTCCGCCTTCCTGTGTCCTTGTCAATTCTCTGACCGCCTTTTAACCTGCTAAGGACTGTGCGTCCAAGTTTGAATATGAAATGATTATAGTTACACCAAAACACGTTGGTGGCTACCTCCATAATCTCTTGACTATTGTCTCTCTGAGTCTCGTAATTAATAGACGATTCGCAGCGTTATGTCTTCTACTCGCCAGGATTTAGTGAGGCATTCGCCCTGGGTAAACTTTCACTGATCGTAGCCAAAGCCACCGTGTTCCCGGCTCAACGTCTCACTCATTTGAGTCACCTAGCCGTTAAGGTTCGTACCAACAATGATCTATATTCGGAGGAAGGTACACGTTGCACGGTTTCAGAGTTTAGAGGAACAGAAGAATCTAAAGCTCAATTTAGTTTAAAAATAAAAATAAAGTTTATTTGGTAATTCAAATCTATAAATAGGTAGGGAAGCCTGATTGGAAATTGATCTTTAATTTTTCATAAATAAAACCTTCATTCATGTTTACTTACGTATGATCTGTAATAATTTAACACTCCATTGGACATGTAAATCCCGTAAATTGTTTTATAATCACAATTTACGTGATTTACTTTTATTTTAATTTACATTTTTCATTTAATGTAGATAACATAACAAAATCATTACCTTCCAAAGTTCTCATTACACTCCATCGATTTTCTCAAAAAGAAAAGCATTTTCATGAACGCCTTTCACGATAATCTATAGCTAAAAGGTATAGGAATAATTTAAGTGACAAATTACGCGTAACCAATAACTTTCAAAAAAGTCCACGAAATCGCTCCGATTTAGACGAGTCGGTGGAATCACTCTACTACGGTATTTTAGTAACTGTGTAAAAAAGTTAATTCCTAAAATCATATTTTCCTTTTTTTGACATTTAAAGGTAAAGTTCGTATTGTAATATTCATTTAGAACCCATAAACAACTAAATATAAAAAGCGAAGAGCGAGTGAGATCTCATTCGAGAGAGGTACACAGTTATGTCGGACGAATGTGTAGTAGGTATATACAAAGTTAAATGAATTCTGCTTAGGCTGGGCACACTTGTGATGAGAGAAACGGAAGCGGAAGGAAACAAAAAAGGAAGTAAGTATATTCGTTCAGGAATTCTAGAATAATTTTGCTAAAACGTTCAAAAGGAGCCCTGAGACTTTCAATCACAAATGTCGTTCTCATGTTCTCAAAACAAGGAAGGAGAAATGACCGGAGGTGCGAATGTCGCCATCTGCAACAAGATCGCAATGACGTCAGTTAAGTAAATGATAACATAATGTATAACGTCATGACGACGTACCCAAAAGCTTTAAAAGTTAAAAAAGGTCGCTAGACTCTGTCTAAAAGTATAGCGACTTGGGAAATTATAACTTACTTACTATGATGTTGCAACTCAGATGAGTATTGGCCTCCGAAACTAAGAAGCTCCATTCCACTCTGTCCTATGAAACCTCATAACAACAGTCAGCACGTAGTTCCAACAGATGTTAACAGGTCTCTTTCCACTTTATTCCTCCAGCGATACCTGCAACGTCCTACCGGTCGCCGACCACTGGGTCACCCCAAGTACCTATACTGTCTTCACTATCCGATCCTGTGGCATCCTCTCTACGTGACCAAGCCAGCGAAGCCTATGGCCTTTGTTCCTCCAATGATATTAGACTTGCCTAGCAGGCTCCTTGGTCTTCCGGACCCTCCAATGGGATATTTTCGGAGAACCGATTTAAAAAAATCATACACCGCCATTACCCAATAGAGTAGAATGACGTCACAACATCCAATTCCAATAGGCTCTATTCCAAAAAAGAAATGTACGATTTTGAACAATATGAAGTTGGTTAAATTCAAACTTCATGAGAGTGGATTTTATGTTCCATCCGTTCTATTAACATAGTTTTCAAGCTTATTAAGTTTTTATTTTATCTTGTTTTATAAATTGCAGAATACTAAGCATGCACTCAAAATAACAAAATACAGTAGAGAGTAGGTATAATAGGGCCACGCTATGTCCGAATCGACTGACAGTAGTAAAAATTATAAAATGTGGTTTCTGTCCACTCAAATATATCTAACCTGCCTAATTCGACTAAAGATGACTAGTAGCCTGCGAGGGCGCCGTAGGTAGTTTAGCTTTTCAGACACATTATAGTCGCCAAAAAGAAAAACGACTTTAATGTAGCCGAAAAGCGAAACTACCAAGAGGATATGAGGCAGACCGGTTTATTTACGTAAAGAACCCAGACAAGAGGATATATAACTGCTATTGCTACGAATAGTCAAAGTTTGGGTCATTAAAAAAACATTTGTGCCAGGTTGTGCACGCGCAAACCTCGGGCCCACGGGCACTACAAAGTGTTTTTTTTCTTGTACTCGATGGTGTAAGATAACCTACGTTACCCTCACAGTCTATAAAGTTCTTATTGTCCCATGATCCACCCTATTCACCACCATAGTACTTATCTAGCAAAAACCTCTCTCAGGTTGATAAATAGTTCATTCTAGGGTTCTTAGCGAGAGCGGAGGTACATGCGGTGGTGAAGAGCTTCACCGAAATAGTCAGAAATTTTGACAGTTGTCATGCCAACCATGAGCACTATCAAAACGCAAACAAATGTCAAAAAGTTTGAAAGCGATTGATTTCATTTCCATAAAACACGTGAATTTTAAATAATTATCCCGGCCAGCCTTCTCGTGAGGCATGAGAGGGGCTAGCACGTTGATCCCTGCTCGTTTTCTAACCCTCATCAGTCACCTTTGCGTACTTATTACGTTATTATGGGAGAGCCAACAGAGCGTGCGGCACTGTTTGCCGAACCAGTTCCAAAAATACTTCCAGATTTACCAGAGCAGGTACGTCGAGTGACTTTATTTTCGTATTATGTTACATGAAGGATCATACATAAAAATTACAGCGTGAAACACAAAGTTTCTATAACTTTTCTGTCATAAACCAGTGACCGCAATTTGAATTCGATTTATCTTAAACACACATCTATTTAGGTACCATGCGACTGGCGTACGGTCAGAAATTTAGAATTGAAGTATTAACGTGATATGTGTTACAAAATGTATAAAAGTTGCCACTTTCATTTAGTAAAATACTTAAAGAAGTTATTGCTATTCAGTTAAAACTGTTTTGAATGAAGTGGATATCTATAATTAAATACTTATACTAAGGCCTCACATAGCTTTTTTAGATTTTTTTACAAACATAAACGAAATTTTCAAAAAATGCTCATTGCCTTTAATGATCGGACTAGACTATTTCTAAAGAAATCTTTCCCAATAAAGTTGTAATAGATTAATCTTTGAAGTATCTTATTTGTATTGGTATTATTCTTCTTCTTCAGTTTGTCTTATTTATTTATAAAAAATTATCAGTAATGAAAAAATAATTATTATATGAAATTCCTTCCTAAAACAATTTTGATGTACCCATATTTAGAATCTAAAATAATAAATAACTCATCTAAATTAACAAAATAGGGATAATCTACTTTACGTTCCGGTCGGCTTTGGGTTAATGATGGCTTCATAATGCATTGTCCTAAGACAGGTGTGCAATTATGTATTCTCTGAATGTAAACTACCTGGTAACTGCACAGGTGATCTGATTTAAACCGGTTTGTGCCGGTTGTCAGGACAGTGTGTTTGGATTAGCTCATCATGTGCAGAGTTTGTATGTCTTTGTAATTGTGTAGGGCTGTCAGTTTTGTTTTCCAATTGGCATTCAGAATATTGTTCTTTCAAGAAATGTTACCTATATTCAAAATAATGTTTCAGTCAAGAAAATAAAAACCACATTATATTTTATTGCATGTAATATAGGTATACATATAAGGAAATTAGCGTCGGATTTGATATTATATATTGAATCTTAGTACTTGCCTCTACATAAGTCTGTCATTGCCTACCTACTTATATTTTTATCTTATCAAACAAAGCTTAGTATTTATGTTATCTATCACATCATAAATCAAGTGATTTATTCTGCACCTAAATGTACCTGGGTGGGTACACCTGCATTGTTGCTCTTAAACAGAAAAATTACCAATATTTGATTATTAGTAAGTTGAACATCACAAAGCACAATAAACAAATAAATCTAGTTCTAGTCTAATATTACAAAAAGGGAAAAGTGTGTATGTTTATATGTTTGGGGAAATCTCTGAAATCATTGAACAGATTTAGAAAAATCTAATAGGAAGCTACATTATTCGCGAGTAGGTATTTTGGAGTAGGTAGGTACTTTTGGGCATAGTAGTGGCTGTGCTAGTGGTCCCTCGTGGTTTTCACGCACTTGCATTTCGACGCTGTGGTTTGGACTATCCCGCGACGCGGGATCTTATCATTTTCCCGAAACCGCTACGTTACCCTTCCTACGTTATTCGGGGACAAAGCAGCTTCCTATCAATAACATAATTATATTATAAACTTTAAAGTTACAGTACTTAAGTAACTCTTTAACATAAAAAAAAGTTAAATTAAATGTCGTAGGCATCGTTTGCTAAATTTGAGCACCTGTTCAGAAATAACAAATATATAGAAAAATATAAGCAATCTCAATCCGCAACATGCACACGCAAAGGCATCCTTGCTCGGAACCCTCGGCGTATCCTTGGCGGTGAGAACCGGTGAGAAGCAGTGGCTGTCCTATTGTTATGAAAACAAGAGTCGATATGGTAGATCGGATGGCTGCGTTCGCTAGTGCGTCGCCCGTCGCTACGACCAGCCGACTCCCGCCAAAGATTCCCGCGCTTTTTTTACCAACGAGTTACCAACCACATCCACCCACATGTGATAAAGCTCGCCAAGTTCAGTGACCGTAACTGTTGCCGCTATCAACAGTGACTCTACCAACAAAGACTCTAACACAAGTTTGACCCGACAACTATATGGGTGCAACGGCTTCCAGTGAAGTATGGCTACCATTTACTATAATTTGTAATATTTTTCTTTTATTATTTCTCAGTATTTTTTCTATGTTTGTGTGTCGTGCCTATTCTGTAGTTTGCGATGTCTGCGTTCGTCAGGCGGCGAGTACCGAAGGTTCAAGGTGAAATGATGAGGCATTCGGATTTGTACATAATGTTATACTGTTTTCTACTTCATTAGCGCTTAAGTTGTCGACTGGTGTGTTCGTTAATTCGTAAATAAACGATATTTTTGTGAATCATGAATCGTGAACGCAACGAGAAGCAGGTTCGTTATTTAAATTTATTTTTAATTGCATATTGGTGATGAACACAAGGCTCGCATTTGCTCGGAATTTCTTTTAGGTATTTGTTCAGTTGTTTCGAATATTGGCAAAAACAGATATTGAAGTAAAGTACCCAAGTAATGATGTTGTTAGTAGGCATCTTAATATTGTGAATTTAATGACGACTAGTGAGCAATAACAAAAAATTAGCAAGTTTTGTAACCTAACTACTAAAACACTTCTTAACTTGGTCTTCAGAATAACAACGACAAATCAAGGGTATTTCAATGAGGTTAGTATTAACTATATCTCATTGAGGTAACTTCTGACGTAGGTACCTAGTTATACGCAGTCGTATGCTGTCGGATTCCAATGTCCTAATTACAGAGAAATTCATTTAATCACTATTCGGTAGGTACCTCACTCTCTTCTAAGTTATGTAGGTACATTAGTTGAACAATAACCGATGCTCTTACGGTGAGGGAAAACATCGTGATGAAACCTGCACATTCAGGCGACTGAATGGGTCAAGATTCCCTGTTAACAGGGTCGCGGAGGTCAGATGGCAGTTGCTCCACTGTAATTACCTGATCCACTAAACTCTGGATCATGGTCAAAATAATAATTTTTTCATTACTATTAGGTAGGTACCTAACTACGTATTTAAGATAACTAATCTTTACATAATCCAGTCTTCCTACCCATAGAACTTAAAAATAATTACCATATTTCATTCAAATCGGGCAGCGGTTCGACCGTCACGACTTACCAGTCGCAATTCTAATAATAAATAATACAAGTGAACCTTTGTAACAATAACCTACTACGACTACCTTTGTGTGCCATCGATTACATAAGTACTCACTGCGACTTTGATCGTAAACAAACTCCTAACGCGATTTTCTTCTGAGTAGGTACGATTACGATGCGCGTGCGCACATCGTCTGACACCTCTCTGATCATTTGACCACCTCACTAGTAAGATCGGCGTTCACCAGCGCCAAGGCAAGGCAAGGAAATAATTTTAAAACCAATAGACTGAAACAGACCCCTGCTGGTGCTCCAAAACTGATGGCTAACATAATCTTCATGTCTGGCGTGGGCTTATGGAGCTCCTAGCTAGATAGTCTTTACCAGACATCCTGCGCATTCCCACTGTAATTCCTATATGTTCCTATCGCTGAATACGTCGTCCTTGATCAGAAGAACGTTTCAGCTCCTCTTCCAACTGCCATACCCCCCCATAACGCTCTTGAAGCGCGGGAATCCACCATCATACACTGCTTCTACACTCAACGTTAAGTGTGATGGTAGTCAAACAGTACCTTACTATCAATTATTAAAAAAATCCTGTTTAGCCAAGATCTATAAAACTCTAACTAGCCTTATGCGGCCAGTATGCTCCAGTCTCCTTCTGACTGAATTAATCCTTTTTGACGATCGAAAGAAATTTCAACTTAAGACTTTGATCAAACTCCGTTCTCAAGTATTCTTCACCATACCATGCTTTTTAGTATGATGCGGTCCTGGAGGCATTGTGTCGCGATCACGTGTGACCATTGGCTATCGTTTTCTCGGACATAGATCGTTAACTCCATCCGTAACTCGAATCGCCGTCTGCGCACGCTCGTAAATGCGGTCGCGTGACTGTGATTGCTCTTAGTATTCATATAATAGTTTCGTAATAGCAGATATAGTAAAGGTACTCGATGACAGCACTTGGTATAAGGACAGATACTGTCTAATATATTAATAAAATATTGATACAATAAAGTGATAGCGGTGTGTATATACGAAAATATTTATATAATGACTTCACAAATCACTATATTTCTTACTGCTGTCTGTTACTTCTTTATTAAATTTGTGGCGGGTTCTTAGCTTCCTCGTTCGTGCCTTAGTATCAAAACTCAGGTCCTCATCTTTCAGGAAACCCCAGATTTCGTGACTCTTTGCAGAGGGTTCCATTACATTCCAAACTAAAAGCAAACCTGTGTTAGACCTAAGGGAGACAGTTCCTTATGTTATGTTAGATAACGTAAACGTAACTGTAAAGTGATCGATGGCTGTAACACGGAAATCGAACATAACTCCTTTTGAGACCTCGATCGGGATCGGTTATCTTCTTTTTTAGAATGCTACCAAATATATATTTTCGCAACTAGCTTTTGCCCAAGACTGGTTTGGATTGCGATAATAACTCCTGTCTGTTACGTTTCCATAGCTAACTAAACCACATTGAACCCAAAATTCCTTCTCTTATCATCAATCAATTCCACCGCTACAACTACTGCTCAGCTAAGTTAGTATTCTGCGGTTAACCCAGAATCTAAGTTTTGACACTCGGGGAACAACAGAGGACTAATTACTGGCACCAACAGGTTCACAAGGTCCACTGTGCCACTGCATGAACTTGTCCACTGTACCTTCCTATGAAGATGAAGGAAAATACTTTGTTTCAAACATATATTCGTCCTAAAAGGGGGAACAGTGGGGAATTAAATTGCAGGTCTCACTAAAAACCAGCGCTCCGGTTTACGCCGGGGCACAATTCTGAGTGAGGTCCTTACTGGTCCTTTTTACACAAACACACCACCACAACACATTATCAAAATTACACTACACAACAAATTAACAATAATAAAGTAGGCACTGTGTGGTCTTCCCGTGTATTTTTTGTTGTATGTTTTGTTTTGTGTATTCTTTACATGTCTTTTTGTTTTCTTGTATCCATTTCAATATAATATAAGGAATGTTGTTGTTTGTGTTAGTGATTGTTATTTCTTACTTTCTTCTTTATAAATTGGCAAAAAATTGCTTGACGTTCTGACAATCTAGACCAGATGCCCGGAGGGGTATTTTATGCGAACAAATTCGAGGTCTAGCGTTTGTATTCAAATTAATTAGATAACTATACTACTACTAAAGAAAGAAACGTCCACACGGCTTTAATAACAAACAAGCACATAGTGTGTTGAGGACATGAATAAGATACACGTGCTGTTTGCATAATTGACCTAAGTATGTATCTAATGTCTAATGCTATTGTCTATACTGATTTCCTTTGTTCTATTTAGAAAGTAATAGCTGACTAACAATTAGTGGGTAATATAGGTACTGTAGGCGTTACGAAACAATATATGACGACCTGAGTGGTTCAATGGTCAACATGCCGGTCTGACACGCAAGAGGTCCGGGTTCGATTCCTGGCCGGGCAGAAATTGAAATGATGAATTTTAATTTCTGTTACGGGTTTGGGTGTTCGATATACAATAAGTATGTATTTAAAAGTATTTCAGTAGTATATCAGTTATCTAGCACCCATAGTACAAGCTTTGCTTAGTTTGGGGCTAGATCAAACAGTGATGTAACCTGACGCGCGTTTACATAAACTAACTTATTTAGTTACACCTTTATGCAATTGGTTCTTCTCTTGGGGTATCGCACTGTTTTAAAATTAGAGTAGTGTAATACAGAAACCATGGAAATAAAAATTGTAGTGTTAACTCCGAATTCCCGACGCCTTGTATTTTTCAACAAAATTTAGTAGTATTTTGTTGTCCATACAAACATTTACAATTATTATTTTTAATTCGAAAGCAATCATGAATCAAATCACTTTTTGTACACTAGTTCCACTTTATTATACAATTTTTATTAAATTGCAACCGGTTTCGACTTATTCTACAATTGCCTGAAGATGAGTAATTCGAAAGCGGTTGCATTTAATAAAAAATGTATAATAAAGTGGAACTAGTGTACAAAAAGTGATTTTATTCATAATAATGGAGTTCCGTCATGAAGTGACAACACAAATTGTTAAATATTCTAAAGCAATCGTTAATTTTTCGATAGTTTTATCAAGGGTTACACGATGCCTACAATTGAATAGTGTAGTTCGGAATTAAGTAATTACGGATTTTTTATTGATTTCATTCCCCGTTATACTTACGTTGACAATTTGACAAGGTATTAGGTATTCTGAGATTATACGTGAGAATCCTTTGGACTAGAAGTAACAGTTTAACTTTCCCAAATAGGCTAGTTAGGAATGCCCGATGGAGGTTCGACCGATAGTGTCGAAGTAGATTCGTATTTAATTATTATTTATCTAGCATATTATTTATATCTTATCGAAATCTTACAGACTAGTCTACGTTTTAATGATACATTAGGTCATTGGCATCTGCCTGGTACATACATTTAGCCCGCAGCTATATTGACGTAGAAACCAGATTTGAAATCTGGTTATCACTTAATTAGACTTGACCATTTTATTTTAACGTTCACTACTATTGTGGTTAACCTTTATTATTCTCTAATATTAGTAGATACGCTCATAGACGAATAAACACTTTCTTAATGAATGTGGTGTATGCATGTTTTTTTTAAATAAATACAGTAAATACTGTACGTTTGGTAAGTTAGGGTAGGAAGGGCTCACTGTGTTTCACCACCTGTTGAAAATTTGAAGATAGCTTTCAGGAGTTAATTTACGTAGATATTAAAGCTTTTTGGGCAGAATATTTGATATTTGGGACTGTCTGTATATGACTCAATATTAAAGTGTTGAATTGCCTGCTGGCATAATGTCAGATTACTTTTCAGTAGGATACTTGTAGTTTTCTCAACAGGTGGTGAAACAGGCCCATAATTATGTGAAGGAATTTTTGAAACATACTATGTGGGGCACAAGTTAATAGGTAGTCTAGGATTTCGTGAAGTCACATGCTGTGCCCCTATGACGTCTTCTGTATAATCTCCTTAAAACCGAGGTTGTCCCCTGCTCCATTTCTAATTTCTAAGGGAAGGGGACGACCTGGGATGAACGGAGAATTATCAGCACGGCTATCACAAATGTGTCCGCGATACAGCTCGCGCCGCGAGAGAGAGTTTGTTTCCTTCTCTCAATATTAAGATGAGAGAAATAGCAGTATCTATATCGTCGCGCCTTTTCTCCCTTATCGAGCGAGAGCAACTTATGCTAGCCGTACAGGGGGTCTAAAAATACCACATTGGCGTTTTATAAATTTCTCATAAACTTATCTTCGGCGTCGCTGTTGTTGACATTGACATGACAATACAAAATGGCATTACTTAGTTCCAGTATTGGCCACCGGATCAGGTAAGTTTGTGGCACTCTAATATGAATCATAATATGAGACGCTTATGTGGCATTTTAGACCCCCTGATATAATGAAAGAGAGAGACGGAAGGCTATAAAAGCCTACAAATTCAAAAGATTAAATTAAATGAAAACGCAAAGGTTCTATGCATGCACCCCATTAGTATGTTCATGTCTGTCAACTGGTTATGGTGTGCTGTGGTGGCTTCATATATTGGCATGTTTTCAGGTTGGTCGCCGGTTACGCCACGTCGCTAGCACTGCTTCTGATCGAGCTGGCCACGTTTCTGTTCGGCCTGACCATGTTCTCGCCTTCCGTGTCGCTCATTTGTATCCTTTATTAACTGTAGCATGACTCATTAACAACATCATGTATGTAATATATCTACGCTTTTATTTAATAAGCTTCTTAGGGGGCAATATTTCTACTGAAACATAGATTCCTCTGCAAAAATAACAGGCACATGGGCACTTTTCATACATGCGGAGAGTCAGTGGCCTAGGGGTGAGGGTATCCAACTCGCAAGCGAGAGATACCTGGTTCGAATCCCACTGCGGCTATGTTCCAATGACTCTTCTGAGTTATGTACATTAGTTGAATACTAACCGATGCTCATATGGTGAGGGAAAACATCGTGATGAAACCTGCACATTCAGGGGCAAATTTCGATTTTATACACCAGTTGTATGGAATTTAACGTATACAACCTTTTCAATCGGTTAGGTACCTTAGGAAGTCTAGACCTCCTCCATCCATGCTCCAGATGTGCGTAATCAGGTTGCACCCAGAAAGTTCCCAGGGGGAGATCAAAGGTCTCAAAATTGTCTCGATTGTATGAAAATTGCCCATGTACCGTTATTTTCGCAACAGGGTTTCTATTTTAAAAATATTAGCCGGCAAACTTCATATAGAGTTGAAAAGGATAGGGTCTGGCTTAAACAACCTGGCAGCCACATATTGCAGTAAAATATTGCCCGTATAGAAGCCCCTTTAGTGCATGCTTGTGCGATCTGTGAGGTAATAATAAACTGTATTATATACGTAATAATATTGTCGGTTTTGTTTGTCAAAGCGTTTTCTTGGTTTATCTCATTTGTCAACACAGTTTAATTTCCTAGAATATTTTTTATACGACTATTAGGTGGCAAACAAGAGTAAGCCCGGAGGGTTTTCACGATTCCAAAATCCACGAGATGGCGTTACTGCGACGTAAGGTCTGCTGTCAAAATAAAGCTCTGTCACTGGCTGGAATAGATTCGTAATTTTACAACAGTTGGTTCTCTCCAATAGCACGACAGTATGTTGACAAACAGACCTTACGCCTCATTAGCGCCATCTGAACTTGTGAAAGCCCTCATTCCAATTCTAGACTCCGTCAAGCCAGAGTAGGCCACCTGGATTGGTATCCATCTATGTAGTGTCTGGCTTGACGTCTGCAGTCGCAATATCAGCAAACAAAAATGATGGCTTCTAACGGTGCATTTAAACCAAACAAACGTAGAGTAAAAAATATATTTACTCTGATGGGACGATGTAGGACTGTAACTAGTAACAGACGTTCCGTTTTGGCTGGAGTCGACCAACCGTCAGTTACAGATGATACTTATCCTTACACAGTATTAAATAAAGTCCCTTTTGGCTACGGGAGACGTGATCGAACGTCCGACCAAAGTCCGCTAGCCCGCGCATCCGTATTAATCCAAAAGCGACTCTATTTTGTACTTCGTAAGGATGTCCAGCCAAATCTGAGCGTCTGTTACTAGTATATGTTATTGTTTTTATCAACAGAAATAAAACAAGTGAATTATCTACCTCTGTTTACACCATAGAGCAAATTAACCAGTGGGGAGATTCCCGAGGAGGAACCGCACTCCGCACAACCGCATATGTTGGGTACATATGCTATATATTTATGCATTCAGGAACGCTTTCCTCTCCCCCCGCATCAAATCGATGACAACTGTTAAAACGTGTTGATTTGTCTTCTACTGGTTAAGTTGCTCGATGGTCTACTAATTATTTACACTACACTTCACACCAAGCGAACATTCAATGCTCTTACAGCGTTCATTCGCTTGATGTAGATAATGTAAAAGTAAACTCGTCGTAATATTTATATAATTTTCGATAGAAAACAAAAGAATACTCTCAAACCAAAAATAGCACAGTACGAGCATTCGCTCGTTTGATTTAAACGCACCGTAAGAGAAATAAATTTAAAAGTATTGATTGATTCTAAAAATAAGCTAAACGCAGCTGATTGTATTCCTAAATAGAATCAAAGATTGTTAAGAATAGGCGTGCGTACGCGCAGGCCTATTATTAGAAATCACGAGACGCATCGTAAATATCGGTAATTGATTTTTTACTTTTATAGTCCAAGAGCTCGATTTATTTTTAGTACAAGTATGGCTAGGTTGTTAATTATTACAGACGATGAGTGATTACATGAAGATCAAAAGAGTTATAAGCTAAAAATCGGGCCAAAAATGGCCACGTACACTAAAAACTAAGGGCGGCTTCCTTAAAATTCTTAAACGCATTTAAGGTGATACTACAAACAATTTCATACAAAAAACCTTAACCGTCATTCTTAAACGTGTTTAAGAATTTGGTGCAAGCCGGGCCAATTTTTTGTTTTGAAATGTGTAAGCTGTTAATTACGATACATGTAATGACCGTAACTATGGCTGGCTTATGCCGTTCGTATTTGCTTTCATCAAATGGGCTTAGGCTGGCATCCCGCGACGGTAGGTACATCAAATGGGCAGTCTGTAAAAATATTCAAATGTTTTAAAAATTTGCTTTTAAACCATTTGAATCACTGTAAAATGTAGGTAGCAGATTTTTAATACTCTACGTTTGATTTGGAAATAGTGTTGGACAATACAATTGTTACGATAGGTCCAGAGGTCACGTCTAATGACTAAAACATACATTTAGCAATCTTTTGTATTTTAGTTATTAAGACATAAGTATGGGGGCACAATAGGGATGGGTCAATATTTGACTGGGTCAATATTTTTCATGCTAATGTCCGTAACTTAGATGATTAAAAATATTAGACACGAATTGTTTATTTAACAAATCATTAAAAAAGATAGTGCGTATAAAAGTTCAGGAGTCGCTGGTGACGTCACTCATCAGCTAAATTTGACCGAAAGAGTGACGTCACGCAACATTTCAACGCACTGTATCGGCGTTGTTTTTTGTTTATGTCACAAAAGAAAAAAATACGTGTCCAATATTGTTTGATAATCTACCTGACAGGCTTAAAAATATATCAGCTGTTAAGTTTTCATTTTTAACCCCCGATGGAAAGAGTGCGGTATTACAAGTTTGACGTGTGTATCTGTGGGTCTGTGTGTCTGTCTGTGGCATCGTAGCTCTCGACCGATTTGGATGCGGTTTTCATTTTAAATACCAGCTTAATCAAGATGATTCTTAGCTTTGTTTCTTTAAAATCAGTTCAGTAATTTAGTACATTTTTGAATTAATGTAAAATTGGTCGGGTGTTATTGGTCGGATGTTTTCCGACTCTTTCTATCGATCATTATACGCTTACAATTATAAATTGTACTTACATCTTTATAAATTTTGCGTGAAACGTCCAATATTTTCGGTAGAACCTTGACTGGCGTACAGTCTTCTTTTACTCCGTAGCTTATAATAGCTATTCAATCAAACACTACAACATTTAATCCACCGACTCCGTGACTACAAACCAATTTCACCCATCATACTTAGCTATTTTTATGCTGTGATTAAACCAATGATTTCGTCCTAAATATCCTTACGACAGCTATATCAGCTTGTGGCGCGCACGGGCTCGGCTCCATTCTGCTGACTTACTTCATACTGGACGGTTGGATGTGTGATTGGTACTGGCCTGTGTTCGCGCTGTGCTCTGTCCTACCTTCACTGGTGGACGGAACCACAGCTGTTATTACACTGTGCTCGACGAAGTTCTAAAATCAAACTGTTTGAACACTTTCTTTGTAAATATTATTGTTACCGGCCAGCTCACGAAGATTTCGCTGAAAAGTTGTGAAGTTTAGTTTTAAATTGTGTAAAATATAGGACGTGTAATATGACTTTCGCGAAGGCGTTGATTAAGTTTTTTGTAAGTTGAGTTTGTGTTTCTATAATGTTTAATAGTTTTTTTGCAAACAAAACTTTTTAATTTTTTCTGAAACAGACGAACACCATAAGCGACTGGCATCGCATTAACAAATTCTCTATAGGTATATCTAAAATAGTTTGCCATAAACAAACTTTCCAGCCATAAATAACCTTCCAACCTTTTTCAGACCTCATCCAACGAACAAACTAAAACCTTAAACATCTTTCCATCAGCGAAATAACCTTCCAACCTTTTCCAGACCTCATCCAACGAGCACCAGCACCTAACTCAGCCTCACGGCCACAAGCCGTCATGGTCCTTCTACCTGGTGCTGGCAGCCGTGGCCACCACCCTCGGCAACTCCGTGCCGGTCGGCTTCAACATTGGCGTCGTTAACACGCCCGCCAAGGTGAGCCTGCGACCACAGAATGAACTACAAAATTAAACAAATTACACTATTGTCTGAAACAATTATATACTACACAGAGACAAACGAGCAGACAGCACCTGATAGTAAACGGTAACTGTCGTTCAAAACATCTACGATGCATGTATTTAGGTTGTCACTGTGAGAACTATGATGAAATGCCTCATGCCTGTAATTGCATGCCTCAATGCAAGCATTGTTGCTCAGCGCCAGAAATAGATAAGTAGAACTATTACTCTATGATGTATTGAAAAGTTCGTTCATTTACCAGCCACTGCAAATAAACACACATTACACAAGCAGTCGCTCCACATTAATTACCTAATCTGCCAAATCATGTATCATAACACGCCAAGATGATTTTTTTTATTACATCGACAGGCCATAATAGTCCACTGCTTGATTTGAGCCTTAACCACATCGGTGAAAGGTTGCGATTTGAAGTTCAAACACAAGACAATACCAACGTTTATGGTTCATTAGACAGCAGTGTTGGTCGTGAGACGCTTGATAACGTATACACGCTATTCAATTTTATGGCAGCATACATAAAGGTGAATCTTACATGGGGTTGGGGCATCATACAAAAAAAAAAAATTATGAGTAACAGCGTATTCTTCAGACGGGATGGGCCGCTGCTCTATCATGTACATATCTATAATATATTCGTCTCTTGCAAATTTTGTTTTATCGATTAACAGTTGGTATTTTACACATTTCCGATTCGTACCAGCATTCGCCACGGTCGCCAACGTCGTTTGTTCCGCTGCGCAGCAATCCGAAGGCTAATAAACTGTTAAAACCCCATTAATGGCTAATTCAGAAACAAATATAGTTTCGAACTCGAAAAATATCTGCGCTAACTTGGCAACAGTCACGCTTTTATTGTTCACGAACAAGATAGTTGATTGCAATCGGATTTTCTAGTATTACAGTTTACTTACATAAACTGGTTGTTGTGCTCTACTGTTTAAATTGCTCAATGGTATTGACACTCACTTTGAGGTGATTGCTCCACCGATAAGAGTCATACTCTTAAATATATGATGGTGATGGCGAGAACCCAGGGCCCGCCTTGACCGTGATCCATTATTTGGCAGGTCAGTTAATTAAAGTGGAGCTACTGCCATTTGACCTCCGTTACCCTGCTGACACTGAAACTTGACCAGTTTGGATCACAGTCCTGCACACATTCAGTCGCCTCAATGTGGAGGTTTCATAACGATATTTTCCCCCACCATAAGAGTTGAACACTAACCGATAGTGTTCAACTATCGGCATTCATCGGCAAAAGAGTCATTAGTACATGGCGGCACTGGGTTACGAACCTTTAACCAACCAACCAACGCTCCTAACCGAACCACCATACCCATTCCAGGTGATAAAAGCTTTTTGCAACGAGAGCATAACAAGCCGCTATGGCGTGGTGCTCAGTGCGCGAGGGCTGGACATGCTTTGGGCTTCCGTGGTCTCCATCTTCATCGTTGGCGGATGCACGGGGTCCATACTCGGCGCCTTGCTGGCTGATAAGCTTGGGAGGTGAGGTGTTCACGGCTACATTTTTATGGCAATTGATAGAGGATTAGGCAAGCGGGACACCCGATGGAAAGACGTCACCGCTGTGTGTATTCAGCGATTCTCGCGCTTTGACAACTCAAATTCGACATTTTCTCTAGCCAAAAGACTGTATTAAAACGTAACTGAAATTGATCTTTAACTGTCGAAGATAGTTGAGTAAATATTTATTGGATGCACTAGACATTTCTATTATTAATGGAGGTATGTGTGTACAAAAAATATGTCGAAATTGAGATGTCACAGCGCAAGTATTAGGTCCCAGGGGTATCAATCACCTGGGGCCCAATACTTGCACCGCTACACAAATGCTGTGCGCAACTCTAAAACCGCGGGACACGTTGATCTGGCAGCAAACGGGCAAATGCTAAACAGCCCCTTCACTACCAAAGCCATGATTACCAAAAAATTGCATTGCTTGGCTGCGCTGCCGGTATCTGTAATGTGGAGGTATTCTCCATCCGGACCGCTCCAATTCGAATGGGATATATAAATATGCTTGGACAATTCACACAGCCCCAAAGTAAGCAAAGCTTGTATTATGGGTGTTAGATAACTGATAAACTACATATAAACGTTTTTTTTTAACATACTTATACATAATTGCTATCCCGCTACATCTACATAGTTGCCTCATCTCAAGTTAAACATACGTATTTCAGGAAGAAAGCCACCATAATAACCAGTCTTCTGTCTCTGGCCGGCGCGGTGATGTTCGCGACGTGCCGCGCCGCCAACTCCGTGGAGATGCTCATCCTTGGACGGTTGCTTGTCGGCTTGGCGTCGGGTAGAATTTTTTTTATTTTTATTTTTATTTTTTTATAAAACGATATTTGCGAGCAGACAAGACACCTGATGGGAAGCGGTAACTGTCTGTTGTGCATGACACCTACGATTCTTTTATTTATTTTTCATTTGATTAGGTTCCATGTTTATCTGTCTTAAAAGGGGGCTTTTATTACTATAAACATATTAAAAAGTTATAAATGCATCTAAAATGGTTCTAAAATTTGTATGAAATGTTTGCTTATCCAATCGTACGAATGTCCGTTCCACCGTTCTTAGGGCTGACGACGGTCATAGTGCCCATGTACGAGTACCTGGCGGTCTCTAAAAACCCCAACGGAAATGCAATGTGACGTTAGAGCCTGCCTCCTCATTGGGTAAATCCCAACCGACTAGAAAAAAAAACGAAGGTACCGATACCTTTGACTGTACTATGTATGGATTGGACATTTATGTAAACAATCTTAACTATTTAGGTATATCAAAGATATTGTTTTGATAATTACATTTGACATTCAAGTTATCTCTCGCGTTTGAGAGCCCGGGGTCCGTCTTGACCATGATCCAGGATTTGGCAGGTCAGGTAATTACAGTGGAGCGACTGCCATGTGACCTCCATGACCCTGCTACCAGGGGAACCTGACCAGATTGGATCATGGTTACACATCCAGTCGCCTGAATGTGCAGGTTACATCACGATGTTTTCCCTCACCGTAAGAGCATCGGTTAGTATTTAACTAATGTACATAACTCAGAAAACAGTCATTGGTACATGGCCGGAGCGGGATTTGACATTCATGTATTGGTTGATTATTCAATTATCTAATTTTTTATTCTAATCTTAATTATATGAACTAATCTTCCTTTCTTTAAATCTGTTTTTATATGAGTTAACAATGTTTCTTGTATCGTACCTATGCCTACCGTAGGGTACAACATGGCAAACTGTAAAATATCTGTAACCAGCTTTATTTATTGACGAATCTCTTCTTCTTGATCGTTTCCATCACCGACGCATCGTGACGTCGTAATGCGACGTTGACGGATGTATCCAGTTGGTCGGATGTTTGGTCAGCCCATCTCTGACGAATAAATAATTGAAAATGAATGTCCCCAGGTCTAACAACGGCCATAGTGCCGATGTACCTGACGGAGCTGGCGCCGGCGCGGCTGGCGGGTGCGCTGGGCGTGGCGTGCCCGATGGGCGTCAACGTGGGCGTGCTGGCCGGACAGCTGATGGGGCTCGACTTCCTGCTTGGTAAGTACTGGTACTGGTAGGTAGGAGCTGGGAGGTCGTGACCGGCTTCACTGAGGTACACGCCACCCGCCGATGGCGTGACTAACAAATTAGACTTCATTGATACGTATTTCGGCGGCGCCGTTCGACCGCGATGAACGAGAACTAGTAGTTGCGTTTCAAAGTCACGCTGTTGAGCGGCGCCGTTCGGCAAACGCGCGCCGCTCGCCCGCTTTTACTGTAAGTGAGCGTTTCAGAGCGACGCTGTTCAGACGCGCCGCTACGTACAGTGGTGCACAAAATGAAAAACTAAATAACTGCATAAAAGTGGGACGAGCAATAGATGAAGTGCAACTTAGAAAATGTTTATGGGACCTCTATAATCTCTAACTTGCAGAGAAATTCGTCGAAACTGCTTGTTGATAGGCGTATATTTATAAATCGGAGAAAGATGTTACGAATTCGCCTCTCAGCAACCTTGTATCGTTATAAGGATTAACAACTGTTCTTCAAAGTCGCTGTTGCCATTCGTTTTTTCCCTAAAAACCAATACTCTAATCGCATTAACGTGCATATTGAGGGCACGACTGCCCTACGACAGCGAACGGGCGATACTATTCTGCGTTACATACAACTAGTGTCTCTACAGAAGGGAACGCCTGAATGCGTGAACGCTTTTTTTCTGTTTCCCTTAGTTAAGAATTGCCTAGATGATAAGGACGATTAGCCCACCGGGTAGAATGTCCGGAATTCCCGCAAAAAAAATTCTAACACATCGTCCTTTACGAACCGCGTTCATAGCCGAATATATGCGCCTGACACGACATATAACTCATTTTTGGTTTATTCTACATTTATTTTACTTTATTATCATACTGTGAGCAAAATAATAAGTTAAAACTACGTGGAATATCGAAATAGTCATATTAAATGTAGTTCTCACGTCTGCCGATAGATGGCGCTACTCGCGAAACCATCTAATTTCTACATCGCGGTGTACAGTTCGCGCAGCAAATAGTGACCCCTTTCGGTCTTGAACGTTATTGTTAACTCTGGTTTCCCTTCAAAACGTATAAATCTTTCGCCTTTTACTAAAGATTTCCGTGGAGGGGAACACTCAAATGAGTCTTGAAAAAATTTTTTGATGCCCTGTTAACGCAGGGTCTAAAAGTTATATGACAAATTCACTTCGTAGCCACTCGCCGTATTCTTGCGAGTCCATAAACCTATATTGTAATAGAATATTTCTAATGTGAATACTCGGCGCTTAGAATAAAAATAATGTTTGTCGGAGTCAAGTTTGGTGTTGTTATCAGGTAAATCGAATCGATGATGCACAGGTCACTTTCGTCATGCCAGTTTTGTAGGGTTCTGTAGCAAAATATGACGCAATATCTAAAAAATAAACTTATACTAGTAAAACACTTAAATTTTTGTATGAAATTTGTTATTATATAAAATACTTTATAAAAGCCTATTTATTTAATGTAGACTATAAAAACAATAACAATGAATGTATGTCGTATACATATAACTATTTTTAATGTAAAGTAAAATATTGAACGCAGTACGTAATAGTAGTTTATGCAACTGTCATATAAAAGGGGGTATTAAAACATGAGTGTCTGTTTATCATACGACTATGATAAAAGTATAGCCGTAGCCGAGTATGATAAAAGTTTGACACTAGTGTTTTAATACCTAATTATATGCAGTTGCATACACTACTTTATCTACACTCATATTTTCATGTTAAAATTTCGTAAGTACCTAAAATTTTTTCAACTTTACTGGAAGTAACTGCGAGTCAGTTCTATTGTACCTACGCGTCGAGAATATCAAGCGGCGGGAAATTCACTTCACTACTTTCACATTTATCTATTTATTTGCTTCAAAGAAGAAAAAACATCACAAACACAAATTACAACAATTAGAAAAAATATTCTGTTTAGCGGGAAAATTATTCCAAATGTACACAATCACAACCACAGACTATGAACTGATCACAAATATAAACAGGAATATTTAATTTGTTGAAGACATTTAGGTATTCAGCCTACATATAGCCGTGCCCCAGCGCCCGACAAAAATTTAAAAAAGAAAAGTGTTGCATAATGATTAAAAAGTAATTTTTCGATACAGCTGTAATGAAAATAGTATGGGAAATGCTGTATCGAAAAGTAATTTTTTAAAATTTAATTGGCTGGCGAGAAAAAAGTGTATCCTTAAACAACTGTTTTCGAATATGTAATTGGAACATTACGCTATGAGTGTAGATAAAATACGTTGCAACGGTGGCTGCCATACAATTTGTTCATCTCTTTCATTATTACATATTGTCAACTGAACCTAGTGTTCGTTCCGAACTACACTAAGAAATTACAGTACATCTACTGTAAAGAATTTTGCGAGTTTCTGTCTTCGCCGGTCGTGGTCCTTTAGTTAAATTGGTCAAATAGTCTAGGCTAGTGGTTCCCGCGTACCTACCTACTACTTCTCAACTACTACTAAGAAAGATCTCAAATAAATTTGAGAATTATGAGATTCTGAAACTTGCCTTTCCTATAAAGCACAATAGTGGGCACGGCGCGACTTCGTTTGCGTGGCGTCCTACTCCTGCACCTTCTGTACCCCTACCTACCCTTTATGTTGCGTATAAACCTGCTTCTTGAATCACACTATCAATTGCTAAAATCCGTTGCGTTGTTTAAAAATTCATATACAGGATGTCCCAAAACTCAACGTCAAGCCGAAACGGGGTTACAGGATTGATTGTAACCATCATGAGAAAAATCACAAATAAAATCTATCCCATGCAGTTTGAAAATTATGGGCATTTAAGACAAACCTAGAAATTTGGTCAAACTGTAACCATTTTTCGGTTATTGTGGTTAATTTTTATTATTTTTGTTCATTTAAACTTTGGAACCGTAACCCTAAATAACATTTCTAGAACCACAGTCAAAAATAATTACACAATTGCCCCAAGTTTTCTAGAATTAACAATGAGTTCTGGGACACCCTGTATAGTAGAGTGCAATTTAATCAAACCAACACCTAACATTGCTGTTGTAGAATTAGAGGTGAGACGTATACATATACTGGAATAGGTTTTACCCCGTACTCCTAAAAATCAGGTTTTGTACCTAAGTGTACCTAAGTGTACCTAAGTGTACCTAAGTGATGGCACTGCCGGGTGGTTAGAACACGGTGGGGCACCCACCCAGACAGGCACGGATAGAAAATTTATTTTATCCGTGGCCCCAGGAATTCCAGAAATAAAATACGTTCATCATTTTCATCATCACATATTGTCAAATTATGAGATCCTGAAACTTGCCTATAAAGCAAAATAGTGGGCACTTCGTTCGCGTGGCGTTCTACCTCTACCCCGCACCTTCTGCTGTGTGTTGTATTCACTGAATGTCGCTAATCTACTATGGAACATTTTTAATACTTCGTTACTAGTACGAACTAGAACATAAGAAGAAAATTTAGTAAAGTATCTCAATCTGATCTCTAATGATAAGTATTTCTAATAATAATAAAGTAAATGAAATCAACACAAAGAAAAAGGAAATAAGTCAAATAAGTAATACTAAAATTTTGTGCCAAAACAAGCTTGTCTTTTGAACACAACGCCGCATACTTCGAAGTACTCGAGGCACAGGTATTTTTACGTACTCGTAGAACTCGGTCAGTACGAATTTTATCTAGTACGTCTCACCTCTAGCGACGACGACGCATGGAATAATATTGATTAAAAATGTGTAAAAAAAACCACTCAGAAAGCGACAGTGCCCCACTCCCTCCACTTGCGTAGAGGGCGAACGATCATCGAGGGCTAGCGACGTCCGCCGCTGCCCGCCTCACGCTCAGGACACCGCGCCACATCTCATCAACGTGGCTGTTACGGTCTCACATAGAGTGAAAATCGCTTGAAGAGCTTACTATAGAAATGATCCTATGAAGTAAGGTCTTAGCGAAAACTGGCCGAACGAACGAGGTCATGTTTTGAAGCGCGAACTGTCCACCGCGATGTAGAATTTTACATAAAATGAATAAGCGCCATCTAGTTACCACGCACTGTACCGACCGGCAGAACGAGATGACGTCATAGTTAAATAAAAAATAACCACGTGGAGGCCTTAAAGTCGAGTTTGTGGTTGAACGTCGCTTGTCACCGCAGCGCAGCGGTACGCAAAAAGACCCAAAAAGCGAGTAACAAAAAATAAGATATCCGTAGCTCTCATAGCTATAAATTGAAATGTAAATACTTTTATCTACACTCATAGCGTAATGTTCCAATTACATATTCGAAAACAGTTGTTTAAGGATACACTTTTTTCAGGCCAGCCTATAAAAATTTAAAAAATTACTTTTCGATACAGCATTTCCCATACTATTTTCATTACAGCTGTATCGAAAAACAACTTTTTAATCATTATGCAACACTTTTCTTTTTTAAATTTTTGTCGGGCGCCGGGACACGGCTGAATGTAGGCTGAATACCTAAATGTCTTCAACAAATTCAAAATTCCTGTTTATATTTGTGATCAGTTCATAGTCTGTGGTTGCGATTGTGTACATTTGGAATTATTTTCCCGTTAAACAGAATATTTTTTCTAATTGTTGTAATTTGTGTTTGTGAATGTTTTTTTTTTGTTTGAAGCAAATAAATAGATAAATGTGAAAGAAGTGAAGTGAATTTCGCATGATATCCTCGACGCGTAGATACAATAGAACTGACTCGCATTTACTTCCAGCAAAGTTAAAATAATTTTAGGTTCGAAATTTTAACATGAAATTATGAGTGTAGATCATAGAGAAAAATGTTATATACAGAAGCAGAGAGTACATTTCGAGTTTAAATACGAGATATAATGTCACACATCTCTATAACACACACACTAATGCAAGTGCAGGGACGGAACAAGGCAGCCCTACTGCAGATACCCACGCCCTGATACATACCACCATCTTTTCGATCTCTCAATTCTACATACCGTGAATCGGCAATGCTTGCTTTTGCAAAATGGAGGGTTATGATTTTGACCAGTATGAATGTTTATTTGTTGCCTCGTAACTTCTAAACTAAGTAGGTACCTACTTACTTATCGTTAGAAGCGTCTTCATTGTCCACCGGTATGCCTATGTGACTTCAAAATAAATTGAATATGATGTCATCTAGAGGGCATAGTCATGAAAAAAAGAATAATAATGAAAAGGATAGGTACATTAATATATTTAACAGGCAGCATATTCTTTATTTTCAGTAAAAATTCATATAATGATGGTGCACCAGGACAGAAGGGACTTGCATCTAATTATTATCTTGTTCTTCAAAATGTTTACATCACCATGTCTGGTCTTTAGGCAACCTAGAAAAACAAATAAATGTAAATAAACGTAAATACGCGATTAATCCGTTGTTTCATAAAATGTCTGAACATTCCAAATGTCGTTTAGGTATATTTTGTATATGAAACCCTAATACATATAAAATTGTGGACCGTTATTTACAAGATTTGAGTATTAAAATTCTATACAATAAATACTAAGTCTGACCCTGTTAGCATCAAAATATTTTCGTACCTATTTAGACACCGAAATATTGCTCAATTTGGCAATAATTTTAAATCTGTCTTTAATGGCATATTGTTTTAGGGTAAAGCATTTCAATTATTGCAAATTCACACTATCACGATGCTTATTTTTATCACAATTTCTAAAATTGATTCCCGATCGCCGCGACCACGAATGAAATTACTTACCGATGAAAAGATAATCCATTTGTATTTCCATACTTTGCGCTTTCTCATAAATGTGCACTAAATTACACCGTCTTTTAAATGGTTTGATTTAATTTTTATTAGGACATTATATAATTTACACCGATGTTTTAAAAGTAACGTCAGGTCGTTAGGCCCTCGAGCAATATGTCAAACTTTCAAAACATTGCGCGCATAATTTTCCGTGAACTTATTCCAATGGATGAAAAAATGGGATAACAAGATTCATAATCATTGTAGAGCGAGCGAACAGGGAATATTTGTGATTTGTGTTTAGTCTGTTATGTCTGTGGTATCACCTACCACATCCCTAATAGGCGAGAATGTAGAGGGTCTACCAAAGTCCCGGCAAAAGTTTCGCCGAAAATTTCGGCGCGGTTAACGGTACGCGTTTAAAACAGCGTCGGCGGCAAGATCGATCTGTGTGTTGTGTTGTATTCACTAAGTGTCGCTAATCTACTATGGAACCTTTTTAATACTTCGTTACTAGTACGAACTAGAAGATAAGAAGAAAATTGAATAAAGTATCTAAATCTGATCTCTAATGATAAGTATTTCTAATAATAATAAAGTAAATGAAATCAACACAAACAGAACAAACAGTAAATAAGTCAGATAAGTATAACCAAAAATTCTAAATTCTGTGCCATAACACAAGCTGTCTATTGAACACAATGCCGCATACTTCGAAGTACTCGAGGCACAGGTTTTTGGAACAGGTATTTTTACGTACTCGTAGAACTCGGTCAGTACGAATTTTATCTAGTACGTCTCACCTCTAGCGACGACGACGCAGGGAATAATATTGATTTAAAATGTGTAAAAAAACCACTCAGAAAGCGACAGTGCCCCACTCCCTCCACTTGCGTAGAGGGCGAACGATCATCGAGGGCTAGCGACGTCCGCCGCTGCCCGCCTCACGCTCAGGACACCGCGCCACATCTCATCAACGTGGCTGTTACGGTCTCACATAGAGTGAAAATCGCTTGAAGAGCTTACTATAGAAATGATCCTATGAAGTAAGGTCTTAGCGAAAACTGGCCGAACGAACGAGGTCATGTTTTGCCGCGCGAACTGTCCACCGCGATGTAGAATTTTACATAAAATGAATAAACGCCATCTAGTTACCACGCACTGTACCGACCGGAAGAACGAGATGACGTCATATTTAAATAAAGAATAACCACGTGGAGGCCTTAAAGTCGAGTTTGTGGTCGAACGTCGCTTGTCACCGCAGCGCAGCGGTACGCAAAAAGACCCAAAAAACGTAGTGCGATTAACAAAAAATAATATATCCGTAGCTTTCATATAATAAGACCACGCTAAGTTCGAATCGCATATTACACAAAAAAAATCTCTGTATGCCAAGTTTTTAAACATCATAGAACGTCGTTCATAAAACTCATAAAAAACAAAATGATTTCTGTAGGATGAAAAATATTATTAAATAATGGGCAAACAATTAAAAAGGATGTGTGGGAAATAATTTTCAGCATGATTAGTTATTTAAATAAACTAAAAGTACAAGTTCAAGCTAATAGTGACCAAATAACTGTTAACAGGAAGGACTGACAAGAACTGACAAGGACAGATTATCCCCAGAGTATTGCCATATCCACACTTTATAATGTTTACTACCGTCAGTCAATACGTACTTATTATAGCCATAAATTGAAATGTAAGTACTTATAATAAATAGAATCAACAAAAAAATTATTGCAGATATAATTAATTTCATAGTAACGTTATCTATATGTTATAGTCAGTCAAAAGTACTGTTGACCGCAGACTGGACAATAGTACTTTTAACTGGTTTTATCAGTCAAATCTCTTACAAAGTCAATAAAAATAATAAAGAAATGTACATACAATTAAAAAAAAAGTAAATATCATTGTAGAATCAGCAGATGAAGCTAATGTGTAAAGAATTAGGAAAAGAGTCATGTCAATGTGATGACAAAAGAGTTTACCGGCAGACATAACTTAGGTATATTTTAGAAATTTTAGTATTTGAATAATTTCCTTTTTGTTCCTTTTATGTTGATTTCATTTACTTTATTATTATTAGAAATACTTATCATTGATTTAGATATTTTATTAACTTTTTTCTTATCTTCTAGTTGGTACTAGTAACAAAGTAATAAAAAAAGGTCGATAGTAGATTAGCAACATTCGCTAAACACAACACAGATCAATCTTGCCGCCGCCGGCGCTGTTTTAAACGCGAACCTATGCGTTTGTCTGTCCGTGTGTCATACCAAGTGTTTATTGGCAATTTTTTAGGTAGGTATCTACATATACATATATTGTAGGTATCGTTTCTCAACGTGAAAGTCACGATTAAACCCAGGTATTCAGGTACAAAACATACATTCAAATGTGTATTTTAATAGTAAAAGGCAAAACAATTCAGCGCGACAACGATAATAATGACGGAGAATTTGATATAAACGAATTCAAATCTGGCGCCCAGCCCGGGTCTCGAGTCTTTTTATAAAAAGGAATTCTATCAATACTTCTGCTGCTTGATTTTTCTTGTAACGAATTCCAGAAATAGCGCGCAAACCCGATACGATACAAACTCGACCTTGAGGCCTCCACGTGGTTATTCTTTATGTAACTATGACGTCATCTCGTTATGCCGGTCAGTACAGTGCGTGGTAACTAGATGGCGCTTATTCATTTTATGTAAAATTCTACATCGCGGTGGACAGTTCGCGCGGCAAAACATGACCTCGTTCGTTCGGCCTGTTTTCGTTAAGACCTTACTTCATAGGATCATTTCTATAGTAAGCTCTTCAAGCGATTTTCACTCTATGTGAGACCGTAACAGCCACGTTGATGAGGTGTGGCGCGGTGTCCTGAGCGTGAGGCGGGCAGCGGCGGACGTCGCTAGCCCTCGATGATCGTTCGCCCTCTACGCAAGTGGAGGGAGTGGGGCACTGTCGCTTTCTGAGTGGTTTTTTTTACACATTTTAAATCAATATTATTCCCTGCGCCGTCGTCGCTAGAGGTGAGACGTACTAGATACAATTCGTGCTGACCGAGTTTTAAGAGTACGTAAAACTACCTGTTCCAAAAACCTGTGCCTCGAGTACTTCGAAGTATGCGGCATTGTGTTCAATAGACAGCTTGTGTTATGGCACAGAATTTAGAATTTTTGGTTATACTTATCTAAATTATTTCCTGTTTGTTCTTTTTGTGTTGATTTCATTTACTTTATTATTATTAGAAATACTTATCATTAGAGATCAGATTTAGATACTTTATTCAATTTTCTTCTTATCTTCTAGTTCGTACTAGTAACGAAGTATTAAAAAGGTTCCATAGTAGATTAGCGACATTTAGTGAATACAACACAACACACAGATCGATCTTGCCGCCGACGCTGTTTTAAACGCGTACCGTTAACCGCGCTGAAATTTTCGGCGAAACTTTTGCCGGGACTTTGGTAGACCCTCTACATTCTCGCCTATTAGGGATGTGGTAGGTGTCAAATGCGTCGATATTATATCGATTCATCGGTGTAACATCCCTAATCTGATACCTTCTGCTGTAAACAGAATCACAGAGGTGATGGCAGCTGCTCTACTGTCATTACCTGATCTACTAGTATCCTGGATCATGGTCAAGTGTACCTCGAACCTGTTACGGGTAAAAGCGCTAAGAAGATAAATTTAAAATCGATACATCTTTACTTTGTCTATGAAATAGGCGAGACATGCCAAACATGCACGGGACTACACGAATATAGGCGAATACTCCCTCTACACTCTCGTGATCCCGCGGAATGACGGACATGTGGAGCACGCTTTAGTAAATTGTTAGGTGTTGGTTTGATTAAATTGTGCTCTATATATGATATTTTAAACTGCGCAACGGATTTTAATGCGGTTTTTAAACAAGTGTGATTCAGCAGGAAGGTTAATACGCAAGAAAAAGGATAGGTAGGGGCACAGAAGGTGCATAGTAGAGGTAGGACGCCGAGCGAACGAAGTCGCGCTGTGCCTACTATTTTGCTTTATAGGTAAGGCAAGTTTCAGGATCTCAAAGTTTGACAATATGTGATGATGAAAATGATGAACGAGTTATATGGCAGCTAGCATTGCAACGTATTTTATTTCTGGAATTCCTGGGGCCACGGATAAAATAAATTTTCTATCCGTGCCTGCTTGGGTGGGTGCCCCACCGTGTTCTAACCCGGCAGTGCCATCACTTAGGTATCCACTTATCTTTCAAAATGGACTCTGTAGCTTCGTGTGTATCAAATTCTAAATTTAAATTTTTTTTTTTGTAATTTTGCGAAAGTTTTCTCATTGTAGGTTCTTTCCAGGTGGTGTTGAGGACTGGCCATATTTACTATCCGTCTTCGCGTTGCTAGTCATGGTGTGCCTGCCAGTGTTATGTATCCTGCCTGAAAGTCCGAAGTTCCTCTATGTTGTTAAGAAAGACGAAGAGACTGCAATTAATGGTGAGTGCAAAGAAACATAACTCTTTCATATTATAGCTGACGACCTGAGTGGTTCTGTTGGTTTACATACCGGTCTGCCACGCGGAGATCCCGGGTTCAATCCCGGCCGAGCAAAAGTTGAAATGATGAATTTTAATTTCTGTTCGGGTCTGGGTGTACTATGTATATTAAGTATGTATTTAAAAAATAATTGCATGTAAGTAGTTTATCAGTTATCTACCCACAACACAAGCTTTGCTTACCTTGGGGCTAGACGGCGCTGTGTGAAGTTGTCCAAGCATATTTATTTATAGCTTGCTTTCGTATAATAAGCTTGCAGTGCCATTATATAATGTTTTTGGCAATGCTAGTAGAAGTCGGGACGGTAGATTTGAATGTTGTACCACCAGCTGTTATATGTGGTGGTGTCACGTATACATCGGAAACTGTTTTACCCATGGATTTATGTTCTGCAGATATAACAACAAAACTCCCCACTATACTTATATGCAAGAGTAAGTTGTTATAGAACCAAATTCTATCGAAACAAGTACGTACTTCATTCTATGAGAAACACATTCCACTTTGATCTACCGGTGCTTAGCTGGTTCTAAATTTTCCAGAACTGAGTCGTGTCCGGGGCGTGTCGCCTTCGATCCTGGGCGATGAAGTGTCCTTGTTGCGTGAGGAGGCGTCGGCTGTGGCGGCGCGGGCTCACGACCGCTGGGGACTCATGCGAGTACTGACCGAGCCGCGGTTGAGGCTACCGTTGTTGCTGGCTTGCAGCATGCAGGCGGGACAGCAGACCAGCGGGATCAATGCGGTATAAAACAAAATATACATCAAATTATATTGGCGTTAATGTCCCGGTTATGCTCTCGTGCAGGGCCCGGAGTCCGCCTTGACCATGTCCAGGAATTGGTAGATCAGGTAATTACAGTGGAGCGACTGCCATCTGACCTCTGTTATGTTTTAACAGGGGAACTATGAGAGATTGGGTCATGGTTCAGCCGCCTGAATGTGCAGGTTTCATCACGATGTTTTCACGAGTCATTGGTACGGTGGCAGTGGGATTCGAACTCTGAACCTCTCGATTACGAGTCGGATAGGGATCAATGCGGTATGGATGGCATACTAGTTTTAGACTATCTTAGTAAAAAAACTACACATGGACCACTGAACCACCATCTCACCTGGTAGGGAAGCGACGATGCCACCAAAGATGAAGCATGCCTGTCCACTTTAGACACTCTGTAAACCACCTATTCACTCTGGCCAAAGAATAGTAGGATTTCTGCTTAAAACGACAGCCCATTGCTGAACATGGAATTCCTACGACCAGATTTGGGCTCACTCCACGGATGAGGTATCCCTGTTACGCAAGGAGGCGACCGCTTTAGCTGGTCTACAGCATATAGGCGGAACAGCAGTCTAGCAGGATCAAAGCGCTACTATCTCGTTTATTGTCCAGTTTATTCAGATCTTAACATTATTTCCTTAAAGATAGGTACTTCTAAATATTGTTACTGCAATATGTAGCTGCAGCACAGTGTGTCTGGTATAAGAATATTAGTAGATAAATAAGTTAATTATATCTAGTCTAGATTTGTCTCTAGCCCCCGGGTTGTCTTATTGCCTAATGTACTAATGTGTTTCTCTTTAACCACCGACGAAAAATGAGGGGTGTTAAAAGTTTGACGTCTGTCGATCTGTGTCTGTGACATCGTAGCTCCAAAATGGATGGACCAATTTGGATGCGGTTTTGAAAACCAGATCAATCGAGATGGTTCTTATCTTTGTTGAAATCGGTTTCGTAGTTTAGAAAATATTTGATTCTAAGTAAACTTCGTCGGAGGTTGTCCATCTTCATCTGTCTCTTAGGTTATTTACTTTCTTACCTTTGTATCCCATCTACTGAATAAAGATATTTTGGCTTTGACTGATATTATATAATACATTTAACTATATAGTTCTCTCTCGTGGTCATACATGACTTAGGATCGTGGTCCGAAGAACACATTTTAGAGCTCACAAAATGCCGCCAACCCCTCCTATTCCTCAACTGACTGTGTCGTTTAATTATATCAACTAATCACATGAATATTTTCCTCCACAGGTGTTCTACTACTCACAAACGATCTTCACTCGCGCGGGCCTCACGGACGCGCAGGCCCAGTACGCCACCATATCGTGTGGGGCCGTCAACGTGGCCACCGCCGCGCTTATGGTGGTGTTGGTGAGGCGGGTCGGCCGGCGGCCACTGCTGTTGGGGTCGATAGCTGTCGCCGTGGTGGCTCTGACGGCCTTGGCGGCTGCTATGGCTAACATGGTAAGCGTGAATCGCTTTTTGCATTGCATTCAACGATGTTTACCTTTCCCCGTGCCGCAAATCCAAGAGTTGACCAAATGCAAATGGTCTATTGGTGTCCACGCGAAGGTTCGAAGGAACGTGTCCCGCTCATACGATTCGGATGTGGAAGGAGCTCCTAACCAGTGGTACTGTTGGAGTAGGCCGTGGGATCGTTTAAGAGGTATATTAGAGGTCTCTTCAGGGGCTGGCAGCGCATCGGTAGCGCCTCTAGTGTTGCTAATGTCTGTCTGATGTGACCACTTTCCATCAGGTGGCCCGCTTGCCTATTTGTGGTTTCTATAATCTGTCAAACGAATAACTTCTGAAATTTTGAACGTGAAGTGTTTAGAACAATCACATGTACTCGGACGCATGCTCTGCCATTTTTACACATATACCATACACATACGGATCCACGCAAAAATAGTATGGTAAAGGTGCAGAAAAAGGAGGCCAATAACCTAAACCCTACGAGGTGTCCTCAGCTTTTTGTGTGCATGGAGCAATTTACCAACGGAGCAAGCTAGCGGAGTGACCGCACTTGCCGTACATATTCTTTTTTTTTTATCAGATTTTACCAAGGATTTTATTGCCATTCATGCCAATCGCGCGTCGGCCATTGGCATTCAGCGCCGCTCACCCCTCTCCCGCTGCGAATCTGTGACAAGTATTTAGAATAATAACGTGTAACGATTTACGTTTCCATTGCAGCACATATCGGGCATGTCGTACGTGTGTGTGGCGGCCGTGCTGGCGTACGTGCTGGCGTACGGGTTCGGGCTGGGACCCATCCCCTACTTCATTGCTTCAGGTGAGTTACAACAAGTTTTGGTTATGCTCTTATTGTATTTGGCTAAATTCAGTCGCCTGAAATCAGATGCGAAAAGCGGAAGAGTAAGTCAAAGTCAAAGAGGCGGACCCTGGGCCCTTGCAGGCCGCGCGGAGGCGCAACCGGTACATAACGCCAAGATGATGATGATGAAGTCAAAGTGGAATTGCTCATAAAATGAGGTCCATTTTTGTATCACGCTTTTTAAAAAGCGGAACGACGCATAACAGTGATACGAAAATGAACGTTATCCTATGAGCAATACATTTCACTTTGATTTGCTCTTAGACTTTTTGCTTCTAAATATGGACGACTTTAAATTTAGTCAAATGTAATAAGCGCATTAATGTGTCACTACCATCGCTTTATCTATTTCTGCCGCCAACTAACATTGTTGTGTTCCGGTTTGAAGGTATTACAGTCTCAATTACAGGCAAGAGGCATTAGTTAAGCAGTTAGCCCTCACAGTGCCAAACTTGCAATTCTGCCTTTTTGTTACATGGAACTTATGTGCGTGAATCGTAGATGCTATGGTAGAAGGTGGTGAGGACGCACCATTAGGTTGCTTATTCGTCTACCGATTCAATCTATCGATGGTTTATTGCACCTTCTAACACCCCCTAAACTATAATATACCGTCACGGGCTGCCAATCGGCTCCCGAGACCTGGGGACCTGGGTACCTGGAGGAAAACCTTGGCCAACGTCGCTTCGCCAACGACATTAGGAAGCCCACCTTTCACCTAACGAGTACCGAGCTCGATGGACTAGCCTCAAAGTACGAAACGGTCACTCATCCAACAACGACAACAACCGGCCCCCCCTCAAACCCCCTTATTCCCCCCCAGAGCTGTTCGAAGTGCCCCCCCGCGGCGCGGGCATGGCGTGGGGCTCGCTGGCCAACTGGGCGGGGAACTTCCTCATCGGCATGTGCTTCCCGTCGATGCGCGACTCGCTCGGCCCGTACTCCTTCCTGGTGTTCGCCGCAGTCACCGTCGTGCTTTTCGCCTTCCAAAAGTGAGTAGTGAAGTGTAGTGTTTAGATAAAAGCATTTTACATATGTAAAGTACTGTTCAATAGGAAAAGACAAAACGATGGAGCGAAACAACGATATTAGCTACTGAATGCGGTGTAAAAAGGAGGAAAGGTTGTCTTATTTATTTATTTATTTAACATTTATTGTGCACAATAAATAGTTTACAAAATTGACATTCAGAAAAGATCACAACAGGTACGGCTAGGTGTCTTTTCTTTTCGCCGGAAGAAAGGCCGGCGCAGACGAAACATGTCCGCGAACTCCACTCCAACGAAATGCTAATGCTGCGGTAACACATCCGTGGCAGCCTTGGCGTGAAGGATATCACGGATAAGATTGAAGAGGCTCACCTGCGCTGGTTTGGTTACGTGTTGCATAAGCGTGCTGGATACCGGGCGAAGTGGACAAGAATGAGCCGGAAAGCGGACCCTGGCAGAAGCCGGGACTGACCGCTCGGAAGATAATGATAATATATGAACATTCGTGTGGCATCAACCTTGGCAAGGATAAATCCTACTGCTTGAACTGAAATAAGTACCAATAAATTACCGATATTGAAAGTTGTAAAAGAAAAGTGGTCCCATTTAAAAAGTTGACAATCATCATCATCATCACAGCCCGTAACAGTCCACTGCAGGACTTAGGGCCTCTCCCACGAAAGAGGAGGTTATTGCCATAATCTCTAAAATGGGTTGGGAGATCGCAGTGTTTAAATATAACAATGGAAAATGCTGCCCATATTACAGACTACGGATACTCTTGATCTTTTGCCTCGAAATCATTAGTCGCCTTGTACGACACCCATGAGTGTAAGGGGTTGGTGCTATTCTACTCTGACGGACACCACACGGCCGTTGGTGTCACAAAAGTTGACAATATATCTACCTTATTCAATCCAGAAACCACAGAACCTGTATCGGAGGCCTGATACAGCTCCAACTAACAACATTTCTTTCCAACAGAATGTACTTCCCCGAAACGCGCGGCCGCACTCCCGCGCAGGTGGCGGCGCTGTGCGCGCGCGGGTTCCGCTCGAGGCCCACGCGGCCTTCCGCCCATGACGATTTGTGACGTCACTACGCCTTTTTTTTGTAGCCACTTCTCTCTATTCTTCGCATAACTTTAAGATAACTTGCTGTAGTTAGTTTTTCAATTTAGTGGACTGAAATGACAGTACCGTGGACTGGGGTTACTATGATTTACGGGCATTGATCACTTACTTTTCTCTGTTAAGTTGTGAGGGAAGGATTGCTAATTTTCGGTACATCCACTTATCAGTGTTGTCACATGTATGACATTTTTATTTGCATGAAAAGAACACTTGATTAATAGAGAAAAGTAAGTGATCAATGTGTCCCCGCAAACGAAAGTAACCCCCCAGTCCATCGTAGCTCAAAGAGTTTGGCCACGCATCCTGGCGTTTGGCAGAAATGCGAACTAACTTTGCGACTGGATACGGATACAAAATGGGCGGCAGGTGACGCCCCTATTCAATGCTTTGCGGTCACTAGTGCCAATTTAGTCTATCAGTGCCGTGTCGTGCTATCTGCACACATCCCGTCAGTAACGTATTCTTCAGTGTTAGTGACATTCACTAATGTCACTGCGAGCTTCGGCGAAGCACTGACATCACTGAACATCACTGACATGCACGGACAACGTCGTACAAAATGTATATTACAATATCATTTTCACTGTCACTGATGAATATGATAATGATCAGCACGTGTCGGCACTGATGTGTGTAGATAGGCCTTTTGAAGATAAGTTAACATAGTGACTTTAAGCTCAGGCTTTGTAAAAGCCTCCTCTAAAATATTTTTCTTCGAGGTCTTGAGGCTCTGATAGGAAACCTATTGTGGCTGTCAATCTATATTAGGTATACGTTGTTGAGACATAAATATCAATTGATTATATCCCAACGACTGGTGGGATATAAACGACTTGTGTAGAAAATAAAGTACAATTTTTAATGTAGGAAATATCTTTTAGTACAGTGATTCGTCCGATAACACCAGAGTGTTCAATTATCGACTCTACACACTTTATGTAAAGCGCATTTTCGCTTGTTCCTGTCCTGTTTATATCCTGCCAGTCAAATAAATACAAGATTTAATAATAATAGAGTAGATACTAGTCCAGATATTAAGGAATATTGCTCAGAATTTGCGCAGATGCTCAGCGTATTTTTCAAAATGTATTTTTATATTCAGTACTTACACGTTTCTATGAAATGTGACTCGCCTCTGTGCGTAATAGATTCTTAATAAGTTTAGTATTTTGGTTTATCGTAGTATAAGGGATTAAGTAGGTACTTCATTTGGAGTTTTTTTTCAGGTTTGATTCAATGAAGTCTTTAAGTTTTATGACATTAGTTTAATTTTTTTATAATTTCCTGCGGGCCCTGGTAACACTCAGGGTTCGCCGCTTACGCCCGTTTTCTATATTCAACGATCCGTTAACGGTATTATCAGCTTTATAAGTATCTTAAGCTATAATTCTGTGATTGGCTATAATTTTTTCATAAAGTAGGCATTTTACCGCTGTCTGGTTAGGTTCGGAATAATTCGATAGTTCGTGTAATATTGAAACCGGGTATAGGATGATAATTTTATTACATTGCTTGTTTTACATAGTGAGTTTTTTTTTCTATTAAGAAAAATACATACTGTACAAACTCGACACTTATTCATGGAGATTCTCGCCTCACCCTCATGTTCTCGCAATAAGGCATGATAACTGATTTTGTTTTATTGTTTAATTTTATAGCGTTTTACTTAGCAAATATAACAGTATCGCCATTTTGTTCATAAATTTGACATTTTCAGTACCAGTTATCATACCTATTGATACAATGTAATAAATTAAGTTGAACATGAGTTCAGGATTGATAAGTCAACAAAACAAAATGTATGTAAAGTTCAAACGATTGATCAGTATGTCTTTGCTACAAGGATTTTATTAGCATAATATTTATTTTTATAATTTACCTGTAGCTAGGAAACAAATCAAGCACAAAAATATGTGCAAGCCGCTATCATCCTTATCTTGTAGATCTACAGATGACAATCGTTTACAATTTTAATGCGGTTCCGATTCCGATTACATAAATATTCAGTTCATCGTGGTGTCTTCATTCACACGTATAATGAGTACAATAACATTTACTGAGAATTAAACCAGTATTGCTGGAGGCGAGGAATCTTTTTTGTAATAAGACTGCACAATGTAGGACCTATATACTTTTATATCGAAATATTATGTAGCGTCCATGTTTATGAATTAAACTTGCCTCTATTTTAACAAGTTCATGTCTTTCTTTTTACATGATATCCTACCCAAAGATGTTCACTGTACGTTTATGTTTTAAATTCTTGCCATTGCTTTGTGGTGGCGGTAGAGAGCTTTCGCAATTCCAAAATTCACGAGATGGCGTTACTGCGACGTAAGGGCTGCCATCAACATAAAACCCTGTCATTGACTGGAATAGATTCGTCATTGTACAGCAGTTGTTTCTGGCCAATAGCACAACAGAATTTTGACAACAGACCTTGCGACTCACTGGCGCCATCGGAAATTGTTTAAACTCCCAGGTGGCGCTTGCTGAACGCCATTTAATTGGCCGACCCGAGGTTGCAGAAGTCTCAGTTGCGCAGGATGACTCCGATTGGTAAAAAACGATAAAAAAAAAAGTCATGCGATAGGTACCACATTGTTTCTTCAATACCAACTTTGCCCTCGAGATCCATATTTTCGTATTTTCCGATAAATGTATCAGACAATGGTCTGTTCTGTACAATACCATCCAGTATTCGCCCTCTCCGTTGTAGTCATTTTTAAATCGCTCACATCCAAACATCTTTAGTGCCGCTTGGACTGTACCATTGCCATTTCCGTGAATTAGTCATCTTACGTTAGGCAACACATCAAGATACTGGAGGGTTTTTGACGTTACCATATTGTCACCTTGTTTCTTTGCTATCTTTACCAGTAAACCTTCGCTGTATTTCCTTGAATAAGTCCCAGAATACCAACAGTATGATAGACTGTGGCGCCTGCCTCATATAGGAGGGCCCCATGCCCTTGTAGAATGCTGAAAAGCCCTCGGCTAAAGCGATCTTGCGAGCGCAATCCACTACGCCGCTGTACAGAACTGGGTTGCCGGACTTGTTAATGGCTGTGAGAGAAGTAACCTAGATTAAGTGTTATGTATGGTAATGTTTATATTACCTTGTCTCATGAGTTAGTTGTGTGGAAATCTTCGGAGATCTCGCTGCGGCCATGTACCAATGACTGTTTTCTGAGTTGTGTAAATTAGTTGAATGCTAACCGATGCTCTTACTTTGAGGCAAAACATCGTGTTGAAACCTGCACATTCAGGCGACTGAATATGTATCCACGATCCAATCTGATCAGGTTCCCTTGGTAGCAGGGTCACGGAAATCGGATGGCAGTCGCTTCACTGTAATTATCTGTTTTTCCAAATCCTGTCATGGTCAAGGCGGACCCCGGGCCTTCGTGAGCGGGAGCACAACCGAAGCATTAACGCCAAGATGATTATTTTAAAGTCTTCGGAGATAATAGTCCCTTTATCGCTTCACAGTTCCTTACTATGTATTGGTTTAGCCATGTACTTAGGATAAACAGCACCCACCAACCCCTTTGACTGTCGAAGGCGACAAACGCAGATCACCTGGGACCCAGAAATTGCAGCTATTTTATTATGTATTTTCAACACTAGCGAATTAAGCGGTCTCCAACCGTGAAGATACGACGAGAGACACTCCAAAGTTTTCTTGTTCATGCTTGCATAGGCTGGGAGGGTGCTAAGGTTAGGTATATGTTGGATAGTGCGGGTGCTGCGTAAGGCCATAACCACATAGGATATAAGTGCCTAAACCTTCCGAGAAGAAATGAGAAGCGATGGATGAGTTCGTCATACGACGCCTCAACATCGGTCTCGAGGGCATATACATCTAGAAAGCAGGAAGCACCGATTTCCCAGCACTTATTCAAGCGGTACCGCTCTGGTATGTAGTTGATGCAGGAAAGCGGTTCCTCTAAACCACGTTTTGATTCCGAAAGATGGGTCGAAAGGTGTCCGCCACATTTGGCCAGCGTTGGTATCCACGAAGGCTCGTCTACGCCCTGATATCATAGCCACAGAAATGGGACAGCCACATAAATGTAATCCGCCATCCTAGCGGAAGCCGACAATAGAAGTTTGGAGCTCACGTTGGTTGTAGAGCCTAGTCACGATTACATCGAAGGGGTTCATGGCGAGGGTCTTGGAGATGGCGGCGACATTGCTCGCCAGGAAAGCACTTAGGAACTGCTTGCTGCTCGTGTAGGGGTATTTCTCAAGCATGTCTTTCGATCTGAAACGTACAGTTCCACGAATAATCATCTAAGCATATTAAGCATATTTCTATTATTATTTTTTTTTTTTTGTTTTGGTAGATAGAGGCAGTACATATAATAGTCAGTTTGACATTAGATACTATTATTATATTAATCATCATCACAGCCCGTAACAGTCCACTGCAGGACTTAGGGCCTCTCCTACAAAAGGGGAGGTTATTGCCATAATCTCCACGCTCGGCAGGCGGGTTGGAGATCGCAGTATTTAAATATAACAATGGAAAATGCTGCTGCCCATTTTCCAGACTACGGAGATTCTTGATCTTTTACCTCGAAAACATTAGTCGCCTTGTACGACACCCATGAGTGTAAGGGGTTGGTGCTATTCTACTCTGCCGGACACCACACGGCCAGTTATTATTATATTAATATATACCTTTAACCGTCGTGGAATCTGGAATACTTAAGTTTTGTGGGCCAAGAGCACCATCTTCTGAATTAGGTAATCCTTATCTAGCTAGACCAGACATTTATATGACCTACAGCAGGTGCAGAGTACCTACCCAACCTAAGGATTTAATTCCAAATACATATAACGCTTCTTACATACAAGTTAACGACTTAGAACATTTGGACTAACATGGCGTAGCTCGACATCTGCATACTAGCACCGACGCCGTTCCGCAACATCTGTCCGTACGTGCCTCGCCATAGCCCACGTAGACCACCACCCTTGTAAATGTCCACGAACGTCTGTATTGTGCCCTGTTTCTTGTGTTGCTTGCCCACGGCCAGCTGGGACCAAGCTTGCTGGCGGGTCTTCACTAGGAGCAGCGGGCTGCCTACGGTGGAGGTTAGGTGGTCAGGATACGAGGATGGACGCGGTGTGAGCTACTTATATCTAGCTCTTGTATCCGCAGCAGCATTTAACATTACTGAGACGATAATTAACAAGATGGATCATCATCATCATCTTGGCGTCAGTCCCGGTTGTGCTTTCGCGCGCAAGAAACCGCCTTCCTACTTCACTTGGTCTTCTATGATAATAAAATCTCGATCTTTTAGTTTCCACGGCTAATTTAAGATTAGTACATCAATAAACAACATTAATATAAAAGGTACCATCGCAAAATGCTACTGCTAATGCTATTTACCTAAGTAGGCGAACTACAACAACAGAGTGCCTTCAAGATTTGAAACAGTTTTTATGCGATTATGTCAACTTCCAACTGACGGCGGCAGATCTGATGTTTCATGTAACTAGAGTTAAAAGATACTACCAACAGCGGCGCCGGATATGGCACCGAAACCACCAGCGGCGAGGGAGCTCCAGAACTGCGTGTTGTGTTTCTCATCCCGCAGCAGCCCCGCGCGGTCAGCTTGCTCGTATATGCCTAGCCTGTAAAGGTTTATTGGGACATATAGAACAAAATTCCAGCATTTATGTGAACGCAGCTAACCCGCACATGCCCGCAACAGACGGCGTGGTGGATTAGGTCCTCGCCAAGATTTGGGAAAAGTATTTTTTTGGCTTATGCCTCAACAGCGGAGCGACGCGCTTTCCGGTGCCTGGTTCCGGTAAAGTAGATTTCAGAGAAGAGACAAGGGAACTGCGTCTCTAATTTTCTTGACACAAGCTAAAGAGGAAGCTAAATAGAATAACAGTAGTAAAACCTCGTTGCTAGATATTGCATCACGTAGCCTATCTTATAATTTATAAAATCAAAGCAATACCTACCTAATACCGTTGCCGACGAGCTGAAAAGCCGCCGAAGCCACCACACCGCTGTACAAGGCGCGCACGCCGTCTTTCTTTACTATCGTCAGAATCGCGTGCGGTATATTTTTGTACACTCTGAAGTATTTCCCGCGCTTCATCAGCTCGCCTTGCAGCTGCATGCGTGTGCGCACAACGTCCAGAGGGTTCGTGACAACGCCCGAGACAACGCCGGCCATGCCACCGACTATGAAGTCCATCGCTAGGGGGATTGAAAGTAGGAACGCGTGAGGGAGGTATGTTAGTGTAATCCACGAGCAATCAGACTGGCAAGGTACCTTGTCGAAGTAAATCTACATATATTCCGATTAACTTTGACAAGGTTCCATTTCACTCTGAACGCTTCGTCTGAGCTCTGTCGATTTACTTTGACAAGATTCTGATACATCCTAATTATGCCTATAGGAGTAGGAGGCCTTTAAATGATCAGCAATGGACAGGTCACGTAGCTCGCGAAACCGGATGGGGCGGAACAGTTCTCGAGTGGTGGTGATGATGAGGACTGATATGGAGTGACACTGTTTTCACTACATCATCATCATCATCACAGCCCATAGCAGTCAACTGCAGGACTTAGGGCCTCTCCCATGAAAGGGGAGGTTATTGCCATAATCTCCACGCTTGGCAGGCGGATTGGCGGTTATAAATATAACAATGGAAAACGCTACTGCCCGTTTTCCAGCCTACGGAGACTCTAGATCTTTTGCCTCGGAAACATTAGTCGCCTTGTACGACACCCACGAGTGTAACGGGTTGGTGCTATTCCACTCTGCAGGACACCACACGGCTTAACTACATCAAAAGTCCCTTTTACCTACTGTTCGATAATGATACAATGTAGCTAATGTTCTGCTCTACTTTCTCATTGGGGTACCAAGCACCTAGACAAGTCCACGCTACGTTACGGTTAAGCGTGTATGAAATGTACCTACGTTTGTAGGTACGTATGTAAAGGAAATGAATTTTGCAACGCGATTACAAATCTGTTTAGCGTTTCCATAGACCACCTCGTTTCATGCTCGGCGTGTCCTAAAACTTGTACAGTGGATGACTTGTTCGAGGTCACGCTTTATGCGACTATGCGTGGCCGAATACTGGGCGAATAATGTGTAAGTCAGAGTTTAGTCCACCGACTCGATAAGACGAAGAAAGATAATTCTAATACCTACATCACACACCCACGCCCGTATCTCCTATTGGTAGGCAGAGACTATCAATAACTCCAGTCAGTATATTTAATCAAATAACTAGATAAGTAATTACCTAAAAGCCGTCCACCAAAGATACGTTGAATATGTAAGCAAACTCGTAATTTGCAACATCTTCATGGAACACTGTTGTTTCCTCAAATACAAACCATAACAACAAACTGGAATCTACTTGTATGATAGATATCACAACAAATTTTGCAGTTGGTAATATACCTACTTATATTACTTATTATATGCACATTTTCGTTTACATTACTTTTTTATTTTATTTTATTCGGTTCCTCATTTCTACAGTTGTTTTTAGGTATAGTTTATTTGCATTAATTCCTAAAATTACTGTGTAATTTTACCGAAAATAGCATTTTGTCGCTGACAAATAATACGTTTTTTTTGACATTAGGCACCAAAAAAGTCCATTCATTCAAACTTCATTTTAGATTTTTTATTCGGTCTATCTCAAAAAGACTGGAAAGTTCTTCTGCTCTTACCAAGGTGTCTGATGATGTACGCCTTGCAATGTCCAATCAGCAACTCACTGTTGTAGCATTGCTAGACTTCAGTAATGCATTCAACACTGTGGATCACGACATCCTTCTCGCAATGTTGCGGTCACTGCATCTGTCAGACGCTGTTGTTAAATGGTTTAGCAGCTATCTGCTTGGTCGACAGCAGTGTATTCGTGCCGATGACAGAGTCTCAAGCTATGCTGACATCTGTGCGGGTGTTCCCCAGGGCGGTGTACTATCTCCTCTTCTTTTTTCCATATTCATTAACTTCCTTACTCCCCTCCTCTCTTGTTCTTACCATCTATATGCTGACGACATCCAAATTTACACCCACGCTCCTGCCGATGGGCTGGACACCGCAATTGCAGCGCTAAATGGGGATCTAAAATCTATCCTCGAGTATAGTCTGGCTCATGGACTGGCTGTTAACCCTGAGAAGTCGCAGGTTATTATGATTGGTGGGTCTTAGCAGGTGGGTCGACCTGTTTATGGTAGTCTTCCGCCCGTTATTTTCAATGGCGTAGTGCTCCCCTATAGTAGTGTGGTCAAGAATTTGGGGGTATTCTTTGACACAACACTGTCTTGGTCCCATCACGTTGCTCAACTAAGTAGACGAATTTTCGCTGCAGTTTCTGCCCTTAAAAGGTGGAAAAATCTACTTCCGGTTAGGACCAAGGTTGAGCTTGCGCAAGCCCTCCTCCACCCTATACTAGACTACGCGGACGTCTGCTTCCTTGACCTCAATGAGGATCTCCTTAATAAACTTGAGCGTCTACAGAACATCGGTATACGGTTTATATATGGTCTGCGCAAGATCGACCACGTCTCTGATTTTCGTAAGAAGCTGCAGTGGCTTCCGATTAGGCTGCGGCGGGACGAGCATGTGTTGGTGCTGCTGTATAAAATACTGTTCGATCCCCGTTCTCCCAAATACCTTAGAGATGGTTTCAGATTCCAGAGTGCTGACCTAGTCCGGGATCTTCGATCGGCGCTCGATAATACTCTGAGGCCACCGTTTACACGATCTGGCTATTTTAAAGAGTCCTTCACTGTGAAAGCTACCGTATTGTGGAATCAGTTACCTAAAGAGATTCGACACTCCAAGTCACTGAGCTCCTTTAAGGCAAAGCTGCGCACGCATCTCCTCTTGCCTGGCATTTGAATATTTATGTCCTTAATTGGCAATTTATTATTTAGTTTATGTAGGTGTATTGTCTATATGTATTTTAGTTTTGATATATGTGTATATTTCTACTTTGTATTAAGTGTAAGTTCCCTAGTATAAGTTCATGTTGTTGACTTGCCTGTGTATCAAGCGGTTCTTTAGACAAAGGTTGCCTGGTAGAGATCGCTTGCAGCGATAAGGCCGCCTTTGCTCACAACCAGTTATGGTTTTTGTCGGAACTCTTTAATGTAGTGTTTCTTGTGTGAGCAATAAAGAATTTATCTATCTATCTATCTATCTATCTAACTTCACGGTTATGTAGAGCGGCCCTCTTGGATTAAAAAAAATGCAACACGTCAGCGTGACAAACAATTTGATTGTCAAACAAATTTGTAAACAAAGGATTCAGTTTATTTGTTGGTAGAATAATTTCATATTTTGTATTGAACGTTTTGTAATTTTATTATATTAGTGAAGTGCATTTGACCATTACCTTAAGTATATTGTGAGTCGCTGGTTATCGCTCGTAGAATGTGTGTAGATGTGTATAGAATATGTGTTAAAGATTCTTGTTTCATGAGCTTTTTTTTTGAAATATCTCGAGGTTTCGGTAATTTCTTGACTTAAATAATACGACAAGCTCTGCATGTGAAAACATGGATAATTCATAATTTAAAGATTTTATAATTGCTAATTTACAAACAAAATACACTAAGAAACAAGGCAAAAGGTGCCAGGAAATATTGTACACTTTAAGGGAAAGTATATAGGAATAGTAGACTTATGCCGGGATGGCCACAAGGATGATGATGACTTAAGAATAATTCTTATTACATCGATATCGATAATATCGCTTATTACAATACATCGAAAGAAAATATCGACAGAGTGGACAGCCCTTTTCATTTGCTGCTGACAGAAAATGAAGGAGATTTCATTATTTTTTGTCTCTGACCTGGCACTCATTTTTTATATGAAAAAGCTGTCACAGCCACAGACATAAAATCTTCTGTATATAAAATTTTTTCTCTATGGTCACAGCCCTCTGTTGACTGGCAAATATTTTTTTGGTCTGTAGTCTATATTTTACACCCGGTGTCTATGGTGCCTACACCCAAAAGCTTCGGTTAAACCAAAGCGTTCAGCCGCCGCGGCGCTTTATTTATGCAGGTACTTAAGTACATGGCACATTTAACTAATATTTTTAAATGCCATTGGTTGTTACCAATGTTGTTTTGTTAAACATCGTACAACTATATATATATATACAGGGTGTTTCATAATATATGTATAAAGCCGTGAACTGGGTGGAGTGCTACACGTATTAAAACGATAGGTACAATCATTTTTTTCTTGCGTGGAATAGTTAGCGAGAAAATGACTATCGAACTTTTTCTTTTTCAATGTCGATAATGACATTTTAAAAACGAAAGACCGCATCTCTAGAAATCAGTTGCCCCGCCACGGGCCGAGGCGAGCCGGCCTGTGGCGGTGCCTTTGATCTACGGCGCGGCTTCCATTGACGAAATTTACCTACTTTCGTGTCGTTCGTTCGTTCATTCGATTTAGTTGTTCACTTGAAATAGAGCTGCGCTTCAACGTAGTCGATATGATTATTTTTCTTTAAAAACGAAGATTTTTTAATGAAAATTAAAATTCAATGTCCGGATAATTTGAAGTCGCTAGTGTACTCTTTGCAAGCTATACTTTAACACCCTTTCGGCTTTATACATGTATTACGTAACACCCTGTATATGTCTTTGGTTACGTCCATATTTATGAAATAAACATACATGCCTCTAACTAGTTCATGTGTTTCTTGTTCATGATATCCTACCCAAAGACGACCCTGATCCCATAAACTGAATGGCATAAGAGAGAGAGCATCAGTACGTTTTTGTTCTAAACGCTTGTCATCGATTTGTGGTGGCGGCAGAGGTAAGTGTCGCTGATGAGTGATGGCGCACGACGTCGTAAAGCTTAGCTTAGGTATTTATAGCCGCATGCTCACACGTTGAAGAATCATATTTGTTAGTCACTCAGTGACTTACATTTAAATACCACGTCCTTAACAATTGTATGCAATACAAAGTGCTGCTAAGGCTGCGTCTTTGAGAGCTTTTGCTAAATCGGATTTAGGTCCTACAACATTTGACGTAGGTATACAAGTATCTAACCATAAATGAAAGACCAAATTCTATAAAAATGTTTATAAAAATATTTACAAGTTCCGAGGTAGGTACCACATTGTCTCTTATACCAACTTTGCCCTCGTAGATCCATATGTTCGTATTTTCCGATACATTGTTTGATCTGTACAATACCACCCACTATTCGACCTCTCTTTTGTGGACATTTTTAGAAATCGCTCACATGCAAAAATCCTTAGTGCCATTTGGTCTGTACCATTGCCATTTCCGTGAATTAGTCATCTTACATTAGGCAACACATCAAGATACTGGAAGGTTTTTGTCGTTACTATGTTGTCATCTTGTTTGTTTGCTCTCTTTACCAGTAAATCTTCGTTGAATGTCCTTCAAAAAGTCCCAGACTAGCAACAGTATGATGGATTGTGGCGCCTGCCTCATATAGGAGGGCCCCATGCCCTTGTAGAATGCTAAAAAGCCCTCGGCTAAAACGATCTTGCGAGCGCAATCCACTACGCCGCTGTACAGAACTGGGTTGCCGGACTTATCTGTGGCTGTAAAAGAAACCTGGATTGAGTGTTATGTATGGTAATGTTTATATTATCTCGTCTCACGAGTTAGTTGTGTAGAAAGTCTTAGGAGATCTTACTCCGGTCATGTGCCAATGACTCTTTTCTGAGTTATGTACATTAGTTGAATTCTAACCTATGCTCTTACGGGGAGGAAAACATTGTGATGAAACCTGCAAATTCAGGCAACTGAATTTGTAACCATGATATCTGGTCAGGTTCCCCTGGTAGCAGGGTCACGGAAGTCAGATGGTAGTCGCTCCACTGTAATTACCTTATCGTCAAATCCTGGATGACGGTCAAGGTGGACCCCAGGCCCTCCTCGAGAGCACAACCAGGACATTAACACCAAGATGATGATGATGCTTGCATAGGCTGGGTTGCTATTGTGTGTGTTGCATAGGGCGGGTGCTGCGTAAGCCCAAGGACACAAATGATATAAGTGCCTAAACCTGCCGCAGAAGAGATGAGAAACGATAGATGATATCGCTGAGTATTTCATACGACGTCTCAACATCGCTCTGATACCGAACGCCACGCCACCACCACTCCACGTTTTGATAACGAAAAGTTGATACGAATCGATCCAAGTTGGATCGAAAGTTGTCGCCCACCTTAAGCCAGCGCTGGTATATCTACGCAGCCTTGTCTACGCTCGAATATCAGAGCCACAAAGCCCAAAGAAACGGGAAAGCCACAGAAATGCAAATAAATTATTTACAGTGGGGAAAAAGCTGAAGCAGACAGTACAAGTTTGGAGCTCACGTTGGTTGTAGAGCCTAGTGACGATTACATCAAAGGGGTTCATGGCGAGGGTCTTGGAGATGGCGGCGACATTGCTCGCCAGGAAAGCACTTAGCAACTGCTTGCTGCTCGTGTAGGGGTATTTCTCCAGCACGTCTTTCGATCTGGAACGTACAGTTTCATCAATAATCATATAAACACACTACAGTACTAGCCTTGCTTAGAATTAGTCCATGCATATTTTTTTGTCTTGGTAAATAGTCAGTAGGATTTACCTCCTCCCGCACCGCAGGAACCAATTAAGCTGAGCCAAAGTTGGTGTTTTTAGAGCAGTTCGCTCGCTCCTGTTCCTATTTCGTGCTCCTAATAGTCGTGGAATCTGGAATACCTAAGTTTTATGCTGGACCAAGCGCACTATCTTCTGAAGGAGGTCCTCGTCTATCTAGACAAGACATTGATATGATGGGATGGTAAGGTATGATGTATGGGTCGTAAGGGTTTAATTCCAAAATACATATAACGCTTCTCATATACAAAATAACGACTTAGAACATTTGGACTAACATAGCGTAGCTCGACATCTGCATACTATTACCGACGCCGTTCCGCAACATCTGTCCGTACGTGCCTCGCCATAGCCCACGTAGACCACCACCCTTGTAAATGTCCACGAACGTCTGTATTGTGCCCTGTTTCTTGTGTTGCTTTCCCACGGCCAGCTGGGACCAAGCTTGCTGGCGGGTCTTCACTAGGAGCAGCGGGCTGCCTGCGGTGAAGGTTAGGCAGTCAGTATCCGAGGATGGACGCGGTGTGAGCTCGTACTTATATCTAGGTCTTGTATCCGCAGCAGCATTAAACATTACTGAGACGATAATTAACAAGATGGATCACGGGCGTAGCCAGCATTGGTTTTGGGAGGTTCAAGATTAAAGTGTATGGAATATTGATTAGTAATAAAAGTAACAAAAATCAATGAAGCTTTGAGATTACGAGACTTAGGATGTTCTTACTAAAATTAATTTTAATTAATAAATGAGCGAGCGCATCGAGCTAGAAATCTTTCAAATTTTGGCTTACAAGACCTTGGATGAACAGGATAATTGTTCATAAACTAATGACAGCGAGCGTAGAGAGACCGGCTGGAAATTTTGAGTATATTGGCTCTTAAAAGCTCGTATTTCAATCATGAACGTTTGAAATATGAGCGACCGTAGCGAGCTTGAAATTTTTGGTATACTTAAAAACCGAATTTATTACACGACGCGGGCAGCGTGTATATTTAAAAAATGAGCGAGCGCAGCGAGATCGAAATTTTTCAAAATGTTGCCTAAAAGACTCGGTGTATTGAATGTACACAACGATAGACTGAGGGAGCGCAGCGAGCTCCGCATGGCATTTTTGGTGTATTGCCTCCTAAAATCGTAATTGGTACAAGGGACGGGTGGTATACAAAGTGAGCGAGCGCAGTGAGCTCGAAATTTTTCCAATTTGGCTCAAAAGACTCGGGGTGAACATGATACCTAAATATAACATAAACCAATGCCTGATTGTGAATGTGCGCAACAAGCTCGGTTCGGAGTTTTTGGCATATATATTGGCTCTTAAAATTCGAGTTAATTACGCGACGGATGGTATGAATAATTGAAACCATGAGCGAGCGGAGTGAGCTCCAAATTTTTCAAATTGAAGCTAAAAAGAGCTGGGGTGACCTTATCAAAAGACATACATACATACATAAAGATAAAGCTCACGCCTGTGTCCTAGGTGGGGTAGGCAATGACTATGAACCGCCACTTTGCTCTGTCCTGACAGTACTCCCTAGCTATATAACCACAACTCTTTTCATACATCACCTTTTATTGTTATCAAAATAACATACTAGAAAGCCAAAATATCAAAGTATCAATCCAGATTTTACAGCCAAAATTAATATTTTGGCTGTAAAATCTGGATTGATATGGCGCAGGCGGTGTGAAATTTTTTCGGGGGGGGGGGGGGGGGGGGGGGGGGCGGGGGGCGGGGGGGGGGGGTGCAAATGGATGATCATCATCATCTTGGCCGCGCGCAAGAGACCGCCTTCCTGCTTCACTTGGTCTTCTATGGTCTTTTAGTTTCCACGGCTAATTTAAGATTAGCGCATCAATAAACAACCTTAATATAAAAGGTACCATCGCAAAATGCTACTGCTAATGCTATTTACTAACTAAGTAGGCGAACTACAACAACAGAGTGCCTTCAACATTCGAAACAGTTTTTATGCGGTTATTTCAACTTCCAACTGACGGCGGCAGATCTGATGTTTCATGTAACTAGAGTTAAAAGATACTACCAACAGCGGCGCCGGCTATGGCACCGACACCACTAGCGACGAGGGAGTTCCAGAACTGCGTGTTGTGTTTTTCATCCCGCACCAGCCCCGCGCGGTCAGCTTGCTCGTATATACCTAGCCTGTAAGGGTTTATTGGCACATTTAGAACAAAATTCCAGCATTTATGTGAACGCAGCTAACCCGCACATGCCCGCAACAGACGGCGTGATGGATTAGGTCCTCGCCAAGATTTGGGAAAAGTATTTTTTTGGCTTATGCCTCAACAGCGGAGCGACGCGCTTTCCGGTGCCTGCTTCCGGTAAAGAAGATGTCCCTATCTTCAAGGATGTAAATACACACGCCGACATGGTTAAATTATATTTCGTCGTAGGGACTACCATTCCTACCTAAACCTAGACCCTGTCATGTTCCGATGATGATAAAGTACATAGCCATTACAGTTACTGGCCTGAGGCACAAGTACCTACCTATCACCTTAATCCTTACAACGACAAGGCAACTGCGCCTCTAATTTTCTTGACACAAGCTAAAGAGGAAGCGAAATAGAATAACAGTAGTAAAACCTCGTAACATAGGTATTGCACCACGTAGCCTATCTTATCTATACTTCTATACTAATATTATAAAGAGGAAAGGTTTCATTTTTTGTTTGTTTGTTTGTTTGTATTGAATAGGCTTCGAAACTACTGGACCGATTTCAAAAATTCTTTCACCGTTGGGAAGCTACACTATCCCCGGGTGACATAGGCTATATTATATTTTCTAAAAAATTACGGATAATTAATAAAACTCCAATAATGTAACCCAAGGTGTAAAAAAATACCCAAAAAATTCCTTGCATCGCGTGTGCTGCGAAAACTATTGATGATAGAACAAAATAATGTACTACGACTTTGCAGAACACATCATTATCTACAAAAAGTGTCGCGACAGTATATGTCTCACTATTGTAGTTATGTCACAATAAGTGTTCTTTTATTTTTTAAATTTAATTGAAATGCCGCCGCTAAAAAACGCTCTTTATTTGTACCTTGGTATTACTCCTTATCAAAATCAATTACTTCATATTCACGACTGCTTCAATACCTTTATATAACTTTTTGAATTATTCAATTTAGATATTCCATTCGAAAGATATCACGAGTTTAAAAATGTGAATATTAGAAAAAAGTCGCGTGTTCGCCGCTCAGTCCGCTCGGCTATCTAGGCAGCACAGGGTACGGAAGGGGAATCAATGTCAATCATTTATAAAATCAAAGCAATACCCACCTTATACCGCTGCCGACTAGCTGAAAACCCGCCGACGGCACCACACCGCTGTACAAGGCGCGCACGCCGTCTCTCTTCACTATCGTCAGAATCGCGTGCGGTATGTTCTTGTACTCTCTCTGGTAATTCCCGTGCTTCATAAGCTCGCCTTGCAGCTGCATGCGTGTGCGCACAACGTCCAGAGGGTTCGTGACAACGCACGTGAAAACGCCGGCCATGCCGCCGATTAAAAAGTCCATCGCTAGGGGGATTGAGGGTAGGAACGCGTGAGGGAGCTACCTTAGTGTAATCCACGAGCAAACAGACTGGCAAGGAACCCTGTCGAAGTAAATCTACCAACATTCCGATTAACTTTGACAAGGTTCCATTCCATTCTGAACGCTTCGCCTGAGAGCTCTCATTCGATCTATCTTAACAAGGTTCCGTCACATTCTGATTGTGCGGATAGGAGTAGGAGACCTCCGGCTGACTGACAAGACAAATTGGCAATGGGTAGTCCACGTAGCTCACAGAACCGATGGCCGGATGGGGTGGAACAGTTCTCGAGTGGTGGTGATAATGAGGACTGATACGGAGTGAAAATGTTTTCACTATACTTATCAATAAACCCTTTTACATACAGTTCGATGATGATACAATGTAGCTAAAGTTCTGCTCATATGGGGTACCAAGCACCTAGACAAGTTCACGCCGTTGCGTAACGCTTTACCGTTAAGCGTGAATGGAATGTACCTACGTAGTAGGCAAATAGTGTCTTCTCTGGGTGAATGATAGGAAAGAAATATTGCCACGCGATTGCAAGTCTGATTTGTGTTTCCAAAGATAACTCCAATACATATACATCCACGCCCGTAGCCCTTATTGGTAGGCAAAGACAATCGATAATTGCAATAGGTATATTCAAATAAATAGGTAGGCACTAAAGGCTTTTCTACTTACCTAAAAGACGTCCACCAAAGATACGTCAAATATGTAAGCGAATTCGTAATTTTCAACATCTTCATGGAACACAGTTGTTTCCTCTAATACAAACCATAACAACAAACTGGAGTCTACTGGTATGATAGATATCACAACAAATTTTGCAGTTGGTAATGTACCTACTTATATTACTTTTTATATGCATATTTTCGTTTACATTACTTTTTTATTTTATTTTATTCGGTTTCTTATTTATACAGTAGTTTTAAGGTATAGTTTATTTACCGAAAATAGCATTTTGTCACTGACAAATAAAACGTTTTTCTTGACATTAGGCACCAAAAAAGTCCATTCATGAAAACTTCATTTTAGTTTTTTTATTCGGTCTATCTCAAAAAGACTGGAAAGTTATCTAACTTCACGGGCTTTTCTCTAATACAAAGAGGAACCATAACAACAAACTGGAATCTACTTGTATGATAGATATCACAACAAATTTTGCAGTCGTTTTTATTTTTATTTTATTCGGTTTCTTATTTCTACAGTAGTTTTTAGGTATAGTTTATTGGCATAAATTCCTAAAATTACTGTCAAATTTTACCGAAAAAAGCATTTTGTCAGTGTCAAATGAAACGTTTTCTCTTGACATCAGGCACCAAAAAAGTCTATTAAAAAGACTTCATTTATTATTTAGTTTTTTTTATTCAGTCAATCTCCTACATCCGGTGTCTGTACGATGCCTACACCCCATGGGATCAAAAATCAAATACTTATTTTATTTATTTATTCATTTATTTCAGGCAACTGAGGCCCATATTTATAAATACACAAACAACATAAATACAAAATAAACTAATACAAAATACAGACAATGATAAAACCTATACCTACATACAAATTATTATAAATTGTAAACTAATATATAAAAATATAATTACTACTTATACTATACTCCCTCTACGTAAGCCCCACCTACACACACATACATATACATAATTGAATACCTACAACAATAATTAATATACACATACTCCTTTGGCATACTAAGGTGGACTCAAACAGAGTTGGACGCCCTGGATAGAAGGGTCCATCTTCTGCTCCCTACACACCGTATGCTGCACCCACGCTCGTCTGTCATGAGACTGTACGTACTACGTAAGTCTGGAGGTCGTGGCTTCTTAAGCGCCAAGACCCTTTACAATCGTGAGGTGTGCAGTCTTAGAGATTACTTGATTAACAAGGAGTGTGGGATGCATCATGCTGTGGTGGCGGCAGACAGAGGCCTTACCCCGCTATCCTTGGCAAACGAGAACTGGCGCAAACCGAAGGTGCTAAGCATCATAGACCGCAAGGACGTATGGAAGAGCAAGGAGTTACATAAGCGGTTCTACAGGACCTTGACAGAGCCCGATGTAGATCTGCTCGCCTCGGTGAACTGACTACGCTTCGGAGATCTCTTCGGGGAAACAGAGGGTTTTGTTTGTGCAATTGCTGACGAGGTTATCATGACGAACAACTACCGGAGGTATATCCTGAACGACGGTACGATTGACATCTGTCGTGCATGTCGCTGTCCGGGAGAGTCACTCAGGCATATTACATCCGGTTGTGCTCGTCTTGCTAATGGAGAGTACTTGCACAGACATAACCTAGTAGCCAGGATTATTCACCAGCAACTTGCTCTTCTTATTATATGGTCTTGTGGAGTCTGAGCTTGGCATATTATAAATATGTGCCAGCGCCAGTTCTTGAATATGGTCTTGCCACGCTCTATTGGGATTGTTGGTTCATGGACAGGACTATTGTAGTTAATAGACCTGATATCGTGCTCACAGATCGATCGACGCGCCGAGCAGTGCTCGTCGATGTCACCATCGCGCATGACGGAAACCTTGTAAAGGCCGAGAAGGACAAACAGTGTAAGTACCTTGACTTGGCTCACGAGGTGACCGCCATGTGGGATGTTGATAGTCGTATCAGCCAACGGTCTCATAGCGAAGAGCCTTGACCAACATCTTAAGAGTCTCTCGCTAGATGGTTGGGACAAGGGCCAGATTCAGAAGGCGGTTCTCTTGGAGACGGCGCGTATAGTAAGGAGGTTCCTGTCTCTGCAGCCCTAACCACCGGTAGCTTGGGCCTCGCCCTGGTGCTGGCGGTGGCCAAGGGTGGTATAAGAGCGGCGGTGGCCAAGTGGTTACGGTAGCCGGCTCACAAGCGAGAGGTACCGTGTTCAGAGCTTACTGCGGCCATGTTGATTCTGATTATATTATAACATCTATATGTAACACATGGAATGCGAAATAAAGAAATTGAAATTGAAATGTGCCAGTGACTCTTCTGAGTTATGGTGTGTGTAGTTCAATACTAACCGACGCTCTTACGGTGAGGGAAAACTTCGTGATGAAACTTGCACATTCAGGCGACTAAATCTGTAACCATGGTGGTTGGTCTGTAACGTGGAGATCAGATAGCAGTCGCTCCACTGTAATTACCTGATCTGCCAAATCTTGGACCATGGTCAAGGTGGACCCCGGGCCCTCATGCGCGAGAGCATAACCGGGAAATTAACGCCAAGATGTTTATTATTTTATAATGCCTGCTTGCGCTAAACGATACCTTACTCAATTTAAAATATTCATAACAAGAAAAAGCATTGTACCAACATCAACCTAATGTGAAAACTAAACACGTTAAGTAACTCTTAAATTATGACACCGATTTTGTGTCTCCTAAATGCTCAGGAATATTTTATGACACCTTAGGAATCGCCTAAGTTTAGCGCTATCGGGCACGAGGGTCGTTAATTTAAATACTAATAAACCAATTAAGTAACTACTTTCGTATGTCTTATTTATTTTTTATTTATGCAGGTACTTAAGTACATGGCACTTTCAAGTAATACTTTTAAATGCCATTGGTAACAAAACATTGTACAACAATATAAAAAACATATCAATAACTTAGGCAACAAAATCTCACGTCGTGCTCCTTGGGATGGGAACCCACTAAAGTAAAAAATATGCATCTTAAAAATAATATTATAAATTACTTATTGACGAATCTTGCACCAGTATTGTTGCGAGCACTTCAATATTTTCTTTAAAATAATAACAATATCTCACCGTCAAAAGAACTTAGGAATTAGAACCAAGGTACAGTAGTGTTAAAACTGGCTTTTGGCTGGAGCCGACCAACTGGTAGTTGTAGTTGATGCTAATCCTTACGCTTTATCCTTACTATTTTATACTGCGTAAGGATTAATATCGACTGCAACTGACGATTGGTCGGGTCCAGTTAAATCGGAACTTCCGTTACTAGCTTAACTTATCATAACTTTAAGAGCCTCGCTCTAGGCGGTGGACCAACCGCCATTTCTCCCTATCGTCCGTTTTTAAATTCATCTTACTATATCTTGTGTTAACTATATACTCGAATTTTATCTTCCAACAGCTTCAGCTGGTCCCAGCACACCAGAAGCAGGACAGTATGCGGGCCAAGCCTCACGTAGTTGGCGACCACACCTTTGTAGAGCGACAACGCACCTTCCGTGCGCACCATTTTGACGAAACAGTCCGCCATTCCGGAGTACATTTTCCCGCGGTTTTGAGAGTCCACGGCTGTAGGACGGGGAAAATAAATAATTGTCAAGTACCTATCTTTTCAAAGCGAAGTGTGCAAAGCAGTTTAATTTCCACAGTGACAATCCACCACTTTTGGTGTCTACATGAAACCTAAATAAGTTCAATAATCGTAGATATTATGAGCGGTAGGAACATATCCATCAAGAAAGAAAGAATCACAATTTCGTTAAGCTCTCAGATATACATAATGTAATCAGATGAACAATCTTATTTTATCACTGGACCAGGGGGCTTACCTAATGGTAAGCCCCCTGATGGTAGATGGTAAGCTCTTATAGCAGGACCTAAATAGAACTGCCCTGCTTAGAACGAGACAGCGCTATACGTGCCACATAAGCTTGAGCCCCCATAAGCATGGTAAGCCCCCAGACAGTGATACAAAAGCCAATTAGACCCACCTTGATTCGACAACCTCGTGGCGACCACGTCGAACGGATTCAAGCATAGCGTCATGACAACGCCTCCGAGATTGGCGCCGACGAACGACAGCGCCAACGGCGTGTGTTGGAACCAGCCGCGCGCGCGCAGCCATTCCTTGGCCCACGCGAAGCTCACCATCTGGGAGCTGCTGCCGACCGCCCCGCGCGGGATTTGGGGCTGCACGCCTCGGAAGAGACCTGGGCGATTTGGGGGTAGTGTTGTTTAGTAAGCTGTGTAATTTAGCTGTAGTCTGGTTTTTTTTTGGTAGGTAATATTTTGTATTGGTCATGATTTTGGAGTTACAGGTGTGAAATGTCAGTGCCTGGCGATGACCCTCCAATGAAATGGCTAATGGGATTCTTCTCATATGAAAAGGTAGGTAGATAGGTATTAACTAGCAGTTGTAGTAGTAGTAGTAAACGTAGATGTTATGGCTGACAGTTACCGCTTACCAACAGGCGAGCTGTCTGTTCGTTTGTCGCTGAGTCTCATAAAAAAGGTATAATTGAATTTTTAGGTACCTACCTTTGACCCCCTCCTTCCCATAAATGTCAGCGAGGGCCCTCAGGGTGCCGCTATGCTTGTGCTGGTGGCCGACCGCGATCGCACGCGCCGCCTGCGCTTGCAGGCGAGTCTTCACGAGGAAGAACGGTGTCCCCGCGATGGACCCTAGGGCTCCGCCCACGCCCGCCGCGGCGGCGCCCTGCAGAATGGAAGTGCGCCCCGACGCGTCTGTGGTTAGCCCGCGCCGCTCGCATATGCGGTACACGCCTAATCTGCATGGGAATGCTTGCTTGTTGAAAGGCAGTGGCATATCAGCTTTTTTAAGAATGACTGATGAGTGATGGTGAACCCTCACCAATGCACCTCAGCACCGGTTCTGATCGAATTCTGTTCGGGTGACACCACTAGTGAGCAAATGCAATGTATATAAAATAATTTAAAATAAAGGAGACTACAGTCTCTCAAATCACAGTCATAACATAAATCTAGATCTATACCGTGTTCTAGATAGCGTCGCGCACTCATCTCCCATGACAAGTGGCTATCAAAAGTCACATTTATCATCATCATCTTCCGAGCGGTGAGTTCCGGCTTCTACTTATTCTTTCTACTTATTTATTATTTTCCATTTCGCCCGGTCTTGAGCATCATCGCGTAGTAAACTCATATCATATGAAAAATCTTAATTGTAGGTAATGAAAAATTGATTGCCATGTATAACGGTACAAAATAACCACGTACCTAAAAGTATTTAAGCAGAACTGGAATCCCATCATAGCAGGCAGGCCGTTCTGCAGTGCCACCAGGCCCTCCGTCCTCGCCACAGTAAGAAGGCCATGCAGCACTCCCTTGTAAGGTACCGCGTGGTGGCCACTCGCCTTCAGTTCCCCTTGCAACTGCAGTCTCGTCTTCACAACTTCGATGGGGTTAGTGAAGAGAGTTGCGAACATGGCCGACACACCGCCCATGGCCATGTCCGTGGCGTCGCGGCCGACCCCGTGCTTTGAGGCCATCTTAGGAGTGTTGAAATATTCTGCGGGAGAATTCGATGAAATCAATCATCTGTTTGTCACACACTAGAATTAGACAGATGCCTTGAAATTACGCCTTTGATCAACTTGCGTTTCGTAAAGGTTAGGTACAGTCAGTTGCAGAGCGAACTGACCCTCTACCATACATTTGACGTATGCTAGGGGGTCCATTAAATTCACACTGCAGCTGATTGTACTTAGATGGAACTAGGGTATTGGTTCTGCTAGATAAATAGTAGGTACGTAAGTTATATCTGTTATCATTATCACAGACCAATACATACAACTGTAGGTAACTGTAGCAATAGAAATACAAACGGATTTAGTTACCTAAGTACAACAAATTTCCGGTGTGACGATTTATGTACATTTCGACGGACTTATTTGGACTTAAATGGAATAGATACGTGCTAATTTATTTCAATAACATATCACGGCATTAACTTAAATTTTCGTATCATTGGCGATGGCAAAATTAACCTACTGCCTAATGTGATTAAATAAAAATTTATTTAAAATACCTGTTACTTTTCGGACGTCTTTTAGCCGTGATTTAAAAGCAATAATTGCTACATAATAAGTTACTAACGAGTTCAACTAAGTAATTAGAATGCCGTTAATAATCACACTTCTCGTCACCTAATCGATTTATGTACCTTCCTATTAGATTAGAAGACTATGTAGTTAGGTCAGAAGTAGAATAACCCTGACCTAAACATTGAATTTTATGAATAAATCAATTAATAACATAATAACCTAACCGATAACCACCGACCAAGTTTACACACACTCAAATATTTTCTAAACTACTGGACCGATTTCAATAAAACAAAGCTAAGAACCATCTCGGTAAACTGGCTTTCAAAGAGATAAAACCGCATTCAAATCTGTCCGTCCCTCGCCCATCCGTTTGGGAGCTACGATGCCACATGTCATACTTATTTGTCGCCCCTTTTTGTCGGGGCTTAAAAATCTCCACAAACATGTATTGAACAACCTATGTGGTATGGTATACCGTTCGGCATTAAATAAATATTAATGCGAAAGTTTGTGTGTGTGTGAGTCTAAACGAATGGGCGGATTTGGATGAAATTTGGTAGGTAGCTGGATCAGGGTTTGGAATAACAAACTACTTTTCACGACCAGCTAGTTCTAGCAGTAAATAAATAAAACAAATATCCATACCAACTATAGGTAGTTTTATTTCGCCTAGTGAATATTGTAAATATGCAGATTCCAAATTAATTACATTTTTTATTACAATGACCAATGAGTTTCTAATTACAATAAAGGCACAGCACACGTTACAAGTCTACGAAATAAGGGTTTTAAATGTAGAAAAATACCTCTTTTTAAATACCTACTACTCAAGTCTAATATTCGTCCATACAAATCGTCAGTTCCCTAGGAACGCTTATCGACGTAATAATATTTTGATTTAACAAGCAATTAAATAAATTCAAAATACAAATATTGTGGTAGCCAGGCATATGCATTGTATTTAAATTATTATAGCATATGAATATTTCAATAGTTTTGACATCAAAAGAAATAAAAATAGGTACGTATTGTTTCTAAAATATCAATTTGAACTAGACATAGGAGGAGTATATGAATAAGTATTTGACTATTTACCTAACTAATCGTATTTAAAAACTAAGGTTAGTGAATGGCAAGAAAAAATACATTTTATCTATTGTATCTACCTTATAATTTCTATTTATGAGATATTACCTAGGTATATTCTATAATAATCTCAACAACTACATCCTGTAGCAATACAAGTCGAAATTATATGATATGAACGCTTAGGCAATCGAGATTACGCAAATAAATTACTATAGGGTAAAACCTGTTGATATTTTATTTTGTACTGTGGTCATCCCCAATATTCGAGTTACTTAATACTGATTATATAAGGTTACTTTGCTATGTAAACATATTTAGTTAAGGCCCACCCAAACAGGTGCGAGATAACGCTCGACAATATCACGTGCGTTTTTGCGATAACGCGTTATGCGTCCTTTTAACGGGCACGCAGCTGCGTTCCTATCGTCCTGTAAGAACTACGTCATTTATAATATCTCTTAATCTCATTGGTCACCAATGATTGGTGGTAAGTCTCAATAGGCATTGTAAACTCTTGCAGGAAGCAGGAACACAAGCGTCCTACTTCTATTTCTGCGTTATTATCGCAGCGGTATCTTCTTAGATATGCGTTCTAACTCATACAAAATGTACTCTGAACAGATATTATTTATGTATTTGTTTACACTTCATGCATAATACAATGATATGTAGAAGATCTTTAAATTTATATCTACAGCATACATATAGAATGAATAACTGCCAGTCTCGTTCGCATCCTCATTATCTATACAGAAAAAAAGTAAACTTTTTGTTTGTTTTGTTGATCTGGTAAATCATTATTATCGTTACATAATTCACTACAATCGTTATAAATTTTTTACCTACCTACATTGTCTAATAAAGGAAACCTAATCACTATCTAATATAATAATCCACTGGAACGCTAATCATTGGGGTCTTATGCACTATCTTAAAGATACCTACCTACCTATGAGAATATAACAAATGTATAATTATAAATAAACATTTACAAGGTATATTGCACTGGGTCTATAAAATAAAGCTTTTTCTGATTTACCGTTTTTATATGTATATAAATCAATCCATATAACATTATTTTCCATATTCGTTCGTATTATTAATCCATATAACGCGAACAAATAAAATGCACAATAGTTAAGATATACACCCTCTTTATATTGCAGCTTTATGTTCGTTCGACTGTACGTAAATACTTATTTAATCTTTGAATGGTAATCCCTACAACAAAAATATATTTCAAGAGGACATTCGTTTACAATTAATTGTTCTTAAATGCTGATAATACGTTAAAGTAAAATGCTTAACTTTGCAGTGTAGGTACGTTTAATACGTAGACAGATAAGTAATACTTTATTTTATTAGGTATTTTTAAAAATATTTCGATCTTAAGTGGTAAGAATAAAAGGAGATGTATGAAAAGAATTGTGGATATATGCTAGGCAGACACTATCGACCGGCCAATGGCGTTACTAACCTGAGTGGTTCAGTGGTCGGTCTGCCACTGTCCCGGGTCTGATTCCAGGCTGGTCAGAATAATTTCTGTTGTTGTTTATTTAAAGTTTATCAGTTTTCTAACACCCATAACACAAGCTTTGCTTACTTTGAGGCTAGATGGCGCTGTGTGTATTGTCCAAGCATTTCATATATTATTTATATAAAGCCGTGAGCTTTATGTATGTATGTACGTATTTAAAAAAATACATCTTAACATCAAATCAGCTCGAATCTAAACATTTCTGATCATACATGCCTTCATTAATTTAAAATAAAATTTAGATGTCACTGGGAAGGTTAGGAACAGTAATAAAATAAAATGTGACATTTACAAAAAATACAGCACTATCTAAGTAGATGTGATGTGTGTGTATACTATATCGTAGATCTAACTTTGGTTTCGTTTTTTCAGTCACAGACAACACAATAAACGAATTAAGCCTCGACGACGACAGAAACATCCAATATTTCTGTCGAACAACCTAGAATTTTTTTTAACTACTTACATCTATGAGTGTTAATGTAATTCGAGGGATAAGACTGCCAGTTTGACACAGGGCAACTTAACAACGCACTTGCAGTTTACCATTTTTTTATCACATGATGAAGCTTAATGGCACGAATGGTAGATAGATTGTCACCAATCTCTTTTGCTCCCACATTTAAGGCGAAAGAACCAGTCTTTTTAATTTTGTTTCCTTTTCTGCTTTCTAGCACCAGTCTTCTAATCACGCTTTCAACTCAATACTTTTCTGTAGATCCTTGAGCATGTCCCAGAAAACGAGAAGTAGCACAGTATGTGGTGCTTGACGCAAGTAGGACGGTCCCATCCCCTTGTAGAATGCCAGTAGGCCCTCGGTTCTGGTGATCTTGCGGGCGCAGTCACCTATGCCCTTGTAGAGGACACCTCTGCCTTCTGCGTCGACGGCTGGAGGAGAAAAAGTAGATTTAACACTTGAGTTACTTGCGTTGGGTAGATTAACCGTAAATACTTTGCTTTGACGTTCAGCTAAGCCCCTGTGCTGCCATGTACCAAAGACTCTTTTCCGAGTTACAGTATAGGAAAATGTCGCGTCATTGTAATTACCTGATCTGCCAAATCCTGGATTTTGCCCACGACTTCGTCCGCATAAAATTCTGTTATTTATGATAGACGTAACACACTTTTTTTTACATACAATGGATCCATTAAAAACCACGAATTTGTCCTTTCCCAGGTTGCCAAACTTTAACCAAATCTCTTCTGTTGTGTGAGGTATGCCTTACCTTGATTATAAAGCCTGGTCATGATGACATCCATTGGCGTGAGCACAACAGTCTTGATCATCGCGCCGATGTTGCTCGCCACGAACGCGGACAGATACCGAGACTGCTGGAACATGTTGTTTGCGTCCATCCATTCCTTGCACCTATGGAGTTCAAGAAAATAACACTTTAGAATGAACTAACACTTCATTAACTTCAGTTTACTTCAAAAACAGTTCAGTACTTCCATTGTACAACCACGCTACAGCAGTGTTTCCAGACCGCTACGAACCTTCATGAAACAAGCCTACACTCCTATCTCAAAGGCTGGCAGCGCATTCGCGACTCCCCTTGGTGTTGCTGTTCACGGGTGGCGGTGATCATGCACCATCAGGTGACCGGCTTGCTAGTTTGCTACTCTCTACCAAAAAATTAGTTTGTTCATACCAAGGCCATTCCCCGTGAGATAAACATTATCATCCTGCAGCGGTACTCGTGACCCGGTACAATATTGGGGCCTTATAACACCTTTCTCATTCGCATTTCCCAATCCTCCTGGCGCTACAGGTCGCCACAGCGGTGATCGCTTAACATAATTTGAGCTTCAGTTTTTTATTCTTGGGAGAGGACATTGTTAGAGATACAATATTTAACATCCTTGCAGCCAATCCCGGCTTAAGCCAGCCAGAGACCGCATTCCTACTCTTTCTTCTCCACTTCACCCGAACTTCGGCATCATCGCATCCTAAGCCGTTTACTGTCGCATCCGACTCAGCGATGGGCCGCCTAACCTTTTTCGTTAAAAGTTTCATTAAATTGTCCATACCCAGCATTGGTACACATAAACAGTAAATACTTACATAGCATAGGCGGCGATTTGTGAAGCTGAACCCATGGAATTCCTCAACATCATTCCATGAGCACCTCTCCACAAGCCATATAGACCATTCTTTCTATAAATCTTCTTTAGGGCATAGAATGATCCTCTATGGGCGTGCTGGGTACCCACAGCAATCTTCTCAGAGGAGTAAGACATTAGCTGAGTCTTCACTTGCTGCAGTGGACTGCCGAAGAAGGCTCCCGACATGCCTGACAAGGCTCCAAAGAATAAGCTGTTTCCAAGCTGTGTCTGTCCTTTACTATCTCTCAGTAGGCCATTGTTGTCTGCGTGCTGGTATATGCCTAATCTGAAAGTGAATTTTAATTATTTACTGAACTTTTATCTGAGAACTAAAGCATTAAGCAAGAATAAATTAGTCACATTTCATTTACTTATTGTCAATCATTATTGTTGCTGTGAGCTGAAACACAAAAAAAAATTATGCTCTATCCAAAATAAGCAATTAATCACAGCAAATTATTAACTTCAATGTTAAATATCACAATCATCAATCACAATAAAAGCCCAACAAAGTTAAGAAAACTTACAAGCAAATCTAACCTCAATGTGTTAAAGAAAACTAATGTCACACTCACTCACACTCATTCTACACTTTGTTTAAACATAAATCTATTCACCGGACTCCGTTCACTAGTAACTGGAACCATAACGCTGGTACCAATCCCTTCTGTAGAGCAGCCAACCCATCGTGCTTCACTATTGTGTACATTGCGTGCGGTATATTCTTATAATACACGGCATGTTGACCTCTTGCACGTAGCTCCCCTTGCAGTTGCATTCGGGTCTTGACAACATCGAACGGGTTGCTGAAGAAGCCAGCACCGACACCAGCTACCCCACCGACCACGAAATCCATGTCTACGAAATATTATATGAACTACTTACTGCACTTCTTTTATTTATTCTAAAGGAGTTCTACAGAACTTAAGTATATATTTAATTATAAGAATGCGTGTAAAAAATATCACTTTAACATTATTTCATTTGTGCACTAATAGTTTTTAGAAACGTATATTGTGTATTGCCAATGAATAAATAAGTAAATTTAAAAAAATATATAGTTTTAAATGTTTAAAAGCTGTCATCTTAATCCGCTGACCTCTAGATTACTTGAGAAAGCAAATGTGGTCAAGAGATTAAAACCAAACCACATGATTTGAACAGATGCGGCACTGGCCTCCTACTCTATAAAAGTCTGATTGTTCAAACAATCTGATTATTGTCTGAGAACCGATTTCAGATTTGTAATTCCCACAAAAAAGTTTTAATAATATTTAAAATTAGCAAGGTAAAACTGTATTCTTACTTGATAATGTACTGCAATTTTATAAATAACTCTTTTGTGTCTTAAGCGGCAAGCTAAAGATAGGTGCAAGTCACCGGTTAGTAATAATCACAAGTCAGTGTTGAATCACATAGTAACTTTACGCAAACTGTCACATGTAAACTTCCTTATTGTTATCGTCATATTAAAACTGATAGTACAATTACGCTCATTGCATGTACTATTTACGTAATTTGTCCAAAGGTTTATCAAGTGAAAACTTTCAAACTTCTTACTAAAATAATTTTGAAGTGTACTTTACCTGGATCTATAAATGAAATCACTGCAACTAATATCACGAAATCATTATCTCCCGTTTGATGCACAACTCACTAACACGGGTAACGCAGACTGCATTGGAATCCGGAGAATATTATTCATGGAAAATTTATTTTCGCAGTGTTTCGTAATAAATTCCTGCCTATGCAGCAGCACTTTACTTACGTTACGTACGTCAAACGCGTCAATCAACGTGACATTGACAGAATCAGCTGACTTGTTGCCACGGACCGATAATTTTTTTTAGTAGGCATTGGCATCTAGGGCCACTAGTAAAACGAAAAAAATAAGTTTCTGCTGAAAAATAGCGTTCAATCACAGACATATAAAATTTTATCTTTTTAAAAAATTTCGTTTATTTTAAAGCCGTAGCCACAAAGAGATTGGAAAGTTAGCTATCTTCGACTGGCAATTTTTTTTCTGTGCGTAGCCATGTCTGCACTCACCCACAATAGCACGATATTAAAATATTGCAAGTTCTAATGAGACTTCTTGGAGCAACCTGAAAGCTTAGTTCCGTGGCATTTCTCCACCACTATACACTTTTACAGGTAATTTGTTACTCATTAAACTATCACTAATGTGAATCAAAACCCGAAATCTATATAAAAATACATATAACACAACATTAAAAAATTGTGTCTGTATTGAATATATTTACAAAAAAATAATTTATGGCGATGAAGAAATATTATAAAATGAGAATTCTTAAAATTTTTGACTGTGTTTGTACACGCTAATCTCCGGAACCACAGAACGGATTTAAATGAAACTTTTTTGTTGTATAGTTATTAAGCCTGGGCAACATATAGGGTATAATTTTTGTTGGAAACTGGAACACCTGATGCACACTCATGATGATATTGGTACAGCAGCACTATGCACGACAGGCAAGCTAAATAATAGGAGTAGTGGGCTATGCCGATAGACTTCCTTTCTAGTGTTTATCTTAGAGTTCCTGCATTATAATATCACTATGTCTTACGGTACGGGAGAACATCATGATGAAACCTACTAGTTCAAATTAAAATCAGGAGATTGAATGTGTGACCATGGTCAGGTTCCCCGGTTAACAGGGCTACGAAGGTCAGGTGGCAGTCGCTCCATTTTAATTGCTTGATCTACAAAATGCTGGGTCAAGGTGCACGTCGGGCCCTCGGGCGCGAGATCACAGCCGCCACATTACACATTATCGCCAATATAACCAATGTGACTGTAGCGACATCTATCGCTCCAATAGAGAAACTCCACAATACTCGCATTACGAGTACACGAACACAAGGTTGGCAAGCATCCGTACATAGATGACGGTCACCGTTCCTGCATCGAGCTAGAGAAGTGTTCCAACTGCCGCGATATAAATACTACTTCCGACAATGGAATGTCGGATCCCTGGTCACAACACCCGGTCAGGTAGGTAATTACCCTTTTCCACCTTCACCATCTCAGCTTGTCAACATTGGTGGGTGCCTTATACCCTTCACCACCAAAGTGATTAATTGTATGGACCCAGAGGCCACGTAATTCCAATTCAGTTATGCAAATATAAACTTTACCAAATTTATACATACTTTTCATCAGTTATCAGTTGTCGCTTCGCTTTATTTGCAGGAAATTGATGGGAAATAGGCAGGGAAAAGAAACAATGTTTGTATCACAATAATTTATTTTTACAAATGAGTTATGGATCACAACAGCTCAAAGGTATATAAAAATCTGTTTAGAATTGTTAAAAATGACATCCTCACAAATGACAAAGTAAATTAAACGAATAATAAAGGGAAAGAAACGATGTATTTACACAGTTCCGGCGAGTAAGTGAAAAATTAACTCCATCGCGAAGGCACTCGACGAATTCATTAAACTTTACAATGGAAAATATTAAGTAGCACATATTGAGCTCATAGTGCATTCACTAAATTTCTCTATCTAACAACATACCGGCAACGGCCACTCCTAGTGAATAAAATTTCAAATTGTACATCAAACGCCAACAAGTCTACGTCTACTCCGATATGGAATTTGCGACAACATCGATCAAAAATTTGGTCCCTGGGCCGGGCCCGCCGGGCGGCGCCGGCCCGAGCTACTCAACGTACATTACTCTGTTAAAACCATCTAAACACTTAGACACTACAATAATAATGTCACGCGATGTGATCGACACATAACAATTTACTCTAGGTAAGTAAATGGGCGGGCGGCGGGGCCGGGCGTATGTACATGGCCGCCGCCCGCCCGCCGCCTACGCTACGGGTAATCTTAAGAACACAATTTACAAGCCTTCGCTCTACATACGTTCGCGTATAATTATGCGTTTTGTACCATCTCTGTAGGAGCGCGATTGGGCGAGGACCGGCCGCGGTCGCCGCCGGTCCGCGGAATCGGGCCCCTACCACTATATAATACAGCTCGTGTATCTATCCTAACTTAACGCTACGTATTTACACTTCGGCGCCGCTTCGGGTCGGGAGACACGCAGCGCCTGCTAGCCACTACCTGGAACACGTAATAAAGCAAATTAAATTCAGTTTATTGCAGTTAAGTATACTGGAATTTGGAATCAATCACAAACAGCTCGTAAAGGTGCTCCCCGCACCGACGAGAAGGTTTTGTAAACATTTAGAAACATCCGGTGTGGTAAAAATCAAAGTTTAGAAATGTTTCAGTTTCAGATACAATTATAAACATTTGTATTCAAAAAGAAACTTTTTGCATCATGTGGGGTCAGAGCACTTTACAAGTCCATAGTTCGACTTGAGCCTCCTTCAGATTACTGGAGGAGTTTCCACTAATCTTCACACTTAACACGTAATTGTGTAGTTGAAAATACACAATAAAAATGCCGCAGCCTATTTGCAGGACCGCGGCGGGCCTAGTCGATTTCCCTCTAAGATATAAGACTATTTAATTACTGTCTCTTTACCACTTAACAATAAATGGTAACCGCCGCGCATGGACAAGAGCAACTCTCAGGGGGTCGCGTTGCAGGCACTGTAAGAGGCATTGTTGTAAATATAAGCAGTGGAGCTCACAATATGTGACAGTAAGCAAGACAACATATTGCAGCTACAGGATGTACAGAGGAACCTGTAGAAGCTGCCCTCGTGAACCAAAGGCGCCGCTAGAATATGAGCGCGCGGGCTGACAGCGGCGGGCCCTGTATGGATGCAAGAGGCAGAAAAGATAATAAATAAATAAATAATCTTTATTGGAACATAAACAATATACATTAAGCACTAGTGTACGGTAACAACAGCATCAGTTTTCACTGTGTCGCTGTCATATATCAGGATCCTAGCTATCACTCGATAGAGTCTGCTTAGTATCCACGCCTGTGGGTTGAGACCTGAGAGAGTGTCTGTCTTTCCAACTCGCCTGCTGCCCACCGCCATGGCGCACCATAACGGCTAGCAAACAAGAGCGCTGTCGGCCGGCGGCGGGCATACGGGCGCGGCATAAACGTCAGACTCATTACTCTATTCTCTCCCCTCTGTACTGAGATCTAAGACTAATGTCTACGTATATCCAACTCGCCTGCAGCACACCGCCGTGGCGCACCACAGCCGCTAGCAGATGAGCGCGCGGTCGGGCGGCGGGGGGCGCGCGGGGGGCGGGCGCAGGCAGCCGGCGGGGGGCGCGGGGGCGGGGGCGGCGGGGGCCGGGGGGGCGGGGTCGCACTCCGCGGCGGGCAGCTTCGCCGGCTTCTCGTAGTCCGGCTGGAACTTCTTGCAGAGGGCGAGAACGGAGGGCGGGTGCGGGTGCGATTTGCGGGAGACCTAGGTGGAGAAATAGGTATTGGTTATTGTATGTTTTCTTAGATTAATCACTGTATTTCGTTTATTGACAGCTGCATTAGTATCTCTTGACACGAAGAGGTTTGAGGGCGCCGCATTCGCGTTCTCGCGATGACAACTGTCAGATCAAAGGGAACCATTTTTGTGCTCACCGATGGGCGCCACTGTCGAATAAGGTTCACGTCAAATAACGCCCTCCATTGGCCGAAATCCACTGTCAACTTAGACCGCTTCATTCTGGCCAATATCGCGTGGTATTTCGACAACGGACCTTACTCGCCAGCGGCGCCATCTAGCCTTCATCTAGCCCTCATTGGTTTTAGCCGTTAACCTACCTTAGGCGTGGAGGGTGCGTCCGGGAAGGTGGGTGAGATGTCTCTCGCATGCGCGTGCTTCAGCCGCTTGTCGCGCTCGTCCGCGTCCTCGCGCGACGGGGACGCCGCCCGAGACGGGACGCGCTCTGGAAACATTATTTGGCCGTGTTAGTGCTTGAAAAACAAAATTTCCAAACGGAAACAAAGGTTCCAGTTTGCCACTTATGAAGACGGAACTATGATTCCCATGGGCATCGAGACCCATGTGCGAATAGAGATTCGCATGAGTGGTCATGTGCGCGAATTGGTGATTGGTGTATCTTTGGAACCGTATAAGACAGATACTTGAATTTTTTATGGAATGTGTGTTGGTATGCCTCTCCATTACAACAAATAATACAATTTTAAGTGGATTCGCGCAAGTGTACCAGATCCCCCATATAAAACTAGCTATTTGAATGGAAGTCCACTGGTAGATTGCAGCTTCCTCGCCATTAGTGAGATTCATTTCCACGATTGAAGTTCGCAGCTTTGAAAATAGTAGACAGAAATGCTGCTACCCATTTTCTGGTCCATGGAGGCCCTAGTAGGGGCTAGTCCCTAGTGTATAGTGCTCTTCATACAGCCTCGGAATTGGGTGGGTTCTTAAATATAATTATGTGTATTATGTATGAAGCTGCGTTTCCGAATTCTGAGACAACACCCTAACTAAAGTCAATCTAATCAGCGCACAGTGTGACGCCCCATACACAAAAATATAAACATACATTATCTATTACACATGTTTTGAGTATGCTTTATCATTAAGCAGAAACCAGACTATCTAATGGCAAAACCGAATTAAATTACTTGTAGGCTAGGTATAAAGAATATCGTTCCAAAGTACCCACTTTTAAATCATTTACGGAACGTCCAATAAATTCGCTGTTAGACATTACTTACTGTGCATTGTTTTGCTTATATTGTAACAAGTTTCGCATTAAATTATCATTGTTGAATTATTGCTCTGTATCTAGATCTAGTTATTTGCTAAATAATCTATTATTATGGGTGAGTATAGATTATTCAAAACCATAAGGTCGAATAATATATATTTGCAACTTTATCGAAGCTTTTAAAAAAATCATCTCATTATATCTTTCTACTATTTTTTATACATGTAGATGTACTATTGCATATTAATATTAGATTAGTTTTATTTGCCGAATGTTGCCCAAATAACAGTTATTGTTTTTTAGGTAGTAAATCAAAAGTAACATATAAATCATGTTTTGAAAGAATTAAGAATATCGCCAGTAAAGAAAAATTCGACGTGATAATTTGTCATATACAGGATGTATATGGTTTGCATCAGTGTCCCGATCACATAAATAAAATACTCATTCATGGCCCTGCTATCATTGCATCATTTTTTGTGCCTATCGGTATTTTATCAGAAGAGGCTTTGGAGTGGAGATATAAAGATTTTAGACGTATACGTGAACATCACACTCGCAAAACTTCTAGATTGAATACCAACAAGGACATCATGATGAGACTTTTATTAACGTCTGATCCGGGTATTGCTAAGTATCGGAAATTCACTTCTAACAATAGGAAATTTAATAAAGCGATCGAGGCCTATATTGAGACCGATGAGAATAAAGAAAATTTCGACATATCGTTGTTAGGTAGTTCATCGAACTAAAAAACATCATCAGATAGTTAATAATATTTTTGTTGTTTGTAAAAAAAAAAAAATTAATTTGCATTGATTTTTTTTTCTTTGTTTGTAACTCAGAATATCAAAAAAGGTATAGAAGGCTATACACAAACTTACAAATAGTAATATGTCCTTACAATCAACTTATGATTTTTAAACGTTTCTCCCATACATTCGTCACACTGTGCAGCGGTCACAAAGATTTAGTTAGACGGTATAAAATATAAAAATCAACCACCCACCTGTCTCATCATCGTAGGTCCCATTTGCGCCCTTGCACCCGTTGACACCATTAATTCCGTTGTGGCTATTTACGCCGCTAACACCATTTAAACCATTCGCACAGCTGTGGCCGTTCACGCCGTTCACATGGCCGTTGGATCCATTCATTCCGTTGTGACCATTTATTCCGTTACTGCTGGTTCCGTTGTGGCCGTTTATCCCGTTGACACTGGTTCCACTGTGGCCATTTATCCCGTTGACACTGGTTCCATTGTGGCCGTTCATTCCGTTGCTGGTTCCGTTGTGGCCGTTCATTCCGTTGCTGGTCCCGTTGTGGCCGTTCATCCCGTTGTGGTTGGTTCCGTTGTGTTCCTTCTCTTCGTCCTCGTCGTCGCTGGCCGCGTCGTCTTCGGCTTCGGCCTCGAAACCGACGCCGACGATGGCGCGCGGGATATCCGACACGTCTTTCAACCAGGGGTGCTCCAGGCACTCTTCCACTGTAAGACGGCCCCTGGAAAATGTAGATGCTTGTGTTAGCCTTCAATAATGAGGTATTTAATTAGAATTCTTATTAACACGAAACAAAGTAGATATTTCTACAACATTAGCAAGCTTATGATGATCAGAACAATAATCATAAGCTAAGAACTAATAGATTTATCAATTTAACATATTAACCGTGTCATACGGTAAACAGGCAAGCGGGTCACCTGATGTAGAGTGGTCACCGCTGCGTATTAGTATTAGTACTGCGTATATAGATATTAGCAACGCCAGGGGCATCGCCATGACGTGGCCACCTCTAAAACCGCAGGACGCGTTGCTCTGCTCTTACACATAAGTTTCCAGCAACTCAAGAAGCCATCACACCGTGTCTTATAAAGCATCATCATCATCCTGACGTCGCATGGGATCCAGGCGAGATCCTAAGTAGCCCCACAAACAACAGGGATATCTTCAAGAAAGAGTTGAAAAGGTTTTTACGGGGTCGGCAACGCGTGGGTGATGCCCCTGATATTGCCAACGTCCATAGGCGGCGGTGACTGCTTACTATCAGGCAGGCCGTAATCTTGTGTGCCACCTTAGTGGTATAAAAAACCTTGAATATTCTGGCCTGCCTTGCCAGTTTGCCTCTGGAACATGAACACACGTTCATTGAACACACGTTATGTTTAATTGAAGTCTACGCCAAAATGTACAACGGTCGAAATGTATATTTATGACTAATTGTTACAAACGACTCACTCAACTATCAACTCACTTTGGATCAACGACAAGCGTCTCCCTGATGAACTGCACGGCCTGCTGCGAGACGCCGCGGAACAGGTTCTTCGGGAACGAGAGCTGGCATTGCGCGATGTTCAGGTAGGTCTCCTGCTTGGTGTCGCCCGCGAAGGGGGAGTAGCCGCTGAGGAGGACGTAGGCGAGGACGCCCACCGACCATATGTCTGCGGCCAGGGACAGCGGCTCGTACGACAGGATCTCGGGCGCTGGAGATGGATTTTAAGGGTTGATAAATACGATTGGCTTATCAGAACTTAGAGTTGAGATTCAGTTCGCACAAAATTAATACATTTTCTGTTAATGTATAGGCTTTGGGTAGTAGACTATAGACCTCAACTTCTTTGAGAGAGATTAATAATATCATACTAAATTATAGAGCATGGTTGGTACATTTTCATTTGATACCCTTTCGTCCAATTCCCTGTTTGTCAAATTTTTTCCTTCTTTCTTCGCTCAGTAGTTTTGACATTAACTTAAGAAAATGTACGTACAAACGTTTGTGCTCCAATTCAACGAATACAATACGAAACATTTCCGCGTTATTAGAGCAAAACACAGAAAACAATCAAACATAACCCGCCAATATAACACACTGACATGAGCAACGGGAACCAAATCAACATTTCTCACTCGACTAACAATAACACATAAAGCCTTAACAGACAACATCATATCACAATCCCTCATTTGTTTCCAATCAAAATTAGGTCATCTACGGAGATACGGATCTGACATTACATCACTCTTGTATGGAGTTGAAACGACCTCATGCGTTGCTTCATAGTGTAAATCCGACGTTACGCTGTCCGAACATGCCATTACATTTCCCTATACAACGATGGTCTACAATGATATAACGGCCGATAACACGCACACGGCACATTATGAGCACGTAATGTATGAATCATTCTAAAGACTTCTGTAAACTTAATATTGTTGCTACGTTATTAACGGACTGTGACCATTTTTTCACGGTCTCAAATGCTATAATGAATTTGCATTCCCAAGAATAGTGAATGAAGTAAGAGTGCATACATTTTCACTTAATTTACTCGTCAAGGAAGTCTTTTCCGATCAATCGAGCGTGAAAACGTTTTTATTGGTGCATTGTTGTTAAACATGTATTCATACTTTTAAATACCGTGTTAAATACAGCCCATGTAAATTGCAGTTGTTGTTAATTGGTATTAAGATCCAAATTCACACATCACATTAGTACGTATTAAAAACTACGCAACGGAATTAAAAAAGGCTTTCGCTATAGATTCATAAGATGGTTTAGAATTTTAGATGCTCTTTTGTATTCGAGGAAGGCCTGTTCCATTTCAAACCCTTCTACAGATTATTTCATACAAAGAAAATATCATTCAAATTTTCTGTTGTAGTGACACAGCTCAACTGAATTACTCATCTCTGCCTAGCCGTTTGGGAAAAACAGTCATGCCAATATTTGTGTATAAGAAAGAAAGGATATATAACCCAACTCACCGACATAGTCCCTTGTTCCGAGAATCTCACGAACGTGCAGCCCCGGGTGTATGGCGCGGCTGATGCCGAAGTCACAGATCAGCAGCTCTTCGCCACTAGCTGAGAGCAGCAGGTTCTGTGGCTTAAGGTCCAGGTGGGCGACGCGGCGCGCGTGTAGGTGTTGCAGGCCTTCCAGGACATGGCGGAGAGCTCGGCGGGCCGCGCCCTCCGTCAGGCGCTCCTCCTCGTCTAACAGGTGCTGGAGCTCCCCACCGGCGCACAACTCCAGTACTATGGCTACTTCGGAACGGGTCTCGTACACCTGGAAAGGGGTAGTGGGTGCGGTTTAGTGTGATGAAAAGCGCTGTTCTTTTATTTGGTTCAACAATGAGCTGGATTTGCAGAAGTTAGATACGAGTCATCATCATCATACAAGCGGTCAGTCCCGGCAGTTCTGCCAGGGTCCGCTTTCTGACTCATTTTCCTCCATTTCGCCCGGAAGTTAGATACGAGTATATGGTGGGAAAGCCCCTCGGCAAACGACCCGCCCGCACGCACCAGTATCAGTTTTTGGAGAAGTTTGTTCCAACATGTAGGTGGCCCGTTTACGTGTTTGTCAGGGCAGTGGGCGTCTTTCGGCTGGTTTGATGATATGTGGGTACCAAATTACCAACCTCGTGCAGGTCACGACCCGGTCGCAGCGAGCACACAGCGCGAGCATCGCCACCTCAAGACTTCCTAATGAGCTTGGCCGCGTACTCCGCGCCGGTGACCAGGAAATTGCGGTTGCGGGTTCCAATACAGTATAAGCTTGTCCTCGAGCGCGCCTGAGTGTTAAAACTCAGGCCCTCTTTATCCACAGTAGTTGAAGCGGCGGCAATGAGTCAAAACCCGTTAAAAAATATGGATACCAACCTCGTGCAGCCTCACGACGCGCTCGCAGCCGGAGCAGAGCGCGAGCACCGCCACCTCGTGGTGGATCTCGCGCGAGGTGTCCGCGGCGCGGCGCCGCTTCCTGATGAACTTGGCCGCGTACTCCGCGCCGGAGACCAGGTGGCGCAGCTTGCGGACCGAGGCGAACTTGCCCCTGGAACGAGGAGAGGTGCCAGGTTAGGATTGGTGCTGTAGACGTTTCCATGTGGGAGACCTGGGGCTAACTAAAATGCTATAGGCACCGCTATCGCTTATGACTTGCCATCTAGCTAGTTCGGTAAGGGGAAGCGAATGGAGTGACGAGATCAAGTTTGTTTGTTTGTTTGTATCTCTTTTCAGTTTCAAAACAAGTCATTAAACTATCGCATATGCTATCGTCAAGAGATAGGCGGTCATGCTCCTGTGTAGCCCTTGTACTGTAACCTACGATTCAATAAAAAAGACTAAACAACTTTTTATAAACTACAATCAATACATATTAATCATGGTCAAGGATAGGTCCGGGATTTTGACACCAAGATGATTTTTTACCTACTATCCATACATCTTAATAATACTGAATGTGTCGTAAAAAAGAACTAACATGCCGCCAATAGGGAAACTCGACTGAAGAAAAGGCCTAATAAATAAGTGACCGAACGTACCGTGAAATTAAACACCTAAAGCTGCACGATCTATTATGTTGTTGCCTGACCCTATTATACATGGTCATAAAACAGTACCTACATATAAGGGAAATAGTTTATCGAAAATTTCACGCCAATTCAAGGACTTTCGCTGCGTACACGCATTTGGGTAAACTCGACACACGCCCTAGAAAGTTGTGTAGGTATCAAGTACGACCATCGAAGTGTTTAGTACATACTTAACTAGCGCCTAGGCGCTGTGCGTGAATGTAGTTAGTGACGGTGCTAAATCTCATTTAAAACTTTCTCAAACAATGTTTCTGTAATGGCGATTCTGTTGATCGGAGACGTATGGAGATGCGATGCAAGCGCGGCGCTGTAAGCCTTTGGTGCGCGAGCGCATTGGAAAGCCAAGGCTGCTAAGTTTGAACTATATTATAGCAAATTAGCAAATACAAAATAATTATTAATTATGCATGCACTATAAAAAATAGTTTAGAAAAAACATTAGTAAACATAGTTTTTCAGTTCACGCAGACCCCTCTATAAAATCGACAAATCATAGGTACTACATTACTAGTACCTACATTTAGGTCTAAGGTTGGGAACTAAGGACACATGCATCGTGTTAGCTATTTCTTATTGCCTAGGAATTCACACGGACGGCAGGTCCTCCTGATAGAAAGTGACCACCATCATCCACCACATCTGCAAACTAATGGGAGCGGATGCGTACCAGCCTTTGAGGTACCTGTATCTTCAGTTCACATCGCTACAATCATGACAATTACTTCCAGTGATTATTAAAATGAGTTACACTCAACAGGTATGTACCGTAAACGGAAAGCAGAAAACATTTCGGCGGGAGCCTCAGCCTTACTCATATTAATTCTTTGAACGAAAGGTGTGCGGTTAAGCATAAACGCACGAGTTATGCATTGTGTCTGCTTTACCGAGGGAATTACCAAAGTTCACACCTACCTATCCTCATAAACTTTGTTATAGGTACACGACCTACTTCCTCATAACATTCCTCTTCCAACCATTGCAATGGAATACATTTTACGTCGAGACAAACTTCAAAATCTTAAAAACAAAGCATTCAAAGTTACACGGATTTTTCCCATATTATTTTTGAAGTTGCGCATCTAATTATGACGCACATTTAGGGAAAATAACGTTTTAATAATCTTTGTCTGACTCAACGTCTAATATTTCCATCAGAGGCTCTGATCCTGCCCATTACACAGCAACATGCCATCTGCTGCAACCTGCAAGACGTTCATTCATTCGTCGCACGCGCAGAAAGAAAGAACAATGACTAATTTAAATGCGCCCGCGAGAAGTGCGAAGAAATAACACCAAAGTGATGCTATTATGTATCTCTGTCGTTTTGATCTCGATTTCCCTTAAGTTTAGTCGTTTTCGTTTCGATTTCGCTAACCGTTTTATTTGACAACTGACGAGTTAGTCAATGATGTTAGGTATCGTTTCGTTTAGTTAGGATAGGCATAGAATCCATCGACAGTCCCGACTAACACGATGGCGAAAGGATAACGAAAACAAAAAGTTACAACAAGTTTTTTATTGCCTAGGGAGGCACACGGTCGGAAAGGTCCACCTGATGGTAAGCGGCCATCGTCGTCCAGCGGACCGGCCGCCTAACTCGAGTTGAACGTCGCCATTAAGGTCACTTTTCAGTTACACGAAATCTACGAAACTGGATAATCAAATCACCCGACAGAAGAGAACAAAGGCGAAGTCGTGATAGTTCCGTTGTACAGTTCAAAGAGAAATGATAACATAAACACAATGGTACAGCCAATAATTCCAGCTAGTGTCATGAGTTGCCTCTGGCTGGCGCAATTAGCTGCGCCGGCGCCGGCGCCCGCTGCGCTTCTGTCACCGAGCTGCGGGTATCAAAGGGAATGTTTCCACGCCATGTACTAAGTAACCTACTCTGGTACAGAATATGTTATTGAGGTAACAATAATAGGACCGCCAATATAGCTGGTCTTAATGTCAAAATGCGATTGTTGATGTGTTAAAGGTAATTTTAAAACAATCGTCAGGATACAAAATTTAAATCACGTAATATTATATTCGTAATTATAAAATGTAGGTACCTATTATTGACCAGTATAAGGTAAATCGCGGAATTAAATTTTCTGGTCAAATTCGACAAAACCACTAAGCACTTACCAATATGATTTCAGAAAGGCATCCACAAAATCTCCCAAATAAAAGTCATTAAATAAAAGATTAAAACATAATTAGTACCCTGTCGGACCTAATGTAATCGATACTGTCAGCGTGATCCGACAGCGCACCGATTTACGCCTTAGACCGGTATCACACCGGAGTGTCTGTCCCATTGTACCATTTGTACTCCCCAGTGGGACAGCGCGGCCGTATTCTGGACCAGTGACCCAGTTTAATAAATCAATATAGGCATTAAATCGTCGGCGAGATGGCGCTATCTAAATTGGTCCATAAAAGCTATTGAGGTTTAGTTTCTGCTCAGATTGTGAGGTGAGGTGAACGAGTTAACTTACACTCACGAGCAAGCAAATCGACGCACCCCAACGCTATTCTAACGCTCATACTTTTTTGGGGTTACAAATCAATACATAATCAAAATAATCGATTTTAATTAGGATTTCGCGGTTTGATAGCCAATAAGACAGTGATTACATCTGATTTTAATTAATTTCTTCAACCGCTTCGATCGCTTTACGCACGACAATATTTATTAAAAAAGAGGTACAATTACGAGCTGGTTTTCATACTAAAACAATTGCAACTTAGAATCGCCTATGAAGAAATTGTATGGCGTAAAGCGATCGTGTCCAAGAAATTAATTAAATACAGACGTAATAATTGTCTTAATGGCTATTAAACCGCGAAAACCTAATTAAAATCCATTGGGTATTTATGAAGTTATAGACTTATTTGTTGCTCCTGAAATGTATTATAGAAAAATATACGCTGAATCGATTTACTTGCTCGCGAGTGTACAAGGTTACTTATATGCTAAGTTTCTGTTATGCTTTGTAATCAATACCTCATTTACTTCAGATGCATATCTTGGTTGACTGGAAGATAAAGCCTTTATGGCTTTAAGTCCGCCAATTGTGTTATTGTGCAATAAAGCATTAAATAAATAAATAAATATCTTAGAAAATTAACATTTACTTATCCATGTAAAGTTGAAAAGTAGAGTTGGTATAGGCAGCAAAACCTATGTGAGAAAGTAATGAACCGACTGAGAAAGTTCCTTCAATGATCGGTAGGCGTCGGAAGTGACCGATGATTTCCGACAGTGGGCTCCTAAAGCTGAGGCGATGATGAAGATAAAAATGATTGAAAACTATATTATTCCCGTTTAATACAAGCTCCTAAGCAACTTTTCACCCAGAGATCGCGGTGCAAATAAAGGTGTAGACTCGAATTCCATATGGATGAAACAGCAGTGACACAACTGGGTCAACAATATCGACCTACCCAAAACCTGTATAAGATGAGCTGGCGTCTCTATAGACACGCAAAGCAATGATAGCTCCTTTTATTCTGGTAGTCTGGTACCGTAGAGGTCGACATACTGGCATTTTACATATAATATATAACATATAGAGGTGCATATAATTATTTACATTTAGCTCATAAAAACACACGGCGACAATAAACCCTTCTTACCTAGTTTACAGCCTGCATTACAGTGCATTCGCAAGATAGCTACACAATGACACCACCAGACATTCAACACTTGGGTACACAAAGTTGGTGTTTGTTTGTATTGCACATATTTTAAGCCATAATCATCAATAGGTATTAATAATTCTAGTATGTTATTGTAATTGTTAGGCATTTTATGCAGTCCGTGCATGTTAGTGAGAGCTTATTGTATGTGTTGGACGGGTCAAAAGCCATCGCACAACTAAAGTCAAAAGTCAAAATTGTCAACTAAAATACTACTAATATAGGTATTTCAGTTAGGTAGGTACTGAAACGATCTATTAGGTAATAACTACCTACTCCACGCATATTCCAAAACAAAGTCCTGCGGTGCGTCTGTTTGTCTCTTCGCAATAAACTCAAAAACTTCTGAACGAATTTTCATGCGGTTTTCACCAATACACAGAGTGATAATTGAGGAAGGTTTAGGTGTATAATTTGTTAAGGTTCCTACCCGTGCGAAGCCACGACGGGTCGCTAGTTATAAATAAACGGCTACTCTACTGAAAACTCAACCTCGACACGAAAACAATTACGTAGCACGCGTATCTTCAGTGTCACAACTCCAAAAATAGGAACAAAAACACAAATCGGTGTCACAAACCAGTTCAATGTCAACAGAAATTGGTGAAACCGACTTCTATGTAATTTACAACGAATTTAACTAAAACGTGTGAAACTGTAACGATCTATTTATGCCAATGTCACAATGAGTACGGCTGGCGTGTCACAACACGCGTACAATGGGAGTTACGGAGAAATAACGGGTTCTAATTTTAAACTCTTACTTACTGCGACAATACAGGGAAGGATAGAAAATAGGTGTTCGAAATGGGTAAGTATGTACCCAGACATGTCACAGACAAGTGGAATAATAATGTACAATGCCAAACATTTAACACGAACAATGGAAAATGTTCATTTTGTTATCAAGGTGATAATTTAATTGATTTTAGACTAAGCATGCAAAGAACAATATTTTTTTTTTATGAACACCGAACCATACTCTGGTTTATTATACGGTTGTAGTATTTATTAAATGCCTCTTGCAATGCAAATATTTTTTTCTTTATGTTCATGTTTATTAGTAGATACCGAATTGTTGCAAACGTTTCTCCATTTTCCTAAAATTAATCATCATCATCATCACAGCCCACTACTCTGCAGGGCTTAGGGCCTCTCCTACGAGAGGGGAGGTTATTGCCATAATCTCCACACTTGGCAGGCGGGAGATCGCGTGTTCAGTGTTGCAAATATAAAAATGGTCTGGAAAATGAGTTAAATTAACAATCTGTGGAAACGATGAATAAATACCTGCATAATAGGTACTAATTATATCTTGTTTACAATATTCTTCTTCTTCTTAGTCGTGCACTGTTGACACGAGTGGTCGTGGTCATGCATCGGTCGAGTTCTGTGCCACCGCCGCCCTCGCGATGCAACACCATACGTCCCTGTGCCTGGCAGAGCGAGAGTTTTCAGTCATGGTGGAGTGTGTAGCAGACTTGATGAGGTCCGTCCACCGTGTTGGAGAGCACCAACGAGATCTTTTACCCTCGACTTTCCCTTGCACTACCAAACGTTCCATGGAGTCTTCATTAAGAGTGATGAGCCCGAAGAACTTGAGAATTCGTATTTGCACAGACGACGATAATCTCTCTTTGATGTTAAGTTCTTGTAGGATCGAAGCATTGGTTCGGTGCGCGGTCCACGGGATTCTGAGCATACGTCTCCAACACCACATTTCCAGTGCGTCGATCTTGTGACGGTCTTTCGTCCTCAACGTCCACGTCTCAGCTCCGTACAGAAAGATTGGAAAGACCAGGCACCGCATCAGTCGAACCTTTGTGTTTCTGGTTATTCTGCGGTCCTCCCAAATCTTTGCAAGTTTTGCCACTGAGGATCTAGTCACGGCGCAACGCCTCCGAATCGCATCAGTTTACAATATACTCGTATCTAATTATAATCCAACCCTCTATAGATTCCACAGTTATCCAGGTCAATGCCGCAGCCGGGTGGGGGCCCGCCGCCGACCCGCCCCGGCCCACCCTCTGCCCCCGTCGCCCGTTGAATGACCCCAGCGACCCGGTCGCGCTCCAAGCGAGCACGTAACGAATGGGACTAATGGCATTAGTGGAATTGAGCTGGAAACGCGAATATTCTCCGTAATTACGATCGTAAAAAAATATTAATGACCCCAACGAGGTGGGTCAGCGGAGCAGGTCGCGGACGGATTATTACGCAATTAATTCGACGTGTTTCCAAGTAATATGCGTAGACCATAAAACTAGAATATATTTTGCCAACTAAATATTAAGTAAGCTTCCGAAACGGTCAACTTAAGTAACACCTATCTATTTTGCACAGCGCAAGCAGTTTTACAAAGAAAAACAAGAATAATTGTTACCAAAAGGGTTGCGTTTTTTTTTCGATATCCTGGATAGTTTGTAAATAGCGTTCAGGGATTTTAAAAGAGCACGTTAAGAGTCTATGCTTTAAAATTCGTACGTCACCAGTGAGTGTCGGATTTATAGGTTGAAAGTTCTCTACATATTATAATATTACTATCATCATCAAACAGCCAGCAACACGCCGCTTCCGTACCCAATATAATCAATACTAACCAAACGCTAAAAAGGTACTCAACAGGCATTTCCGTTACACGTGCAATTGTTCTGTTAAATAAATAACTAGCACGCTATGATAAAATAACTGTGTCAATGGCAGTGGGGTGCATGACCCCGACACTGGGGCGGGTGGGTGGTTCCCGCCCCGTGCCCCCGTTACGGGATTACGTAACCAATTACCTCACAGTATGGTCCATTTTGCTTTCTACGCGTTTAATTTTAACCACTCGTATCTGTCTTGACAGTTGTAATGAGTTTGTAATATCTGTTTTGTTAAGCACTCGTAGATTAGATTGTGTGTATCAATTTGAAACGATTGGACCGCAACCAATTCATTTATACAGCAAGTATAACTTTTTTTTTAGTTTACCTACTACGTCACCCTCCATAGTAGATATTAATAAGGGGGTATTTATGTGGTGAGCTGTAAGTAACGAATGAAAGATTTTATAATCACCATGATAGTTTAAAACGTTACAATGAAAAATTGTTCCTAAAGACCCGTACGCTATCAGGACACGAGGGGTAAATTTTTAATACATTCTATACCTACTCTAGTAGATCTACTGTCATGACATTTAATGACATGACATGACATGGTCATTTAACAACATGTAGAACTTGACCTACTGTGCCGACCGACCTAAATAGTGGGATAAAGTCTTCCCCACTTAATGGTTGAAGAATCACCACATAAGTGGACCGATCTGGAATGTAGATCGATAGGACCGGAGGAATCTATACATAGTATAAAACAAACTAGCTTCCCGCCGTCTGTCTGTCCCTATGTATCTATGTACGCTTACATATTTTATACTACGCAACGGATTTTAATGCGGTTTTCAACAATATATACAGTGATTCAAGAGATTAATAAGCAAAACAAATGTCGGGTTCACTAGTAGATGGATAAGAAATAAATAAGTCTGTAAGTGTCGACGTGACAGCTATGCACAGACGATACATGACATCAAACGCAGGCACTCAAACGCCAATACATATCCCAATCTGGATTAGGTTATATAGGTTATCTCAAACGAGCTCAAGGATTCGGTCTCCAGCCGTGGGCCGCGTAGATCAATAAAGGATGCCCCAATTTTGCCCCGGGTTGTCCTCCACGCGCCCCAGCCGGGCCGACTTGGCCCCGATGTACCCTAGCGCGCTCCACATCGAACCTAAATGGGTTACGGGGCCCCGGGCACGGCCTCCGCCCTCGTGGAGCCCCGGCGAAAGTTAAGAGGTTACTGGAACAGCGAACTAGGGACGCAAGGGGAGATTGAATTAATATTCTCGTGGAATTATTACAAACTGACTGCCACGTTTTTGAGAAATGTTGGTTTTCACTTTTAAAGGAGGTGGCTTAGTTGTAGACGTACTTGATTTCAATGATCCAAATTAAGTATTTAAACATCTCGAATGCAAGGCCAAGTTTTGTAGATCGCTTTGGTCTAATTTTCGTTGATTTATAAGACAGGCAACATTTTTTTGTGAAACACGATACCCACCTATACACCTACTAATTAATCTGACTAAAACAGATTGCATGCACCTAAATTTCTCGCACACATAAATAAAACCAACATCTTAAACGGAGGAGCCATTAATCATTAATTACCTCCGTATAAATCTTGTAAACAAACTTGCGCGTGCGCAAGAGGCTTCATTAATTTCGCTACCAAATTGTGATACTTTATGCGCATCAAACGGCCCGCCGATCGCTGATTGGCCGTAAATTCTCGTTTATTTTCGGTGTAACGCCTGCGTCCGCGCAGCCCGCCGGATTTCGGCGAAAGGGCCGCACCTGCCGCGGCAGATGTCCGGGTAAAAAGAAAACAGCGCCGACAATGGGGGTGCCTGCGTTTTTCGGCTGTTGCCAACCTATTTTCGAGGCTCAGTAATGAGCGAGGATTACGCCGAAATTACACGAAAAAATCCTCGCGAGCTGTTCAGTGCTTATACCTACCCGGCATCAAGTTGCGGTCGTTGTTTTTCCTGTCCACGACTTTTGTTCGAGGTTTCCATTTGAAACCTTCACAATCTTGGCAGTTGCCGCTTCTAATTTCGTAATCCTAATAGATAGGATTGGGCAACGAGTACGCGATAGATATGCGCAACAGTTTCGAATCGATAGAAAGATAATAATAACATCTCGTTTAATTGGATTTAAAACACTATAGTTAAATGTTGCAATCAAACAGCCAGATACGATCGCCTCTCACCCACTCCCCGATTGTGAGAGACCGTTTCGTCTGAACGTGATAACTTGATAGCCGGTGAAGAAAACACACCTTTCATAGTGAAATATTCAATGTTGTAGTGGCAGACGCTATGTCCAAACGTTCCATGTGTTAATCAAAGTTAATCAAACTAATTCTCAGTACACTTGACTTAGGTACTACCTACCTAAGTCACGTGAACTGAGATTAAGTTTCAAGTGCTTATGTTCTATAGATTAGTTATATACATTAGTTAAACACTAACCGATGCTCTTACGGCGAGGGAAATCATCGTGATGAAACCTGCACATTCAGGCAACTGAATTTGTAACCATGATCCAATCTGGTCAGGTTCCCCTGGTAGCAGGGTCACGGAGATCAGATGGTAGTCGCTCCACTGTAATTACCTGATCGCCAAATCCTGGATCATAGTCAAGGCGGACCCCAGGCCCTCATTCTCGAGAGCACAACCGGGACATTAACGCCAAGATGACTTATGTACTATAGGTACGATGGTTATTTTTTAGTGTCCACAAGATATAAGTACGTTATGTTATGAAATACAATGCCCCGCTAATAGCATAACAACCGAGGGGGCAGTCAACTCCATGAATATGCGCGCCGCGGCCATCAGACTGATAAAACGCTCATTTTTCCACGTAGCCGAGCCGCCGCCGCGCCGCCCCGCCCGCCGCCGCGTTATAAATTGCAATCATCTGATGTATCCGTGCGTGATCGCCTTCACTTTCCGCCCGCTAATAGATGCACTTCGATGCTGCCTTCAGCGTGGATGCAGGGGGATCGGTGCGTCCATTTGTTCCGACTCACTTTCTGCATAATAAACCGATTTGTGGGCGGCGGGCGGCAGGCGGCGGGCGACGGGAGCCGGGCGGCGGTCGTTAGCGCGCCGCGGCGGGCCCGAGAGCGAAACCGCGTTGCGCAACGGATCGATGACCGGCTAAAAGCGAAAAGGCGTCCTTGGCAGTGAATCAAGCGCGCGTCCGTCATGCCCGGTAATTATTCATAACGCTTGCACAACGCGACACGCCCCGCGGCGCTCCGGCGGCCGCCGCGGTGTGCCCGCGCCGCGCCCATCCATCACCCGAAAGATGCTTTGGCCGGAGCAAGGCGTCGCCGCGGTGTCCGCTATGCCCGCCGTGGCTCATGACTCACGCGGATTGCACTTTTATAAATAAGGCTGGTGCCCTCGCAGCGCCGGCGTCTAGCCGCCTTACAGAAATGGCATTATCGTCTATATACGATTGACTGTATGTAGGATAATCATGTTCGAAACAGCGCGGCCGCCCCATTTGGTCACAATTACGCGAGCGCTAACTGCGGGCTAACTGTGCGCGCGCGCACTCACGGCTATGGATATGGAGAGACGAAACGCGGCGGCCTTGCGGCCACTTAATTGCTATAAAACGGCGCGTAGAGCGGCCTTCAATTAGACGATTTATGCGAATGACATTGGAGGGAGTGGCGGCCGTCGGCAGATGACCGCCGCGCGACGGAAGTCGTAAAATAGTCGATATGGTGCTCGCTGCGGCGGAGACCCTTTCATTAGGTTTATAGAAAGCTTTATTGCCCCCTTCGTGGTGCCCATTTGACTCAGATATGCGAAACGAGAGCGTTCAAGGGAGTTCAACTCCTCCTCCACCCCTACTGATTATATTTTTAGCACAATGAAAATTATTACTTCTCTTCTCAATAATGCGCTTCTGGACCAACGCGCCCTCCAGGCACCCCAGGCTCTCAGCAGGAGAAAAAATGGGGAGATAGACAAATAGGGTTACAATTCTAATCAAACTTTAAATTGCTAATGTCAAAAACTGCATTGTGCTATGCTCAATTCAGTGAATTACAACAGTGATTGGAAAAGTTAATTGCATTTAGGGAGCGTGTTTTTGATTACTTACTGGGCAAATGACAACAATCAAACGGGAGCTGAGGGGGCAGTTTAATTTTACGTTTTGTTCTTACGTACCTATATCTTTGGTTGCACAACTAACAATCAATCAAATCAAAGAAAAATCAATACATTTATTTGTGAATTGTTAACATTTATTCAATTTAAAATAAAACTAATTATAGTCATTATTCGTCATCACCATCATTAGCCGCCGGAAGACGTCCACTAACACCGATAGTTACACGTAAAATACGTCCAATAAAAAGAAAATAACAATTTCTCCAGTCTTATATAACGACAATACGAAAATACCTTTTGGTACAGGGACTCCAATTTGTGTAAATGTTGCGCAAGCGCATTTTTACGCAATATACAAGATGGACGTTCGGTATCTAGAGTGGCGATGTGCTCTTGGCCAATATTAGAGTGCAAAGTGTACTTAACATGAGCGTATATCGATCAAGTTACGGACTACAAAAGGGTATTTTGAAATAAAGCGTTTAGATTTCGACGGATTAGAAATCATTGTTTTACTGCCCGTGATAGAAGGGCTAACTAAATAATTGAATTTTTATTTACCTCTATGTAAACAAAAAAATAAACATTATTGTTTCGAATTCAATCATTCATTCAAGCATCAATGTGGAACGTCCTACTCGTAATCAACGTATCTCTCATTATTTCTCATCTCTCATCATTATTATCTCTTCTAGTTTTGAAATACCTATCGGTCAAGTTCGTGAACAGGAACAAATATCTTCAAATCACAGTCACGATACCTCACAATTAATAAAACTAAATTTAAAAAAATACAAACACGAACAATGATTTACGTACAGCCGTTAACATTCTAAACGAAATTAATTCAACAATCGATTTGGAAGACAATAATAAAACGTTATAGGTATGGCTTCATCTAGACTGATTTATTGCTATCGATGTCGTTGGATTCGTTAAATCTGGATTTTTTAATATATTTTAGGTAATTTTATTAGCAAATACAACAGTTATGAGATTTTTGGTAACCTAGTAGGCGTTGCCTTTGGAGTTTTGGTATGTAGACTGGGTAACGGTATATTAATTTAATTGTGTATCTACAGTGAGAGATGCCATGAGAGGGCCTAGGTAGTAGAGACCTAGGTAGTATGACTATAAGAGAGACTTGACTATTTGTGTGACGAAGGACGTAGAAAACCTTTTACTTTAAAATTTTATGGAAAGATTCGCACACACGTCCAAAAAAGGTTTCAAAACTGTTTTTAATTAAATTTTTTTTTTAAGTTACAGTTTATTGCACAAAGTGAAATACATAGAGAAACATCATACATATAGGCTTTAAGATTTTAAGTAGTCATAACTTTGCAATTTAAGTACTCTGTGGCCAAATGTGATCGCCATGTTGGGTGGAGTGCGCGGACGAATAGCATCTTTAGTAATCACACTACACTGGTGGGTATAGCAACATTCATTTCCGGCGATATCACTCAGATACTTTTAATTGACACTGAACGTTGTTAGGATAATTGTCAAGTAGGTAGGGTAATAAGAAAAAAAAAATATTTCACAGTACATTATAAAAGTAACCACTCAGATCCACCAACCCAAAAACTGTTCGCAATGTGAATGACATCACATCACCGAAGACCAACTATCCATATGCAGGTCCAGTACCACAGTTTATGCAACCGGTACGCCAACAGCTGATTTATGGCCAATCATTATCTGTCACCATTAGATATTTTATGGGGTAAGTAATGGCGGAGCGTCGCCGGGGGGCTAGTGGCTACACAATCACCGTGGAACCGGCGATACCTAAATGATCTATAGATCGCTATCCAATTAACAGTCGTTGCGTTAATCTTAGGCTGTCGATGACGATTTTCTTTCATGCCAGCCTTGATGGGGCTGCAACAGGTTGCCGTGCCGGTGTTGTGTAGGTAGATTGTTATCCGATAAATTACCTTTAGGTACCTACGTAATGGTTGTATATAGATACGTTGGATTTTAACCAATTTTCATTTAATACCGCCGGGGATTAGAGACACAGGAGAGAGGAGTGGCGATTGCTATATACTCTTAAATATATGATAATTATGACATTTTAGACGAATTTCTGTTTTATTCTCTTTTCTTTAAGATTTTTTAAGTTTAAGGTTATTTATCAATGAATTCCTTTGCTAAAGCAGAATAATAAATATTCAATACACCGTTCACAAATAAGTGTATGCGCTTAAAATAAAAATAAAAATGCAAGAGTGTAGGTTGGTATATGTCACAAATAAGTAATAACTATTTAACCTCCAAATGATACGCTATGAAGGATATGTAGAAATTTGCATCGAAATCTCTTCAGAGGATATGGAAACAAGTAACAAATGAGCAAAACAAATAAACTAACAATTGCCTTCAGGAGTCAAGTGTGTAATTTAAGTTGTCACTTAGCACTAGCCTTATACGAGACCATACAATAATTGACCTTATCATAATGTTTATGTTTTAATTTAAATGCTAATAATCTATGAGATACCTATTATTACTCACCGATACCATAATCATGGGCGTAAATATAGCTTACCACGGTCCAAGCCTTTCAAATTGTCACCTTTAGATAATCTTATATCACGATCATTATCAACTTGAGAAGGACTTCGAGGTAAATAAATACTATCTACTACTAATCAATACGAAATATGTTTTAAATAAGAAACTGATTAAGGGTGAGGCGCATTACATATATTGATATGTGATATTGAAGCAGAGGCTGGAACAGATTTGAGCCGAAAAGCTGAAAACAGAACTACGAAATGCAGTTTCGAATACAGAAAGATAAGCTTTCATAAAAAGAGAGTTACACACAAAAATCATTTAAGGACTGCAGAGTGCAACGAGTACCTACAACAAAAGTGAAAAACGTCTGCAAGGAGCACAGAGATCGAAAGCGAGGTGCAAATTAGTTATAGAGAGCTCGTATTCCCGCGGAAAACACTGTTTGGAGAAAGGGTTCTCTAATGGCTTCGAAACTTTGCCCACAGGAGCAATTAGAGTGGAAAACATGCGTCGGCGCACCCAGCGCCGCGGACGACGTGTGCCTGCGCCTGCGCCTGCGACTCGGAACTTTCGCTGCTAATCACTTGTACTGTATGTAGATTATCCTATACATATTGTTTGAACTAATCATCGGTTTTGTATTCGCGTAAACTGCAAAATGTACCAAGTGACATGCTAAATGCCTTACGTTAACTAGCTAGTTGTCCACTGTATGTTATACGTACATAGCACTACATGGACTGGTATGGTCACTTACCAAACTAATAATACCACCAAATGAAAGACTGAATATTTATTAATTTAATTGTTTCTATAACGTACACTTCGTACACAAATAACGACAGTGTGGAGCCAAATCGCGGCCGGAAGTTAAATCTTTTGCCACATTCCCACCCATGAAAATAGGACAAAGTTTCGAGTGAAGGAGCGAGGTACCTACCAAATCTAGTTTTGCACCATTCCAAGTGATTACAGCACAAAGAGCCCGCGGCCTGTCTAGTGCCCGGTGACGACCGGGCCCGCAAAGCCAGCGGCCGCCCGCGCCGCTAGTCTGTTTACAAAACATTAATTACTAGAGACAGCTACCGTGCCAGGCCAACGAGGCGACGATGATGGTTGGGGTCTGACGTAGTTGACTGAGGCCACTGTCTGGAAAGCAGCGGTTCGCAGTGGCGATGACGCAAACATCACCATCATCATCTTGGCGTTAATGTCCCGGTTGTGTGACCATGATCCAGGATTTGGCAAATCAGATAATTACCGTGGAGCGGTTTTATCTGCGGAAGCGGAATTATCTGCGGAAGCGGAATTATCTGATTTCCCCTGCCACCAGGGGAACCTGACCAGATTGGATCATGGTTACGATGGCGCAAACATAGCGCCCGAAAATATATACACAGGTATAACATAAACATACGTAGTTCCAAGATCCTTACTTTACGATTGAACAAACAAAAATAACTGTCAATTTGACTAACCAACCACCTAATGTTTGAGCAAGTCGCGCGCGCCGCCAGCTCACGGCGACATGCGCTTGCGCTGCCAGTGTCGTGGATTCATCTTGCCCTCACTTCGTTATGGGACGACCCGTTAGAAGTTATTGCGTTAGTAGAATACTTAGGACACTTTACTTGCACACATTGAGGTTGCTAAAATTAAGAGTAGCGGTCATACATAATGAATGATCATTACGCATACAGTTGGTAATGTCACTGCGCACTTGTGCAGGTTCTAAACTTGCTATACATATAGATAGTTTATAAACGCGAAGGTACGTGGATATTAGTTTAGTAACCCAATTTCACATAAGTTTGATATATATTGCCGTAATAGATCTGTATGTATGCCCCTTTTAGCCACGTGTCAACTAAAAAAACAGTCAAGTGAACGAACTACTTGTTATTGAAAAATACATACTGACGTGAAAGCGAAAAACGTACAAAGACATCGACTTAAATAAACACAAACGAACGAAGTCGAAAGGTGACAAAATGTACGCTTTGACTAGATTGAAACCGAAAACTTGGTCCGGTCAAGTCCGGTGTAAAGTGTTTCCCTCTAATTCAATAAATACACGGCCCAGATCTCTACGCGTGTGCTACTAGAGGCGTGGTGTTGACACTGCACGGGCTGCCTGCGCTTGCGCACAATGGCGCTCGACCTTGCGCTCTTTCCAGCGCGCATCTATCTGCGCGCGCCGCGATCCATCGATCGATAAAATGGACTTCGCGAATATTTTCATGTACCGCGGTGATCATATTACCAAACGGCGGACAGCAAGACGAATCGAGTGAAAATAGGGTTAATGGTTATGATTCGAACACGATTGCGTTTGGGACGGCCTCGCGACCTTATGGGCGATCAAGTTTGTGCTTTTGCTTTTATTGGTAAAATAATTATAGTTATTAGGCAGCTTTAATTGTGGCGAATACGCAAACTCTTAGAACACGACTGCGATCAAAATAATAGTGGGCAATTCCTTGTTGAAACTACTACAAATTATTATACTAATTATAAGAAATTTTACAACGTATATTCGGCATTCATTGGCATTGATTCGTAGATATTTATTACCATGGCGTGGCGACTGGCGACAGTAACCGTATTGCATCAGATGGGCTGTTTGTCAAAGAATAGCATAAAAAATTAATAAACACATGCTTTAATTCTCTTATTCTACTTACCTACTCTACGCTACAAACCCCCACAACAACACTTAGTACTGCAAAAAAACTTTATATATTGGAGGGGACATCGAATCATTTGTGTTTCCTGCTCCCGCCCGTTTACAATACGAAATATGTCTGCTCGCGAGGCCAGCTGATGCCCGACACAGGCCAGCCCTGGCAAAGGTTGCGGGAGAAAGGTTCGAGGGGCTGCACTCGTGAGCGTCTTTTGTTGGTGTGTGTTTGTAGCTGTAATTATAGTTTGAGACCTGAGGTCCTGTATAGAGTGATCGGTTACAGGGGAGATGTTTTGGTAGCTTGTAGACATTGCGTTGGACACAGAGAATAACGCGATCTCTTGCACCGTGAGAGAATCCCCTGATCCCGTTAAAGCCTCTCCCAAACAGGTGCTATATAACGCGCGATATAATCACATGCATTCTTGTGATAACGCGTTCCGCGTTCTTTCCACACTACTACGCATCACAAATGTGTTATGATCGCGTGTGTCCAAAATAAAATGCACCTAATTACTCTGAATAGATATCGCAAAAACGGAACGCGTTATCGCACCTCTTTGAATGAGACTGAACTCTGCAAAAGCAAAGGGAAACTCGCAGCATCCGTCAAGTAAATTATTTACCGCCGCTCGGGCTGGACAAGACACTGATCTTTACCAGAGCGAACGATCTTTACCGTAAAGCACACAAAGCCCGTTATTTTCGCGGCAACTGCCCTCGCTCCCCGAGGGCTAGTTTCACCGCGATGATTGACTGGTGAATCTGGCGCATGGGCAGCGGAACCGATGCGTTCACGACCTTGGCGTGCGGACTCGCTCCAAGTTGCTGATGGGGTACGTATATTATAGCCTCAACATTTTGAGATTGGCGTGCCAAGCGATAGTCTTTTTAGCGGATATAGAGAAAATTAATGGCGACTATTAAAGGAGCTATGATATATGTAGGTACCTACTAAAACAAAATTAAACACAAAATGTAAGCTAAGGGTTAATAAACGAAAGAGCTTTTTCCAACTATGTAGCTTTCGATTTCGCAAGATAATAAATCGCATCCGTTTTGTAAACAGCGTTTTGCGCTTGGCACTAAGCGAAGGCCCCGTCTTAAGACAACCCTATTTCATTCATGTTGAATGATAAATTTAATTCGCCAATCCCTTATCCAAACTGACCACCCATCACTTCCGTTCAATTATTTTCTCTACTACGGGCCTTAGTTTGAAAAGTTCCACTCGAAGCGCAGCCACTAAACGCAGCAGGCTACCAGCCGCCATTGTTGCGCGCGCGCAGTCAAACTTTCCGCGGCCGCGCCGGCCAATGTGGAGCGATGGCCTTGAAACTGACGCTTTCTTTCGCAAGGGTTGCCGAGTGGCGCGCTCGTGATGTTTCGCCGAGATAAACCAAAATGGCAGTCCGATGATTAGAGTTCTTGTTAAGTGGGTACGTGGTATAATGGTGGCGTGTAAACTGTGTACTGGATAAAATGTTTGTGTTACTCTGTTTATAGGTCGATCGGTTTGTAGGTTAGTCGTGAATTTTTTACAACCTACGATTTGGAAGAAAAAATCACTCACATATATACATTACTATGGACAAGGAATAAATGTGGAATAAATTTATAAAAATTAAATTTATTTATTAATTATAGAATCAGTTACTTCGTGAATTTCTTGACAAGATAAATCTTTCGTTAGAAAGAAACGCAATTTTCGACCATCATTGCCGTGTAAGTGTAAGAGGAAAAGCTCCGCCAAACATGCTTGCCAGTGCCAGCCCTACTCTCCACATGCGCAGGCGCACTGCTATGAGACGAGACGGGAACAGAGTTCACTTCACAGTTTAATTAGCAGCTTACGTTTAATTGCCGCTATCATTCTCGCACCGCGTTACTGGGTCGCCCGTGTGATGCACGCCCCGAATGAATAGCGTAATGATATGGAAATTCTACTATTTTATTATACTTGGTACGTGTCGTGAATGCTGCCATGCGTTGGCGCTTCGCGTGCTAGAAACACGCAACAAAAGAATTGAAAGCGTCGAGGAAGAGACATGCGTAGATCAAGCGGACGAGGTGACAAGATAAACATCGTATTTACACGGTTGAGGAGGTCTAACGAGAACTATACCTTATCATATATTTAAGAGTGTAACTCTTGTCGGTGGAGCAATCGCCACTCTCTCCTGTCCGGCAACCTCTTCATCTCTTTAAAATCCCCAGCGCTCACTTTTTCCTTCATGTCTTTCCAATATTCAATTTGGCCTTCATCTTCCTCTCTTACCCTCAATTTTGCCTTCTATTTTAATTTAAAAAGTTGTCAAATCTTAAATATTACATGTCCTAGGATTTTCCTCCTTTTGTTTTCAATAACTTTCAGTAAATTTGAACTATACTATCAGTGGTGAAAACGGTCAAATAATGTCTTTGGGGAAGTAGTTTATTGAATTGAATTGTCCGTTTTTTGTTAGCGTCGCGCGTCGTTACAACTGCGACAAGCTGAATGATTTGACTCACTCGAAATTTAATCGTGGCTACCCACAAACATATGTGAGATAGATGTAATAAATGATTTTTAATTATTTATTTAAACAGGATTCGACGCAAATTTCGTTAAAATAATTCGGATGATATTGTTTATTTTATTTATTTATTTAACAGTTTATTGCACACAATAAAATACATAGAGAAATATCATACATTTAGACGACACAACAGGCACTACTTGTTATTGTTATTTCCGCTAATAACATTTATTTTGACTCAAACGTAGCTTTTCATTTGGGTGAGACTAAAGCACGCACAGAAAAAATGTATTGCTTGTTTTCAAATATTGATCAAAAACAGTAACACTACTGCCAAAGCCGATCCAACCCGGCCGAGCCAAACTGTAACCCGTTCTTGGCGACCAGCGCACCGAAACCCGGAAGGGGCCCGCGTCCTTCGCCGACATCTGGCGCATCGAGGGCGAACTTGAACGATACGCCAGTTTTTTCCCTCTTTCACATTCCATTCGAGTTTCACTGTCCGTCCAATTAATTGTGACCCACTTCAATTTACTATGGATATGGATAAAGTTATAGATATATATTGATCATTTTCTCGCTCTGCATTGGTGGGATAAACATCATTAGGAGGCATTCGTACGTATCTTATCTGAACATTTCTCTCTTGGGTTGCATTTAGCGTTGATTTCTGCCAGGCTTACTTCTTTCTTTACTAATGCGATAACATTATCAGGTACTACTTATTACTTTTTTGTATCTTTGATATCCTTCCAAAATCAGATCAGGTCCGAGAAAAAACGCTGCTTGAACCTTTTATCGGGGAACGCGCAAAAACTAGTGACGAATCATCATCATCACAGCCCGTAACAGTCGACTGCAGGACTTAGGGCCTCTCCCACGAAAGGGGAGGTTATTGCCATAATCTCCACGCTTGGCAGGCGGGTTGGAGATCGCAGTGTTTAAATATAATAATGGAAAATGCTGCTGCCCGTTTTCCAGACTACGGAGACTCTTAATCTTTTGCCTCGAAAACATTAGTCGCCTTGTACGACACCCATGAATGTAAGGGGTTGGTGCTATTTTACTCTGCCGGACACCACACGGCCCTTGTGTGTCGTGTACACACACGTGTACAGTGACGAATACATAATACAAATTACGCAATACAACCACGAGTGAGTTATTGCTACACATTCCGTCTCACACGCTCCGGTGCGATACGATCTGAAACGGCGTTTCCCGAAATAGACATAGACACATCACATATGTACACAAAAATCGATCTAATCGAATTACTCCAATACCAAAAACGCGTAAACACAGAACGCGCGCCACAAATCAACATTGACTCATCCGCAAACTCACTGGGACTAACTAACAATTAGCAAACAGAACGAACATAGTAAGCACAGCGTAACCTTGCCATAGCATCGGCGGTGAAGACAAACGCTGAGTCTTGAACTTGAAACGTGTTGACTCACCGTCGTCGATGCGCGCGCGCTGCTAGCTAGTCGGTGCATCAAAAGGCAGGACAATGCGTAGGAGTCGCCTATTAATAAGGCGAATAGGCGATGCTTCCGCGGCGCCCGCGCACCCGTATGCGCGCATAATGGCCCATTAACCAGTCTTTAAATTTGCAACAGAGTAAACAGACTGCCTATTAACAGCGCATAGATAAGATCTTTGTTCCGCGAGCGACGCTGGTGTAACTGATTCTGTGTATATTTTTGTGTGTAACTGTAGGTGTGGCATTTTACATAACTCATAATGTCAGGCTAACTACAGATGCAAAAAGTTTGGGTGTCGGGTTTGAAGAGCCCCTTGCTGCACCGTTATGCTCCGTTGATTCTGTGCCTATATTTTTGGGATTAAGTCAGGCTATCTACAGATACACTACACAAGTGTTGTGCGTTCCAGGTTTTATCATCAGCCCCCATCATCCCCCTATTGCTGCACAACTGAGCACCAGCGAGTTGCAAATCGTCACTCCAGATGGCTGGAGGACATTGCTGAGTCGCTACCACAATTGCTGATAATTAACTTCTTTCCAGGATTGTCGGTTCTTCATTCGGCAGATAATATATGCCAACTGCCACTGTTTTCTGATTCTATCCGCGATTTCGGAGAAGCAACCTCTGTCGAAAGACCTCTTAGCGAATTTTATTTTTATTTCACTTTTGCATCTATGGATAGGAGATCCGCCAATATAATTTGAGTACCCACTTAAGAACAAACCGATTGTCTATTTTGGGTTTTAGTAGCAAATTGTATAACTAGAATCGTACTTTCTAGAAACTGTGTTAAACGAAACTAGAAACCCGCTGAATATGTAACGATCTAACCATAGATAGACTTTCAAAAAGTAGGCCTATACTCAATAATAGTAAAGTGGTATCAAACAAAGACCTATTCGTTAGTGGGACAACGAGGTAAGCGTTTAGATATCGCGCAGCTTGCCCGATGTTTATGTTGACAATTTTGATGGTCTTAGCCATTATAGTTTAGAGTGGCCGTGATTGGTGAGATAGCGCGTGCTACTAGTTTAGATACTACTCAACTATAACTATGGAAATGAAATAAAAGCGATCACATTACTTTAAAAATCAAAATTGAATTTGAGTAAAAGAGAAATCTTGATAGATTCCTGATTCCATCTACTCCTGACTGATGACAATGTGATATTATTACCTTGCCAAATTCAAAAAGAAAATTACAATTTGACCAGTATCTGGCTGGATAAATCAAGAATGTAACGAATCCTGTAGCCAAGTATGTTGTAGGCATTTGTATACCTAGGGCAAACATCTTGACTATTTTTGACGGAGCTGGTTCCCCGCGTTCCTTCGCTGTCGCAAATGCGCAGACACATGTGTATATTTATTTATTAAGTCGCTACTGCGCAATCACGTGCAATGTTTAACAAGATTGTTTGTACAGATCGTTGAGAATGTATTTCATATCGTCCGCTTTTGATAAAGGAGTTGACGGAAGCTCTTAACCGCTCAACGCTGAACCATTACTCGCTTGTACCGCGCGTCTCTTCAACACAATTCAATTAAATTGTACTCAATATTAAGTACACAATATGTTGCAGTAAATCCTCATTAACAATTAGCATACAGTAGCGGCGGCTATTAAACGGCATCCATAACAAAGTAACTCCACAAACGCATTAAATTAAACCAATTTGCAACTCATTACGCGATCCTTCGACGACAGAGCGAAGAAACAGTCTTAATGATAATAATATATCGCCGCCATTCCAATGAAGATATGACTTATTGTTATATGAGTAGTAAAATATTATGTCATCGGAGTAACAGGAAAGCTAACGTTAACATTTTAACAATTCGCTTGTTTTGGTGATCACCTACCCTACATCTACTCTACGCCTACCCTACACCATTTACTCTTTTATCTTGCCTATAAACCTTACTCTTAAACCACTCTATCTATTGTTGAAAACCGCATTAGAATCCGTAAGATTTAAGCATACATAGATACATACGGCCAAACGGCGGGAACCAACTTATAGTATGGGGGTAGTAGTGGGGGGTCGGGTTTTATAGTATGTATAGTGAAAGATGGTCTGCAGTTAGTGTAGGAAGTCAGTACGACGAGAAGTAGGAAAACATGTAGAAAAAGATCCATGAAAAAACAACTGAGGAAAAAGAATACATATTCTGAGTCAAAATGACAAGCAGTCAGTAATTCGATATCCTGGACAGTATGTATGGGTACTTGGACAGCCTGGGGGAAGTGGAACCTAACTGCAGTTAACCACTCAAAGACAACGATCGGCTAAGTGACCGTTTTATCTGACTTTTACAAGCGCAGTGAATCAGACAATCACAGTCAACGTGAATCACTTTGAAGGTAAATAAACACTTATGTCTATCAGTCAGAAACCGCCTACAGCTCGTAGTTTCTTTGTCTGAAATGTAAATTATTACAGAATCAATCAAATTTACAGCTTTCCGTATTGGTTCTAAATCAAATAAGAAGTATGTCATTGTCAACCTAAATCACGATGAATTCTCGATGTTTAAGCTTGTATGTTGTATGTATAATATGTTGTTAGCGGTAGATGTTTCACCGTAATTTGAATTTCTATGAAACAACGGTGATAAGTCCGATAATTCAATTCCGATTCCAATTCGACAATCCCAAGTGGCTTGTCAAACATTAAACACGTATCAATTACCTAAACGCAGACATTTTTTTTCCATAACGGTAGCGCGCTAAACATGTGACGAGATAAACTTCCTATCCGTCACATTTCACAAACCCAACTACCAACGTCACACATCCGCGTACTTCGCGGAAACGCATCCGCACACCACAAAGAGCCCCGAAACCGAAACTGTGTCATTGACCCACCGTAAACAGTCTAGCCAGGCCGTGACCCCCGCAACCGGGTGAACTGGGTCACTGCCAGCCCGCGAGCCGGGATTTTACGATAACACCGCCGCTTGCGAAACACACGTCGTCGCACACCCATTGGCAAAATTTCAAGAGCCCTGCCTCCGCCGGCGACGTCGGCGGTCTGTAGTGCGTCTGACTAGCGCCCGAAGACCAGTGATTCACCGTATTTCGCCTTAGAATCGGAATTCTTGGCGAAGCGTGGTGATCGATAGTGAGGGTAATTATGAAGTAAAGTACTCGTAGATTTCAAACGAATGTCTCTGAAGTTTTATTAAGGGCGCTGACGAAAATAACGATCAGATTAATTCACGAGCAACTACGTATGTATTTTATGTAAGCACGCTGTCAACCTGTTAGGGGACTGCCGGTGACAGTGACACGAAACGCTACACCGCATTAATTCGGAAACGCCGTCACTGTCTCATTAGAGGGTGCCGTAATCTCGAAACTATCGACACTGAACACGTTCCGACTAAAACCGGCGGCGACTCCCCCGCTGCGTTCTTTATTTGAGTCGCCAGTCGCAACTGTCGAGTTCACTTTCGATTTCCTATCGGAGGCGCGTCTGGAGCGCATGTGGGTTTTAAAATTAGAATAACGGAAACGGGCGCGCGGTGCGGCGCGTTTGCCGGCGTCTCCTTTATTTTTGCATCGGCCTTCGCATGAATGGAATGCCGGACGGTCAACGATTCGGCGTCGTTCCCGCCGCGTCGCGTCGCATCGCACACGTAATAAACGTTTGGCTTTATGACGCGGTCCATGCCGCTGGCGGGGCGGGGTAAGCCGCGTGTTTTGACATGGATGGATCTGCTGGCGTTTGAGGAACGCTTGGTGGTGTGCGAGAGTGGTCTCGCACCGCAATAAATGACAGACAGCGGAGTAACAGGCTCAATGATACATTCTGACCGCTGCTGCTCAATAAAGAAACCCCTTGAAATGGGAAGACGGCGGCAATATGTCGACCTGAGTGGCTCAATGGTCAACATGCCGGGCTGCCACGCAAGAGGTCCCGGGTTCGATTCCCGGCCGGGCAGAAATTGAAATTATGAATTTTTATTTCTGTTACGGGTCTGGGTGTTCTATGTATAATAAGTATGTATTTAAAAAGTATTTAAGTAGTATATCAGTAATCTAGCACCCATAGCACAAGCTTTGCTTAGTTTGGGGCTTGATGGCGCTGTGTGAATTTGTCCACGATTATTTATTTATTTATTTTATTAATAACTGGCCCTGACTTCAGTTCCCGGTAAAAGTACAACACGCAGACACCAAGTGCGTTACACCTTACTATTGCATGTAGGCGTAGCCAAAGATTACCCACTATTTACATGTTTGCATACAGTTAGATAACCGAACAGTGTTATTCAAGTCAAGCATTAAGGTCATTGGAACGCATTCCTGAGAGATTACACACTACACTCATGAAGGTGTCTTTCACCTAATTAGGTACAATTCCATGCACCATTATCACACATCATCAATAACAAAGTGATTAACCACCAAGTGCACGTCTTAAACAAACTTTTTTCTAAACACCTGTCCAAAAAAAATATCTACAATTCCTATAGGTAATTAAAAATATTGTAACGGTCATCGAACCTGGACCAGCCGGTGCCGGCCGGACAGTGAAAGCGGGTGTCACCCTGGCACGAAGGTGTCGCCTTGACGGGACTAGTATTATTCCAATTAGAATTGAATACCATTACTTTATTACTAATGTTACCATCTTGTTATCTTTATATTAACTTTATTAGGCTTGACAATCTAATAAAGCTAATATTATTAGATTGTCAAGCTCAAACGCAAAATAATAATATGTTACATTCTAGAAATATGGACTACTTGTTTTACATTGACGATTCACTGTTACAGAAGTTACCATATATTTCGGCAGTCGGCAATGAAAAGCAGAAAGACAGACAAGGATACTCTTCAAATTTTCCTGGACAAGAATTTTCTTGTCTCATTCATTTTCAATGGCTTATCTGGTACACGCCAGATCTGAAAACCTTGCACCTAGTTCTATACACGAGCGACGTGTTCCTTCAGCAACGACTGCAATGCTAGGACAAGTGTGCTCGCGCATTTTCTCGCTTATGCACACTAGTGCTAGCTGTGCTGATTGCGCGCAAAAGTAACGCGAGCCCTGGAATGCGAAGCCGTATACGAGATCTTGACATTCTACACTGCCACTGATGACCGGCGGCTTGAGGGTTAAACTTTGTAAGCGAAACGATCCGAGGGTTACCGGTTAACCCTCGTCCCTCGACAATGTTGCCTCGACGCCACCACACTGTAAAACTCGCAACAACATGTTGAAGGCATTCCCCATACACGAGTAGGTATTACATGTAGTTTTTACGAGTAGGTATATAGTTTTTAATAAGTAGTCGCTACAGGTAGACCTCCCACGAGTTAATCGTTGGAAATAGAGTGAGAATTTTTATGTTGGTGTATTTTGTAAAGTAAAAGTCCCAGTTTAGTCAGTAAAAAACTAATATTGTATCTACGTAATATTGGTTTCGAACGCATGTAGGCGATTTAAATAGAAATTGTGTTGTGTGTGAGACAACCATTGAAAATTATTAGGTATATAAGTAGATACTTAACATCATAATTAACATAATTTGATTTTACGACTGTCACAAAAGAATGTATCTACTACAAACGCAGGACGTACAAAACATTTATGAAAGTAGGTATATCTTAATTAAGACTACTTCTTTTCTAACGGCTTATTTGTTTCGGAAGAAACCGCTGATTCAGCCATGTTTTATTGCCGCTATTAATTGGCCTCTATCTGTAAATCTTCCACAGATAATCTTATCGTATAAATGAGAGACAAAGCGTTAATAAATAAATAGAGAACGTCGAATTCGCTGGAGTTAATTTAGCGGCAGGGCCGAGCAGTACATTAAAACAGAGTATTTATTGTACAGGGGCGCGTTATACACAGCCCGCACAACTCGTTAAATGCTAAACTTTATTCTAACACGAGCTCAATACTGTGTTTAAATCCAGCTGATTAAATCCAGCTGATAATCACTCGCGGAGATCTGAAGTGCGAAGTTTAATGAGACGAGCCGTATGTGGAAATCTAGATGGGATTAAGTGTCACGCTGATAAAATCTTCGATAGATTCAGCTGTGTTTGTCATTAATTAAAAGTTGTCATGCTTAATAAGATTTTTATGGTTCATAAAACTGTGATAGTGTTAACCTTACCTTTGAATGAGCCCCGATTAAATATAGGATTAGAATTGTCTCTATAGAATATCATTTCTAAATGAAAAAACACAACAGTTGTAACCACTATACTTACCCCTACGAGTAAGGACATTACTGTGTTTTACATATAAAAAGATATTCTAATTCTTTTAAATTAGCTAAATACCTACACAACTTGCAAAGTTTGCCCAAATTTCAATGTGGTCAAATCAAGCACAGTTCAGAATTAAATAGGAATCGGCAATCACTCTTACATACTTCCACTGACAACCTTAGCTGCGAAACCTTCAACAATACATCAAGTTTTTTGTCCGAATCGATTGAAATCTCTGCTCTCGGTAAAATTGAGTTTAATGGCCGTTGTCCAAAAATGGGCGCTGGTAAAGTAAGTAGGTACTCTATTTTTTGTCCCTAATCATATACAAATTGGCAATACCCCGTTTGGAGGCCGAAGCTGCCAGCACTGCCCACGCCCACTCCAACGATGGAGAGATCGTCCAGCGCTGGAGGTCGAGGAATGGTTAACGAGCCACGACGGGCCCGAGCGATGACTCCGGGCCACGTTAGATAAACGATTCCACACAAAAAGTGCACTAGACGTACTTACAGTTGCTAGTCATTGAAAATTACACACCTGCGCGCGTGTTAGAAGATTTTTTGTGTCTTTTTGCCTAGGCAACCAAACGAAATAGAGTTTACTGTATGTTTCATTTACATACCCTTCTAATTTTTTATATTTATATTTGCACTATACAACACTTGCGACGACATTCGGTGGTCGTGGAGGTTGAAGCAATCGCGCGCATTGAAGCTCCAGCCATCTGCCCTTCTAATATGGGGATTGTTATTCAGGAGTAGTTTAAGTTCAAGATTTTCAGCTTTATTCAAGAAGATACGCATCTCTACTACCCTATCACATTGCAAATTACACCGCAAGTAGCTTCAAATTACGAACATCAAAAGCGCAACGTAGCACCGCTTAATAACGCGTATTCTCTGCTCCGTTGATCAATCGAACCCATGCGCGGGCGCAGCCGCTGCTAAACGAACCAATTTATACCCACAATACTGCGCTAATTGTACCCACATCACATTACTTACACGTTACACGCACAACACTTGCATTAGTACACGCATTCACGTGTTTACATATCGTTTACATGCATTATAGTGGCAGAGTTTTTAATACTTGTATTAAAATACTAATCAATTGCAAAGTTAATATATTTGCATTCCGTATAATTAAGATTGGATCAATATTACGCCTGTATTGCATGGTACATATTTGTAACATAGAGTAATTAATTGTATCGAACGTACCAGGTTGTGCACGGGCAAGACCATGGCACGTATTGTGTCGCGGTCACGGTCGCCTAAACCTCTATTATCACTAGAAAGTGACATATTTCTTATACTCGATGACGTGGTTATCCCACGGGATAACCACGTCATCGAGATACGAGGCCCTGGATACGGGGCCCTTACAGTCTATCACTGATATTCCTTCTCTTCTAGGACTCTAGATACTTGCTTATTCAGTACATAGTTCCTGCTTTACCTTCGCGTTCGAGCTCATCCCCATTGGCTGTCCTCTGCTAACGATAACTCACCTGAAACAAAGAAAAAAACAATGTTTAAATGTTCCAGAAAGAAAATAAAGTGAGGAAGATCTGTCTATTAGTGGTCCATCCGCATGGTTCGATGTCCATATTCCCACCTTTTTTTAAAGTACTTCCACGTGGATTTTTTGAAAATACTTTATTAGGATATTTACTTTTTACTACGTTTAATCTATCTCATCGGCAGTGTTTTGAGCTTACATCAGTCAGTCAGCCACTCATTCCCGTCCCCTTTTATATCTTAATCAGCAAATCACATTTTGTATTATGTACTTGTATTATCTACTAATTTTCCAGGTTATGTCTACCTGTATGCCAAATATCATCCAAATCTGTTCCGTGGAAACACAAACTCTCATATTTATAATATTAAAAATTGTAGAATCCATCACCGCGCTAAGTAAGGCCATAGCAACAGCGGCCTTGATCAAACATCCACTCACGCCCAATTCATCAAATTATTTATCAGCACCCGGACCACACATCCCGGCGACATTACAATATACTAATACCTATGCATGGTCCAGTCCAATATAGTTTTAGTGAGTTATTTAATACTATTGTCAGTAAGAGCATTAAAAATAGTGAAATAAACACTCAACTTGCTTAGTTAGTATTCATTAAAAAAAATTATTGCTGAATATCTTACGAAAACACGTACAGACAGTAGTGTTTTGTTGATATTGTGTGAACACACGCAGCAGGGGTGTTCTTATCATAATGAAATCATCATCATTTATTTCTTTTATTTGTTAAAACTTCATGCACAAATCGCCTCTACCAGTCAACCAGTCATCACAATCATTCCTCCCATCATCATTCCCTTCCACACCGATCGATGTGCCTCTCCTGTCCATCTGCTGGCCACCTTAGACACCTTAAACACGTGTCTAGATTTAACAATCTGTGTCGAATCCGAATGTAAAGACGGACGTGTCGCAACTCGCGTGCGCGTGGGCACATGGTCAGTACGCCGGGAGGCTCCTACGCACGGATGCGAGCTGAGTATTGGAGAAACTCTCTATTGAATTAAGATAGAAGGACCGTTTGTAGCTGTAGCTGTAGTCTGTACCAGTTTTGTTTGTAGCAACTCGCAGGAGGCGAAATCAGCTTAGTAATTTGCATTTATATCAATATAATATTGACAACCTGATTCATACAAAACGACAACATAAAATAATAATAAATAGTATTTATTTAAAATATAGATACAATAGGGTACATGCTTAATGGCAACTTACGATTATTGCATACAATTTATTATACTCTGGTTCCCAAACTAGGAATAACCTGTGCCTTAGGAATCAGTGAAATCATCCATGGCGTCAGACTACATTTCTTATGGAATAATTATAATAATTATTTTTCTCCAAGGTATCCAAATGTATATTTCCACTAGCAGGTAAGTAATCTCTTATAAAAATACAAGTTCTATTCGAATGTGTCAATCAATTATTTTGAACCAATTACCCCTAAAACGTTGGCACAGTATTCACATTCCATTACAACGTATGTACCTACCATTCCAAATGTCAACAATGGTAACTCCCTAGCACCTTTACAATGGGACATGACGAAATCTATTATGACAGCCATATTAATACGAAACCATGACATTAATGACGGAGTAATGACAGCGGAGCAATTTGAATTCGAGTGGCGCCTGTGATTAGAATTAAACAAGCCACTTCATATTGGTCGCAGTGTACCTTTGACAGGTCATTAGTGCCAAGTGCAGGTGGCTCTAGTGTACACTTTACAAGAAAATATTTCATCATCAACTCATCTAGCCGCAGGACCTTTAAAAACTTGTGGGGAACAATATTTAGCACCTTTTTCGTATAGTTTGATTAAACTTAATCTTTAAGAGATCTCCCAAATTGGTACTTTGATCACTCACTTTTCTCTGTTAAGGTCTAAGGGAAAGAAGGCTGATTTACCGTAATGCCACTTTTCAGGTTTGTCACATCTATAGCGTGCTTTGTTTGCATGAAAATAACACTTGATTAAATAGTAAGTGATCAAAGTAACCCCCGCATATAAAACCAACTCCATTTTACGGTAGTATAACTGTTTTGGGCATATGTGAGCTTTACTGCAGAAATAATGAGTAAGTTCATGATGTCAGCTTCCCGTGGGTGCAAGTGGTGAAGCGGTCTTCCACAATGGAGGTCGCTATGCTACTTTTTCCTTTGAAAAACTTATGAGTGGAGTTTTGCCTCGGATAAGGCAGCTCGGTAGACGTGCGGGATGTGTGATGGGTAGTAGTTCGGTTACCGAGCACGACATACAAAATCTTCAACACTACCTATACCAAAGCGGTACCTACATAGTAGCAAATGTCGCCATACCCTAAATCAACTGCATCGCAAAAATTAACAATGGTCAACTGTCCGTAGTAAAATAGCGGCAGAGTCGTAGCGTCAATCAAATTCACATCATTGAGATGTAAATCAATTTGCTAAACGGCTCCTATTAATTGAACGCAATCCTGACTATTCCGGTGGTCTGCCACAGGCTCTACTCTTTAACTAAACATTTGCCTAATCATGAGTGATCAAAAGTGAATATGTAGGTGGGAATATTCGCCCATTGCGTTCTCCGTACAATCAAAGACGGAGTTGTTGAACTTCTCGCGACTTTGGGAGTATTTTGACCTACGAAGCCAACCGGAACGTTTTATATTTGTATCACGAAATACAGAATCAAAATTTAAAAGAAATACATTAATTAAATTCTCTAAAGAACCCTCATATCCTTCGAAGTTAATAACCTATTACAGAACCATATTTAATGTGCGCAGTAATTGCGTTCATTTATTCAGTGGCGCCGATGCAATGACGGCTTTATTTAGAAATAATACACAATCTGTGAGCGCATAAGGCGATGTAATAGCGCCAAGATGACCCATTGATGGGCTAATTACGTGTATTAATGGCCATAAAGCCTTGTTTGGAGGTGCCATCGCTATGGTCCCGAGTCGCGAGTCACAACCGCGTATGGTATTGGCCCGCAATTGATTGGCGGCACGCAAATTTATATAACGGGACCGCGTCCCGATCGACAGGATTGAAACATTACCACGCGAATGTGTGAAAAACTAATACAAGCCTTTACGGGAAGATACTGAGTATGTGCTTTATCTTTCTCATTCGGCCTCGAACAAGTACCCTACTATAAAAGGAATTGTATACCTACGTCAAGGCAGGAAATGTGTTTAGATAGGTGGCAAACAAGGATACGAGTCTGGATGAGAATGTTATCGCTGCCTAGTGCCAGGTTAGGGGTATGGTTGGATATTTAAAGTTAGAGGTTCGACGAAATGCGGCGTTAGCAACTTGTGTTTAAGGTGCTTCGGGGTATCAAACCAAACCCGAAAGTACTGGAGTCGTTGGAATTAGTGGTACCAAATTCGAGACTGCGAACGAATTGTAGAGACCAGGCATTTGCTACCCCGCAGTCCAGAACTAACTTACTTTGGAACGACCCGATTACAACAGCACTAAGAATATTAAATGAAGCAGGAAAATCGAAAACAAAATTATTTGTTCTACTGTGCAATTCAAAAATTTAACGAGGCGGTAATTTTCGCAATGTGTAATGTGAACGGAATATAAATAATATAGAATATGTAATTAATTAGTTAATATTCTTACTTAGTATTGATAAACATATTTATAAATAATTTTCAATAATTTTAACTGTGTCTGACGTAACTCTATATTTTAAAAATATGATTGTATAAATCATGACAAATATCAATTAATTAACATTGACGTCAACAATATCGCACTGGGTTAGCTGTAATGATAATGCTCGTAATAATAGAGTAATAAATAAAAATTTTACAAAACCAGGGATATCAAGCTATTTCATATCACAGCACAGAATAGATTGCTACCCCTCTGCGGAACCTTTTTAAAACAGCTTGTAGGTAATTGCGCGTATGCTGAAGCAACGGAGTGTTTTCTGTAGATAGGAGTACATCAGAAAATTTTACGGTACTGCACCCCTATAAGATATGAACGTGAGTGTGTATGTATGAATACATGCCCATTGCTTCAGGTGCCGTTGCTTGTCGCAATTCATGATGCAATCCAACAAGCCGACACTCGTAAGTCGAAGGGATTGGTGCAATTCTCCTCCGCCGGACACCGTACGGCAAATCGGCAACCAGACCCAGCAAATTGCAACCATCGACCTAGGCGTCTCACCATCTGAGCCCATACTCCACACTCGATCACCTCGCCGGCAGAACACAGCGGCTCTGTCCACGGGCAATGAATGGGCGTCCCATTCACCGGCTTTCGACATGAAGCGGGCCATTCACACGCGACCATTGACGGCGCCCACGCCGCACTCGCAGCATTTCATACCTAAGCACTTAAATAGTTACGAGTTGCGAGGGGCCGGAATGTCTCTTTTACACTTCTTCGCGCCGCGGACTCGGAATGCAGACGGGGAAACGGTGAGATTTTTTTTGCAAAAATTTAGTGCCGGCTTGTTTGCGCTGGCGAGCTCAGGATTTGGAAGATTTCGAAGTCTCTGTTGAGCGCGATTTGTATTAATCATATTTTTATATGCTTGGATAACTCACACAGCACAATCTAGCCCCAAAGTATGTAAAGCTTGTGTTATGGGTGCTAGATAGCTGATAAACAACATATATACTTTTCAATACATACTTTAAATTATTACAACATAGCAGAAATAAAAATTCATCAATTTAATTTCCATTTCAATCAATTCAATTTAATTGCCGAGAATCTAACTAGGGACCTCTGCGTGGCAGACCGGCCGGCATGTTAACACACTGAACCACTCAGGTCGTCAGGTCGTCGTACATTGTAGGCACGTAGTTCGCCAGTCACATAAGACACGGTTAAGCCTAGAAGCAGAAACTCGGTTATAATATTCAACAGAACGACGGATTGATCGGATTTTCTCTGAGACACGGTTTCGTGTCTCAGAGAAAATCGGTCCCAAGAGATTATTCGAAACTGATACAAATCACGATTACAAAAGTAAATCTCGGAGAAAACATAAATTTCCAGAAAACTGGAACGCCGGGGTCATGGGAAAACCGAACGCGGAATACGAGCGAACAATACGTTTCACTAGGCGCGCGCAATTGCCAACGCCTGTAATTTCTATTGCAGTCGTAATGCTGTAATTGTAATTAGTGGGATTTTGGTGCAATTGGCTGTAATTACGGGTTAGGTCAAGGTGGAACAATAGAGGTTTATGTGAAGAGAATTTCACGTGTTTCGTAGTCGCGTACGGAAAAGCAAACCGTACAGAACATTTGTCTGAAGTTATCAAAAAATGTGATCATATGAGTTACTTATTCTACCACCTCTCGAGTCAATTGAAGACAATGAAGAAGCACTCAACACATTCAGGACCCAGTAATGGGCTTTCCCCTTGAACAGATTGGTCACAGAGTGAGTTGTAGGCTGGACAATAACAATCTTTAGTGTCAGATCGTGATTAACCTCAGACCTTCGGAGACAGTCAGGGGACTGATTGACGACAAGGTTGTCTCGACGGGCGCCGATTAAGCAACAAAGCGGCGTTTCTGACGATAATGACCGTGCGTTTTCTACAGTTTTCGCGGCTAGCTGTCATTTGCTCCCGCGCTGACATTGCGTCCTCTCTTTGCGTGATGACTTGCGAAGGCTGATGCTGACGTTTCCGCGAAACCCTTCGCAACAATGTTAACAATTAAGATAAAACAAGTAATCTTTTCAACTGACGAGCGATCCAGAAAATATTGAATATAATTACATTGAACTTTACTGTACGCATGCCGTCAGTTAAGTAGCTGGCTTTCGGGAAGCTATCAAATACCTTATCGCCTCAAATACCGCAGTGGTAAGTACTTAAAAAGTAAGTAAAAATGAAAGTCTGAAAGTACGTGTGTCTTTGTGGAAGTGGTATATCTACGAGCATGGCTCAAAGTGACTAGATTATCACGAGAATTTGTCCCGTGGCCTATTTCAATACAATATGTTACAAATTAGTCCATCGTGTGGTCTTACACTGTCCCATATAAGCGCCATTTAGAAAGCGGTCACCGGCCAGCGACCGCAGAACATAATAGATCGTTTACCGGAGGGTCATCAACACTTCCCCCTTTTGGGAGTGACGCAACCTGACCGCAAGAGGGTACGGCGATGCCGTAAGACCGTAGCCCGTGACCATGGACTGGACAAGTTGGGATGTAGACACCACATTCTGTATCAGAGCATACTTAACCGTCATCAGGATGGGACCAATATCGCTGTACAATTATTGGGAACAAAGCGATGCCTGCTCGATAACGTAAAATAAATGTTTGTATTGAATTTATTAGTATCTGTGATAAGAGAGTGCACGCGAAATTTGCTGTAACATTTTGTAGAATCAAATGTTGCATTGTAAAAGTGCACTTAATATTTTTCTTTTAACTTACATTCATTCATACAAATAATCAGCTGACCCCTTACTCCATATCATCATCTGGATCATAAGGTCGGCGGGTCAACTATTGAGTTGAATGACTGTACCTAAAGGCTTGATCTCTAAATCTTCTTTCGAGTTTCGTCGACAGCTTCGTCGTAATAAAAATATTAACCAACGCAATCGCTGATCAGCTAAGTCTGTCTGTGTCCCTGGCCGATCTGTGTTCATCGCTCGAGTGGACAATGTCGCAACCAACCTTCACCTTGCTCGCTTAATAGGACGAAGACGTGGTTCAGTGCGGGTCAGTTTTTTAGAAATTCTGTTTCAAACTTTGGGAGGCGTTGATAATCGACGCTTTGTCATGGAAATTTGGAGGCGTGAGGCATACCATATCAATCCTCACGCAGTGATAATGCATTGCACTAAAATCTAAACGCATAAATCGTAGGTAGATGTTGCGGGAGACAGTTAAAGGCCATCAGGTGGGCTTTCTGCTCGTTCGACACTGAGTATAAAAGGATAACTTTCCACACTCTTAGACGTTAGACATCCATACGAAAACAAATATCCTCAGACGAAGTTTAATATTCTCCGCTAATTACGCGATAGGAAGATATTCCCGAGAGACATAGGCAATATAAAATCCACGTACATCGCTACAAATACAGCCGACAACAAGTGAAATATATCCCTCACCGCGTCGATACATCAATACGGCACTTAAACCGTAAACGATCCATCCATTTCCCGGCGCGGGCTGTTGGACGCACGACGATGCCCGCGCGGGCATTGTTGCGGCGATGGCGTGAGAAAGGGGCACATAACGGCGCTCGCGCATCGGACCGGTCCAACCCGCAAATAACCACCTCTGCCGCCGCCTCTGGCCATCGCGGGCCGTAACCCCTAACGACATGCACTCCCTGCACTCGGGCCCGACACTCTAGCTAAATGGAAACTCGGAAACCACAAACTACCGACAGCACCAGCACGGTTTAGTGGCGATTTCGTCGGGCGTCCGCTCACCGGCGTCCCGTTGTTGGCGGCAATTAAAACCATCGCGGCCATTCTCGGCGCGAACCAACAAAGCGCCGTAAATGTAAAACAGACAGGAGAAACGCAAAGTTCAAATGGAAAATTTCGAACGATCAGGTCGGCAGTAAAACGGGAAATGGTTGAGGATAGTAAACCATCTTTACTGCACCCTTGCAATTACGGTGGACTGAACTTTAATATTTACTATGTTTTATTTTTAATGCTAAAATCGCGCACGCACAGTTGCCTTCTAGAGAGCTCAAGAATCTCGCCTGACTCATATCTGCGGCATTGGAGGCTTTCAACTCGCTGGCTGCGTAACAATTCCGCGTGAGAAAGCCCGGTGCCAGAATGCAAATGGCCAGCAGTTAGCGGCGTTCAACAAACAGCCTCGCTTCGATTAAACACCCTTGCCATGCCGCCGATTATGGGGCCAAACCGCGGGAAGTCGGTTACACGGACGCCGCTAAACTAGGAGAACATTTACTGTGAATCTCTCTAGGCATATTGAGTGAGATGAACTAATTTTGGGAATGGAAAGCCGCCATACTTGGCTTGACGATATCAGTGATGAGGTTGATGCGTATCAGCAGCTTAAGATGGCGAAGTCTTAAATCTTTACAAGTTATCTACAAATTGATCGTGCCCTAATTGTACCTAAGTTTTTTTATATGCCACTAAGGTGGCAGCTAAACTTACGGCCTGTCTAATGGTAAGCAGTTACCCCAGCCTATGGAAAATCGGATTTAGGCGAGACACTGTCAATCAGAGGCAACCACGGTTACTTCGCAACCAATACAACATACCCAACGACATAAGCACCACAAACAATTTTCTCAATCAACACTAAATGGCCTATTAGCATAGCTCTTACATACTGATGTAATTAGCATTCTGCAAACACCATAATAATGATAGCATTTGACAGGCGTCTGTCGACGCGACGGTGTGAGCGCATACAACCGCGCATGCGCCGGCGACGCATATGATTAAAGGTTATGCATTATGTATCAACAGTCCACATTATTACTTCACAGCCGATTTTATTGATAGAAAAAAGATATAGGAATTACATAAATCCCGATGTCAACGTGGCCTTGGAACCTTTGTTGTAACATTACATCATTAGTGCGACCAAGAATGATGGGAATCGATAAATGGATAATTATGTTGTCAATACGTGGTCCGACCAGTCGCAATGGGAGGCAATTTTAAGTGAATAATTTAGCATTTCTGAGGATTTATGTCGTCGATTATTTTATAGAAATGTTTGGACACAGCTGGTAATTCGGTTGAGAAATATGATTAAGAAGACATAGTTCAAGTTACTAAGTTAACTAGTAAAGTACCAAGTTAATCATTATATAATTTATCTAGAATTCAGGTTGGATATTTGGTCTAAGGCACTCTAGGTCCTAGATCAACTACCTACTGAGCCAAACTATTTCTAACTATTCAGTAAATTCTTTTAAAAATACAATCGTCATGCTGCTAGTGTATCACACAATAATATTAAGCTTAATATCAACAAGAGCTTTCCATAGCAACTATGCGCTCGCGCCGAGCCTACAACGCTGCCCGGCGCGACGCCGTCCAATATGGCCATTGAGAAATATCGCGAATGTTTACAATAACTGCGCAAACGCATGTCGTTAGCCGCATTGCTGCGGCCCGGCCGGTATTTTATTTTTATTCATTCGCAGCCTGTTGCACGTATGAACGAAACTGTTTAATAATAATAATAATGAATAATAAGTATAAGTACGAAGGTTATGCGTATATCGTCGTCTTGGTGGCACTTGTGATTTTGCGACGTTTTATGGTTGTAGGACGTATTTTTGGAATTTAGTAAATTATTTAAGTATAATATACGATGCACATCCGTAACACTTCATATCGATTAATCGATAAATAACAGTTAAATTTATTAATTTTACTTTACAGATGTCAACACTAAATAATGCACATCGGCTTTGTACAACTTAAATACGAAGTCGAAACTAACTGATTGTATTATTTTCCGGCGACTAGTGGACAACGCGTAAACACTGAACAATGCGTAAAAGAAAGCATATTATGTTATTCTGACATCGGACACTTTTGAACCCGACCCCTCTGACCTCGATCGCTTCCCCGGCTCTCTTGAATCTATAGCGGGTTAGATAAACAGACGCCTAAGCTCCCGTGCGTATGCGCATATCGCTATCTTAAAAAGTTTAAACGAACAGACGCATCACCCGTGCGCGCGCGCAGTTCACTAGAAAGTCAGTTGGCGACGCCTAATCACTGTTAAAGGTACAATTTGCTTAGTGCCTTTGCCACAAAAAAGTGTTTCTCCTGAGGCGTCACGGTGTCGACGTGTAACGGTGCGGTAATTGCTGCAAACAATTATTTTGTTTAAATTTTAGTGAATACAACTCTTTGTGTCAACTTAATAATTTGTTTAGCCGACGCCTTTGGTCTTTCTTTCGACGCATTTGCTCTAATCGTTCAACGAAATTTTATGTTACAGGATAGAACAGAATATAGATACACTTATTCCGTAATATATTTTATATAAAAGAATAAGAAGACATAGCTTCGCCACTGTCGGCGAAAAATTCGTAGGTAGTCGACCTACTGTGCACGCCTCCACCGCGGCAATGCGCGCGCGCACAGTGGCAGTAGGACAACGCCTTTGATGGCCGGCACCAATTATAAAAGGCAACGCTTAGCAGCTGTAAAGAAAATATGCGCATGTTTGCTTAGCTCAACCGTCTAAACAGTGGCGTCACTTTCCAATGCCTATACTTGAGATAGGACAGCATGCTGAGATGGACAGGTAAGATGGGGAAGCGAAGTATTCGAGAATCAGCCAGTTTTTCTAATAGGCCGTTAAGCATACCAATGTGTGATTGAGAGATCACACAGAGGAATCTCATGTAATTTCCTTTGTATGGTAAGACATCTAGAATATAGATATCCACAAGTTTTCCAAATAACATGGGTTGGTCCTGGGAGCAAGGCAACCGTAACATCTCATATTGCGAAACAGCGATCGTAAACACTCCTCATACTTTCAATCATGTCATTTGAACTGCAACAAACAAGCCATAAATAATTATACCTATAGAATAATAAGTTATTCCGGACGCAGCGAGCCAAGAGTTGCGGCCGAGCCGTGATACAAATATCCCAGTCTAGACGTGTTTTTCCGAGTGCAAATTACTAACATTTAATTGTGGAGTGTTATGGAGCCGCCGGTCTCGTTCGCGTTGATCGCCTGACGATGACGGATGGTTTCCGTACATTTTTCGTCTGAGAAGAGAACTTCTATCATAATTGCGAGTCTCCAGGTCAGGTCACGTGAGTATTTTGGGCAAACTGAACCGTTTCATGAGAGATATGAAAATAGCTAATGCTGGGCCCAGCAGTGGACTGACGATGTTATGATAATAGGATCATGAGGGCACAGCCAACCTTTTGTCCAATTCTATGCATACGGAGTCAGGAAAAAAAAGACGAAAATTCACGTTTGAAGATTTAATCTAGTTCCTCTTTCTGACATTTCAATTTTTTTTTTTTTTTTTTTTATGTTTTCCGGCAGACAAACAGGCATGCGGGCCACCTGATGGAAAGTGGTCACCGCCGCCTATGGACATCAGCATCACCAGGGGTGCTACCAATGCGTTGCCCGCCTCTAAGGAGACCTCTAATATACCTCTTGAACGATCCCATGTCATAGGCCAAAGGAAACACCGTTGCTGGGAGCTCATTCCACATCCGAATCGTACGAGCGAGAAACGTTCTTTCAAATCTTCGCGTGGACACCACTAGAGGGTCCACGTAATGGGGATGAGTACCCAGCCCACGGCGGGTGGTGCGATTGCGGAATTGTGCTGTGGGCACCAGATCAAATAATTCCTCAGAACACTCCCAATTATGCTGCGAAAGTTGCATGTCAACGTCAAATTCCATCTACTACCACGCGGTTTGCCCTAATTATAATCCATGAGTATCGAAGATGACTGTACATGTCTCTATATCTCTTGCTCGTATCGTTTACCTCAAATCTCGCATCGGGTCCGCGGTGGCGACAAGCCCTGCTCTTGCGCATTAATATTGTATGAGAGGCGCCGGCGCCGGCCGCGTCGCCGCGCGTGCGCAGATGCTATCTACACTCGAGCTTTCTAGATCACTATCGGCTAGCAGGGCTTACGGCCGACTAATCGGTGGAAACCTAGATCTGGACTCCGGGAGTTGGGGACTGCAAACTTTATCTGTAACTAGATGGTGAGGCTCGAACACAAAGTCGCAGTCCTAGTAGTTGTTTAATCTGTCTCAAGTCTCATTTCTCTAAAATGGAGTCTGATCAATGAGTTGTTGGAGAAACTATACTGTTTTAATAGATGGTACCTACTAGATGGTGAGAACACCAAATATTATCTCGATAGCATATTGGCCGCATCGTCACTTACGTAAAACAGACATGACACTGATCCATTGAAATATGTAACAGTAACTCAATCGTTACACCTACCTACTTACAAATTGTAAGTTACAACCAAGAATAAAAAGCGCTATTAATTTCAACTGCATCCAGAGATATCAGATCTACCAACACAAACATAACACAGAATCCACATAGAATGCACACACGCATCCGAATCACTCGCCGCGTGTCATCGTCGTGTTCACACGGCGACGGCGCCTGCGCAGATTTATGGCGGTCGCTAACGAATTAAGATTTTTTTTCCAGATGTCCGAGATTAATCGTGGCCGGAGTGCGGCGAAGGGAGTGGAAGTGTCAACCGAACGTTGTCGGCGTCAATTTCGAAGATTCAGCAGAAGTTACATGACAACACATATCACATCAGCTGGCATTATCATATTCAAAAGCCGGTAACAAGTAGGATTCCGCTTCCTCTTACACATTTATGGAGAGGTTTGTTTGCCTTAAATTCCACGCAGGCGAGTAGGTCGCTTTCTGGTCTACGGAATTTAGCTAGTCCGCCTCTGGTATGGGATGGTGATATATTCTACTCCGCTGGGTACCACATAGCCACCACAGCTCCACTTTTTTACGTCAATCGGTAGACAGACGCAGGCGGGCCATCTGATGGAAAGTATACGCAAATGCTAGTTCCCTCAAAGCCACAGCACAGTACCCGATGGAGCACTGAAGATCTAACCGATCGACAGGAACACAATACTATATAAAATAGCATTATTCGGCTGCGGTAGTTACTTTATTACAAAAGGAGTGTTAATAATTTAATGGAAAAACGACCTTAATCCGCTAAGATTCCCCCATACCTCCTACCTAAAACTGCGTCTTCTTCACTAGCCTAGTTACAGCCCAAGATTAGTCCGAAGTGCTGGGGCAATTAAAACCAGCCATTTCCCGGGGCGGGGCCAAACGGGCCAATTTCCGGCGGGTGCGGCCGCGGGTCGCGCGACCGGGTCACCGATGGCAGAATCAGATGATGTAGATAGCTGGTTCATAAATAACTACATTGCTAAATACCACTGGGCAGAACTCGCCTATGAACTGCAGAACCGAAGTCTTATATGACTTACATATGGCGGCCAACGTGTCACTAACTGTTTCCATCCTACTTTCCTACCCCATATGTCCTAATCAATAAAGAAATTTTGAGTTTGAGTTTGAATAAGTATCGCCGACTTATATTTCTACCCCCAAGTAATGATACCGTTGTTGTACTCCGGTATGAAGGGAAGGTAGCCAGCGTAATCACAACATCAATCCTCAAATTGATAATGAACCTGCGGTTCTGCCATTTTGTTACGATGGATTTACACCAAGCAGGTGTCCTCTGAGAATGGCAAATACAACAATGGCTTGTTAGGCGCGGTTGATGACGATTACGATCAACAAAATACTTCATTAAATATGTGCATGTGTAGTATGTGCATGTTTGACATGGTACAACAACAGTCCGCACATACTACAGTGCCCTGCTTCAAACAAACGCCAATAAAAATCTGTTCCGGCATCGATGTCGGCGATCAAACGAACAGTAAACTCTTTTATTTGTGTGTTTATTTGGCAAAGGAACACTTTGGGAACACCCGCGTGGCCGAACACATCAAACAAACCGCTCACGTCTGCCAAATGGTGGAAAGAAAGCTTTAAAAATATTTCAAAACACATTTTGAGCCTTATGAGTTTCGATGTAAAGGCGAGATCTGTGTATACAGATAACTCGGAGCTTAGTTTTTTGCTGTAACCGCGATCATGAACCCATGAGGTCAAGGAACTCTGCATGACAAATCTGCGAACGATAGTGGATGAAATTTCATACGTTGTTACGTGCAGTGGGCGTGAAATGTGCCAAAAACTGTACGATACATATGGCTGTCTGGATGGGAGATGGGAATAGGAATATCCTATCTATACTAATATTACAAAGAGGAAAAGTTTGGCTTTTGAGGGTAAATTGATCCGCATTCTAACAGATAAATCTTAACGTATCCAAAAAGATATAGGAACCAAGGTATATTTACATCATTGCCTTTAGCATTAAGCTTTAATTAACATGTAGAAATCTTTATGGCCAGCAAACTTAAGGCATCTAGCAAAGCACTAGATTATAGCTCTCATGCTAATGATCATGAGATTGCTATGTGATGAAGTTACTATATTATTAGGTCTTCATCTTAGTTATTGATCGATGACATGTGAAACTACAGATTTCTCTAATATCTAACTGTGCTTTAATTGGACTTTGAATATAAAAACTGAACGAATATTAAAGTTTCGCAAGAGTTTTTGTAACAAATGTTTCTTTTAAGATGACTTTGCTACTTAAGTATGTTTTTTTAAAGAAGCAATATGATAGAAGCACGAAAACTTTCGCTGTAAATTACAGTTTTTCTACTTTAATATTTGGGTTTAATATGTAATGAAAGTCTAGGTAAGCTAATGGTGCCGTTTTATTTAATTATATCAGTATTTTTCCATCCTATTTTGAATTAAAGTATCTTTGAGGTTTCCCTCTGAACGCCACATCAAAATGCGTTTCTCATAAAGTGCGTGTATTTAGAACATAAAAATCCCGTTATCGGAATATCCAAACGCAAAACAGAGTGCCAGCCGTCACAGTTAAGGCATTCCTACTCGTATTTCACGTAGGACTTGAAAGAGGCGCCGGCGCACAGCTGATATCAAAGGGTGCGCGCGCGCCGCCCTCGCAGCCACACGGTCTGCACCAAACCCGACGGCGGTTGTACACTGTTCATCCGGTGACATGACACGGCTTTTTTAATAATAATGGGAGACATACGAGCAAGAAGGTCACTCGCTGGTAAATGATCATCGCCACACATGGATGTAACACCAGGGGTGGTCGCGAATGCGTTGCCGGCCTTTGAGAGTCGTGTAGGAAGGCACGTCTCACGGTATTCTCTTTTAAATAATTACAAAAAGGCAAAAGAGTAAGCGGGTCACCAACACCCAGAGGGTCGTGTGCACAGGAGCCCTTTGAGAAGATAATGTACCTGTCGCTTCAAGTAATTTATTTTACCCCCAGTATGGTAATACGCGGATCTGTCTGACCTACACTAATGATTATTGTGAGGAGAGTCACGCACAATAAGTAATACAAAAATTTGAATAATTCTAAAATTGTGAGTATTTACAAGGAAAAAATAGTTACAAAATTCATCATCCCGTTACTTAGTAATGGGTGATAAATAAAATAGGCCAAGCAAAGGACAAGATGCTGGACTGTCGTCACACATCAGTTATAAAAATATTCTAAATACTTCTAACAGTTTAGTGGTAGGCACTAGACCACTTTATTCTATCTTCCTACTTGCTTTTTCGCTTCTGCTACATCCCTCGATCTTTCCATACGTGTCCATCGATTTAGAGTACTCTCCAAGCACTCGTTTAGACATCGTAACAGGAGAAGGACGCTACAGTGAAATCCAAAAGTAAGTGAAGTCTCCACCTCCGTTTAGACTGAATATACCTAATAATCAGATAACACTAACAACCCGTCAACGGGTGTCCCCGTCTCGTGCCGGAGCCGACCCAGCGAACGCGTCGCCGGCGACGTGCGCCCGCGCAAGTTCATTGCCGTCAGCCGCGCACGCGCGATCCGCCGATAAGCGCATTTGGGGCGCGCCGCCCGCTGTCACGAAAAATGCACATCGCGTCCTAAGTCCTGATTAGCTGCGCGAGCGCCGGCCACCGCCAAAGGGCATAAACGCAATGGCACGCAAGCTAATGGTGCAATGTTGGGAGATTAAAGTGTTTGTCTACATGTAGGTAAAAAAGTTATTTGATACATTCATGAATAAATTCTTCTATAGGTATAGGTACTTACACATTTTATCACAACGTGAATGTTTAAAGGCTCATTAGTTAGCCTATAGCGGATAAGATTCAGTCAGGTAACGATAAAACGGATGAAATTGGTGTCTTGCCGGAAAATAATTTTAGATTCATAGACCATATTACACCATTCTTCTCTGCTCTAAATAGGATTTCGACCGGTACCCAGACACATAGGTTGGTAGAAATAGAAAATGAAACTTCATAGGTAAGTGGGTACATTCGTAAGTGATAAAATATGGAACATACGGACACTAAGCAAACATAATTAGCCGCATCGGACGCCCGCCTAAAGATAGTGTCAGGATGCCCTCGGTTGACATTCCGCATAAATTGGATTAAATACACACGATAATACACATGATTTAGTTGTCAACGGTTAGACCAAATGGAATTACACAGCCGTCGAACGTCATTGCCACCGTAGTCATGTTTATTATTAATTTTCCTTCAACATTCGTGGCCCTAATAAGCCAGCATATCTGTACAGGCAAACAACAATATTTGCCAACATATAGAACAGGAAAACAATATAGCTACTTAATAAAGTGTGGTAAATTAGACTATAATGTTGTTATTTATTATAATAATTCTGTTAATTAATAAAATTAAAAGTGCGGATAACGGTGACAACAATAATACCAACCCAGTTACATAAAGCTTGAGTCTTTCCAAGATCAAATATCTGCTATACCTATCGCGGGATCTGAATTGGACCAAAAAAATCAAACATACCAGAAACTCTAAATTCTTTCTCAAAGGAAAAGTTTGTCTTATTTCATTGGGAGAGTATCTCTCGAGGCAATAAACATTATACGCTCCCACAACACTGCATTTTATGGTTACATCGTTATGCGCGCGCGCTTCTCCTTTTAACACTCTCCTAATATCAGTATAGAAATGCAGTATGTCCCTTAATACGTATTTGTTGTAGTAAATTAAATAGCATCGCGAGATATGATTCAAGATATTTTTGAAGAAAACTATATTAGATCTGAATTTACAATCAGTATAGTTTTTCCAATACATAACTTTAAACATGTCGAATTTTGATATCTATGTCAGCGTCAACGACGTGAATCTTTTCAGTTGCTTGTGAAATAATAGACGAACCGTTCTAATTCTTTTATGTGCATAATATTTCTTTTCTCAACCAGACTTTTATAGCATATTTATATGTTTTCAATTTATTTGTATTTTTCTATGTATATACACTGTATTCAATGTAAATTTATTCAATATACTTAGTCACATGACATATTAAAGTTACTTAGTACTTATTTGACTTCACCTTAGTAACTTAAATATTTGTAAATTATAGTAAGATAATTATCTAGTGCCTCACGGTGCCTGCCTACACTGCACCGAGGACGCCACGAGCGGCCCAAATAGTTACCCATCAAAGACCCCATAACCGCAGTCGTAATATTTTCAAAATATAAATAACGTAGATGGTCGAGTTTCGAGGACTTTCTATTTAAATTTAATGCTCCACTTTATTACCGAACATGGCACGTTGGTTAATCAGTTAAGGAAATTGAATATAAGAAGCGTTCACTAGTGATTCTATTGGAAATGGAGAATAAGAATTCTTAGTCTAAGGTAGAGTAAGGTCAACCCATTTTCTGGTCAATGGGATGCTAACTGGTCAGTCTTCGTCGGTACGTGATTCTGCGGATTTGCACATACGGTGGACGACCATGGACGGCTACATGTAGAGTGCCACAAACTTATCTGGCCCGATGGCCAACACTGAAACTAAGTGTCGCCAATTTGAATTGCCATTTTGTTGTCATCAACGGCGTCATCATCATCATTGTCATCATCATCGTCATCGGTTCAGATAAGTTTGTGACGTGTCTGCGATACCATGGACAACCACGGACGACCCTTTCCACGGTTCATCGGTGCGGGCTGGTCCACGTCTGTCCGCAAAATAACGCACCGTCGAAACCCGCGTGAAGATATTAGTTGCCTCGTATTGACACGACAACCTGAGTGGGTATACTATGCATATTATCTCTATATTAGGCCAATATTTAACATTTCAGTGTCATTGGCCATCCTCATTCTAAAATAGACAAAAAATTTCGTATTAGCCACTGCTGGACACAAGTTTCATTCAAGATTGGGTTTTGTCATAATATCCACGTTTGCAGAAGAGTTGGAGGTTGCAGTGTCGAAAATACGACAGAAAACGCAACTGCCCATTCTCTGCGGAAATGGTCGGCTCCATCAGATTAGTGGCCTTGCGCGACAACCGCGAATGAGGGGAATGCAACAGCGCAATTCTGCTCCGCGAGACACGACATGGAAAGCCAGCTTTAATAGGTTTACAACACACACAATTTGTACCCATCAATGTAAAGCCACTAGGATCTAGATCCATCAAACTTGAAAATTAGTTTTATTACCCTCGTAAACCACGTCCAAACGAGCCGTCCAGTAATGGCCCGCAGCGGTACTATTTGTACCTAATTTCACTTTACGACCAGATTAACCCGCCAACACTAGTAGCCCCGTTCACGAGCACTCCCAATACATTCCGTGCGGTACTTTTCGCTCTACTACAGAACCGGTCGACGCACCGTTAATACCCGCATTCATAAATTAATAAAAAGATCATCCTGGAAACGTAAACCCCATAGTTCCACCCACGGCACCATAAAAACGTCAAAGCAAATGGATACCATGGACTGCGGTGTCAATAATAAAAAAAAGCGAAAGAAAAATGGGGATCGGGCGACCGCCTGTGGCGTATGGACCGCTCGGAAAGATGATTTAGGAAATTATGTTTCTGGGTGATTTTCTATTTGGGTCACTGACACATATTAGGACAAAAAATTGTCTGTTTTGTTACCTACAACATTTGGAAATGTTTTTGTAGGCTCTTCTACCGCGACGGCTTATCATTGACAAAAATAAAAGGCCAATAATGTATAAGTTAATGAAAAAAGTTTTACAATATAGCAGAAGCAAAATGTGTAATATAATAATAACACAGTACAGTTCAATCAGTGTCAATAAGTACATATACCCTTATCTTGTTACAAGCGACTCAACGTAATCTAAAGTTATTAGTAACAGGGAAAACCACTGCTAGTCATGTCCATAACAGTCAAAGTACAATAAATACTCGCTTTTGTAATCTAGAAACTCCAATCTGAAGGCGAATCTAGACTTCTAGAGTCTACTTAGCATTATCACAATCTCCGTGAGAGTATAATATCAAAATATAGTGGAGTTTCGTGTTTTCGTACTTGCGAAGTATGTTACCTGTATCAAGGCTAGATCATACCAAACTACAGGCAGCAAGTCTGTTTTAGGCGCCATACTTATGGACAACGATCAAACTCATATAACGGAGTGCTCATTTGGCGCTTTTCATGTCTTTTCCACCTAAAGCAGCTTTACGAACGCCTCACCTTAGTTCGGTCATAAACCCGCCCATATAACGTGGAGAAAATCAGCTATCACGGAATGAGAAATCACCGCGGCCACACAGTTTCCATACAAGTCATGGAACAATAGTAATAAAATCACGCGGTACAAAATCCGATAAGTTTCCAACGCGGCCCGATAGTAACCGACGGGTGTAAGTTACAGGGAGAAACACGAGATGTACCGCAAACACTGGAGAAAGTGGAAACGGATGGAGACCACGCGAAGGTTTTAAACCAAAATTTCGGCGACGTCCATTTTTCCAAAAATCCTTTGGCAGAAGATCTGAAACATCTATAATATGTACGCACTGACCGCAGTTTTATTCAGAGGCTTCAGTCTTCGACGTCTTGACGTCTACCGGACTAATTTCGGTTATTGAAATACATACATACATTCATAACTTCACGCCTTTTACCCTTAGGAGACGCTTATAATTGAATGAAAAGCACCAACAAGACAAATTTGATGTTACGATAATTTACGCAATACTGTCTTTTGAACGTTGTTACTTAAGAAAAAAGAAATAGCATAAGTAAGAAGCAATAAGTGCAGAAGAAAATAGGCACTTATACATTGTAGAAAACATCGAAATTGCAGCCCTTATACGGGGTATGGCTGATCGCCCCACAAGGAAGCGAGACGCGAGAGACGCTCACGTGAGCCTGCGCGGGCGCAGGTGTTGCGGAACACGGCCGTGTCGTGTACAATTACGCCGACATCGTGCGCTGGACACGGGAATGTTTGCCGAGCCGCGACACTACACGGCTTTAGGGAAAATATTCAGCAAGGTAGAGCGTCAGGAACAGTAAGGAACAGGAATTTACCATAATTGTTAAATAGCGCCTGAAGCGGTCGCGATTAGTTGCTATTACGAGCGAAAATGAAAACACAACACATATTTAGTTTTAAAATTAAAACAGTATTTTCAGCTGTAAGTTTAGTGGACAGATGATATTTAAAAAGGCTCTTCATAGAGGCTAGTTCCAACATAAATAATAATATATGGAAGCGAAAGTTGGGTATGGCAGAAGAAGCATGTACGTAGGATAAATGAAGTAGAATTGAGGACATTGAGATATGTCAAATACGAAATAGTGTAAAGATAAGGGAGTGCGATGACTAGAATAGAGAAAGGAATGCTGAATTACTTTGGTCATATAGAAAAAAGAAGACCGAAAAGAACATACCAAGATCAAATCGGAGATATTTTAAAGAAAGGTCAGATCAAGAGTACCTATCCTACCTAAACCGACAAACATGTATGAAAAGGTTGATGAGTGTAGTTGATGGCCTCTGCCTACCCCTACGGGAAGAAGTTATATATGTACATGTCACTTTGTAAACAAAACTTTCCATCAACGAAAACAGTAATTTTAAAGCGAAAGAGTCAATATTTCCCGATAGTTGAAGGTAATGGCACATACTGAAACTTTCTCAGCTTCTCATTAGTTTTATTGCGTATCTTTTTCCTACCTGGAATACGCGGGAACATGCCAACGATCTCCCATACAACTACCCGCGAGCGAGTTCCATGCAAATTCAACCAACTATTCAGGAAACAATCGTAAAACGAATGTGTACAAAATTAGTGTAAGAATATTCTCTAATTGTTACATTACCATTACATTACCAACATTCCTACACACGCGCGTATCGAAAAGCCATTCGGCGAATCGTTATTGTTTTCGAATGCAAACCAAATGTTTACATTTCGCAATGGTTTTACATGTATAGTTTGCGTGTGTATTGATAGATTTGATGCAGAGTACGGCGGATTGTAACACGACTAGTAGAAAAACGTTGTAATAATAACAATACTAGCTGGCCGGCCACGACTTCGTTCGCGTATTATTTTATCCTATAAACTACTCTGTATATGGGTGAAAAGCGCGTGAAAATCCGTTAAGTAGTTTTTGAGTTTATCGCGAAAAGACAGACGCGGCGTGGAACGTTGTTTTATCATAGTAGTGATATAAATACACAGATTTGTACAAGGTTGTCCGATCCAACTACTACGATGACAATGTTCAGAGGAATTCCATTAATATGACAAGCCCTTCCAATTACAAAGTTAAACTTATTTCATTGACAAAAATAGACACAATATTTCCAAGTCACTCAACAAGAACCGATCAACCATTGTTGAGTGGAGCCGCGGCTCATCACCGAAGAGATTTCACGGCAAAATGCCAACAAATCACTGCTGTAGACAGAAAAAACGACAACTGCTCTTAGTCGAAGCTATTGTATTAATTGTGGCGGGACGGACAGACGGACAAAAAACCGGCCGTTTTAAATTACTGCCCACGGAAAACAATAAATATTACAAATAAGACAATGGACCGCGCCCCGGTCCCGCTTATCTCTGCGGGGCTATTACGCGTGGTAATGTAATAAAAAGGTTCCCACCTACGATGTGGCTGATGGAAAAAAAATGTTGGGCTGGTCGGGTGCGCATGCGCATATATAAGGCGGGAGTCGGGAGAGCCGAGCCAGCAGCGGCGGCGGTGATAGACAGTGACAGGCGAGGGTAGGCACAACACAAGTTTGAAATTGAACACCGTCATCAGCTTCAATTTGAGAGGCTTGTCTAATTATATTTAAGATTTTATTGCTTACATATTTTGAAAGAATATAACCACGATGTAGGGTTTGATTAGGGGCTTATCTCTCCATGAGACCTGGTAACTTTTCAACAGCGAAAACGTGATCAAGCTTGCCAGGCTTTGGTGGGATTGGTCACGTTTGAAAGCTTATCTACAATAACCCAGCAATAGCAGGGATAAATTAAAATACAAAATTACCGAATATCCATTATTCAACACATACCTACATACACATAGCTCACGATGTTTTCCACAGGAGGAGCAAGCAGGCAGGGACGCCAGAGACTATGAATATGGTTGTTAAGGATAAGTTTTTTAATTTAATCATATCATTCTATAGAAAATATATTTATGTAGCACAGAAAATTTATATTTCTGTATCTGTGCGTGTCGCGCAATGTGATAAAAAGTTCGCTTCATCCTCTACCATACCCCGTAGCTCCACGCCGCATCTCAATCCGCCGATATACGTAGAGAGAGACGTCTCTCCTACTGCGTAGTTAAACCGACATTTGTCAAGCAGCGACGGGTGGCACCGGTTGTATGCTAATGGGCGTTCGGAAGGGCGACACGGGAGCGGCGCGGGCGCAGCCGAGAGGCCGTCTGACGTGCGTGGTCGGGGTAGATTTATGCAGCCTCGAAAAAAATCCAGGACAAAAAGCCCTCACTCACTCTCACAACAGCCGGATTATATAAAAATCTTGTTAGGAACAAAAAGTTAACAAGAAGTTAATGGTATAAAAACCCCAACTGGCAGACTACAAATCTGCAAATAATACTCTTCCCAAAACAGTATTTATCTCAAAACACTACGTTTCGTGCTAAATTGGCAGACACACACAGCAGGGCAACAATTAACTCTTTACCTAAAGCTTGGCATCATCAATTTGTCTAGACACATGCCAAATACCCTAAAAATGAAAGAAAACGAGATTAGGCCCCGAGGCAATTATTAAGCGAGAGTTTGTGGAAAATCTCTCGACACAGCTATTAGTGGTCCAAATTAATTGCTGGCTTGTCTTTACAAATTGATTGGTTAGAAGACAACTATTAAGTTAAAGTGCATGTTGTAGACGTGTGTTAAGTGGTTAGAAAATGCCTTCCATGGTGTAGTATTATCAAGACGCTGTATTGCCAGATATTACATCCATTCTTCATATTATGAGGCCTCATTGTTCTGCCTACCCCCACGGAGGAAGTTATATTGTAACGATATGTACATCTTATCATTATCATATTTAGGCATATAGTCATAGGCTTTGACTATTGTTGTCCCACATCCAATCAAGCAAGTTATTTAAAATTTATTTCATCCCTTTACTAATACAATCAACTAAAAAACACATCATTTATTAAGTCTATAAAAAGAGTACGAATGACTACCTACAAGTCCGACACAAATTTCTTCAACATACTCATAAGTTGCATGTTCGAAAATTCGCCATATGCCTTGTGAAGAACATTGAACCCGCGGGCTGACTAAAGGCATATCTTTAACACCAGCACGTAATTGCCATACCACACTCTCAGTGAAATTTTTAAAGACACACATAGCGTGAGACACCGCAGTTGGTTTCAGGCGATGGTGATTTGTGGTTTACGCGGATTGGTCGAGGAATACAATGATACTCCACACTTTTTCTATGAAACTAATTGAAGCTGCAATTTAGTGATATATCAAGTCGCATGTAGTAAATGTTCTTGATGAAGGAGTTGTCTTCAATTTATATGCAACTAACTGGTCCGCCGCGACTTCGTTCGCGTGTTGTCCTACCCTATAAACTTTCCTCTTGAGGCACTCTATATTTTGAAAACCGCATTAAAACCCGTAAAAGATCACAGACAAGATTTACCGAGGGACGGAATGCGGGACCGACTTTGTTTTATACTAAGTAAAGATATAGAAGAATTAAAACAAAACTGTTTAGTCATTCAAAGACAACAAATAAATCGCATAAATTAAAGGAAAACCCACAAATAAGCAGCCAGCATTCAAAGAAATATAAACCCCACTGCGACCACAAAGCCGAATAAGGCTGTATTTCCTTTAAATACATTCCCAATTTCTGTCCGAAGCCCGATGACGAATCCCACATACCCTCCCGCTTAATCACTCGAAACAAAGCAGCGCTAATGAATGACCGAATCAACGAGAACGCAGCCAGTGCTTAGTCAAGCCTTAAGTCTACTTCACACTGTCCCAACTTGTACTTGTAAAACGTACTCGACATGTACAATTAGTCCCTAAGCACGACAAGACAGCCTGCATGTGAAGACATATCTTATCTGCGTAGTAAATATAGTTAATTGCCGAGCTTGTACTGTATAAATGGACCCCAAGCCAGGCCGCGAGCCTTAACGGGACGCGCGTCGATCTCCGTGAGAATCGCGCATGCGCTGTTGTGACGGCGTGTGTAAAATATGCGCCGGCGCATTGTCGATCGGTATCGGACAGATTGTGAGATCTGCCTCGTTAACGGTGCTTCCAAATCAGCGGCCAGCGGACTCGCTGTTGATTCTGATAATTGATAAATAACGGATTTGTTACAATACCGCTTTCGTGGGGCACAATCAGCGCAATTGTAACCAAATAATAGATTTAGAAAAAAAAATACCAAAGAAATTAAGTGCAATTGCTTGGTGCGAACCGGGCTGTGACCAAGACCTTCGCCACGGGAAACGCGTAAAACGCGCGTTCATTTTAAAACGACGTCTTTCCAGCTGTCATTTTAACGGCCAATAAACGAGTGTCTCCGTCAAACTTTCAGACAGGCGAACGAGAGGGATAATAAATTCTTCATTTTTGTCATTAGCGGAAGAGGGACGGCGAATAAATTTGCGTTTAATTACGGGCGTGCCGCCGAGGGTATGATTAACATGCGGCCGGGGCGACGCAATTACATATATTTTTATGACACCATTTCACGTCTTGGTACAAAAGGGTGGAACGTTAACTCTGTGCAAGCGAGAGTTTTTACCATTATTATTTTATTAGCCTGAATCATCCCACTGCTGGGCAAATGTCTCCCCGATTCTTCCACTCTTCGCGATCAAGTACCATTGTCGGCCAGTCACTTATATTATTACCAAAACGGATCTTTTGCGCTGCACGATCCCTTGGCAGTGCATACTTCATACTTTATTGTGTATTCAATTATTCATCTCACAATATCGTGGAACGGATGTTCGGGAACTGCATCTCTGATCGCAACGATCGTCCGTCGGTGCGACAGATTAGAAGTGCGCTTGCGCAAGCGTCGCCTCGGGGCGCTGCGGCTAATCTTCGCCTACGCTGCGCCCGCGCACAGCCCTTCGGAGCGACCGACGCGGGAATTGCTCGGTACTTACGAGCTGGTATAGATGTCGCTAGCCGTGACGAATCCATTGACGAAATCGTTATTACAAAATATGACAACCGTTGTCTCGATTTACTAATAATTCTTTATTGTACATGAATAATTTTACAGAGTTAAAATCTTAAGACATGACATAGAAATATAAATTACGAAGTTCATAATTAGCATCAATCAGTGGAGCAACGCATCATGCGCGAACACGTACGCAAAGTTTATACTAAGTATGTCAAGCTTAATTGTCTCGACCCGTATTACCTATGGCTCATTATGCCCCTTCACTCTGTTATATGCAAGAAGTCTTATGGCAAGTCTATATGTTTGACCATTCGATGACATGTGCGGTACAATACCAAACACACATCTCAATCGGTGGCTCGAAGCGATTCGTGGTACGCCAAATCCGCTGTCAGGCCGAGACTCGCGCCGCCGGGTCCCTCGGCTCATTAGTGCCGGACAGACGGCAAGACAAACAAACTGACGGACGGGCGATCGACAGTAACGGCCGGCTTCCGGGGCCGTATGCGCCCGCGCAGCCGGCCAAGCGCTTACGAGGAACGGACGCTGCGTGCTGCTGTGTAAGCCCGAGTACCATACACATTCGACTCGATGGGTCAACGATATGGAGCATATGAGTACGGAATTAATAGTGTCCAACGGTTAGACACTTAGACTCTAAGCATATTAAGTAAGCATTTAGAAGAAGAAGAAGAAATTCGTTCCGATCAGGAAACGTTACGTGAAGGTCGAAAATTAATGAAAATAGTTTATTAGCTTATTCGTGTAACTAAAATGTCACTAAGGTTGAGCAATGAATATCCTTTACAACAGAAAATCGGCTACAAACATTTCTAAAAGGGCAATATGGGACAACAAAGCCCAAAAATGAACGCGTTTGAGTCTCTCTGTCTAAATCATCGCATAGTCCTTCTAAAGTAGGCAACGAATTATAGTACGATTTTCACTGATAGATACGAATGCTTCATGAGAAAGAGTGAAGCCGGGGCACAATGCTAGTTTACAATAGTATTAAGATTTAGGTAGGAACTTCAAATTTTGACAACATGTCAACATTAATTTGGAAACATCGATAACTCATCGATGATGGCGGACCAGGCAGGAGTAAAGTAACCATTGAACCCGGGGGCACTGACCCGTATCATTTCTTTAAATTGAACGGTATTTAATGAATGCCATCGAGAAACGCAACTTTGTTTCCATCGACAACACAACCGTTAAAGGTCGCGACCTCACGAAAAACTTGAACTTTAATAACTATTATTGTCCATATTATCATTGGCAACGAAACGACAACAATAATAACAACTGTTAACATCTCAACAGACATACAAACTCATTGATGACAATTTATAATTTAAAGATACAAGGTTACGTCACATAATCATTTCGAATAAATTTATTCGTCTTTAGCAAAAACAAATTACTAATAAGGACTCTTATTGGAACCACAAAAACGCACTTGTTTACGCTTGCAGCGCTCACTATAAAGTATAAACAAACATACACACGAAGGCATTTACTATGAAAATTGCTGCAATCGAACCTAGAAATTACTACTAGGGCGAGTAGTTAAGCTACATTGTAAGGACTCATAGTGCCACCTGTAGCTTTATTGCTATATATGGCACTGTCCTACGCTTTAACCCCACGAAGCGGGTAACATCAATGTAATTCACACAGGTAATCAAAAGATGTGCGAAATCGGATATTATGTGGATCGGACGTATACGAATCGGTTCGGATATGCAGATTGGTAGACTTGCGAATTCTGCTAACCGGTTTGTGATTTGAGGCCAAATCGGACTTTTTACGACATAATGCTTTTAGAGCATCTTGTCAAATCGGTATGCGGATCGAAGTTTGTATTTTTTTAAGAATACAATAGACACAAACCGGATTTTTACAAATTTGTGCCAATATGTTTATTGGACATCATTTCAGAACTTTCAGTACAGAACTTTGTCATAGCCAAGGCGGACTCCGGGCCCTCGTGCGCAAGAGCACAACCGGGAAATTAACGCCAAGATTATGTGATTTAAAGTTTGTCCCTATAGCATATCCGAATCGGACATTCCGCTCCACGTTCCAAACATCAACATTCCCGGCAAGCAAATTAATAAACCTCATTTGTGTAAGCACACTCGATCGTTATCCAGCGGCGAGTGTATTAACGATTCGAATCGGAATTACACTGAATCGATTAGCGATCGGAGAACTCGATCGATATGGTTACGATGAAATCGGAGGAAAGAATTCTAGCCGGCATCGGGGTCAGTCGCCGGCTAACAACTCGGCTGGGACTTATCAAAATATTTGCTGCGAGCATTGCTGTGAGAAATAAATGATAGTCGTAAAACGATTTGTTGAACATATCGCAGCGATTAAATCTAGGCATCGCACTCAAATGAAATGGAAGTAGGTCGTTTTAAACATTTCAATACATACTGGTTGGCCACTGGTTGGTCTTAATTTAGTTTGTACGGAAGTTGTAAGCACCATGTGTTCGTAGCAGATATAATTATTGCAGGCACTAATTTGATCTTATCAGTTTGATACATTTCCTTTATCATTATGGCAACCTTGTTAGTATTGGCATAAAAACACTAGATACATGTAAGTATCGACTAGTTAAAGAGCAAATACTCAGTAGGTACTTTTAAATGATTTGTTCCTTTCTAGCATCACTACACATTATAAAACAAAGTCCCACGCTTGTCTGTCTGTTCACGATTAACTCCAAAACAACTGAGCGGATTTTCATGCGGTTATCAACAATAGAGTGATTCAGAGGAAGGTTTATAGAGTAGGACAACACGAGAACGAAGTCTACGCGGAAACGTCTGTTTCCATCGGCGCTGCAACTAGCAAACAAAACAATATAATATTTAAATTTTCGCCGTAGCCACCTAGAATGTTTTTATAAACTTTTAGCATCTAAATCATTACAGTCATAGATTGCGCAACTAATTGGAAAGCATGAAAACACGAGAAATTACATAATTATTGTCAGCATCCGATAATCTGGCTCTCACTTGAATCAAGCCAGCTTTCCGCATCAGTGGCTTCATTCTGCAGAAAGTAAGGCTTCAGTTGCTGATAGATACCTAAAAGAGATACATTACCGTTATATACCTACATTGTAATAATAATAACAATGGATTGCTCCTGTGAGTTGTTCTGTAATTTCCTGCACAGCAGGATACCATTAAAAGACAGAACAGCGTAGCAAAAGCCGACAAAGCTCCTGATTAGGCCAGAAAAAACGATCTACCAAAGAAGCGTAGATGGCAAATAACAGCAATCTCTAATCAGCCATTTTAGAAAAGGCATAATAATATGTTCGGTTTACCAGTATAGATATTGCTCATCAAAAACCTAAATCATCATATTTCCAAAAATAACATACAAACTTCGATCTGAGACGAGTACAATATTCTGATAAATCATAAAAAAAAAAGCCAATCATGATGTCGCTAAAAAACATTACAACCGAAAAAATAAAGTCCGACATATTCCACAATACATGGACATCGCCCCCATTCCCTCCGATATCTAAAACGTACTTACTGGCCTCATTCGTTCTGTCCTACAACTTGCATAAAGCATTCGTCCTTTACCGTGTTTACATAACAGATATCACAATAATGACAAGGCAGCCATCTTGATTCGCAAGTGGCACGCGACCGCCACGGATCTTCCGTGAAACATCAACAATTACATCACGGGCCCTATTAAAGTTAATGGTGACATTAAAAAATATAATTCACGAGGAGATTACCGCGGTGTTATACAAGAGATTTAATACAGTGTCTGTTGTTGTGATATATTACGCTGTCGGGGCTCCGGGTCTCGGATTTGCGTGGTCAAAGTTGAGGGGTTACGTACCTATAAACTGTTTTACAAACAACTCCACTGTTCAGTTGCTTTTAGTTTTCAATTTATGTTTTCAATATGTAATGTCTACCAGTTTCGCTACTTCCATCGTACGCACTCTTCCTAACCGTGTAACCATCGTTCTCAACTTTCTTATTCACGATAATACTATATTGAACCTTTATTAAAAAGGACGTTATTTTATCAACTCATTTGTTCATTGCGTATCTTCTCCTAACCTTAAATATTAAATTAAATTTATTGGGATTAGTAGGTATTCTTATTAAGGGCCTGTTCACTTCCCACAAAAAATAATTTTGAAGGACAAAAACCTTTAACTACAAAACTTAGGCGAAATGATTAACGGAAAGGGAAGTAATTTATGCCGCACAATATGTCCGAGACCTTAAAATTATAATTAGCGTCGAAACTTACGTGCAAATATCAGTCACTCGTAAAGTAAGACGTCACAAGTGAGATAATATGTGACACGCGAAAACTGAACTCAATACAGATGCGCTTTTACGGCACGCTTCCAGGGAACTCGGTTCATTTGAGTGTGATTTATCTGCAAATTACTGTCAATGAGTTTTGCAGTAAACTGTCCATACAAGTTACGCGTCCCGTTTTGTTTATGACGGCTTGTGGCTGAAAAATTGATTCGGTAACGGTACGCATGATCGAAATGATGAAATATAGTCATCGATTATCGGAAACGCTGATGGCTGGCATACTTTCTTGAGGTATGGTAATTTGATTTTGGGGTTTTGTACGCTGAATTATTCAATGTCCTTTTAAAGGCTTGCGTAATGTCGAAAAAATTTGACCACCGCGGTGCCAATAACAAAGCTAAAGTTAACAGGCGCTTACTTAAAAAAACCAGGTACACGCAAATCGAGTAATAAAATACGGTAAATTGGGGTTACTTTGATATGCGGGGGCTACATTGATCACTCACTTTTCTCTGATAAGTTCTAAGGGAAAGATGGGTGATGTATAATAATGCCACTAATCAGGGTTATCACACGTATGGCATAAGAAAATAACACTTGATTAATAGAGAAAAGTAAAGTGATAAATGTAGCCGCAGGACATCAAAGCGACCCCACCCCGTTTTACCAGTAATTGTATGGTTGCTTTCATTTGAGTGTGCCATTATAAAATTTTACAACCGATATGTAGCACAATGAGACATCATCGTAATAACAGTATGACATCCGGGCGCACTTAATTTTTAAGCCCATCGTAAAGTTATCAGGGCGAATGATGATTATAATAACAAAACTGGTCTGGAAGGAGAGCTGGGCACTGAATTGGGCACCGCATATGTCACGGGAAGTGTGCCGGCGCGTGCACTCCTGCGCAGCCACTTTCACCGAGATTGGATAATTAACCCCTCGATACTGGTCCTGCGATATATGACATGAAATTTGAGAGTATATTTTTTGGGCAGTTGGTGCGGAGTTGGGATACTTATGAGCAAGGTTTAGGCTGTTGCGATTCATATGCAATGTCGCTGTGTCGCTATGTTATGTAAGATAATTGTAGGCTGTTAACAATAACAAGCAAGTATTATGCCCAAGGCAGTCTCTAGTTTGGGCGATAGCGTTTTCCTATACACATAAATTCATAACAACTCGTTTAAACTTCAAAATGCACCGCTCGATGGTGTAGCGATGAAGAAAACAAAGATAGTGAACTTAGAAAAAAGACAATCTAAGTTTCGGTCCACCTGTCAGACAAGGTGTGGGGCAGGTCACAGGTCACGCAATGGCCGCCATTAGAGGCCATTGTTTCATGCGCGTGCGCACATGTGGTCGACAGGTGAAGGAATGGACATGGGGTGGGCGGGGCGATGGGGTAGCTCGTTTTGTTTGGAAGCAAGATGAAACAAATTCTTTAATAAGGATTAAAAAATAAACAAACTATGTTAATGTTTCAGTTTTTTACACCAGCAAGGTAGCAAACAAGCTTACGGTACGGCGCGATGGTAAATAATTAAGTGGAACCAGTAGTATTCAAAGTTTATATTACTAGGTACCTGTCCAAAGCAAAAAAGGGTAACGTAACCATTCCGAAAACTGATCGTTTACATTAACACTGCCTAGTTTACTAAGAAACAATAAAACTACAGCGGTGTCTAGTGGCATCAAAGGGTTAAACCAGCGGGCGTCGGGTCGGATTGACCCGATGGACAAACAGACCGAGGCCTTGTAAACTGAACGATTTATTAACACTCACGCCCCCACGCCACGGGGTCCACGGCTCCGGTGGCAGTAACGACCCTTACCTGTAAAGAAAAAAAGAACAAATGTAAAAAAAACGTTATAAGAGGCTATAGATGTCTACTAGGTACACAGAGCAGGGGTCCTATTTTTCAACCGCTCGCCTCGAGTCCAATGGTTTTTAATTTTTATTTTCGGCATGAAATATTCAACGTTTTTGGAATTACATTGGAATCGTAGTAAAGTAGGAAAAATCAGTGTCATGCAATAAAATACAAAATATAATTTCACGCCGATAATCAAAATTGAAGTGCGTTCGACTCGCGGCGAGCGGTTCAAAAATAGGGCTCCAGAGGATAATTCGAAGTAGGAAATACAGTATTCCTACGGAACAGCACTCGCATTAGTTCAAAACAATCAATACCCCCATGATGCATTAACTGACGTCGGGAATAGTAGCCAATAAACTTGTAACGAGCTCGCAACTCTATGCTAGGTTTGTCTGACCGATGCAAGTTCAATAACATGCTGGAACTAAAATACTGTAGTTCGCTTGCTTGCTTGGCATTATTTCATGTACCTACTAGGTAGCTTTTGCCCGCGATTTTAACGTTCCAGACCGTTCTGATAGCAAATAACTTTGGCGGGTATACCTTAAAATTTGGCTTAGGTTGTTTTCCTTTACATCGTATGAGCACGGCTTATTTCGAAACTGTTCCTATGGGTAAAAAATACCCATAGGCAAGCTCAAGAGTTCGATTCTTATACAGCATCACCTGACCACTTGTCCACACAATACGCGAGCATTCACGAGCGTTTCCGGCCCACTTCGCTCGCGGCTCGCTCGGCGTCGAACAAACGACACATTCACAGTCGTTGGTCTCTTTACTGTGTTTCCGAACGTGTCAAAACCGTAACCGCGAACTGGTCTAGTGCTGGGATTGAGACGGCCATGTGGGCGACCAAGACCATATCTGAATATTGGTTATAGATACGAATAGCTAATTTTTTTTAATATGTATGAGCATTAACTTTTTGTGTGGTTCTATCTTTTATCTTTTGTGTAAATCTATGCTTCTAAATCTATTCGCGGGATAGTTAAATGGTCACAGTCATCCGTCTGCGCGCGGATGAAAACCGTGGGGGACTGCTAGAAATAATATTACCTAACTAATTCATAATTCGGCAAGATCAGCGGAATTACGTATCGTATTCGCTTGTTATTGTGGTACTACGTAATAAAACAAAATAAAATAGCATGCGATAATCTTATTGTGCCGTGTGTCTGAGTTACTTTATTCTTCTTAGCGTGTCAATGGCATACACAATGGACCAAAACTAAGCTAATATGACAGCATTACCGGTGGCTGTCATCAGATCCTCCTGCGATGTTTGGACACGCAGGACAAAAGGCCATCGATTGTACGGCACCGCTTGCACAGTTGATATCGGAGCCACACGAAAATCCCCACATGACCATGTTCCCCCTGCTAGCGCCGGTTTGAGTCCGAGGCCTATTTAAAGACTTCCAGACCGGCAAAGGTAATCCATGACCAGGGGGAGGCTCTCAGAGAGTGGAAAGGGAGTCGGTATGAAGCGAAACGGTATAAAAGAACTGTAATTTATATAAGATGTTGTCATGTAACCATTTTGTTTTAGGAACATTTGTGTCCATTTTATGTTATAAGTTTCTTGCTTCATCGTTTATTTTCGGAGTCAGACTAGTCCCTTCTCTAACCAGACCACCAAGCTAGAGTCGCATGTGTAAACAGGTGATGTTCGTTCGACCAACAATGGGCCATATTCTCGGGAATCTTACGTGTGGTCCAAGATCAGGCGCTGATTATAAAAATAACTTAATTTGTACACGGTACAATAACACTTTAATGTGACAGCGTGTCATTAAAAGGAATGTCTGTAAGAGAGAACGATAAAATTAATTGTAGCAAAAATTATATAAAAGTTGTTCGTACGATTTTCAAAAAGAACAAAATAGCGGCTAACATGTTTACGCCTACGGCTATATCTTTTATTTGATTTTATCGAGTACTTTATTTATTAAACTAACTTAAGACCTCGATCCTAAAATATTTATTTAATAAATAAGAGCTTATATATTATCCTAACTTTGTATTAGGTACTAATCAACCAACGCAACAAAAAAAACCCAACAAGAAAACACCGCGCGACCACGAGTTGCGCAGGCGCACGGATGCGCGGTAGCAGCGGCCATATGGCGGAAGCGGCGCTCACCCCACCTCGCCGTCTCTAAGGAAACCAACATTCAAAAGCGAGCAAATTAACGACCATTCCCGAAACAATGCAACACGAGACAAAGGAATTCGGCTCCAATTCGAATATTCTATTTTCGGATATGACGAAACGCAACACCTTCCGCTGTAACGGAAATATGGCTGGCGTAGAAAACAAAGATTTTGTATCGATTTGGACGTGGAGTGAGCTCCCAGCCACAGTGTTTACTTTTGACTATGACATGGGATTGTTCAAGAGGTATATTAGAAGTATATTTTCAGAGGCGGGTAACGCATTGGTAAATCCCCTGGTGTCGCTAATGTTCATAGGCGGCGGTAAACAATTTCCATCAGGTGGCCCGCTTACCTGTTTGTGTGCCATATAACATAAAAATAAATTTAAAAAATCTGTTTGTAACCAATATTGTAAACGGCGGGATCTGGACATAAAGAAAAGCAAGTTAAAGGTTAAATTGAAAGATGAGCCAAATAAAAAGACTGTTAGGTAAAGATACATAGAGAAAATGTTGTGCCATATACCTAGACGTACAAATTCGTACCGCAAATTAACGAAAACTTAGGCCCTCGTTTAACGCAACCTCTGTTAAATACAGGCAAATGCCACGCAAAAACCAACCAATCGGCCAGTATCTGAAGATCATATCGAAACAATTTCAAAAACAAGCGGCCGAAAGCCTCGAGACCAGGTATCGCTATAAAACACTTTTTACACTTGGCCTTTTTTACGGCCATGTCAAATCATTTCACGGCGGGCACTGTGAACAAAAGAAGTTCAAGGTAAGCATGGTGGTTTTGAAAACTTGATGTCCAAACAGATTAGTCGTAATCTCCTTTGGAGTTCCGTGTTCGCTCCAGTGCGCTGAATGCATCCCATTCTGTTCAAGAATTCAAATTGCCCCATAATAGCCATAGTTGTGGGTGGATGTTGTTCGAATAACAGCCTAATTTCAACCAATTACCAGACTAAAATATTGTTTTGACGAAATAGGTGTCCTTCAAATTAGAATATTTGATTACTAAAATGCGCAATTAACTCTTATAAACAAACAGTTAAAAACTATTAGTTTTACAATGAATTCCATATAAACCGTATCTACAACATTTAAATTCCACACGCCCGCAGAATATATTTTTAATCAAATCACAAACCCTAAACTGCTGTTTCCTATTTAACATAATCATACATAAAAAATTGCCAATCGTAAACTAAAGTTTGTTCCATCACGTTCCAACGCCCATTAGCTGCCCATGCGCGAATTATGCGCGTGCGCCATAGACATTGGCAACTATTACCGCCAAAACGCGGAAATCCTTGGCGGATCCGGGGCGTATATGCGCAGAATCGACGACTGGCGTAATTATCTAGCCTTTTTCGGAACACAATCACATTGACCTCATAGGTTATAACGAAACAATCATGTTGATTGGAATCGATATAGTTAGTTGGATATTGAAGACTGGATGATGTCATGTGGTAGTTCTTGGCTGTTATGTTGATGTTGTTTGTGATATATCAATAGCCCATTAGGTGGTAATCCTGTAACCAATGTCAGACTTTATAATAAGGAATTAATAATCCTTACTATACTTCCTTATCCTTATATTTGCACGGTATTCAGCTGAGTAAACCACCACACACTTTCCACCAAAGGGTGTCGTATCAATATCTTAATATTAAGACTAATTGTAAACAGACCACTACCATCTATGGTTCTGTCGACTTTTCGATCATACGGACCGCGTCAAGAAATTGGAATGTCGGCAAGTGTCCCAGTCACTGACGATTTGCGAAAGGCTGCAGGTGGAGACAGAAAGCAGTAATATAAGCTAATGATGATGATGAAACTGAAATTGAGGATTTATAAAATTTAGGACATCATCGTAGCAGCAGAACCCATTTTCATGAACTTTCGTAGAGATAGCTCACTTTTGTAGGATGTGTGTGGTTATAGTCGAATTGTGAGCGGAAGAAGTCGATAAAAAACAAATCTTAAAGTAATAACAACATAAACTTCATTACAAGGAACAAGAATCTCCACGACCGCTGACAGTGAGATCTGATTCGAATGACCAATAGCCCGTTACTAATACGTTTTGCGAAAGATTCTTCTCGATTCACGGCCACAATTTTATTTGCAAAAGGCGTTCGAGTTTTTAACAACTGGTTCAAAGTAACCGACACATTCGCGTGGAACTAATTCGATTTTATTTTTCTTGTAACAAATTACTGATTTTATAATTTATGATGCGCAGTTCCTTTTACAAGCGTTTCGAATTGAATTATATATCTGTTTCTAATGGTGTGTCGTAAAATCACAAATAACCACTTCTTATACAGATTGATTGTAATTCATAATGGTTTATAGCTTAGTCAATTACAATAATTTAATTAACGTTAACGGAGGTAAAGTTAATTATAATGCAAACAAATTGCTCTAAACCGAATGCACGAAAAAATAAGACGATATGCAACCAATTAATCGGAAAATCGTTGAACAATACCATAACAACAACAATTTAAACAAAAAAACCTTAATCAAAGTAACTGTTAGGAGCATTAAACGACTAGAAGTAATTGAAACAGACATCCGACAGTCGAAAACAAAAACGTTAATGGTTTCTGTCTGGAAGCATTACTCAGTTCAATGGATAGGAGAAACAATAAATTCATTGTACACTTACACGTGCGTGATGTAGCTATCTTATGCAGGTACGTTCTACTAGTAGCAAAGTTTTATACTACTCGCTGGCTATAATATTTTCTAAGCTGAAACGATGGATAACAAAAACTAAATACATTTTATTAGTAGACTCTCAGAACAACAGAAATGAGGTAAACGTGAAGACGAAAGCGAATATGGATGAGTGGAGAAAGAAAACATACTGTGCCCATATGAATGGAAAACAAACTAAGGCGTCGCAATTTCACTTGATTTTACTCACATGAACTTGCGATGATCGGACAATCACTTTTCAATCACAGACCGCAATCTAAACAAAGTTTGCGCTGGGTTTGCCATATAATTGTTACTTTGCAAATATAAGACATTATTATATTTGCTTTGTTGTAAAACATTACAAATGCTTGTGTTGTGCGAGGATCTTGCTCCCACCCACAGCCATCGAAAACTGCGTTAAAGCAACTACAAAAAGCACACAAAGCCAGTTCATTCTGATATTCTCTCCAAGACAAAACGGACACGTGAAAAGTGTCAAAACGCTCTGCATCGCCGTACTCTCTGACATCGCAACACTCCGATCAAATACACGAATTATCAAAGCCAACACAAGTGACGGCGCCCAAACAAACCGGCGATATCGGACCAAAACACGCGTTGTAAACAAAGCGTTCAAACGCCATTAAAATCCATATACAGCCTCCATTACACCGAAGACTTCCAAGTCGCACGGGATGATTCAGCGGTCACGTGCGACCGCCGGTCACGTGACCCGTCTCGAACACCACACTCGTAATGTGTCCTTCAGTACCTTTAACGCGTGTGTTCTTTCGTAATGGTTGATTGAAATACCACTCTTATCGGATTTCTAATTTGAGGAACAACTATTTTATAGCTCTTGAAGGCGTGCTGCTTCGTTTACTAGATTAAGCATTTAAGATCCTTTTTTTTTCATTTAAGTACATTTTATTTATTTCGAGGATTCATCGTCTACATCATCATCTTCACTAATATATCGTATTGCTATAATAATATCGGTTTCTACCTCAAAATAATTACAACAGTTCTTCTTTGCGTTGCCGGCCTTTGAGAAAGGCTTTACGATTGAAACCCAATCCGGCATTCATATACGAAACTGTGCCAGCACTAATTGCAATTTCCAGCACCCGTCGAGGCGACACAACTAACGAACGAGTCGGTATCGTGTCGCACGCATGCGACATGCAATCGAGAAAATGCATATCGTGAATATCACAGAAATGATCCATAAAGAACGGGAAACTGTAATGATCTGGTTAACGTATGATAAGAACACAAAAGATAACTCATTTTGAATAACTACCTATGCTCAGGTCCAAACTGGAAGAAGGTATTAAAATTCTAATCATCTTGGCGTCAACATCCCGGTTGTGTTCTCGCGCGCGCGAGCCCGCCTCCGCCTCCGCGATTTGGCTGATCAGGTAATTACGTAGAGCTACTGCCGTCTGACCTCCGTGACCCTGTTAACAGGGGAACCTGGCCAGATTGGATCATGGTTACACATTCAGGTTACGATAAGCGACACCGTTAGAGCAAACAGTGGAAGTGGGTTACGTTTAGTAACTATACGGGTAGAAGGTGATGATTAGTAATGAGTGATCAAGTGACGAGCAAAAGTTGGTGATATAAACTATAAATAACAGGGGCCATACGAAATTCATACAAATTAGAATCGTACTTCGGTTAGCGGTTCTCCTGAAAAAGCCATCGAAACCTCAGTAGTCAGGTTACGCTCCAACATCACCTTTTACATTTTCTATTCACCCCCAAAAAGTCTTGCCCGTTGTTAATAACCATAAACGACAGTTATTAATATGCGTGCAACATTAATGGTAATCGTGCAGTGCCCGATCTCTATCTCGAATAAGGAGCGGCGCACACTGTGTCGAGGACAAAAATAAATGCAAAATAAATTGTTTAATTGCACCGTAGATACCGTGGCGTAGACAACCCGTTGGCACAGACTCCGCGAAAGGTTGCATTATGCCACCCGGATTAGTTACATATAATTACAATGTAACATAACGACAGACACATGCTTGACAAAAATGGTAATTAAAATGCGGATGTGTTTCGAGCTCGCAGTAACGAGGTAGGTGTATTTGCTTAATCATTTTAATAAGATAAAAAATCAACACAGCCTGGACTGGTAATTATGATATAGGAAGGAATTAACATGCTGCTATTATTCTAACACATTCAGATTTTTTATATAATAAGTGAAGAAACAATAGGGACAATGCGTGATTAATAAATCAAATGTCTTGCTATTGACATCACGTGTCAATTAAAATTAATTCGTTTACCAAATTAATTAAACACGATCTGCTCTATGACCTCTAGTTTATACATCAATAGGAGTACCATCAGCCATTGTCAGAAATAAGTAAAACCACTGCCCGATTCGGCCGAATCTCTGAATCTTAGTGGTATTCTTGTTTTTGCGGCACGAAAGCTGCGCGCGCGCAACGTAAACAAGATCAATATCGCAAATCTAAAGGGAGCGGTCGGCGAAGGCCGCAGCGCCGGTCACGATTGGGCCCGGGCCCACTGCTGGGCCCAATCCCACCCAAGGCCCAGCGTGACTAGCCAAAGGTCACAGGTCGCGAAATAGAACGTACAAACCCGACATTTTGACGTGTGTCATAGACGCATTGATAACATTATTCTCTTTCGTAAAGTCGCCCGTGTGCGGTGACCTCAAACAAAATCGTGAATGGGATTTTTTTATTCGCCATTCTTTGTTGATGCAATGATATATTACGAGTATTACTGGGAACATTGAAATTATTATTATGAATTGATTAAAAATCTAATTGGAATGACATTTTGCTATAGGATGCTCGGTCAGTTTTGTTATGTACAAATAAAGATTAATGAAAGGTCATAAACAGAATAGGATACAAAATGAATTAAATATTTAATCTAACTAAATCAACAAACATCTTAACTACCGAAACAAAATCACAAATGCTGTTTTCAAATCGTCTGTACCCTTCAATAAACCCTCCATTAATAACGAATTACACTATTACACTAGACCGGACCGAAATATTGTCACAGATTCGACAGATTCGAAGTTTTCGTCACACGCAGTTTCCGTGGCACCTAATATCGCAACTGAACGTAATGAACTCTTCAGAGGGCCGGTCAAGCGTTGCGCTGGGCGTTCGTGGCAACAAAAACACCGTCGCGGGCGCAATCGATCGATTCGCGACACCGGACGCCCGGCACTAGCGGCGCAATCACGATTATCGATACAACATCGAATGCCTCATCGAGCTGTTGTTTTATAAATTAAAACTCAGTGCAAACTAAACGATTACAATGCGTTACATATTGCGTTTTAAATCGAAACTCAGAAAATACGAATTCTTTTTGCAATTTTTTTATATACCACTAAGGTGGCAAACAAGCTTACGGTCTGCCTGATGGTAAGCAGTCACCGCCGTAAAAACGCAGGGAAAACCTCTCCAGGAAGCTCATTCCACAACCTTACAGTGCGTGGGAGAAAGTTCCCCGCACAGTTCATAACCAATTTGGCTCCAAGGTGTTAGGATGAACTGCCTGTCGATAGCGAGCACTGTACTAGGCAGCTACATTATTCTAAAGCTTAGCTACTTTTAGCATTTATAGACGGAAAGACTCTCGCATACCATGCAGGGAAAACCGCTGTCCGCTCGAGATCAGCCAGTCAATCAACTAAATGCGGAGAGAGACTGAGATTTAACTGCCTATATAAATATTTCTACGTAATACTTTATTTACAAGGGACGCCGCGTCGCGACAATGCTGCCATTTGTAAACGCCCGAGACAATGACAACTATGTGACCTTTCCACGTAGATACGGCGAACAACATTCCCAGTGTCATATAAATTAAAAATACGCTGCCACTAAATGAAGCAATTAAACTCGAAACACGAGCCATTTCGAGGAACGATGTTAAGAGGTATCATACCAGGTTTTTTCTCTAAGAATCAAGGCATAAATGGTGCAGACATGTTCATAAATAACAAGTAATTGGAGCTTGTTCCCATAACATAATTATATTCGCAATCATTTAACTTGTCACCGTTTATGTTATTGTCCAGCATGTTCCTGATGCCTTGGGAAAATTTAATGTTAACCCATTTACGTAGATCATAAACAAACAAACAAACTACAGAAGCAGTATTGGTAAGTAGCAATTTTACAAATAGTATAAAAATATAGTACAAATGTGGCATGTGCATGTGTTTTACAGAAATTGGACTGAGAAACGATCTACCTACAATCGCGCATGTAGCATATAATTATAATAAAATTATTCCCCAATTTATTATCCCATTTTCGCGAGGCGAGCGGCCGCCCGTCTTGCACTAAGTCCGCCACCTCGCCGGCCGTTCATTAAAGCGTATCTTATCTGTTCTCTTTTAGTTTTTACTATGTCGCCGGCGCATGCGCCGTTGATAATATAATCTGGACGTGGCCGCGGCTTAATTAAATTTATAGGGGCCCGTGCCACCGCGATGCTATCTCCTAAACAGGAGCAAAAGGACCCGGCTGCTGCGGTAGGTACCACTCGCATAAATAATAGTGGGATGCGCGGACGCCGCGTTCCGATACACATTTCCGCTCATTAGTGAGTGGCTTATGATGGGACGTAGTTCTTTTTAAAAATCTAATAGAAAGGATCGTCCACTAATGCGGTGAGGGCTCGAGTCCAGACTGATACGGGCTATTGGTTGTTCGACGCAATTCCTCTTAGCTTGTCGATGATAAGCAACATATTGTCGTGACCCAAAACTGAGACATCAGTTCCCTGTTGCGTTACCGCCTGTTGGGTGGCCAATATCGCTAATGGATGGCCAATATCGCCCGTGGGATGCATGGGATTTTTTGAAAACCAGCGCTGTGGCAGGCGTGAGTCCTCACAATATTACGCTGAGATTGGTCCATTTCGGTTTTTGTTACATCACTGGCTGACCTTACATAATTTTCAATACAATTTACTGTTCTCATTTTAGGTTAAGGATGTTATGTGGAATTAAATAAAGTGCTCTCTATGAACATGTGCCCAGGAATGCATGGTTGACTTTGGGTTTCATCACAACTGGTTACGAATGTTACGATAGGTTGGAGGACGCTATTCGATAATCAATCAGCTTCTGAGAGTTCAATGATAAAATAAGTCTATTTGTCTTTATGTCATTTGTTGAAAATAATGCTTATTGAAGCCAGGTCGATTCAATAAAAAACACATTACTATGCTAAGACCAGCTTATCCATCCAGTAATAAAGCGCATTACAACTAGAGGAGACAACACATGCATTGAGTCACAGGCGGATCTGTCGCGTCTGAGGTGCGCGCGCGCAATGTGGAGCGTGCGAACCGTCCGCCGCCGAATATGGCCAGCGCTGATGAGACACGTCCACGATACAGTTAATGCTTGTACGCCTTATCTCCTTGTAACAAGCAGCATAATCGCTCGCCCTGAAATGACAGCGGTGGAGAGATGTGGAACGATCAGATCGGAGTCGTTGAAAGGATTGGCGTCGTCGCTCCTCAATGTTACCGCTATAAAATATATAAGCAAAATTATAAACTAATATACTTTTGAAAATCTGGATAAAGTAAAACCTCTACACAGGCAGAACATTAAGCACATATAATTTATATTGTTCTCGATAATTTCTCGATTAAATGCTCTTTCCACGTTTTAAGTTAAAATGAGAGTAGGGAGCAGACGATTCTTTATTTACGAGTACATGCCCTCAGTGCAACAAAACAAAATGCATTGAAGTGCACCATCCAAATTTGGAATGCCAGAATGGGAGCGCAGACGTCTAATGACGTCATTAGCGTTTCAACACCGACGAATATGACGTGTGTTAATGCAGTGATGGATGTGCTGCGCACATTGTTCCGGCGACTCATTATTCATAACTCACTAGGCTTTGCCCGAAGAGGTATTGTAAATGAGACGAAGGGGTCACATTTAAGACGAACGAAAGATCAAAACATACAAAACATCACATCGGGGCTAACATAAGCAGCGCCATTCTAAGCTATCAACGATCAGAGATATGGTAGATAATGAAGCATTGAAACCGCTGGCGCAAGTAGAGGCATTCACAGAGCGATCCACACGATCGTTACGTGCAAGGTCGACTCGGAAGAATTCCCGAGACACACGTCACTGCTCTCTATTCTCAGAGACCGGCGTAAACGAGCCTCATTCATTATATGGCGGTTAATGAACATTCGAGCTGCTTATGACGGCCGATTCACGGCAGAGACAAGGAATAAGAAGGTCGCGGCAGTGAATAGACCGGTGTTGTATATTAGAGTGGAGCAAGTGACGGTTATTTTTCTTACATTCTATAAATACAAGTCACAATGGAAACGCTTTCAAATGTATTTATTTCTATAAATTGTATGTGGCCCCAAATTCTTTTTAGCTACAACACAAAAGACCGGTGAACCGAAAACAGTTCTTTATCATGAGCGGTAAACAAGTTGTTTCTTTTGAAGGAAGGTCGCAAGAAGCCATATATCTGCCCTGCTTTCACGGCTGCCACCCGGAGACCTTTCGATATCCATCATCGACGTCATTAGCCAACTAGGAAACGCTGACAACCGCTGAGGTTCATCCGTTAATTGCTATACAGAGCATCTGAGCATCCTATCACCAATGCGGATGGTAAACACAATTATACGGCTTTAAATGTCAACGAGCCGAGATTCGTTTAAAACGAAAATACTGCGACGTCAAGAAATCTTTATTTAATTGAATGCTTTAATCCTTTTCCACGTTGGGCGATTTATTGCGACCTTTACGGGGACCAGTTTACATTAATAGCTGAACAAGTCTATTGCGATTCGAGTGAGATGACGCAAATCTGTCGTGTCCCATATCAAAGGTTCGTTTAATCCCTACGAGAATGTGAGACGGAATTAATCCTTTTACGGTTGACAAGACGAAACAAAATCCTGGCCGGCTGCGCGGATAATTAAAAATAATCGCATACACGTCACTGCGGGAAGATTAAGCGGTAAGCTGAATACCTCCCGCGAGGGGCCTGCGCCTGCGCCGGCCTCACACACTTACCCGCTTCCCCAGTTACTACGCACGCCCCGCTAGCTAGACTTGTATTTAGACCTCATGAGGCTCTTGCAATCGCCTCACTTTGATGAGACTCGAGAGGAAGTTGAGTATCTTGCATATTAAACTCTTCATTGGCCACAATTAATAGATCTCGCTATAAGCTAATTTGTGCTTTACAAACTATTACTAGGCATTGATGTAGCGAATCACACAGATCTTGATAGAGTGGCCGCTCACTCAACACGTAATACTTAAACGATTGGACGATTTACAGAGCGATTTAGAAGCCGTAAATGTTGGCTGTTACTCGTATTCTGGGTAATGGCTTGTTAGTTACTGCTCGTTACTTATCAATTCAAATAAATGAAGAAATATCTTGTTTCCATTACATTTCTTATTACGAAGTTAAATATTTTATTGGTGCCACTTCCAAGCTTAGCTTGCGTCATGGGGTATATGCACGGCGCCGTGCACCATAAACCACCGGCGTCAGCACACGCGAAAGGCGTTACACACATTTGACATTTGGCCGAGAGCACACCGTCTCGTCGTGACTCCGAAATGACAAGTCGTGGCATTCTCGCGTATATTTTTCACCTTTGCGAAAGGAGTCGCGTCGTGATCGGTAACAGGGGCTGTTCGGGCGGTCGATCTAATCGAAATGGGTCGCATGTAGCGCGGCGCACGCGCGCTGGCGCAACGATAAGGGCCTCAGCCGGATCGCCGGAATGATCTATCCGCGCTCGTTGGGAAATATCGCTTAGGGCCCAGATCCTGGGGCGCCTGTTCGCCTGTTGCAATACTCGGACGAAAACGCTATTCATCATAAGCGACTCGCGATTGAATCCAATGGCGGCGAGATCCTAATCGTGTTTGACGCAAGGGATCAAAGGGCGGGATCAATGGAGGGATCAATGGCGTGTATTTGAATGATTGACACAATTGGAACTCGTTATATATTTGCCAATCGCTACTTTTGCATCAAATCGAAGTGATTGCAGCAGGATTGAGTGGAAATGTAGAAAAACGTCGCAGACGTTTCAGAGCGAACGTTATATCTACGTTTCGAGATCTACGCTTACTAGTACACGTTTAACGCATTAGGTGTATTTTTTTTTCTTCCAGCAATTTGCACGCTGCAGCGCTGTCATAGCGATCAGATCGCTATCTGCTAAAGGACTGGGAGTATCAGAGCACCGAGCGCCGAGTGCCGAGCACCGAGCACCGAGCGCCGAGTGCCGACCTACCCACGTCGCCAACGCGTTCATTTCAAGCCGCCCGCGACCGGCCGCGCCGCTTTTTGCCACTCGGCGACAGCATACCTGTGAGGTAATTTTAGTGTTCCGGAGACAGTTCCTGGGAACGCGTACGATCGGTTTAACAGCCGTTTAATTGTAGCACAAACGCGGCCGTTGGCGCCGCCCGACGCATATCTCGGACTGGTGGCGCGTGACGTCCTTTCAAAACGCCGTAATTAGCCATTGAGTGTTTTTGCCATGTCTCGACTCTGGGGGTTAATGTACGTGTAACTTTTTACGATTTTATCCGTCTGGGAGACGAATTAGCCAGCCTTTTAGTTAAGCCGAAGTTAACGACGACGACGTGCTCAACAATTTCGACAATTGAGACACTGTGTCTTCTATATCTACATTATTATTTTTACAACAATAACTGTAAACAAGGGCCGCCTGATTAGTAACCAACCGTAACCTACACGAAGCATACGTTTGCAACATCAGAGCTTATTACACATCATCCATATTGCAACGGCTGCTTACCAATCACCGCAATATCGCGTTCCGTGCGCTTCCTGCTGCCTTATCGACTCCCGCGCAGGCATCAAGGAAGCTGGGCTAACGGCGCCAAGAGTCACGAACTCACGCAGCCAGGGTGTGTGCAATCCATCTCTGTTTCCACGTGCCAGACGCAACAAAGAGCAAAGGGGATACGGGGTGGGGGGAGGGGTGTTAAACAATGCCGGTGGGTCGCAACGGCGCCGGCGCAGCGCGTTTATCGCCGAAGCGGGTGCGACGTAGCGAATTGGCTCTTAGCATACCTTCGCGGTGGCGAGCCAACCAGCGGACTACACAATATAGAACACGTCTAAGTAATAACAATATTCTGTTTTAGTAGCACGAAATAACTTTAAATCTATCTGCAAAACTAGAAAACGTTTAAAGCCACCACACCACAAGCCAATTCCTCTTTTTAAGAAACAATGTGTCGCGAAAGTGGCCTACCTATTTTATAGGAATAATCCTACTAGTAATATAAAAGCTAAAGTTTGTAAGGATGTATGTTTGGAAGTTTGTTCAAACAAACTCGAACTCCTTCAAACAAAAACTACTGTACGGATTTTGATAAAATTTTGACAGCAACATAGCTTATAGCCCACAATAGCACATAGACTATAATTTATCCTGAAACTCAATGTGGTTCCCGCGGGAACGGGTCTGGAACGTTATAACCGAATTTTACGCGGACGAAGTCAAGGGCAAAACCTAGCTAGACAATCAAATCACATATAACAGCTATGAAGCGGACAACGCTTCACAAGATCCTGCCACAGCAGCAGTTCAAGCGCTTCAAAGGGCTAAGCCTTGGAATGGTCTTTGTCGCGTTTGTATAGCACTGAATAGGCGCTTCATTTGTATCGTTTTGCACGAGTCCACTATTAAAACGTCTGATCATTTTCTTTTACGCCTGTGAGTCACTCTGTTGAGAGTATCTCGATTCACAAGTTGATAACATTATCTATTCGCATTCGTGAAACATTTTCCTAATATTCTTTGAAAGATTTGTCAGGGGATTAATGTATGTCTTGAATGAATCATCTAAAACATACCACCAACTCATAGGTCTATCTTTCGTGTGAACATCGAGGAAATACATCTAATATTAATTTATTTCCCAGCCAGTATGACGAATCGCTATACTAGAAGGATCGCCATAAGAAGTACCAATTACTTCTCACTTCACATGCGACGTTAAACACCGACACACATGCACGACACGACCGATTTATGCCGATTGTTCGCGCGCAGACCTTTGAGACGCAGACGCAGGCCAAAGAGACTGCTAGCCAAAACACATTACAGCATTTCGCAAGTCGCACTCACGAACGCTATACATAATGAAATGTCACCGTTAGCATTGATCGGGTCATATTGCGTTCGCGAAACAATGGGTTTCCGATTACTCCGCCGGGCTGAATGCGCACGCGCGTTGACCAACAGCCGGGTGATAAACATGAGCAATGCAATGCAATACGCCAGTGGTTCCCAATGAGTGGTAAGCGGAATTGCATTAAGAGGTAAACTAAAACCAGTATAAAAGGTGCAAACATTGCTATGCGCGTCTATAGAGACGCCATCTCATCTTATACTGGTTTTGGGTAGGTCGATATGCTATTGTCTGTACCAGGGATGTTACGGGGCTTCGGTTACGATTTTCCGATATGTCAGAACTTCCGATTGATATCGCACTTCGTGCTCCGAGTTCAGTTCCGATACTATTCAATCTGAATGTCGGGCGGCGGCTGCGCTTACGGGGAATCTCTCACCACGCGGATCCCCACGTGCTTCCTGTCGATATTTTTTACTCTTTCACTTTTGTTTCTTCACCTCTCTTCTACTTCCGATTCCGGTTCCAATAAAACCACTTCAGTTACTACATCTCTGGTCTGTACACGGGCAGGGCAACAACGTTGTCTGTGGTGTATTTTGTCCAACCTGTCTGACAGACGTGGAGATTATGTCAATGGCTAAACCATGTGACACCTATATTTTGACAAAAAACATCTCAAGACAAGAAGCGTATGATTTATGATGAATTTGTGTTGCAAGGGGTGTGCGATATATAGATTTTTGTGACGTATGGGGCCGGCGAGGTCTTTCGTGTAGCTGTGCGGAGGAAAATTTTATTGGGAACCTTTGAAATAGTCATTGGCAACCATTGTGGAAGTCCTGTGGAGACATTGTTAACTGTTATAGCGCTCAGTGAAAGTACTGACTGGAAATTGACTATCTAATTCTAAATTGACTGTACAATGAATTGATTAGAGAATTTAGATTAGCTTCGATTAGCGAGGTTTAAACATTTAGTTTATCTATGTTGCAGAGTTGTGTAAGGTACATAAGGATGCTAGATTTCTTCTTGACTCCCTACGCTCCGCACTGATTCCTTTGTTTGCCTTCAAGTTAACTGATGAGCATTCAAAATTTTATTTAAAAAATTTATGTAACTTTTGTAATTGGTGTTACAATATTAATTTTTTTTTTCAATCTCTATTTAAGGAACCTGATAACATTTAAGCGACCATGCCGCTTCTTATAGTTACACTTTAAAAAAAATGGGTGACGATTATGATGATAAGAAGATGGATTACGCGCTTCTGAATCAGCGTCGAACTTTCCTCGATACATTTTCGTAAAGCTAATGTCACCAAATGGTGAGTCACCAACTCATACCGTTTACATAGGGTAAACAGTTTACAAAGTGGCATGACAACGGAAACCAGACTTAGGGTGTATGTAAATAAGGCGATGGCACGCAAAGGGGGTAGGCAAACTTTCTTAAGATTTAGTAGTCTGGAACAGCAGACATAAATTGTTTCACAAAACCTGCTTACCATTTGGCCGACCACGCTTGTTTGCACCTTAGTCGCGATTTCGTCGAATTATATTTTTGAGGCTATATCCTCAAAACTAATAAAATCTCATCAAAGAAATTTACATTAATATAATTTAAAAAAATCCTAGGGAGCTGGGAGAGGTGTCAAGGATTGAGTTCTTGGGGCTTTGGAGACAGCAAATGATCCCTTATTTTACTTCTTTTAGCTAATTCGGTTTGCCTAATGCTGCATAAGACTGTGAGATTGATGACAACAAAAACTTAAGACAGAAATTGCAAATGTATGGATTATTTGTGAGTCTGTTTAGCTATTAATCACGTCGAATCGACTAAATGGAGTGCGCGGGCGCAATCTTCGACAAAGGCCATATTAATGATTACTAGATAGAAGAATGATAGTAGGCTTGATTATTTTCAGGTTTCCATTTCACTGGAACATTCATGGTTAGGTACTGCCTTTCCATTGAACCAAAACTACTTTTCCTTTAATGAAAGTGAAGTGATTTAGTCTATGAATCGATCGATAAGCGTATCTTATCGTTTCAATACAGAGTCAAATGTCTCCCGGCGGGCATTCTTGTCTTTCTCATAGATATTATTTATTTTATTATCTTTTATCTACACATTTTCCTTTTGAAACAGAAGATATAAATCCTACAAAATCCTCCTTGTTTCCTTGTCCTTCCTTACTAACCATCACTTTCAACTCTCAAATATTATAATACTCCGACTCAAATACCACAAGTCAGCATACCAACTCAGCGCGCATTCAAAGGAAGAGCCAAACGGCCATTCAAGAGCCCGACGTACAACTAAATTACCAACTACCGAGAATAAATTCGCCGCTATTAAAACACAAACCGAACATAATGAGCAGCTAATTGCACATAAAAGCCTATTCAGACATTCCCAGCGGGGCAAAAACTTCATTAATACGACGCCGAACGAGGCGGGGCCGCGAAATCTGGCCAAGAGCGCGTTGGACGTGACGCGATTAGGGACTACATTGTATTTGGAACTTTTAAAATGCTGTCGCTAAGAGATAGATACTTTCAGCAATGTTGGAGGACTCGGAGGCCCCATGGGCAGGTCGAGTGTCCGATATCAGAGTTTGATTTGATGTCACACACGATGAACAAATTATTGAACTTGCGCTAAAATATTAGTTATGATAGGATCATACTATTGCAAACTTAGAAAACTTAAATTTACATCATCGCGAAAGTTATTAATTCACAAATGTTTCGCTAACTTCGTGGTGACGGTGAGATATTTATTGCAAAAAACAATCATTTCTCCACTGTAATGCGGTTATATTGGTGTAGTGCAATTTCTACTACCATTGTAACACAATTTATCGAAATATAAATCTTGAACAGTTTTACTGCTTTTTTACCACGGCGATTGGTGCATTTCGCAAACGTGGTCGAATAAATGAATACCGAACGCAAAACCGAAGACACGCGACCCGAATGTTGCACGCTCCGCAAGAAATGCATCCGATCACTTTCGCGTGGACCAGATACATAATTCTCGGACGCAGTTACTCATCATCCGCGGTGTGCGAAAGTAAAAGTAGCGGAAAGCGCGCGTGGGAAGGCCCACGCAGACGAGGGACAGTCCCAGGATTCTTTTTTGGCAGACAAAATTGATCGCTTACATTATACACATGAGGTAGTGAAAGTCCTTTGTAAGATTCCAAGAGTAACCGGCAATCAACAAACCCGACTGAACAAACGAGAGAACTTGGAATAAATAGAACTACGCGCCAAATCGACGCACTTTAGAGCGCGTCCCGATGGTGGACCCTGGCAGTGGAACCTAGTGAATTAAAGCCTGAGGGGCCCAGCGCTCTAGCAGCACCTATTTCTTTCCGGTGACAAATATATCGTTCACCGTATGGTTGTCGGTGACAAGTTGATGGACATTTTTCTCTCCGCTTCAGGGATTTATAGCGTTCGCGTTCAAAAGCCTCTCCTCTACGCAGGTCTGCAATGCGCGCCCGCAGTCAACGCATCAACACGCCGCGTGAACGCTGACTCAGCGACCTTGCGGCGGTTCCGCCCAACACTTCGCGTGTGTCAAACATATTCATTAGATGTTTTGTTCCAATAATTACACGAAAACCATCTGAGCTAGCGAATTCAGTAAAAATTCTATCTGCGACTGTAAATGGTAAATTAAATAATGTATTCAGTTTTAAAAACCTGAAAATTAGATCACGCTAGAGCGACAGTGTTCTATACAAGTCCTTTAAGTTTTTCTTTTTTACTCCTACAACGTATTAAGCAAACACTAATTTCCAATATTTATCTACCATTATCCTCAACAAGCATCGCATGCATGAATACCGCCGTTGTTGTCGATGACGCGCGGGGAGCCGGCGCGGGCGCAGCTGATGCGCCGGCCCGTGTCGGCTCGACTGTTGACATTCGCGGTTCAACGAACTTTATGAATGGAAAGCTCATATTGTACGGTAAAAAGCTAAAAATAGTGTATTGAATAGCTAATATAAAGTAGAAAGACAAATAAGAGAAAAGCTTAAAGTAATAATTGAAATTCGCATAGGTTACAAATAAACGATGATTTCATAATCTCGGATAGAACCATTTTAAAGATTTTTCCTTTCTTCTTCTAAAGGTAATAAGGGGGTTCTTTTAAAGGTTAAATTAACAAATGAAATACTCTTTCGCATATTTATTAGGTATCACTAAACCAGTAACATTATGTTGTGTAGGTAACTACTCGGTTTCCGCAAAACATTGGCAAATAAGCGTGATATGGAAAATTCCATTGTCTCGCATTTATCCTTGCAGGCATACAAACACTACTGCATTATTCTTCATACTCCACCAGCCACCTTGGTAGCAGCGATGTTAATTTAAGTTTTTGTTGTGCGCAAGCGCATGTAATGTATGCAAACGGCGACGGTGGCTGATCCATCACCGCTCGGCCTGACGCAAGGCGCGTAAAAGATCGATGAAGACATTAATTAAGCCATTTTTGTTAACCTAAAGAAGGTCGACATGGATGTTACAACAAAGGCCTCTTAATTTACGTGAAATGGCTTCTGAATATAGATACACGAGTTAAAATAAAAAGTAAACATCTGCCGAAAGAGTAACTGAAACCAGATATAGGTATGAGTTTTATCAAGCGAAACACGTGGACAGAAGCACAGCGAGGAGGCATTGAAATAACAAAAACAAGTGCCCCAGTATTCCAAACGAAAGAGCTGGGTGGGATCTAAAAACGTACACGTTGTATAGTGTCCAGCGTCGCAATCATGGCGACGACGCGACGCGCCGCCGACGCCTGCGCAAGCGGTTTTATTACCGCACGGCGCCGGACTAGCAGCTTGCAATTCAATTTGCCAAATCTTTGCGCCGCTTACCAATGACGAAAAAACACCTTACGGAGTAAGGAGGACGGGCCCTCCCATGGCGTGAATTTCCATGGCGATGATAGGCCATGAGCGTGCCGGTTGACGGTCGATTCGCCATAATATTATGTACAATTTATTCTAGGAACCTTTTAGTTCCTATGTTAGTTCTTTTTGGGCCAAAGGGATTTCTGTCACGCATGCCTAACACGCATTATTTGACGTCATGCCTTCTCCTCTTAAAAGGAGTTACTTTCCTCATTGCCGCTAACACGTTACTTGTACTCGTAAGCTATGTAGAGAAACGTGTTGCTAAATTAACTTGAAGTGCACGAATCGTGGGTGTCATGAGCGACAGTTTGAACTCTGCGCAAGGTGGCCTCTTCGCTCGTTTGTTGTAACTGAGTTACATAAAATATTCGAGTAGAAGCTAGCAATCGAGACGTGTCGACGACCGTCGCTGTAAATTTGAAAATTAAAAAATATGTTACGACGAAAAAGTAGAAAACTCACCGTTTGCCAAAATTAAACCATTTCAATGACTGGGACATATAAAGTACCAAGGAGACCGCAATGCGACAGCAGAAAGACACACGGATGTCAAGTTGAGACTAAAAATATTCCGGTTTTTGCAACATGCATGAAGGAGGGTAGTCTGGCATTCAGACCAGACGGTCTGGTGTAGCCGCCAAGTCGTAAATACTCGCCTGTAAAATGCATTAGTATCGTCGTGGCTGGGGTAATAAACGACGCAAACAAACTACCCTCATATTGCCACCCCAACGGTCGCCACCGTACATTTACTGCCAGATTTCCGTACAGAGTGATCATAAATTCTAATTGTTTTTATTTCGCCTCGGAAGGAAAACTATTGGTCAAATACCTACTTCAATTTTTATTACCAAATATGGACTCAATCCTTAGTTCATTTTTATTGCCCTATACGAAGTTTAAAAGAGCCCTCGTACTCGTACATACTCGTATATGCTTGAAAATACACCTGCTACTAAAACAGGCATCGTTTTGAGTGCGTCGAGAGCCTAAGGGATCACAGTTGCAACCGCCACAAAGTAACGCATGCATAAAGCACTTCGAATATCAACAACACAGGCTTTCAGACGAGACGCTCGCATCCTTTTACTTTGATGAGGCTGTTAACAGTATGTTAAATACTTTTTTTGTATGAAAAACCTCTTGTTGAAGGATACTTCCAAGGCTGAGAGCTTGGGATAATGGCTTCTGAGTTCGCTCGATGGTTACAGTTTTATATTTAGGTCTATATGTGAAAAACCATACTTGTTGTACTCGTTTTTTATTCTGATCAAGCACAGTTAGGTACTTCGGAGGTCTGTTAGCAGACATTTGACTGAACATTGCTCTATCATTTCATTCAAACATTTAGGTAGGTAAGTCTTTGATAAGAATTTATTTTGGATAAGACCAAATCTGCAGTCATGTACTTGCTTTAATTTGCTATGCTATTAAATAGCCTATCTCAAATTCAAAATAAAACTCCCATAGCATTTTAATTTAACACGCATACCTAAATCGCTGATAATTCGATTCGATCTAACGCGTGAAGACATACCGTAATGAAGAATGCAGTTGAATGAGTGTCGGTCTTCATTAGCATAATCTACGGAATCAGTCCACGAGACCATGCGCCGGCGCCGGCGCCAATCAACACTTTTGCGCAACACCTCGCCGTGTCAACACGAATTCCATAAGGCAGCCGTGTAGCGCATTTATCATTGCGGGGTTCCTTCACTGAGGAGTAACGAAAGACTTCCATATAAATTTTAACTTGTAAGCTATAAGTATGTCCTCTAATCGTCACCATGTCACAGATTTTCTTATTTAAACTATAAAATAACAATATTTAATAGGTAAATAAGTTGGTTAAAAATTAACTTTTCTGGGGTTTTAACCCACTAGCAGGCATTGTAACGTCTTTAAGCAAAGAAAAATCCAGCTTCTACGAGAGACCACTTCATTGCGTTCCGAGCCGGACCGATCTCCAAGAACACGCGTTGAAAAGTATCAAAACGGGTATATAATATTGAATTTTTATTGTTAGATTTTAACTTTTTATCTGGTATCTATGTCGGGCCGGCCGTAAACCGCGCGGCTGTACAGTTAGGAATCCCGTACAAGTGTCGCGTTTTAACGTGCGCCTACGCAAGCATCAGTGATACTAGAATGTCCGGCGCTCCTAAGTAGCACCTACTGAGACTGTATTTCACAGATCAAACATATGGATTGCCTTTCAGATGTAACGTAACAATTACAATACGATGGACCAGCTAGCACGCCGCGACTTCGTTCGCGTATTGTCCTACCCCTACCCTACTAACATATAGTTGGGAAAAAACGCCAATTGCATAGGTAAAGACCCAATACATCATAATATCATGTGCGAACTAACTCGGCATTGTTATAAAACTATTGACTAAACAGACGATTCATAATACCCCACGGAGCAATCCACATATAGGAGAATACAGATTACTTCCGACAGCAGCCAGCGGTCACAGTCGCCCACACTTCATTATGGTTAGTCTGTTCGAGTTACATACGCTCAACATTGTCTAGTGATCAATTACCATACTATTATTCTCTAGTGTTGGTAGGCGACTTTGCGCGGACCATTGTTCGTTGGAGGGTACTCAACTACCGACAGATGCTGGGAATCTACCCCTGAGTAAATTTACTTTTATTAATAACTAGCTGGCCCGACTGCGAGTTTGTTCGCGTCCTATTCCTATTCTATGAACCTTGCTCTTGAACCACTTTATCATTTATTGAAAACCGCAATAAAATTCGTTGCGTAGCTTAAATCTTCTAAGCGTACACCTACATATATACCTACATACAAACAGTGGGACAGACGACGCGAAACGACTTTGTTAAATACTATGTTTATAGATGTAACTTCAAAGACGTGGAATGGTCCCCGTCCAGGAGGTCTTTCCATTGCACTATAACCATGTGCACCACCTAACCGTAATCTGAAAAAAAAACTACTGAATCTACTGAAGTACGTACAGCTGAAGCCTTCTTGACTATGAAATACAAAATTACAATATCAAAATATTCAACCAAATTTAGAACTCGTAATAATTTGATGCTATTTCACTATTTCTTTTAAGTCCGTAAGTCAGAGATAGGTATTAATTAAGGTAAAAGAAAATATATTTTGAACCAAGAGACGATATCACGCCATGCAAAGGTCGTTTTTTAATCTTGGGACGATACACTTGAAGTGATGTCTGAGAAGGGCGCAAAAAGACTTCTTTACTAAAATAACTTCATGACACACAGTCAGACATTCAAATAAATAAAAACAAGCGCATAATAAGCTCATAAAGTGTAAAAGACCTGTTAGTAATAATTGCATTAGCTCTAGATTTATATCACTTGTCACATTGATAAAGTATCACATTACATAAATTAATAATTTATCTTTAGATTGACGTTTGAAAAGACCTAGTGAGAATATCAACAACATGATCAATAGATGGGAGAAAATACATGGAATACCAGACAATCACACGATCGAGAAACATTGGGATTTATTTACATTCCGAATCATGAAGTATGGTCACGTAAGTTTCAAATTGTTGACTTGAATATGACGCTAACTACATGGTTGACCCTGACTGAAATAAAAAACGGTCAATTAGTAATCGACTGTCGGTAACAAAATCCAAAAAGCAAATAGCAGGACTCGCGGAAGATCAGCGCTGCGGCTCCTGCCGTGGCTCATGCTGAGTGAGGTGCTTTTGTTGGCAGGGAGTGCTACAGTACAGTAATTCCGAATCGATGTATATTTAAGTACCTATTGTTTATTTTATATTTTGTAATTTTTTTATTTGTATGATTAACGTGATTGTTGTGATGTCTTTGTTACGCAATAAATGTCATTTTATTTCATTTAATTCCATTTCAAATCAAACAACCAATGCCATTCGAGCCAAGCGCAGCGGCCGCAATGTCGTAGGCGTAACGTATCTAATACGTACCTATTACGTTACATTATTTCCACATTATACTCAATACCCACTAAATCTCCAAGCTCATTATGGTGAAGCAAGCACCGTTATCGCATATTATTAGAATTTTCAAACAAAATCTCTGTTTATATAACCGTTATAACGATGTCGGCTCTGTCAACAATGGTGACACAACCGCCTATGGCCTTGTGGCATTTGTTACATTGGCCCAAATCCGCCAGAGAAAGATAACGCTCGCAGAAATACAAGGTACGGTTGACACTGGAATGTGTGATACAGGTTAAGATGGCCGCAAAAATTTAAGGATGAAAACTTATATACCTTGTAACATTGTTTTTGTTTCTCAACGACAGTCGTTTTTATGAGAAATTGAAGTCAGAGTCACGTTTAAAATGAGGAGAAAACTAAGATAGGAAAAAGAGAGGGTAGGTGTGCATTTGAAAATGTGGTAAATATGAGCAACAATTAAGTTTTTGGTTTGGGTCCAAAAAGCTCATTTGGATTTCTTTTTTGATAATTTCATACACACTCACGCCCGTATTCCACAAAGGTAAGCAGACACTATCGACTAGCCAGAGATTTCATTAATTTCATTACAATAAACTTAAGAACATTTAAAAGAAAATCTTTTCAATGTACGAGTATGGCAGTAAAAACGCGTCTCGAGTGGAAACAGTGTGCTCAGTTATGCAATCTGAACCAATTCCAAACTATTATACGTATTTATTTATACAATTGATATTACTCTTTACGTCCAATAAACCATGGTACTTGATTAGCTATACATATTTTATAAATATTAGATATAATACATAACTATATGACGCAAATCAAAATCGTGATACTTGCGACATGGTAGCACAATTTTTCTTTGTTTTTCAAACGCGCATACAATATTATAATAGTAAACCGTATATATACAAATATAGCCGTACAAAAGACCGCATTAGGTTTTAACGAACACCTTAAAATATTAACTAGGTACAAAAACAAAATCGTATTTGTATGCCGCAATGTGTTTGCGGCACTGCACAGCGTGCCGCAAACACATTGCAAGATCAATATCGACTCCGGGTCAATGACTCGGAAAATGAATGCGCTTTAAAAATCTCTCCGCAAACAAATTAAGAGACTCGCAAACAGTCCCTTGCTGGGCGCCAAGCGGGGGACCCCTCTTTGTCCTTCACTCACAGTCAGTACATACACATTGCACATATGCACACCACCGCAGATTTGGATTTCTTCATGAGGGAAGATTATTGGCCGAAGGGTGTGGTGTACCGGCGATTCCGTGGGCGATCCAGAATTTCCGGTGCCGCCGAACGACATTAAGTGTCAGTTATTTTTTTTTAATTATAATAAATTATATTTTTATATATTAGTTTACAATTTATAATAATTTGTATGTAGGTATAGGTTTTATCATTGTCTGTATTTTGTATTAGTTTATTTTGTATTTATGTTGTTTGTGTATTTATAAATATGGGCCTCAGTTGCCTGAAATAAATGAATAAATAAAATAAAAATAAAAATTTAGTGGCCGTGTGGTGACCGGTACAGTACTGTACGCCTACAGTATCAAAATGTTTTTCTTATTTGAGTCATATTCTCCCTGAACATGAGGGAAGATATTACTATGGTCAGATGTCCTACTTTACGTAATTAATGTCTAAAAAGCTTGTCCTCTGTACACCAGAAAATTGACAGCAGCGTTTCCAACGGGTTCGAGTTCCAGTTTTGAAGATGCTAGCAATATTTCCGACACCCCGCCATACATGGAAATTATGATGACATAGCCTCTAATGTGGGGGAGGCGCACCTTCAGCAGTGAACCGTTATAAGACGTGGTCAATGTCGAATTTAGATCAATGACACGGAACTTCAAAACTCTCCACAATTAAATCATAGTCTCTAGTTGGGCGCCAAACGCACCTCAGCACCATTAATCGCACATGGGACCCCTGTTTGTTCGTCCGCTTTCAAAACATAAAGCATGAACACATGCATTTTCCCTTGCACTTACTTTGCTTAGTAAACAAAAAGTGAAGCATACGCCTAAAACCTTTTGGGAAACACAACAATACTTATTTATCAAGGACTTGAATGGTTCGTGGGAGGTCCTTCGTTGTATCTGTACTTTGTCATTTATTTGGGTAATGTTCCTGCGATTCGTCCGACACAAAGCAATAATTACCAATGTATATGTAAAATTGTTCCATAAATATTTTCTGACAAAATATAGAATCACCAAGCCACGTGTCTACTAAGCTTTATTAGTCCAATGTTTACATTCCTCAGTTCAATACACAATAAGCTTTTCATAGACTTCGCTACCCTATAAAGATTAACTGTCGCTATCTCGCTTCTTCTCAGCTGGAGAAACAGTGTCGAATGCGCGCCCTTGGGGTAGTAACACGTGACCAGTGGCAATTATAGCAACTGGAGAGCCTCTGTATTGTCACTAATTGCATATAAATCAAAATAAGTAGGGTATTATGTTCCGTCGGGGGATTATAACAATAGCACATAATTATTTATATTACTGACCGTTCAAACTAATGTTTGATGAAACAAATGCATTTCAAGCCATGATATTCGTCTATATAGATATAGTAGTTATATACTGTTCCATTTAAAACAAATCTGACAAAAAAGGAAAAAATCCGTAGCTCTTTCTGTTTCGCAATAAGCTACAAATGCCTGAACAAAAAAAAATTACTTCAAATTCACTTAAACAATACACGACGAGTACTCAAAGGCTCCAAGTGAATATTGCCCGTCAGGCGGCCATTAATCACAACAAAACACTAATCTACATCGGCCATTAAGCGTTTGGCGCGTAAAAATAGCGCGATCCAACATGGCCTGCGCCGGCGCATCTTCCACATTTTATTATTGATGTACGCGACTCTATCTTACTCTTTTACACTAATGGAACCACGTGGATGTATATCATATATCCTATTCTGGATATTTTAGTAGAAAATCAACCCTAAATTAAAGGCACAATAAGGTTCAGTATTGTTCGCTGTTACGTCTTGCGTTTTAGTTCATTTTAAAGATAAAATCGACCTTGGTTGCAGTAAGTAACACCACTAATGCATTTTTGTATGCATTTACTATAAATATGACGTATCGTAGAAATAAGTGACTGTAATGCAGTCTTAATGGACGATATGACTGATGGTTGAATCTAATATTCCTCTGGTTCGTTTTTTATCGTTGATGCATGTTAATGTAAGAAATAAATATTAAGTACGTACTACGGGAGAGCCAACCCCAAATAAAAATGGGAAAAGGCCGGAGAAAGAAGAAGATTACCAATGAAGTTATGTTTTTTAAATCATAAATATTATTAAAACTTGGGTAATATTCGTCTCAGTTCGTCCAATCGCCGGAAATATTGTATTCAGTCACGAAAACACTTGGTCACAGACAGAATGTTTCAAAAAATATAAGTCGATCGTTAATTAATTCGATGCGAACAAATTCGACATAATGACCGATCATTAACCATAATAATCAACCTACGCCTATTTTATGATCGTTAGGAATGTCACAGCCACAGCCGTGACATTTACCTCTACGACATTTTAATAGGTAGGTATCTAACTACATACGTCGACAGTGCACTTCGGTAGCATCGCATCGTACGTTCCAAGACTTCCAAGGAATCTGGATTCTCGTTTACCCGACCGCGGTTAAAGTAAAATCTATCATTTCAGAGTGGTCGCGGCGTGCGCAGGCGCCTATAAATCCTGTTCGACGTCCGCTCAAGGGCGCATGCGCTATTTTTAGCCGGACTCGCCCGAAGGCCAGCGGACTCGCGCGAAGGACGCTGGGAACTCGGCGGGTTTAGCGTAGAAACGCAACGCTCTGGAGCGTTAGGAATCGCGGGAGGTTAGAAGTTTTTGCTTTGAATATTTCGTTGGCATTTCAAAGGGTTTAAAGATTTCTAAACGATTACAGTAAGTATAAGTGAGTGTTGGTTGGGGCGCAAAGAGGGCACCGAGCAGTGGCTGGCATCGATGTAAGACTCACTGATTAAATGCAAAGTGCTGTCGGATATGAAAAAATCCCTACTGCCTCTTCTAGCACATTTCTTGTGCCAATAGCCTCAAATCACATAACCTCGAGATGGATTATGATGTAATTATCACTATGAATAGCTGCATAATAGCAAAAGCGGGACGCTCCGCAACATTGGCAGCAATGTAAATAAAACAAATCGGCCGACCACTATCGTGCACCGTGCGAGTGCTCACTACGCCTCGCATAATCGCGACACAATGCATTGTTATCGGAATTGCATGTCATTATTATGTATTATCATTATTACGTGGATGACGTAAGTGCCAAGAGGAAAATCATCGCACGACCGCGCCATCAGGAAGCCGGAATGGGGGTCAGTGTCGGCGATGCGTTGTTTTGCAACAGCACTACAACACGGCGGCGACGAGAGATTTATCGCTTTTATTATTGCACTTTATAATTTGACAGATGATGAACCGCACGAATAAATTACGTTGAATAATTCCGTTTCGCAATCGCAACGCGCGGACACGACAATGTCAGCGGCGATGATGGTCGGAAACACTTTTGTTGTAGATACGGCGTACGCTGCGCTTGTGCACATCTAGCGAGTAATTCGGCGAACGCCTTTACAAGAAGCTTATTAGTGATCGAAGCAATGGATTGATGTTCGATCTCATAAAAAGTTGCAATATTTTGTTAGTTTTCCAGTTTAGCTTTTGATACATACGGTAGGGGTATGGTATATAAACGTCAGACCTCATTACCTTATGGGTGGGCAGAGACAACGTTGTTCTTCATCCAAATACTTTACGTCCTCATCGTCTATGGATCCGAAAGCTCCCCAGAAAAAAGGGTTGCTCCATACATCGACCGACCGTACACTGCAGACAGCACACTCCCTCGATTCCTCGACCATTCGTCTTTTATCAGTCTGTATATCATTCAGTGGCTTATCACATATTCAGTGGATATGTATGCATAAAACATTACAAGTTACGACCTCTAGACGGCTATTCAGTGATACCAAAAACGCATCACTTTTTCCGTCCCTCCGCCACCCGACACGGGCAGCGTCTGCCTTTGCCTCCGCTTCTAGGAAGCGCATTAGAATGCGTCGCTCGAAGGGTCGCCGCGTCCTGCCGAATCGGTCACCTTGTAACCCCTTGGTTCTTGTCTCGATTTTGCGAATTAGCATTGACAACGCGAGTCCTTTTCGCATATAATCTTCTGACAGAAAACTGACAGGACAAAAAGAAATCAACGGTCCGTATACTCCACGCTTCGCTGGCGAGTTAATGCTGGTACTTTTTAAGACAATAGTCGATGAGATGCGAGCACTATCGCGAAAAGAAAGTAACTAAATATCTTTGTATGTATGAACACATTAGGCCTCAGGGTTCAGCAGCCAATGATAGCTGAGATGATGGTAATGAACTATTACAAGAAGATATATCTTACATGCAACTAGAATTAATACCATTAATTGAAAAGAACGAGACTCTTGAACTACAGTCGTCTTATGTGATACCCGTAAGCAGATGGGGTTAGTTTTACTCGTATATTCTAGTTTGACGGATATTAGACGGCACCATGGAAATTACGTTTAGATAGACTCACAGGATTACCATGAAGGATTACAACAAAATCACGTCCACTTCTAAGAAGACACCTAACCTCGATTCTGGTTGAAAGTGAATCCACGGCGAAGGAATCCGAACAAAGGACTGATATCGGCGCACCGGCACGTCCCCCCGCGGTTATTTATTGCGGCGCCGGATGCGCAAGCGCACCAGTTTTAGGATCATCCGCGGCCGCGATTCACTTCACACAACTTTGCTTCTGCTTAACCTTGCTTTGGGGAAAGGCGTGAAGTTTTGCTGCTTATGGGTAGATATGTGTATCGCTTGGAAGAACTCTGTACGGTTTTAATTTGAGGCAAAGAGAAGAAATAAAACACAGACAAATCGATGGCGTATTTACAATGTCACTATATTTTTATTACCTACTGGCGAGAAGTTATTTATCCAACAAATGAATAAAACCTAATTTAGCTTTAATTTTTTTAAATAAATAAAATAAAATTTATTCGACCTTAAACTAAATATATTAATGAATTCGATTAAAATAACATTCTTGAGAACGACATCATGTTCCAGTCAAATTCTTTGTGTTGTGTATTTATTTAACTAACTCAAACAAAGCAACAAACTCGATGATCAAAATAAAATTCCTTGGCAATTAAATTAGTTAAATGGGTGTTCGTCCAATTATCATTCCGATGCACCCACTCGTTTTAGTAACAACTGACTTCTTGAACAGTATCGATGTTTACTTTAATGTTTCTTTTGTTATAGAGGGAGGCAAACGAGCACGCGTGTCACCTTTATGACCCATAAATAATAATAATTGAACAAATTCACACAAAGCCCCTAAGGAAAGCATGTTAGATACCTCCCATTATACATACTACACTCACACCCGTAACAGAAATCATTCATTCATCATTTAAATTTCTGGTCGGCCGGGAATCGGAACCGGGACCTTTGCGTGGCAGACGCGTTAACAAACTGAACCACTCAGGTCGTCACCCCTGACTATGAATGGAAACTTATCACCATCGCCCATAGACACACGCATGCCGCAAAACCCGGTATCAAGTAGGTAAGATACAATTTATAAATCTGCCATAAAATAATAACCGAAAAACAATCACAAATCTCCAAACAAAACCTCCAGCTCCACCATCCACCATGCAAAACCGCCGAGGTGGCGTTGTCACCGCGGTGACGCAACGCGGGGCGCCCGCGTCCTTGCGCGGGGCGCGGGGCGGGGAAGGCCGCGCGGGGCCGCCGACCCCGCAACCCCGGCGCGGGCGCACAGCGCGCCCGACAAACGGTGACACTAAGTTTTAATACTTTTAATGCGAATGGAACGACTTTTCGATTTGCTTTGACCACCATCCGGTAGTGGAAGGGCTACACAATCTCCCCAATAGATTCTATGAATTTATTAAAATTGCAATTCCGTTAAAATTGTAATTCAATCCGTAAAGGATAATAAGGAAAAATATTACTGTACCTATATAGGCACTGAAGTGTTTCGTGTACGTAGGTATTCCTCTGAGGTCAAGATCGTTCGACCGCCGTACGCAGCTAATTTAGTAAACTTTGTTTTTTTCCAATTACCAATTGCAATTCCGTTAATTTACCAATCATAATCATTCAATTGCATCTCCATTGTCTTTCTGACATTCAAAATTGCGAGCTGATGACCTGGCAATGACGATATCGGTTCTGAATTTGATAATTATTGGCCATGATTATTTGAAAATGGTAATTATTGACAACTGTAATTATTTTTAACGTATAAAAGTTGCGAATTTATCATATTCTTGAAGAAATAAAACATTTGAACACAGCATTCTGGTGGACATCTCTCAAATACGGAGATTTTCAACTTTACATTTAAGGCTCGATTGCGTTGTAGTTTCTAGCGCAATAACCTAGGTAAACTCTGAATTTGACATGGTTTAGAGAAACACTAATTAGTCTGACCGTGTACGCTCCGCCGCAACATTAGCATCCACCTACCGCTATTACCATCTATTGCTCTAGAAATTACACAATACAACATAATCGATCACTTAAATGGACAAAAATAATACACACCTTAACGCCCCAGGATGGCGAATTTTAATTGATGATTTACAATTGATTAACGTACGGGAAACTGGTCGTAAGTCATCTTAGCTTCATTTGTTCCATTCTCTACAATATAGAGTTTGCTCTAAATGTGTTTCTCTACTAAAGAATTGTCAAGAAATGTTTGCGACAACTGACAAATCATACAAACCTTCCTTGATCATTCCATAGATCCTTGTAGCTCCACTCTACAAATGTCATTAAGTTGTAGGGCCAGCATAGCTGTCATGTTAACGCCTGTCACACTCATATGGCAACCTAGTATGATATGGCAAGTATACTAAGAAGGTTTAAAAATAAGTAGTGCCTGTTGTGTCTTTAATTTTGTAATTTCTGTATAAGTACTGTATATTGTGTGATATAAATTGTTAAAATAAAATAAAATAAAATAAATACAGGCTTCGTTCCTGCCTTTCGAAAGTTTGTTCTTTCGTTCTAAAAAATATAGAATTGCTCTATGTAGCTCTACTATTAGGTCACTAAGAGAATGAGGAATCAAAAAAGCCTATGCAACCTACATCACTGCATCGGCTGTAGTACGCGCTACAATCAGCCGCCTACGGCCCGACGCGGACGGTACGAACCCGCCGGACGGGTTGCGCGGGCGCAGATAGAGCCGGCGTCTCCGCCAATCGCTGATTGGCAGTTTTTAGCGCCCGCACTCCGCGTGAGAAACCAGGAACTGGCATGAGGCGGATTATGGCTCACTTATAGACCATAGGCGTCGTTTATAGGTGTCTCTGTAGTGAAATAACAAATACTAAAAAGCAGTTCGATAAAGTTTCTAGGACACGATTATTTTTCAAATACTTAGAGGTGTGAGAGTATCAAGGGTATTTCTTGATCGAATATAAATTCTCTGTTGCCACTGTTTTACCTAGGTGAAATTGAAAAAGCTTTTTTTAAAATATTAATACAGAGCATCAATTCCGCGCGAATAACTCTACCTATATTCCGCGAATTTACTATTAAAACCCTTTTTTTACTACATTCAAACACTCCTTCTTACCCACGATCGATCACAAATTGACATGGGTCGGCGCAGTCGCAGGATCACACATACCTGTAACAAAATAAAATGTACAGTTAGACACGTTCAAAATGGAAAAAGGATAATTTTATTTAAAGGGCTTCTGTTGTAGGTGTAGGTACGCGTATGTACAGTCAGCTGTAGAGTAATGACACTGACAAACAATTGATATGTATGCTGAGAGAGTCCATTCTGAATGTGCGCTTAGATACATGTTCACCAGGACTTACTCGGCTTAACGACAGGGTTTAATAATGTTCATCAAATATTAGAAAAAGTTACTACGTCTGTAGGAAGACTGGGAAGTAGGTACCTCAACAATTAGGCTACTGTTAATTTTAGACTACAAAGCGCAATCAGTTGTTGCAAGTCTGCAACATAGTTGCGAATTCATTGTGCAATATCATCTGGCAACGTATGGTTAATAGTGTTAAGACAAATCTCTCAAGAGAGGGAGAGTACATATTCGTCGTGTAAACGTCCATTAAACAAGACTAAGGACTACGGAGAGACCGTAAATAGTCGAGTGGAATAGAACTGGTACACGCGCCGCTTCAAAACAGTTTTAATTCAGTCAAACGAATTGCAGACAAGCTCCAACTGTCTGGGAACAAAGCAGTTGCCAAACAATACACACGGCAGCATCTCAACCTGCCCTGAGAGTTTGGACCGTCTCTCGTATATGCACATTGTAACTCCAATCAAACCAATTGCAGACAAGCTCCAACACTCTGTGAACAAAGCAGTTGCCACAGAATATACACGGCAGCATCTCAACCTGCCCCGAGAGTCTTGGCCGTCTCCTCTTTATATGCGCATTGTAGCTCAAGTTATACCGGTGGCAGGTAGATAGATACGGTGTCTTCTATACAACCATTTGAATTCAGCGAAAATCTCGACGTCGGACGCGTTTCATCGCGTTTCGCAAAGGCTCGCTCGCTCTCGCAGTTGCAAAACTGAGGATCCACGCGAGAAATGGACCGGCTCCATCTAAAGAATCTTAATTAACAAAATTTGCAATCTAGACTTAGCTTAGTAATATCTTGCGAGCAGTTATGCACGTTTTAATTTGTCGTCATTTAAGTCGGGCATAATGTTTTACTTATAAGGGATAAATTAATTCCTGTGCGGGTATGGCCTGGTTACGACTTTCTCAGGGCTATTAAATATTGCAAAATATGGAGTAAAACATTATTTATATCGACAAAGCTGATATACACACGATTATACTGTAAATATTGTACAGAAAGGAAAAAAATAAAGGTACACACTAGGCTATTCTGATTGCAGCTGTTTTAGAATGAAAACAGCTGCAATCATGAAAACATTAATTTATGAAGTTTAAGACTAAACTGTAATGTCCGAAATGTAAGAGCGTACAAGGAAAAATATGGGGTAGTCCGATGGTTAAGCTCGTGTACATGAAGCGCAATATGCCTTATATTTCTTACGATTTTAGACAACGCCGTTACGCCGCGTCACGTCAGAATTGAGAGTGCTATCAAGCCGCTGTACTGTTAACGTTGCTGTCACATCCATTGCTACAACATTGTAGAGTCAAGCCTCTGTACGGTCACGATTCCATTACAAGACGCTGAAACACACCGCTTGAGCGACACAGAGAGGCCGAGCCTGAGAAAATTACCTTCGGGATAATTTCCGTCGCATTACAACAAACCTATGATTGATAAATAGTCCACGAATGGCGTCTCTTGGCAAAAACACGAGACATATGACAGATAGAACATTGAATTTCTATGCGGCAGTGCGGCTGAGCCGCGATCGATATGACTCAGTTGTCTGTCACAGGCGAGAGACAATGTAATGTCGATCACACGTGGCCCGTGTGCGTGTGCGCAGAGCTATTGGCAAAAACTGCGGAACCCATATGTCTGTCGGTGCTGCATTAACATACAAACGGTCGTAAACTATTGTATGTATTGTATACGGTTGATTTACAATAATATCATAAGCGTCCATAGAATATTTGAAGAATTGATAATAATATTGTGGTAGAACTAGATAATGTTACAATGTACAAAATCTGATAATTTCTACCTTTTGTACGCGAAATGGCAAGGGAGAGGACTAGAGCTGTTTCAAAGTAAGTAGATAACAAATCGTAAGGTCTTTGCTAACAAAGCAACTATACCAGCTGTTCCCCATAATAGATAGATAGATAGATAGATAGATGTATCCGGGCCGTTTCCGCAGTCCGACGAACTCGCGCCTATTCTGCGTTCCCCATAATAATGAATATATAATATTAACAATTACTGTTTGTTTTTACCTCATGGCAGTTCCGTGTCTGCGACAAAGAGAGAAGCCGTTACTGAGACGACATACATCGCAAAAATCATTGTCATGTCAACGAGAGTGTCAATTCACACGTACAACGTTGTTGGCTTCAACTTGTTTAGGTCAAACACTGTGTTAAACACTTTTTAGGACTTGAAGAAAACATAAAATCTTGTATAGTTGTTTGTACATATAAAAGGTAACTGTGAACTTTACAACATAATGGCCAATGTTTACGGGAGGAAGTGTAACAAGCCAGTAGGTGAAGCGATCGCTTTGGAAGCCGATAGCCCCTTTTAAGACCAACCAGACGATTTACCATTTTACCATAAAACAAATTATGCGGCAACAGCCTAATAGAGCCTGCGAACAGCTTCTGTGTTAAACCATAAAATCCCGTTGTTGCATATTAACGCCATTGGCTGCGGTCGCGTCAGCTCGTCCAGTCACCTACTAGTTGAGAGACAACAAGACAACATTGTAGGATCACCGGTAAAATGGGTACCTATTAAAATTTTTGCCGGAAGATATTGCTGTAGTTAGACGTTATTAGCATAGCATTTCACTAAGAGGTGTTCTATTTTCTTCGTAGTATGTCGTTAGGTACCATTTGAATTGAAATGGACTTGAAATTATCACTTGGTTGACAATACATCCTCCTATAGTGCGGCAGTGTTATCTATACAAATTAATATGTATTATAAAGAGGAACGATTTCATTGTATGTTTGTTTGTAATGAATAAACTCAAAAACTACTGAACCGATAACAATATTCTTTGACCTATACAAAGCCACATTATCAAATCAAAAATTGAGATCCTTTGGAAAAATTGCAATAATATAACCCAAGGTATCAAAATACTGCAGGTTTCAGTTGTAATAATTTCAGAACGACTGCAGCTATTTATCAAACGTTTTTTGTTGGGTTATTATATTTCAGGACAAGGTTTGTATGCAAAAAAAAATAAAGGTAGGTAGGTGTAGGCCTACCCTACACCTAGGCGTGCGCTATTTCGATACGGAGGCCTAGTCGCCCGTGTTACCACTTCTATAAATTCCTAAATCTTAGTTGGACAAAAAGTACCCAATCATATATTTTATTTTGAATTTCTAACATTGAAAACCTGCTATGACATGGAAGGAAGTTTCTTTTGCAATATACCATCCCAGGCAAGCAGGCACAACACAGCACCATGTCCGCATCCAGCTCCCCCCCTGCCCCCTGCCCCCCTCCATCCAGCAACACGTCCGCGCCAATGCTGGCGCATTTCTATCGGCAATAAACAAAATAAATCCAACGGTGCGCGCTGTAAACACGGCCGCTACACGCCGTTGTCTACGCCATAAATACACTCTGTGGTCCACCATGCGTCATTATTACTTTATTATGGTGCCGTGTGTGGTCAGTGGTCACAATTTAAGGTCAACGCCCCAGGTGGATAGCGCAAACGCGCGAATAACCCTTTCCTGGATTTTGTTTTTAAAATTTCGTGGGGTTTACCAAGGTCTTCTGCTAGGGATCTTATGAATCTGGTTGGATAGTCTGGTTGGTTCAGGAGATAACTACCACCCCATGACGGTATAAGTATTATTTATTATTGTATTCTACGAATTGCGGTGGCGTCGGTGCTGAATGGGTGGTATCGGGTTCAAACCCCAGTGCCGCCATGTACCAATGACCCTTTTCTGAGTTTGTACATTAGCTGAACACTAACCGATGCTCTTACGTGATGAAACGTGTACATTCAGGCGACTAAATATGTAACCATAGTCAGGTTTCCCTGTTAACAAGGGTAACGGAGGTCAATTGCTTTTAATTTTTAAATAATAAACAATTGCAAAAGTTTTTAAATACGCTAAATTATTTAGTCTTATGTAGTAATGACATTAAGCCTACGAATTGAATAATATTGCCTATTTCGTGAAATAAGTATTAAGTTCAGACGTATTCTGCTGCGTCGGACGACGGCGACCAAGTTTCGAAAGAGAAAACTTGGTCGTCTCTTGAATCGGTTCGTTCGGCATGTCTTTGTCGGAAATATCCATAACCTCGCAAAAATGACAGCATGGATTTGTATTAAATTAGCACATATGTAGATCTTTCCAAATATTGTAAGCGCAGTATCTGCCTACCCCTGCGGGAAAAGGGCATGATGATGATGACGAGTACGTATGTAAGCGCGATGACCCACCCGTAGAAAATAACATGTAAAAAAGAAAAAAGGCCAATAATAGGCAATAAAGCATAAAACTTTACGGATAGCAACACTAATATTAGCGAACAAAACCCGTTTTACAACCATGCGGGCTACAGACTTGCTTATATTAGACCGCACCCACATCATCCGACAATAAGATTGCATAATTTACGACCAAAACAATGTTTCATGTAAGACGAGTACGGGCCTGTTTTTTTTTTTTTCAAGACCAAGGCCAGGCAGTGTTTTCTGTTGTCTATTATTCTCAACACTGCGGTCTACAACATGCGCAAGCTTAAGAAAAAAACCTAAACAGATTTTAATAGGGCAGGGTAGTACCACACACACCCATGTGTAGGTAGAATTGCTCACGAAAAATACTTTTTTTTATTTTATTTAACATTTATTGCACACAAGGTACAGTAAGGTAAAATATAAATGACAAAAGTATAGAAGACACAACAGGCCTACTTATTTTTACGAAAAAATTTCTTTTAGCAGGCTTACAGTTAATGCAGTCATGTGTACAACTTCATAAAATAATAGATTTTGGTTTACGAAGATTTTTAATTTAAAAAAAAATTTTGGTCACATGACAAATCCTTGACATCCACCAGTAACCTTAACTAAGAACGGGAACAGCAACCCTCTCCTAAACACAAAACCAGGTCGCATCACAACACCAGTTTCCCAAGGGAACTTTTACACGGGGCCAATTGCTGGGACAATCCTTTGTGGATTGGCCACGTGTACGTATAATGTCCTAGCTGCGCAGTTCGCAGGCGTTATCGTGCGCGTGCGCACCGCTGCGGGCCCGTTACGCGATAGCCGCGCAAGCTGTGATAAACCGCATTCAGCGCGTTGGAATAAGCAAACCATTTTCTTTGTTACTGTGTTAAGGAGATTATGAGGGCTACAATTTTGCTGATGAATTTTGACGGTTACTAATTCAGTTAATACTCTAGTCTAGGCATTTACGTAGATACTGAATTCGATCCAATATTTTGATATACTTATACTAGTCCAGCATTCAAAATAGATGATGCGTGATGAAAAAACAAGACTGATAAAATCTTCAAATTGCAGACATAAACATAAATGAAGCCAAGTTGAAATAAAATTCGATATCGACAGCACAGTTATTCAAATAATTTGAATTTGGAACTTGGACCGTTACCCTGTGACCGTTCATAATCAGATCTGTTTAAAATCTTTAATTTTGCGGGATCTCACAATGGGATGTTGACGGACACCGAGTCGGCTTTCAAATGGCATGGACCGTTTCCTACGTGACCGAAAAATAAAAAGAAAATGGCAAGCCGACCTGACCCGACCACGACCCCACGGTCCGTTACCAAATATTTGAATTCGGATTCGACACGCTCAGTTGACAGTTCTCACTGGGAAGCAACGGGAAAACGAGGTTTGTCATTTCGTCGATTATGTGATTTTTAACCTTAGTTGCATATAACACCTGTGTAGCACACAAGGCCTCTGGGACCTCCATAGACAAGGAAATTGGCAGACATATGCGAGCCTTCGCGCGAGCGTGCATTATGGCAAAACGTAGGCAAATCTCTCTAATCGTTGACGTGGCTCATGCTCAAGAGATACCGCCAAACTTTTTCTGTCGCAAGCGCAGTTTATTCCAAAAAGTTTGGAACAATATACAGTTCGCAAGAAGCAATTTATCATCGGCTTGGTGTACTTAGTTCAGTGCGCGGCCTTCAGACGCTCGTGTCAATACGTTCCCGTGAGAAAGACTAGCTCTAATATAAATTATAGATTATCAACATGATGTTGGCAATCTTTGACAAGAATTACTGACCTAGTAGGTATGAAAATATAGATCGATATTATCTGATAGACTAACAGACCCGACGCGACTTTCTCCGCGTGGTGTCCTAACCCTACCCTTTTTTGTGACAAAGTTAGGTCATAAAGATAAGTCAATAAGTCATTCTTTAGTGATTTAGAAGAGACTATATTGTTATTAAGATATAAGGATACCCTGGGTTACAGCACTATCGGCCCGTGTATTTGATACTAAATGGCTAAACAAGGAATCAGGAATGTCTCAAAACATCTTTAGAGCTACCATCGTCACTTAGCAACATGGGATTTCTCGTCTGATTCTCATCAAAATCATACCTAAATCATAACCTATTATGATAACCCGACCGCGCAGTTGTGCGCGGTCATTGCGATACCGAACCGGGCAGATATAAAACTAGTAAGAGACGTTCCGTTTTTGCTAAAAACGACCAACCGTTAGTTGCAGTCGATACTAATCCTTACGGAGTATAAAATAAAGTCGCTTTTGGGTGCGGTGGACATGATCGGACGTCCGACCAAGGTCGGCTCGCCCGCGCATCCAAATTATTACAAAAGCGACTTTATTTTGTACATCGCAAGGATTAGTATCGACTGCAACAGACGGTTGGTTGGCTCCAGCCAAATCGGAGCATCTGTTATTAGTTTTATTGCGCAAATCAGGTCAAGTATACTACGCCCGGAAGCTGCGCGTGCGCCTTTATCGCCGCCACAATAGCTCGATGCGTGTATCTATTGTGCAGTTCTTTTCGTATTCGTTGGAAATATATGTATAGAGGCAAGAGAAACGAGAAAGTAAAGAACAAAATAATAGAAGAAGTAGTAAAGAGAGAAGCAGAGATGATAATTGATACCTAATTTCATGTATCTCAGTAAGTATATTATTTCTACACCTGTTATTTGACTAGATAGCTAGAGCATCTTCCAATGTAAGCGTGAAAAGACATTTTGTAAGTATTTAAAACATTACGCGAGTGTGAAAAGTAGTTAACTACTTGTTTATAGGGTTAAACGACACTCGGAATAGCTCGAGTGATAGACCTGTGAGTGATAAATCGAATATAATTCCTACAAACCGACAAAAACAAAACAAAAACAATAACAGGACAGGCAACAAATACAATTAACGTTACACCTTTTCGACATCCACAACAAAATAAAATAAACAACATCAGAGACAAACGATACACGCGATCACATTACAATCACTGCACCGCTACCAGGGACTTCATTTTTGAATTTCTCGACTCACATTTCGCTCACGACATATCTACTCTTCTGTCTCAAGCAACTCACCACGAGTGTGAAAGAGGCAGGTAGGTAATCAGTATACGAATCAAAGTCGTACGGTTCAAAAATACGACACCATACCACAATGCAGCGGACACGTTAACCCGTTCGACCTCCGAACCGACGGTCGATTCATCAATAACACTCACTCACTCAGTGAGTCGACCACTTCCCGCCACCGGGTTCGAGACAACACACCATTCAAGTCCTTCGCAGACGAGCGACAGTCCTGGGAGTGGTTCTCGGTCGAAATAGAACTTTAAGCATTGAATAACGCTCGAGGGACCAAAAGTTCCGCGAACACAAGAATGATCGAGGACATGCGACAGGCCGCACCTCACAAAAGTAAAACCCGTACACCAGTTAGTACATGAAATTCCCAGAATAACTGAGAATATGTTTTACTATGTTATATATTATGGAGGATATGTACTGTATTGGCTTATGTTTTTCCATAATATCTGTACCGTCTCATTGTAATTACAAGCTGTTTGTTTTCCAAATACAATAAAATATACAACAGAGAGGCCAGAAGTGCTTGTAAAAACAGAACTAACGTGCCATGACCGTGCCATGACCCACGCTGTTAGTTTAGGTAGAGCGCTCAAATAATGAATTGATCGCAGTTATGAATCCACAACGCAAAAATATGCTTTAATTTTGTAACAAGTTAGGTACCCTTTACCTACGCCATTTTATTCCAAAACGCTCTCGTCTGCACAGAGCCGTGGTATAAATTAAATGCGTTTCCCCGTGAGATTAAAAAGTTCAAAATTTGCATAGCGCTCGGTGCGCGGGCGCAGCGCCGCTCTCGCCGTAATTGCGGAGTTGATTAACGGCTCTGTAATAGCTCTATTACGTGTCGGCTACCGACTGGCCCGCTGCCGCTTGGCTGGTAAACACAGCTATCCAGCTCGGGGTAACAACAGGCGTTGAATGGCGGCGGGATGATGGTGTTTACGCCGAGGGTTTGGCGTGGAGAGACAAACTCTCTAGGTGTTAATGGCTTCAATCTGGGACGGTTTGTAAGGGGTATTGAATTAAAGTTATATACCATTTTGTAATCAGAGGCATAAGTAAGTGTATTTGTAAGCCAAGAGACCTATCTACCCTACCTAGCCCTACCTAGAGCACAGAGGGGTTTTCTCCAGTTAGAGGTGGAGCCGCCCGACTGGAGAAGTATCTCCACCATACAGAATGCAGTAGCCAAATAATACTATTTTAAATAGGCTGTATTGTGGCGGTTGTAAGGTTTTCAGTCCTCCATAGGGAGCCGTGGCTTCGACAGTGGAGGGGCCAGTATTTGTCATATTTGCTCCGCGAGCAACGTGTCCCGTGGTTTAAGATATAGAGGTGGGCAACTCTTTGGCGATACCCCTGATGTTGCTTAAGTCCATAAACAGCGGTTACCACTTTCCATCAGGCGACCCGCTTCCTTGATTCTCTACCGATTAAAGTAGTATATACCAAAGCAGGTATATTTTTTTTTGAGTCTTGGACGTAGCACGAGAACGACCTGAACCACTGCACTGTTCGAAATCTCGACCACTTCTAGCGTTTACAACTTCCAACTACCTTTATACAAGTAAAACCGTAGAGGAAAGGAAACATCGGCCGTTTCCTACACAAGCTGTGAGAAAGTGAGTTATTAGCTCGATTTTCGTACCAACTCTTAACACAGCTAGTTGCATTATTATAGTGTTTAAATTAGAATCGCAAAATTATAAATCACTCGATCTTTGCGGTTTTCACCGCTGAATATTACCAAATTTATTTTCACACGACCAAATGCATTGTAGCATCACTTTGGCGTTAAGATCCGGGTTGTGCTCTCGCGAGCGAGACCCCGGGGTCAGCCTTGACCATGATCCAGGACTTTGGCAGACCAGGTAATTACAGTAGAGCGACTGCCATCTGACTTCCGTGACCCTGCTGTCAGGGGCTCTGACCAGATTGGATCAGGGTTACACATTCAGTTGCCTGAACGTGCACATTTCATCACGATGTTTTCCCTCACCGTATGAGCATCGGTTAGCATTAAACTAATATATATAACTCAGAAAAGAATTATTGATAGATGGCCACAGTCGGATTTGAATCTGGTGCCTCTCGCTTACAAGTCGGATAACTTAACCATTCGATAACCGACGATCTTTTAATGCATATTATTTATTAGGCCATAGACCCTGGATATCACCAAATTTAATTTCACAGTACCAAATCAGCAATTATGAATGAAGCAATGTATGATTATGTATGTAGCAATTCAGGAGTTTTGTGAGAATACGTTAACTTTTTCATTCATATTCATAAATAACTGTCGCCATCCTACCGTTCCACTGTGGCCGAGGCACAGTCCTATTTGTCACCAATCTCGTTGACAGGAAATTAGACCTCAATCCATAATGGCGGCCAGAGCAGATTGACAAGTTTATATTATTATTTGCCTAGCTACTTCAGATAAATATAATGCGGATGATGTCGCTTCTTAGAAGTAACTAGTGCCTGTTGTGTTGTCTTTAATTTTGTAGTATCTGTTTGACGACCTGAGTGGTTTTGTTGGTTAACATGCCGTCTGACACGCAGAGGACCCGGGTTCGATTCCGGGCAGAAATTGAAATGATGAATTTTAATTTACGGGTCTGAGTGTTGTTATGTATAAAAAGTATGTATTTAAAAATATATACAAGTAGTTTATCAGTTTTCTGGCATCCACATGTGTTATAGATGCCAGATGATGCGCTTTGCTTACTTCGGGGTTAAATGGCGATGTGTAAATAAGCATATTTTTTTATCTGCCTGCTGTTTATTGTATGCTATAAACTGTCAAATAAAAAATAAATACGTTCACACAAGCACCATTTACATCTTTACCCCATTACCCAACGCAAAAGCGGTCAGTCCAACAATATCTCTATTTGTAACATCCGATGTCGTCTTCCTCAAGTTTTCCAAACAAGTGCGCAGTACACTAATTAGCACAGATCCTCCATCAACCTTCGTTTACGTGTATGTATTTATAAAGAACGTGTATGTAGAACGTTATAAAGGCCACAACGGTAATAATATCAGCGCACGCGACTCGGCAAACCATAAAACAGTATTATATTATGTGCAAACAACGTAAATAAGTACTGGGCGGAATAATATTATGTATAAAGAAGTAGAACTTATTTGTTTATCTGTTGTAATATTTACAAAGTATTTTATACGTGGAAAGCGCTTTTAATCCTGTATTTATGACTGTACTAATTATGGAATGTGGCAGTGGGACGAGTTGTATAAAATTTTATGGGTGGTCTTCCAACAGCCGATTAAAAAGAAAAAATATTTAAAGTAATTATAATAGATGGCGTTGATTAGACGCGATTCTTCTCAAAAATTAATCAAAACGAACTAAAACGTTTAATATATATAAATGTAGACTTATTGTAAGAAAAGTGACTAAAACTAACGTATCTTTGCCCAAAACAACTTTCCGAATAACTTCGGTTATCGAATTCAATACTCGAGAATCCTGTCTAAGGTTCAGAAAATGGCCCATTGAATTAGATGCCGCGTGACTCCTCGGAGCTCGACTAGGCGGGAGCCGAAGGCTACTATATCGCATGCCAAATTGACACCATCACCCCTAGCCTTCCACGAACCCGCCACATTCAGCCGTCGTGTCCCGTCCCCAATCAAATTCAGGTCCCGTAACCGAAGAACCCTGGGCGCGCGAAAACACGCCATAAAACCAGTACCCACCGGAATCTGGCCAACACGAGACCGATTCCCGGTAAGACTTTACGAGCCTCGAGAAGCGAAAGTTAGTTCTCAGCCGTCCCATTTTTGAGACACGAAAACGCCATAAAATATAACAAGAACAACATCGCGAATCGCTCGCTAGCCTCCCTACCACTTGTTTACGGAATTTGCCATACACTTTATCGTTACTCGCCAATATACAGAATCGCTTTTGAGACAAAAGCAAACTGTTTGTTGAGAATTGAGATCCAGACTTTTATGGGGACATTGCCGCATGTTAAACTATATTTTATGGTAACAGTACAAGTGTTGCGAACGCGCACACGCATTCGCGATACGCGTTGTTGTTATTGTGACGTTAAATTAAAATAAACGATCAACCTTTTATCGATTCTTCATGCTTTAACGTGTAATACAGACATCGGCAATCGATAAAACAACATCGATTTCGGAACGATGGTACTTGGACGATGGTAACCATCACGATAGTATCAAATTTCAGCAGACGTCATATTAGTGCCTTAGGCTAATGTCCTAGTTGAGATTGAGACCTACCACAACCCCGCCGTCAGCATAACTGTTAAACCATGACCAAGCAAATGTAACCGATCTCGTGTGTGCAGGTTGCTGATGCTGGCATCGCATAATAGCAGTAATAACGCAGCGCATTCATTATCGACAGCGCGTGGTAGCGCCAAAGATTCCCAGAATGGCGACTGTGGCCAGTTAGGCGGAGGTGCGCGCGCGCAGCGCTCACAGTGTTGCTTTCAGGTCTGCGCAGACGAGAAATATCTGCTGAGAACTTTGAGAAAATCACGCAAGATAACTTTTCCTATAATGGTGCGCTCATTTGAATAGTCACCGATGCCTTAAAATCCGCCATGTATGTTGAAGCTGATGGGCCTTGTCGGATAAATTTTCTGGAGACGACGACGGGGAAGTTTTAAATTTACTTTTGCATATTCAGCTGCAGAGGTAACGGATCCTCCAGCATCGATTTTGGCTTTACGTATGTTATAAGTTAAATCTAAGCGATCTCTTTTGAACAAAAAAGTCACGGCCATCGAAGACCGTCCCTCGTCTGCGAAGGCCATGCGCAGGCGTCGCCGGCCCGCGCCCGCGGCCAGATCAAAGGGCTGACCCCCGACCCCCGCCGCGGGGACACCAAGGGCCGCAGTGGGGCGGAGCCGCTTGTTGGTAAACACGACACGGCTGCAGTTTGACAAATTGCATCTTCCGGGGACAAATATGTTTGCCCCTGGTATAGGAATTTAGGTTTAAAATAGGGGTCGATCATGCAAGTGCTTTTCAGTCAACAATTTTCAATCCAAAGAAATTGTCGAAACAATAGCGATTTTTGATGGAAAAAATATTTATATATCCTTTTAGTTCAAGTTCAAATATCGCCAAAAGGTGACAAAAGCTATTTACCTGAATTTAATGAATTAAATAAGCACTTGCCCTAATAGAACTCATTAAGTTGGTATGAGAGAAGCTATTTAGTTGGGAAATGGAAAACTGTTTTCTTAAATTATTCATTCAAGATGAATAAATACGTCGATATAACAAAGCGTATGTCAATTTACCAAAGACTAACTACAATATTAACAACATCATTCCCATTTTCCAACGCAATGCGCCTTCAATTGTTTGATTTATCGTATCAAATTGGCTCTAACATGTTCATACAGCGTTGCAGAGGTCCGGACATTTCATTTCGCAACACAGGGCCAACAGTTTGAGAGAAATCTAGTACCAGGAAGCTCCCAGACTGATCTGGGTACTAATTCAGATCGCCTTTTGCAGAAATGTTAGCAGAGGTTGCCCAATGGGCCACCGTGCATTTGTACACTTTGCAGCACAAGTTTTCGGAGGCAGGTCAGATAGTAGAGTCTAGACACGACAGCAACAATATTAGTGGCCATAAATATTCCGAGGGAAGCCTTATCTGTTTTATAATTAATAGACAGCTTACTAGCTAAACTAAATACCACGTTGTTGACGAAAGATTTCTTGCAAAAGCATACAAAGTTTCGACATTAGCAATAACGGATTCCGGTGATAACTATTCCGCTAGGATATTACTGAGACCGAAACACGATGAGATCAAAAAGTTATAATCTATGCAGTAATAACACTAACTTTCAAGTTTAACATTAACAATTTAATTATGGACTTTGTGATGGATTCTATGATGATTATTATTAATAATTAGTTACCGTTAAACGCATTTGTTTCAAAAACACAAAAAGCTACTTTTTAAAGTAATTTGTCAGTAGACACCAAAGCATGTATTGAACTTTGTTTTGGTTTTCTTATACCCTGTTGTTCCTTAAACCTGTTATTTGATTCTCGTACATAAGTAGCTATTATGAGTTAATGATAATAACATGTTTACATACATACGCATGTGTTTGTTCTCTAGACAACGCAAAAAATGTACAAAGATATCCTCGTGTAAGCATAATGTAACAGCAGCACTCTTGTTGCGGATTGTACGAAAATTTTAACATGAAGGTACTATCGCTTTCAAAAGCTAACCGACACGCACGCCTCGGGGTGGACTATGTTTGGCGCGGAGCAAAATGGAAAGTGTGCAACTTCCCTTATGGGAAATACCAATTGGTCGACAGATAAATGAACATATCGTGTTTATAGAGCATGTATTAGGTACTATTCGATTTTCCATCTTTGTTAAGTAGTATTCTTATAATGGAAGAGAAAGACATGTTGTGACAAAAATAACTCCGGATCCCTTAGAATGGCGGATAAACCTTCTATTTCTTGTATTATTATTCTCGTATTCTTGGGAGTTTGTCAGTGGTTGTTCATTGTAGCCAAAAACATCTACTTAGTACAAGTTTTATTTCACTTCCAACTAAACAACACGGATAAGCAGGTAGAGATAATAGCCGGTAGAGCTGGCAGTACAGCTACAGAGTCATACGCATCTCACAGATTTCGACATCCCCGCATCCCACCTTCGCACATATCACAACAAATCAGTACACCACAAGCACAACAAATCAGTCACTAATAGCGCACAGCTTACACCCTACACATACACCACAGATACCATATTTCCATTAACAACACTATAACACCAAGCTAAGTTTTAATTAAAGATTACACACAGATTACCGCAACGTGTTTTTACTTGGCGGAATTTTAATCGAGCAGCCTATAAAACGGCTCACAAATTCCTCCTTACAAAAATCCTAAATTAAAATCTTGATATTCTATGCAGCAAAGTTAATATTTTTATCTTTAATATTCATCGCAATGTTGTCAGCAACAATTAGCGCTAAGTTTTTAGACTTTTATAGTGTCGTGTTAGCTTCAGTTTTTATCAACAACACCATTATCGTGTCCGAAACAGCCTTGATATATTCTTAATCTACTAACCTAATAACTTGCAAAGTTAATATTGCAGTTCCAAAACTACGGAATCCCTATCATCGCGTACGCATCAAACGGAAATCGATTGCAAAAGTTAAATTTGTTACGCCGAGCGTCTCGGCGCAGTCATAAAATGCGGCATTTTTCTGTGGTCACGTCACTTTAATTAAAAACAAGGGAAACATACAATATATCAACTGGTAAATAAGCTATTACATCAGTTAGTTGAAGGCCTTGTCATCATGGCAAGCCCATATTTTATATCGAGTGAATTATATCGTAAAATACAGGACGGTATTAAAAAAAGCGGGTGCTGGTCGTGGCCGAACTGCTAGTCGACCTGGGTAGACCACGGTCACATTTTGTTGCCCATGGCTAACCATTGCCCGCCTGGGTCGACCGCAGGACCATTTTCTTGGCCGTAGTCCACCGTAGTACGGGATAAGTATTGTATAGTCCTCTAATTCGGTCGATTCTAATATTTACCTACTATCTACGTATCTACTTTATAGATTCATTTACCGGTTCATGTGTACCGGACACATGAACCGGTGATCTACAAAATTAACAATTTGAAATATAGCGACAACAACAAACAATATAACTAGGTAGGATCTAAAACGATTTTCAAAAATTCCGGTAGGTAATATGGTGAATATGAAAATATGTAGGTAATTACATTAAAATAATAGTTGAAGCCTGGAATATATGAAGTGCTGCCATATTGTGCAATTTTTTTGAACTTATTTATTACACTGGCAACAGCAACAGTAGCTCTATCTTGAAGGCCTCCTTCCGAGTCAAGCTTGAAATACAAATTCCATGCCTACACTTTAGCACAAAGTGCAACCCCACTTTCGCATATCGCATGACCAAATAAGTAATAAAAGTTTTCCCTCCCTTCGTGGGTGAAATTAACCTTAATACGAGCCCATTGGGATAATCTTGCTCTACTTTTTTTCTTACGATTCTTACAACAATATCATCTCAGATTACCTGGGAATCTAGATCTCTCTATAAAGTGTTCCGACAGTAAAGAGAGCCCACATCAAAGAGACCGCATTAAACATAATTAGCACCACGTTCCAGCGGCCTTCGCCCGTCTTGGAAATAAAATAAAAAAATGTTATCTACACTGCCACAGTGAAAACGACAAACGGTAAGTGTAAAAAGTAAGTAAAAATAGTACTGTAGGTTAGGTACGCTATCCCTCTTACGTAATTAATATTGTATACTTGATAGACATATGGATTATGTATGGAATTTCTTGCTATTCAGTATAGTAAATAAATTGCAAACGTCACATTTTTCGATTTTTTTCTGGGAAAACTGCCCGCCAAGTACTGATAGAGTAGTATACATCATAAAGAGAGAACTACACTTACTAATATGAATTATTAAGCGTAGCTCTTTACACTGGGCGGTCAGGTAAGTCAAAAAAAAATCCCAGACACAAATCCGAGTAAATACAGACACAAAAATCGATTTGTACGAATGAACCCGTAAATACTACCCACAAACAACATGAGCTACTGGCACTACGCTCGCGCTGCGGCGGGATGTGTGCCACGTGACCGGGTCATACGGAACCCTGCGTCTGCGCAAGCGACCGTTTATACGCACTTTACGGTCCGAACGGGGCCGTGCGCAGATAAGGCAATTGAAATACGCGATTTTATTTTTACTCGACTGCGATATTTAAAGGGATGAGAAGAAAGATGACAAGAAAGTATATGAAAATATAAAGTCGGTGTAATTGATATAATTTTCACGGCTAAACCGCTGCTACGATAAGATTGATTTTACAAAAACAAGATGCACCTCATAGAAAACTATTTCCTTTTTTTATCGAAGTTTTAGAAACGAAGGAGTTCATCAGAATGAATACAGCTGTACTAGAGGTAACTGACAGTCCTTTACAAATCTGACTATTATCGATAAAAAAAAACACTCTGTCTCTTCACCACCAGTAACAAGTTTATCGGCGAACAACACGTTTATGCATTATAGAAACAAAACACCGGCTATCAATTGCGCGGTCCGACCGACCGTACGTACGCTCTGAAACAAATCAGGGACGCAACGAATAATATCAAAGAATACGAATAACGACAACGGCGAAAAAAAATTAAAGAGAAAGCAAATATATTGATAACAAGAGTAAAGAAAAGGCGTGACGTTATGTTTGTATGTAATAACAAAAGTCAACGATTACTGTCAAGTAAATCAGAATGTGTCAGAGTGTCAGAATTTGCAAGTAGTTCGGCGTAAGTCTGCTCGTCTGTATGAACAACTTCAGTGCAGCGCTGACTACCATACTTATTGATAGATATAGCACGAACGAGACCAACGTACGCGCATAGTGTCGGTCGAGCACTGAACGAGGCCTTAAACGGAGTTAATACATTATGAGCTAATTTTTTTTAAGCGTGGGAAGTATTGATTTTCTCGCCCAATACTTCAGAACACACGCCCAAGAACATATCTAATTTAAAACATCTACAACTTCACGAATAATCGCGTAAAATACTCAATATTCGTCGGCCACGAATAACAGTATCCACACCGTCGCCACCCCTACAAGAAATAATAAAACCTTACAACGCACGCCGCTAGAGCGCAATTGTTTTGCTCGAAAACAATGCGTTGTAAAATGTCAGCGTATATTTCGCTTGATTAACGCCCGGTTGCGAGTTGCGGCCGGCGCGGAGTTGCGGCCAAGTGATTTCTTTGTATGAGCATTAGCGCCGGAGCACACTGGAAGCGGGTCAGGAGCGGTGTGGCTTGTACGCAGATCCGCGATTACGTATATTTATTACAAGAAACAAATCATATCAACAGCAAATCACTCTAAATTAGTGGAAGGCATTAACGTAATAACCTACAATAGGTACCTATATCTGCTGTTACCAGGACAGAGGTTCCGAGGACGGTCTAAGAAGCGATAGACATCACCAAGTCGGAAGCGAGAGCCAACGGCTTATACGACGCGAGGATGCCGAAAAGCGCGAAAAGTGGAGAAGAATGAGTAGGAAAGCGGACCCTGGCAGAAGCCATCATTTTCACCAGCATTTTTAAGATAAAACTAGATTAGTTGATACGGTTTCTTGTTATGATATTCAATAACTAGCATTTAAACCGAGATGCTCCTTGCCTCACCGGCTTTCGGTGTGCCGAAGCCCCTAAAGGCTCGAGTTTACCGGTTGTGTTCCGAACCCGGTGTTATGTTGCCTATTTCGGTGTAACATGTTGCCTGCTCGTGGGAAGCTAATGGATAGTGATTTTTGCAACTATTCTGTATAGAGTAGCATTTGCGTGTAATGAACTGCGGTTGAGCGGGCTCTGGGCTCTAAAGGTAGGAATACTTATATAATATTTGTTGAAAAGTACAGGTTACATGAAATACACAAAATATTTGTTGTTATATTATGGTAAGGTATATCAGACGTTCGCCGCTCGTTAGGTGTTCTTCCTATTACCGAGGAAGCGAGGTTGACTGGGACCCTGAGACTGGATGAATTGTCTTGGAAGCCGATGGGCACCCCGTGGCGGTATACCTATGTATATATGTTTTTAACAATATTAGACTATGTTAATCAGTGCAAATGTTTTCTTTGTTTTTATGTACTTTTGAGTTGGTATATTGCACATGATTTGAGGTTAACTAGATTCTATTTTAACGTTCATTGTACTCTGGATAAGGCCGCCCGCGTCCAGAATAGCAAGTACGAAGACATTTTTATAAAACAACTATGTCGATATGGTATGGGATTATCATCACGCAATCTTGTCACGCACTATTATTCATTAGCAACTTACCAACGCAACTGAACGGGGCGATAATGGAGTCAAATTAAAATTACCTGAAAATAAGCAAAATATTTATTAGAAGGTATGTCCATTAATAGTCGCAAAATAGCTATCAACAGTACTGGAGAGCTCTCAAAAATATCGCTCTACTAAACTCGTGTTAACAAGCCTTCAGCCAATGAAACAAATATTTATATTCGCTTCATGATGAGAATAAAGGCGTATTGATGCATGTGCACGTTGGCACCATTGCTATAAGGCCGGTGCTGATCGTTTGTTTAGATGCCGATGTTTACGTTTTACGACGTTGATAAATACGCTCGATCGTATTTGACCAGGTGGTGAATGACTGTACGTCTAGCACCTAACATCTTGGAGGTTACCGTGCGGGGAAGTCTTCAGTGACAACGATTCCAGCCCTAATCCATTACATAAGAAAGGTCGAACCAAAGCAGAACTTGTACCCAACAGCTACAACAGCATCCAGATGTTGTGAAAATTTATCCTAACTTCGGAGGATGCGTTGGCGGAGTATCCTACACATCCTTATATCTGCCAAAAACGGTCAAAAACCGAATGAAACTATGACGTCACACATGACCACGCCACGCAATTTGTCACCGCGCTGGGGCGCCGCAAGGCTGTGCTTGCGCAACCGCCACCCCCGCACCCCGCGGCCGCGCCTCAATAATGCCAACAGCCAGCCTGAGGCCGGTCTAAATGTCTTTGTAATTTGTAAAGCTAAAGACCCAAAGTCACCACTTCTTATTTACCAGCGGCCTCCGGTGCGGCTAGTGGTTTCCGGGAAGTAGCACCTTAGCATTAAACTTTACGATGACGTTTAATATGCCGCGCTGTCGTCGTCGTCGCCCGTCGGACGGCTTTCGGGGTGCGCGCGCGCACCCGCCGCCGCTTACTATCAAATAACAACCGTCGAGAGAAATTTTCCGAGGAACTAAAGCATGCAGCAAGCCTCTTAGACGCATCACGACCCTACCGTAACGTAACCAGCATGACCTTGAATGTATTTTGTTCATGTTACATGAAGAAATTAGACCTGATAGAAAGTGGTCATCGCTACCTATGGACATCAACAACACCAGTAGAGTTGACCACTATTTGGTGGAAGAGGCCAATATGTTAGTACCTCTTGAACGATCCAGTTCAGGGAGCTCACTTCAGATCGTACGATCGAGAAACGTTCTTTCCAATTTATTTACGACTCACAACTCTTATTCAATAACACGAGGTTATTGAATATGGAGTTCAAACTGCAAAGCGCACCCACGCACCATGCCCACAGCAGCACTTGTTGTGCGCACACGTAATTGTGATTGATTTGACTGCTAAGTGCAATCGAGTCGGCCGCGACCAAGTAAACAAAGAAGGCAGCCGACATACAAGACAAAAAAGTTCCTTAATGGCAGTTAATTACTCGCCTATACAAACAACCGCTGCGTTCGCTGTATCTACATCTATAACATGGACCTTAAACGGCGTTTAATCCCACTAGACAGGTCAAGGTAACACAAACGCAACAAACAAGTACTCTGTGAGGGACAATAAATTTGAATCAAAAGGCTTAATAAATGCCAAAGCCGTATGCAAGCCCGCGACGTAATCAAAGTCAGTACGAGAAAGGGACACGGCTAGATCTCGTATCTCTGTCAATTAGCGCGACATAATCGCATTGTTCGGTAATTGGTAGCACAATGAGGGAGCACGACCGGTGTCTGGCCGGGGGGTATGTATGCAAATAAATGATCTGTCAAATTGTCTGTCAATTTATGAAGTCAAACTTGACCTTGCCTTCACCGGCTGGGTGAGTCTGGCCAATACGTTAGACTGCTATGAATATAACCTAACAGTAATTGCATTGTGTATATTTTACAATGCTGTTACACGTCAAGGAAATAAATATCAGCAATGACATGCGTGTTATAAATGCTATCAATGGAATTTAGCCACAAGAGTATAGCGAGTATGTAGTCGTCAGAACCATGTGCCTATTTCAGGGTTGCTCAATAATGTGGACGATTGCATGATAGAGCTATGTGATGTTGATAAGCTTCCTGAGAGCACACATTGCGATATACATACTTTATGTTGACGTTTCGTCTCGAGTCTCGATAAAATGATAACAGACACTCATGTAAAGTGGATGTATGAAACAACGACACCTAAAACTAAAACAGTAATAAAACGAAACTAAAATCCCGTAGCCCTTACATTTTGCAAAACTGTACCGTTTACTGAAATGGTAATTGTTTCTAAAGTTATATTATTCAGCATTATCTGATTCTCTGTCACAATGAAAATTCGAACGGCGGTGCGGTGCAGCACGATTGGGAAATAGGTCCGCACAGACAGTGTTAAATGATCTAGGATACGACCGCGCACAGCTCACTTGCGCAAACGCAGAATTAGCATCGCGGATTGTGGCCGGAGACACTTGGTCTTTATTTCCGAAATAACCGTAAGTACGGCATGAACAGGTTGAGTCGGTCACGACACCAATTCGGTAGCCGGGTCGCTAGGTACAATTAGGTACAGTCTTAGAATAGGCAAACAATCAGCCAAACTTTTATGTACGTCCATTAACACAATCCGCTAAGGCGTGTCATGTCAATAACGAGTGTATTATGGCGAAAAAACATTAGCGAATTCGTGATGGGCGATGCGCTTGCGCAAGCCGCGCAGTAGGCGTTCGTCCCAAATCCGCTGAAGCGAATAAAAACGGCTATCTGATTCGTCTGCCGAATGCTGCCGGGGCCGAACGAGCGGCCCGCGCTTCGGTGCGACCAGCGGAGGTGCGAATAGGAAATACAAATACAATGCAAAATCGCGCGTGCGCTCTCCGTTTGCGCAACGGAGGTAGGCGTTAGTGTCGCGAATCGTCGCTCCAGATGCGCGGAGACAATGCGCTTGCGCCACTCCGCGCCGGCGGTGGCGCTGCCGGTGGCGCAACGCGAGAAACTCGCGCGCACAAAAGACATGGGGCTACACATTCTTCTCCCTGTCAGATCTGTTCAGACGGGAATATTGTTCCGTGCCGGCAATAATGTTTTTGTCATGACCCGCCTTTGTTTGCGCTGCTAGATGGCTCGCCGGCGGTGATTTCGACATACAGAATGCAAAATTTGCGAAAGATATTAAATTGAGGTATAACTCTAAACTGTATTAATCTTTCGTCAATTAACATTTTAATTAACTTAAATTAAATAAAAAAGTGTTTTTATATTTAGGCCAGCTGAAAAAGATATACATTTTGTAATTGACGCGACCGCAATAGAAGCCTACATTAGTGGTAGGTCTAGCTAGGTACCAAATAATTTAATTGTCTGTCTACGCCCATCGCGACATTATAATTTTTACACACCATCATTAAACAGTACTATATCAACTAAATCTAAGTAACGAGCTAAGAAACTAAATGTAGCGTATCGTAAATGCGATCTCTATTACGTGACGAAACAACACACCCAGACTACAGATTCAAGATTGGGACGTACTTGCAATAGTTGCAATTATTACGAGTTGATGGACTTCTTTGGGCATTTTGCCTCTTTAGCCAACTCTAAGAAAAGGAAATTTCCAAGATTAAAAAATCTGAAATACCTTTTGTTATAGCCGTGTCAAACGGATAAACAGGTAGCTTGAATACTTACGTGGTAATTTTTTTCTAATTTGTGCCTACACTGCCACCGCGAGGAATGAGGACTGAGCTGATAAGACTCGTGTAATTGCACTGGTTATATTTAGCAAAACAGAGTTTTTTATGCATTCGTCTAGATTGGGAACGTTATCACGCCTCTGTTCCGCATGGTGGGATATCTCAATGGGGTCAGAAACCGCATCAGGCGATAACGCGCCATCCTCGCGTCGCGAAAACGTAGTAGGCGACGTTGGTTGTGGACAGCACGTCACACCCCGCGCGGCTCAAAGCGGATGTGCCATATGATTGAGCTGTGAAAGTGGTAATGTACTGATAACGTGGAAAGGATGCGTCTTAACGTACGGTTGCGTATTACGGGTAGAACTCGTAATGATATCTAAAGTGCAGTGATGGAACTTGTAATTTATGGATAATAGGTGCACGAATTGCATGTTTAAGAATCATTTCTCTTTGATACGAACGAAATCGTGCTTCTGCTGAAAGATAGCCAGAAGCTCGAAGAGTCCATATAGGAAATAGGGATACAGAATAATTTTAATTAGGTTAGCAACATATAAAACAAAAACTCCACACAATCGGGCAACCGCTGCAATTGCATTTCCCGTTTCCGTTGAAAACAATACGCTGATAAAGCTGACGCCTCGAGTTGCACTTGTAAACAATCAGACTGGTAATAGGGGCAAAAAGTGTCTGGCTGGTAGCCCGCCGCGTACAATGGTGGCACCCGCCGTCCCGCACGCCTCACCCCCTCCGTCGCCTCTTATGACCTGGTCTCAGAACAAGAGCACCGTGGGAACGTAACTGGCAAATATGCGACAAAAATGTGACAATGCGCTTTGTTGCGCATGCCCGCGCGCACTTCGCGCAAACACGCACGAATACACCGTAGTCGAGATGCTGCGAACTATAACCGTCTGTATGCGAGACGCAGCAAGGCTCAAAATGCGTTAGACACCAACTGTGCTTTATTAGTCTCACAGTTGGTTCGTCAACTTGCCAGCTATTTGTGTATTCTGACGGAAAGGAAGCGACGGCGATGGGTTGCGACTATCTTTCGTTCCTGTTTCGGTTTTCTGTCACATTCTAAAAGGCTCTCGGGCCAGCTTTTAATTATGCCCTTGTCAAACGTGACAAATAAGTGCTGGCCGCAATAACGTTCGTTGTAGGTACATTCTTTTTTGATTGCCTATAAAAGACAGTCGTAAACGAGTTAGTTGCGGAAATTACATACCTACGACATATTGTCATATGACATTCGTTATAAATAGAAGATGTCGTGTTTACCAATGTATTCAGACCACGTGGTCGATAATAAACTTCACCTCATTGCACCGGAGGCGAAAGAACACGCTAAACGATGAACAAAGCACGTTCTGTTCCCTGATTCAGTAAAAATTTGCGCAAATAATTATCACCCGGGGCGATAAGTGTCGAAGATCGCTCTCTTCCATTGCGTGCTCTATACTTCGCGATCGACAAGTATATATAGGTAACAATGGAGATGTAACGTGTCCTCGTTTCTAAGAAAGATTATAATAAAATACTTTCGAGGCCACTGACGTTCACAGTGATTTATCATACTCATAACATGACATAAAAACACAAGACGTGTGACGTGACATATTTTCGTAATTAAAGACATTATCCAACCTTGACAAATACTTCCGAATAAAGACGATAACACAATATTACGTGATACAATTTAAATATTTCCTGTTGGAGAAAGATTGTGTCAAAACTTCGTGAGTATCGCAGACATAGTAAGATTCCCTGTACCTACTTATACAAAATTCCGCCATAACCAATAAAGTTCCTTTATTTTATAAGTCTTAATAAATTGTCATTAATGTCAAGCGTTGGCAATCCGACTTTAAGTTGTCAAATCAACAATTTAAAGTCAGTAACAGCAACGGTTGCAGCGCTGAAGCAGCGTCCACTGCGAATTGGACATTTTGCGCCTAAACTGTATAACAATCACACCGTTGAATTAACCCCAGTAACATTAGAGAATAACACCGCAAATATGTGGTATTGTAGACTGTCCTTTTTACAATAGGTACCTACATACATACAAATTTTGTGAACTACAATATACCTTAGACTATACTCGTATTCTTCCGTTTTAATCGTGGAAGCACGTGATCCGACTTAAAACAATATCCGGTGGTAATAAGTATATTAAAAATTTCCAAGGTAGCGAAGTATAAACACGCCTCGCCTGCTACTACAGTGTTCTCGAATCATTGTCTCCGGGACCGACAATAGCTGTTAGTATAACTATTGAGGTATTTCCCCACTTCTAGGTACAATAGGCCGAAGTGTGGAATGGTTCGCAATGTGTAAAACACTAATAGATAACAATGTTTAACGTGGCGCAAATTGTAATGTCAATGTTTGACATTCCTTTTAATATCCGCAAGGTAATATAGAGCATAACAAACAATCTGTGGATACCAATGAAACAGTAGCCCATTCGCTGTCGAAATCAACTGCGCTGATGTCTGATGATGAAAACGATCCTTCTTCAATACTGAATGTATGTCCTCTATTCCAAAATGGCGTGTAATATAAAAAAAAATGTTTAGTGTTTGTATATTCAGTGTAGTTATTTTATTATCTTGGTTAGAAAAAAAACGTTTCTGCTGCGTCGATGAGTCACGATCCTCAGCAGTGGGGAACCGATTGAGGACGAGGAGCGATGGCATAACATACCTATCCAAGTAAAAAAGTTACACATATCGATACACGTCCAACTACTCACCATACGTCGGTCCCCAGAAACGTTATCAGGCAAATTGCAGCCTAACCGTCCGCCGAGAAAAACAGCGAATCCCGTTAACCAGCCGACGAAGGTTACGCATCCGTATTGAGATAGAAGTAATATTTCATAAGCACGTCCTTTGCTTTAACGATGCCCGGTATCCAGATGTTATCGCGCCAATGTGAGGAATGGCACAGGTTATTGCTTATGACAACCAATAAAATGTGATTCATTGGCGCGATGGCAATAGCAGAAGTTCGCCATATAGAGAGATTGCCTTTGTGACAAACGACTGAGTGGCTTTTAATGCGATGTTTTCTTGGATAGGCCTTCTGCAGAAGTTGGATTGATTGAAACAACATGGCAACACTCATCAGGTAAGGAAATATACCAAGCATTGCCGTTATTTTATTGGCTGGCTGCGAGGTATTAAGAGGTCGAGTCACTCAACAAAAAAGCAGGCATTAGTGCCTATCCTAAAATGGTCAATAAACATGGAAGCCAGTTTTCTGGTCACACCATAACTGTCTAAACGAAAAAAAATCGTTATGTAGGTGCGGCGGATGATTCTTAGCTGGAAATAACTGTTACCTACGCTTAGCAACCTCTGCCCGGTTAGCAAATCGCGTCAATTCAGCGATATAGTCGTCTATCTCACTTACAAGTGTGGTGTAAGATAGAGACAAGGAGGGCGATAAAGTTTTATCGCACCTAGTGTGCTCGACAGGCCTCCAAGCAGCCGTTAAAACCGGCCAGGACCATCACCGTCCGTTCGTTCGAATTTGAATTTCAAATTTTTATTCGATTCACCGTATGTTATACTATTCGGGTGCGAACAACTCGTTTTGCAGTCGATTGTGATTGGTGGACATTCTAATTATTTACGCAGGTTACGCATATCATACACTATAACTTAAGTCCCGTATTATATCAGACACATCGACGGCTTGTAACAGTCCATTGATGGACATGAGCCTAATTCCTCTACGTCGTATAAGGCTACGTAGTGACAAACGAGCGGACAGCCCACCTGATGGTAAGCGGTAACTGTCGCCCATATTATCTACAATTCATGCATTTAGGTTGCATGCAACAAAAATGCAAAACCGCAGGGGGGTTGTCACTGTGAAGACTAAGATGAAATGCCTCATGACTCATGCCTGTAATTGAGGATATGGGATAGTTGAATGTTTACACACAGATCCGAACTGCGCGCAGGTGAAATCCACAGGGAACGGCTATGTCTATTTTACAAAACCGCCATCTCCGCATTTAACCTAGGCTAACACCCATACTATCTCGAATACAGTCAAGATAGTCAAATTTCGATTGCAAATAATTTACTTCCTATATCGTCCAAGGGGTGTCGCCGTGTCGCCCGTTATTCTATTGATCGAGCGGGTCAAACCTAATCCAAGTCAGGCTAGGTGGTCGCGTCACACTCACACGCGTGAGTCACCGGCGGGGTCATCACACCGCGGCTGCGCCCGCGCACCGTACCGGTTACAATTTGGCCAAACGGTCGCGGGCACCGTTGCGTCCGTTTAACGCCAATTCGCGAAATGTATACAGGTAATGGGTAGGTAATGGCTTTATAACAAAAATATGCCAAAATTTATGATGTCTGTTGTGTTTTGTCGAGAGACAAATTAAGGGACGGGGGAGGGGGAGAGGTGAGTGTCAAAGGAGGGTTGGGTGTTTTGGGGAGAGGTGTACTTAATTATATGATATCAAAGAATTTTGGTAAAAACCAGCAAATAAAATTACTAATTAGGTTTTTATTTGTAATTTCAAATGATCTAATAATCACTCAATTGTCTCGCATCGCTCTTGAAATCGGAAACCATTTATCTGTGAATATCTTGATGTCTATCGCAAAGAAAACCGCCGTGAAAGATAATTCCACTACCATGTATTTTTTTCTCAAGAAGGTCATGCCACATAAGAATCACGAGAAGTGTCTAGATGTCACAACATTTCCTACTGTTACTAGTTCTGTGACACAGCCTTGGCCTTAGGTATCGGTAATGCAATATATACATAGGTTCCACCTCCTGCCCTCTTTTCTATGTTCCGTTACTGACAAACCTCTTTCGTATCAGTTTAAACTTTAAACATTGACCTTCCAAAATTAGCCCATAGTTGGAAAATATAAATAAAATACAGAAGCATCATGGAAATTACAAAACTTTTCCACTGCGCAAATGCACCTAGCCAAATGCTAATCAGTGCGAGTGTTAAGTAAGCAGTGGAAGCGGGTCAAGCGCATGCGCGTAAGGCTGGCACGCGTATCACTCGATAGAATGTTTTACCAATGTATCGATTTTACAAGAACTCTCTTGTCAATAAATTTCAATTTGGACAAGTAGGTATTTCATTGTCAACCTAAATATGAGCCATATTTTTATTTTACTGTGAATATTTTCTTGGGCGTTTCAAAAGACCTGTAATTCTTCCAAATGATAAAAAGAGATATATGTCACGTACCATAATTTTGTATGTGGGTTAATGTGGCATATTGACAAAATTACAGAATAACCGAATATAGGCCTTAAGAGATTTTAAGGCGACCAGTACATGCTGGGTCTAAAGTTCCAAACGTAGATCTAGTCTTATTTATATAGTTTGGAAATCGACATACAAGGATAAATAAATAAAAATAAATAAAGAAGCCTTTTATTCCAATTCTTTCGTTTTTAGAAGGTATTTTGGATCCGACATATACGTGTTAAGAAATAATGCGTTGTGGCAACCCTAAGTTGGCGCCCGCGCACACACAGCCCGCGGTGGGTCTCTGGGTCTAGTACTCCGAACCATGTCAAGAGGTCGAAAGCCTGACACTTGCCGTTTTATTTATTTTTTGTTGCTTTTTAAACTTTAGCGCACAAGTGAAATGCATAACTCTGGATATTTAAAATACAGCAGTCCGAGCGGTCAATCCCGTGAAACACCAGAGTCCGCTAACCTGCTCAGCTTCCGCCGAACCTTGAGCATCCTCGCGTCGAAAGCCACAGGCTCTCGCCTCCGCCTCAGCGACGTCAATTCATTCGGTAGGAGTAACACTGGAAAATGAGACATTCAATCTCCTTGCGAAACATAATATGTACGCCTTACCTCTGCTACAAGACCAGAAACGCGCTATAAAACGACATCGTAGGTTTGAGTTCCAAGTAATTCAAGACTAGTGCAACTCTGAAGTATGCCAATAGGTCTCTGTTGGTCGGGTTTAAAATTTTATGCGTTATTGTTGTGTAAAGCCCAGAGCCTAGATAACTGTCAAGCGCGAGGAATTCTGATTTCGTAAGGCGATTGCCATAATCGATGTCAGGAAGGTCAATACAAGAATCAATTAACGATTAAATTTCAAATATGCAGTCAGAACATGATTATAATATCAGATATCTGATAGTTTGATCTTGTAGGAAATTCGTGCGTCAAGCAGATGATAGATAAAAGTTTTATTGCTCACGTAAATACATTGCGACTTTAGTACCTATAGTCGTTGTTTAAAAAGTTGAGAGAATATATTTCTATCTCAAGAACCAAATGAAGACCTCCTATTGTTTAGAAACACTTTTTTGGAGGTGAACAAGTGAGTAAGTTGATGCTAAAATCCCATTTCCTACACGTAAATCCTCCGAAGTCCATATAGTCACTAGCACTCCATCAACTAGGAATAAAATATGTTGCCACACTTTCAATAACTTCCATACACAAGACTCGCTAGCTACATTAGGGGCACAACCCTCGTTAGTTTTTTACGTAATTGTAGTAGTATAAGTTTCCAATATCGTGAAAATAATAAAAACTACTGGATCAATGGCAATGCTCGATGCTGATTTCCCGAATAAGTAGGCCATTCAACGGCGAGGAAAAGCACATACAAGTACATAATTATAACCCACTTGTTCCGTAATACCGGGGCGTGTCGCCAGTCGATAAACAAACACCTATCCCCGCGCCTCCCACGGCCTGCGCCCACGCAGCCGTCGCGACATTGACACGCCTAATCGCCGCGCAGGTCGGCGTGACCGGTCAGAGGCAAGTGGTAACCTGGCAACTTCAGGAGTGGTACCCTACCTGGCACAGGTACCTACAATGATGATGCCAAGTAGGTAGCAGCTGTCACATTGAGTCTTTTTGGAGTTGGAAAGTTACAATATACAGTTATTGAGTACAGAAGTCCGGCAGTGATGACAGAATATACACCTACAACCAACCCGTTCGACTTACGGGTGTCATACATGGCGATTGGCGGCTTTTGTCTTGACAGGCCAACCAGGAACACGTTCAGAAAATAGACAGCAGCGTAATCTGCAGTGTATTTACAGCACTGCTAGCTCCAACCCGTCTGCTAAACGTGGACATTAGGCGGAGGTGGAGAGTAGACCCTAAACCTACTATCGTGGAGGTTCTTAATCAGCAATGTTTGGCCTGGTACATCATTTAATTTAGATTTTCGATTTCCATATGACAGACTGAATTTTATTTCGAAGTATAAAAAAGTTGTTATAAAAAAATAATTGTCGTCTATCGGCAACAGAACACAAAAACTTGAACAAACATTGTTCGGTCATTGTCTACCTTTTAAAGCGCCCAATTAATGAGCACGACAACATTGCAAAACATTCATTGCCTCCCAATCCGGGGCATGGCGGTCGTAAAATTTCGTGAATTCTACAAGTCTTTGTGCTTCAAAACAATGGGTATGGTAATAAAGTTTCGTTATAGACGGCGACCATTTTAATTTTGCATACAGAGAGCGTTGCAGCCGCGCAGCGCGGTAGCCGAATCGAAGATCCAATTCTGATAATCGCGGCTATTATAATAGCAAATTGGCGCACGACCTTGTTATTGTATTCTAATGTCGGGCGAAATATGCCATTGTGCGGTGCGCAGGCGCATTCGCCGAGACGAGGACATGCCCGGGCCCGCCGGTGACATTTCGGCGCTCGCTATCTGATCGCGGCTCTGGAGTGTGACTTTTAGCGGGATTTGCTGTGGCGAAACTCACCATTGGCTGGTGCAATACCGTGTTGGACTGTGATGGCAAATAAGCGTATGAGCTGGGTGGTAATGGTAAGCAATTACCCCAATATAATAACGACACAATACTCTCATTTTAATTTGGATAAATATTGTCTATTTTATTTTTATTGTGTGCAATAGTTTTTACTTACTGCAGCTACTTACAACGGAAAACAATGGAAAAGTTGGTAGGCGAAGACCGAGACCTTATATCATGATCAAATCTAAGATATTTTAAAGGAAGGTCAGGTCAAGAGTACCATAAACCGACGAGCATGTATGAAAAGATTGATGAATATGGAAGAAAAGAGATTTGGCAGGACTGTAGCAAATGGAACAATGTGGTCTCTTCTACCTACACCTACGGGACAAAGGCGCGAGTTTATGTAGTACGTATGTACGTACAACATCAATTGCGATAAAAGTTAACTAACTTTCAGTCAGTGTAAGTGAATATGAAAACAAGCCTATGTTAGGACTCTTTTTGAGATGTTATTAACACAGGGAAATCAGAATTATTAAAAGAGAATTCATTATTTACAAGTTTTGCTAGTAACTGCCAAGGCGAATAACTGTGCTAGAATATACTTAAAATCGAACAACAGAAAGTAATTCGACAAGTAATAATCCGACAGCTGTGCCACACATAAAAACCAGACGTCATGCGCATTATCGGCATGATGAAGAAGATTGTCCCTTTCAAGAAGATTCGTTGGTTGTCAAAAGATGATCTTAGTACAATGTACTGTAGCTTCTGCCTTTGTGAGTTTTTGAAGTAAAAACGTTTTATTTTATTCAAACATGCTTTATTTTTATGTTGATCGAAGTAGACACGAATTACATTTTCATTCATTCTCTTAATTTTAAAATTGAATAGTTGCTGGTTTCACAAGCGTGGAACTCGGAACTCTTCCGTCTTTTACCGCGAGAAACTTCATTACTTCTGGAAGCCTTATATTTAAGAATGATACCATGATACTAGGGTTCAGGTAGCTATTCTGCAGCAGTTCCAGAGTTAACAAACCCCCAAACCCAAAAAACCCCACATATCCCACCCAAATGTTTCGTAACCTAGCCAACCTTTTCATTTTAATAATGACGATTCCAAAAAGTTCACATTAACCTCCAAGCAAAGGTTAGAATGGCAAATATCGCAGCTTAGATTAAAATTCAAAAGCCGTTTTGCATATAAGAATACGATGATACACCGGTGATTCACTCGAGGATCTCGAAATTAAATGGAAAACCCTCGATGTCACGTAACGTTGCAAAATGTAGCGTGGCTGGTGATCCTTAGTCACGCGGAGATGTGAATAATTTTAGAAAACACCATTTTGGAACAGGTTAATCGTGCAATCAATATTTCGATCCACATGGATGGAATTGAATGGACGAACATTGTGTTTTGTTATTTTTCCGGGCATGTGTTTAAAAGGGCAATACTCCAAAGAAGTGTTTGTTATTGCGTGTCGTCTTCTAATTTAAATTCAGGGGGTGATAAATGAATACTAAATGCACCTGTAAAATATACCTAAGGTTTTTGTGTATTTCGTGTATTTCGTGGCCGCATCGTGACTTACCAACAGGTGAAATGGCGGTCAAATGCCTGTCTTGTTTAAAAAAAAAAAAGTTTATTTTTATTTTTTATCAAGTTGCAAAACAAACGGCAACATCCAAATTTGTTTAGTAAGATTTCTGGACTTAATGCCTCCATTCTTAATTACAAAGTATTTTAGAATGTATAAAATAGCAAGAACACAAGTAAGTATCTACCGGGTTAATAAAAATCAACGAACGGTAGGTAAATAAATGCACTCAATTTCAATAACGACCAAAACTGGACGTCTCGCTGTATGAATAACAGTCACAATAAACCAAGTAGTGTGATATTCGAGTTACACATCCGCGGTTGTCATTCAGTCGGGTCTCGGCCGAAACGCGATCTCTTCCGAACTCTCACTGCGCGGGCGCAGCGCATAACGTTTCCTGGGTCCTCCTGTTACCGGCGCCATTGTGTTCACCATAGTGATGGGGTGAAGTCGGTCCGAATAAGTTGATGCGGGAAGACCGGACCGAAAAGAATATGTAATGTATTTAAAAGTGTATGATTGCTGTGTAAAACAGCAATCTTAACTGTGTTTTTAATTTGAAGTGTAGTTAACTAGGGATTAAATTATTGTTAAATACTAGTAAGTACCTAATACAATAGGAAATATATCTCACTTAGGGCTATAAACTGGACTGCAATGCATTTGATAAACCCAGCAGAATATTAAACGTTCACGTTTGCGTGCTGTGACTAAAGTGGTTTATTTATCGTATTGATGGAAATGCTTGGATTCGTTTATTTATACAGCGAGTTTATTACACTATCTACAAGCCAGGTATGACGCAAGAGGCAGTCTATCTATACTTGACAATTTAATCTAAACTATTTATTTAAATAGATGCACTGTACCAGCTGCATAGCTCCAATTAAAATTAACACATTCTTGACCTAACAACGTAAACAAATTAGCCAAGCCAAGCCAATACGCCATGGAATTACAAGAAAAGGGGCCTAAGGGTAGGAAACAAGATACTGTTTTTAACTTTTAATTCCAAAACTGAATTTGTAAGAATGAGTCCGCGACTGGTCTTCCCAGTCTCTGGCTACGGCCATCACTAGCGCTCGTGCTATTTAACCATGTTATAGTTCAGGGGGCAGCGGTCGCGGCGCCGCACAATGCCGGAGAGAGCCGACTCCCGACGGCGGCGGCCTAATGTATGTGTTTCCGCAGATGGCTATCAACCCTCGGACCTCTTAGCGAACGACTTCCGAGACATTGTGAACTCCCGCGCGGCAACGTTTCTATTCCACTTACGCAACGGCGCAGACGGATAGCGGCGCGAACTTGTCTGTCGCTTCCCAGATGGGCAGATTGGGGGTTCGTGTGGCATTCAGATTGGATGTAGCCGATGTGGCGCTTAGGTTAAGATCACAAAAAATATTTGGCGCGTGGACAAAAAGAAGACGCAATAAATTGCAACACCTACCGGGTCCGTCGTTCCAGCAATAAACGTCGGAGGATAAAAATATAATTGCCGTCGAACACCGTTTTTGGACGCGCAGGCATTAAGGCATGGGTATTGCGGCCCTCTAACTCGGTTTCCCGCCCCAGCGTCGCCATGTAGGGCCCCAACACACAGCTAACGAGCACGTCTGCCGGTGGGTGTCGGCCGCGGTCACCGGTTTTCGTTAAACCGCCGGATGTCACGTCGGAGGTCGCGATAAAATCATCTTTTGCCATATCTGCGAAGGTTTGTTTTGAGGTTTTTGCGGTGCGAGGACGGAAGCGCCCACTGGAATTAGAATCATATAAATGTAACGTCTCTCGCATAGATTACTCGACCTGCCAGCCCTGATATACGTGAATACGTATTAGCTAGCCGTAGTAAATCCTTTGAATTTATACCTGCACTGCACAGTCTTATGTCAATTGAAACGGACAACACAAAGTAGCCGGCGACACATCAAAATACGTGTACCCCAATGCGTAAGCGCAACTAATGAAGAGTAATGACCAGAACAGTCGAGACGAAGACATTATGTGCATTAGAAATGACTTTAATTCCTCAGCGGTCTAGTCGCGCGATGGAAATACATATATTCATCTGGGTTATGGCTAGATTCCGTGATATTTCAGGTCGGGAGCGCCGCGAGCGTTTGCATTACATTAGCTCGGCCACCCTGACAGCGCAGGCGCATAACGCCGCAGCAGCTGAAACCGAGCACAGCCAATCAGCTTTATACTGTCCGCCAACATCGTGCTCACTTCGTCACGAATTGAAATTGTCTGGTCGGTGACGTTTACATCTTACAAAATCAATGTGTTTGTTTTAGATATGTCTCTTGATACCAATAATGATACTAAGCTTACAGTATAAATGGTAACCAAACTTGAATTGCTGTCTTTCACTGGGCACGGCCCTCGACTATGGTTTGAAAATTACCTGCCATTTATCGAGCGCTCTTTCTAAGCGGCGTGACTGACGTCCGCCATTTACGTAAGTAATCAACTGATAAAACACCGACTTCTTGTATTCATTGCCTTCCTTGTTTATATTTGAATTGGCACAGGTCGAATTAACTATGGACTATCGAGTAGATTGGTTATTAAACAGCCGGAAGACTTGTAGTTGTTGTTGACTGTAGTGTTGGGTAGAGAGCTCTCCCAAAGAACGCCCAGTGTTTTTGTGCTATTTGACCGTCTCATCAGATCGTAGGTCCACCTCGTAGGAGGACTTCCTACGCTACCTCATCTGCCAATGAAGGACCTTTTCACCCCAACAGCCATCGTCTCTACGAGCCAGTACAGTTACGAGTTGAACTAGGTTAAATTCTTCCGAACGCCAGCGCCTACGCAAATTGTTTTCGCGACCCGGCAATTACTCGAAAAGCGAAAAATTTGCATTCGCTTGCTGCCCCGTAAGCCCCAACCGCGCATTGTTTACCGCAACCGAATTGTTAAATAGCGAACCTTCTCGTTTCGCAAGTAGAACGGATGCAAGGCTGTTTGTCTGCAAAGAAGTTTACTGGTTTTTAGTGTTATGCCGGCATTGTGTTCTTTTTGGGTCGAATCGGTGAAAAAACAATTGTTGTCAGTGAGATTTACGTTCGCGGGGAAGGCCAGGGGGCGTGTCTACGCCGCATCCTGTGTTCTTTGTACACCGAGTGCGATAGATTTTCACTTACATTATCAGCTTTAAACATTCATATTTACATATCTATTACGTAAGACACAAAAACTTCAGTTTTCAATCAGAAATTCAGTCAAAATTCAACCGCCAAATCACTTAAAAAGTAAATTTAACCCAATCTTTACCCTCCATATTCCATACTCTCCACGCGGCACAAACGCGTAACGAACAAGCAGCAAACATTTCCATCATCTCAACAGCAACAATGCGTTTTAAGTATCCTTTCCGGTCATTCAATTCCCGTCGCGGGCACGTATTAATCAATCGGGTGACCCGAGCGCGGCGCGAAACAATGGCCGCGGAGTGCGCGCGCGCAGCCGCGCCGGGAGAGCTGTCAGTGACCCCGCCGATTGACTGCGGCTACGCAGCGCGACGTAGTCGCGGCAGTGTTTAGTGCGAAACGGTTAATTCATCATTATGAGCACATCCGTGTCCTAGACCAATGGGTGAAGTCGCAATAACATGTCTTTCTCGTAGCACTTGTAATCTCAGTACTCACTTCCTTGACACGCAGGCCCGTGAAGAGCATCCTTCTTTGGTCGGCCTCTGCTGATGCATCTCGCGAAAATGTTACTGAATAGTATTTATGGAACTGGTAGTAGGAATGAATCAATATCACCAAGAGCGAATAGGTTATTGTTGTAGATGATGCGCGCGCATGCTGCCGCGCCACCAGAGCTGGCAAAGACCCCGCTAGGTGACCATGTCGGGCATCCATGCAGCGCCAATGACGCTGGGTTTACGGATGAAACTGTTAATTGCGTCTGTGGTGGTATGGATAAATTAGTCTTATTATTCTTAGTATTCTTGCTAAGGGCGTCATATGGACGGATGCAACTGTCTCTTCTATTCAGTAGCGATGTGTTCCAACATTATGGCCACCGTGTAACACCGTGTTACTACAAGTATGATGGATACCAATCAGCTAAGTGCTATAAGAGAAGCATTAGATCGGCATCGGTAGTAAGGTTGGGCCTCATAATGTCTAATTTGTACCAACATTTCCACAATCCTGGTCACGACAATCATATTGTAACCTTCCCTTAGCAACAACACTTCAACGATCCTGGGTCACGACTCACGATACTCATATTGTAACCCTCCCTTACTAACACAAACACAACAAACGCCGAACTGTCGGCCCATCTAGCGCCCATTAATTACGCCATTAAGGCAATGGCACTCGTGATCGCGCGCCGCTTTGAACCGTGCGGCGCGGCGGCGGTGCGCGTGCGCATCCTCACACAGCGCGCGACCCTCCAACTGAGTTAGATTGGGGTCAAAGGACAGAAAGTGGCGTTATTATTATGCAAGATAAAAGAAGCTTTTAAGGGTACCACGTGTTTTACGACGAGTATTCACCACAAACACTAGTCACAGGTATAATGGTGGATGTAAACTCGAAAGTAACTCTGTACATTTTTTTGTTGCCTAGGGAGGCACACGGACGGATGGAAAGCGGCCACCGTCGACCAGGATATTTAAGGTGAGTGGATGCAGTGCCGGCTTTTGAGGTAGCTCTAGACATACCTTTTGAAAAACCCCATGTTATAGTGCAAAGGACATTTGCTGAGGCTGATGATAATACAAAGTAGAGTGTCTTAATATAAAAAAATATTATATCTAATCGATAATCAAGAAATCACCAGAAAACGAAGATCTAGAGGTGAACCTTTAACGTAGCTCACTCACATGCCTTCAGAATAAAACATGGTGAATCAGTAGTTTCCTTCATCAAACGGATATGGGGTCTATTTTTTGCCAGAATACCCTCCCCTTGATGGGCATTTTACGATGCAGTTGTAAATTCCAGTAGGCCATTACGGTCGTATATTACAGAGATACCTATCTAGCGAATTCTTTCCCGAGTGTCGACCAATTATGTATAGTCGATAAATATTGTACTTTATATCATGGGAAAGGGTAGAGAGCGACGCGGCCATAATTCTATACTACTAAAATCATGTTGAAGCGATCCTAAAGGTTACAGGATTTCCACATTCGATACAAACGTCTACGTATGTGAAAAAATACCGTTCCTCTAACAGTATTCAAAGAGAAGCAACAAACGACTGTGGAAACGAAACTCCTCATTAAAAATCCTTACAGCCCCAATCACATAACAATAAAGCCTTAATTCAATATACAGTTAGAGGTCTAGGCTTCTCGGCTATGCACTAACTCTTAACCGACTTCGACAAATAGGTCGAACAGTAAACGCTCCAGTAGCGAATCACTGCGTCAATCAAACTGCGCGATTGGCCCGGCGACCCGGCGTAAGGTGAAAGGCGTAATCTGCCCATAGCCCATTATGGTGGCACTTCGCTTGCCTGTTCTCGTGGCGTATCTTCGACGAGATATATTGGTGCTGAGTACTGACTCCAAATGTCAGTAATATGACATCTAACTGAGAGATCAATATTAACCAAATGTCATTTTTGGTATCTCGTGTATTAGAATCAATAATCGAAGTATTTTCCGCGAGCCTCAGGCTACTCATCATCATTTGCCTGCCCTTATCCCATACAGCCTCATACAAAATTATAAAGGTTATCGTCGCGCACGCCTTCAGCGCAACTGTTCATGCCTTGCATGTTGACGTTGCCACAAACTGATAAGCCGGTAGGATTCGGTTATATGTTGTATTAGATTGTATTAGACAAATCCATCCATCACACTTGCCAGTTTTTGAGCAAATACTGTAGAGCTAAGTGAGATGCCACTACTAAGCTGCGCGCACGCAGCCGCCCCGGTTCGGGTAAGTGCTCCGGCGCTGATCTATGGGCGTTATTCGCTTGAGATTCATTACAGACCTGAGTTAGGACCGCGTGCTAGTTGGAGCGAATTGATAATGCAAGCTCTGTTTGATATAGGCATCATTGGACTGTTGCAATGCCGGATCAACAATTTCATTTACAGACCTTCAAGGAACAAGCCTATAGCTTTCTCTATGGCCGGCAACCCGCGAACCCGCTGGTGTTGCGGATGTCCATGCGGTGGAACGTCTAACGGTCTGCCCCATAAGCAATAAAAAATAACCAAACGTTGTTATTTAAAATATCTCCCTCTGTGTTAATGCCTTTGTTTGCATGTGAACATGATACCCCGACACAGGATATCGCAGCAAAGTCTATGGAGTGAAAAGAAAAATTGCCAATCTTAAAAATAAGTTGTGTTCCGTTCTCTACTAATGAGGCCACGATATTCAAAACAAGGCAGTACTTGTAAATAAGCACTATTAGCTGGAAGCCGTCTAAGGATATTACACCGCGTTACTTTGTTGCCGCTTGAGCCACAAATACTAAATCTTTACACGGGCCACAATAAACAAGAAATACATTTTCACACCGATATAAGTACGCCATTGAGATAACTTCGACTAGTTTATTACTAAGTTCAAGCTACCTGCTTCTAGTACTTTTTACATTTCTTAGCAAAGTGCTTTATCATTAGCGTAAATTGTACTAAGGCGTATACGAAATATGTATTTGTAACTCCTGTACCAAATAGTAGGAGGTATCCTTCTTTATTTGTTACATTAGGTACATAACATCATTATTCTCAGCCAGCATGCCATTGGCCTGCACTTTGCACACGAATTTCAAAGACAAAAGCCAAAAAGTCATAATTAAAAATTGTTTCCCTGACATTTAAATTTTAAACCCTATAAAAACAGTATAATCGCGTAGCACAGTTCCAACTTGGCCATTCAAGTAGGGACAGTTTTCATGCGATCCCCGGCCGTGATAGCCTTCTCCCGGCTCGGAATGATAACGGGTTGCGGAATCGGCGCGGGCATCTCGCGACTATCTTAGGTGCGCACGCGCCGCTTGTAACAACTAGACTAGTCGCTTCGCTTTATGAAATTACCTACCAGCATATTACATGCTGCTGCCACCGTCTTCCAGGACATCTGTAACCTAAGAGGAGCGGTTGCGGTGCCTTCGGTGACTCCGGAATCCGTCTAGACAGGTATCTCTTGGAGCTGTTGTATTTTATTGGTAAACCGATAGATATAATCTTACAATAAAGACACTAGTTTATAAGTCACTTATCAGGTTCACGCTCATGGAAACAGCAGACTTAGGTACCTACAATAAATTACAAGTCATGATGAATATTCAACGATAACGATATTATTTGATACGCTAGCCAATATAACATAAACCAATAGCGAATCAATATTGATAATTAAAAAATAGAGATAGTGAAACTAATTCACTTAACCCCTCTTCGGTCACTGCACTTTTCTCACGCTAAATTATATTAATAAATTACAAATTTTACAACAAACTCATCGCATCGCATTATGCGTGACACGTAACATAGCGATTACATTACATTACGTTTTTGTATTGCACATTAAGATATTCATTTCACTGTGGTGTGCGCACACGCAGCCGCCAAGCGTGACCGGCGGGCGTACATCACGTTTCCAACGCGAACGGTCATCGGCTATGCCCAAAAGTGGGAAGTCTGGAAAGTGCTACCGCCAAGAATGGAAAATCACTTATACGCACGAGTAAAGTACGGTATAACAAGCGACAGTATTGGCACAGAAGATTATTCACGAACACTTTGAATTATGTATTAATTTAAACGGTTGCACTACACCGCATACATTAAGTATCATGCACCACACATTGGAGCCGATAGATATGTAGATATGTATATAAACGGCAGAGTAATTAATTAATTAATAAACATTATACATACATTCACGCCTGCATCCATCCCACTAATAGGCACACGGGCATACCGCTACTTGCTGCGATCTTGACACACACATCTTTCGTCTCTTTCACAATACATTTTCACCGCTCACAATACATTTTTACTCTTTCACAATACATGTACAAAGAAAAATTAATATCAAAAATGCACTGCATTATAGAGGTATAGGTACTCACTAGATGACGCCACTAACGCGAACACATTCCCCCTGCGATGTTAATGTCCTGGTTGTGCTCTCGCGCACGAGGGGGCCCGCCTTGGCGATGATCCAGGATTTGGCAAATCAAATAATTATAGTGGAGCGACTGCCATCTGACCTCCGTGACCCTGTCCAGATTGGATCATGGTTACACATTCAGTCGCCTGAATCTGCAGGTTTCATCACGATGTTTTCCCTACTACATAAGTCAGAAAAGAGTCACTGATACTTGGTCGCAGGGGGATACGAATCCGGTACCTCTCGCTTACAAGTCAGACACCTTAACCACTCGATAACCGCCGCTCTTTTAATGCATATTATTTATTGTAACGATAAGATCCTTAGGCGTGCGCGTGAACCATCATTCTGGGCAGCCCTTCGTACGGCTTGTTCGCAGAAAACGCGCCAGCCAGTACCTGATCGTGTAATGTACAGTAATATCAATAACACTGGGTCGTGGAGCGTTCCCGGCAAACTACCAGTTACGAGAATGTTTATGTTGTGTGTAGACTATAATATTTGAGACGATATCCGTGAAAGATACGCTCTACGGTTAGTCGGGGGCAGGATAAACAGCTACTTACATGCGAGTATCTAAAAGAAAATCATAATTTGGAATCGATGTAAGTATAACAGAAATTATCTAAACTAAGTTTTTGAAGGAGATTGCCATTGAAATCTATGACATCCCTATAGAACATATATACCTTTTTTTATTAGACAAGGTAGGCATTAGACCGACATCTCACCTGTACCTACCTGTAATAGCTATACCTACTAGATACAATTAAATGGCAACAAACGAAGCGATAAACACTCCAGTGACACTACCGGCCCAATACTGAGCCTATACCACGCGTAATGCCCACTACGCAAGTAAAACGTGAGTGCAAACAGTACGGTCACACGTTACGAAGCACGTGGACCAAACGCATGCTTGTTATTAACTTATAATAAACAAGAATAGCGGAATTTGCCTACACTCTACATATGGATAACGGGTAACAAAGTCTACAAATCAAGCGTTGCATTTGGCGTTTAATTATTGCAAATAAATTTGCATCAATTTAAGCGTAAAAGGAGATTATTAAGGCAAAAGTTCTTAATAAACGTAGTTAGTTATAAAAGGCTCTTTCTGCATATTAACGTAAGTAAAGTACCTATGTTTGGTTAAATGGTGTAGAGAGAACTATGAGCGCCGGGGATTATGAAGAGGTTGGCAGACAGGAGAGAGGAGTGGCGATTGCTCCACCGACAAGAGTTATACTCCATATATTAAAACTATATTATTGTACAATTAGACAATTTCTCAATATTTAGTATTTGGCCGCATTATTATCAAGGAATATTTCAGTACATTATATGTAAACTATTGTCTTTCAGTAAAAACCGTTTCGCAGGTTACCTACGGTTAGCCGTCTCGGGTCCTACCTACATCCACATTCCCTTATTTTGTTGTCTATGTACGTACACTATAAGATTGTTAGTTATGTCTATTTCTATTTACAACCGATTTTCACCCTTTTTCCATGGAGGTAACCATGGCAACCCAGTATCAGAAAACGGAACAAACAGCACGAGCCCAGCAAGAGCATCTCTAATTCGGGTCATTCAGTTACAAAACCGGAAGCGTCATTATCATAATTCAATTTCGTGGCTTGTGCGCGTGCGACACGCCGGTTGGTCGTGACGTCACGTGGCCTGCGCCCGCGCAAGCGACAGGGCGGCGCATATTCGTCAGCATTCAGACGGAGAATAAATAATTCAGATCACGAAACAAACAGAACACGGATGGAAACTTTGTGGGCTTGTCATAATTATTTGTTTTGCTTGACGAGGTTATATCACTTATTATTTGTTAGATTTCTATTAGAGCAATTGTTTCATAATATTTACCTATTGAAAATCTTTTGGTGCCTAAACCTGCCTACATTAGACAGGTTTTTCACCAATGCAACTCAGGCAACTTACTTGAGCTGAGAGTAAGTGACGGTGTGTCAAGGTCTAGGTAGAACCAACGAAAATGCCTGTATACCTACTACTGGACGTAGAGCTCGTGACGAAACTCTACTGAGATAGCCTGCACTCCGGAGGCTAAGGGAGTTACTAGATTATCGATGTTTTTATCGTCTCGAAGGAATTGACAAATATATTGTTTAAATGGAAATTCAAAACTTCTTGGTACCCCAAAACGTTGGTTCCACATACTCATCTGGTATTGGCGAGGAATAACGCCGAACTGCGTTCGAAGTGTGCACGGGCGCATACGAATTTGGACACGTACCCCTGCGAACTGGGTGTCGAATACCAAACAGTTATGCATTATATGCAAAAACACATTAATACAACGAAAACAATGTCGTGTATACAATTTACACAATATCTATTGATCGAGGGGCAGTGAATTGTAATATGTTTCTAAACGAAAGAAACTGCAACAAAATCAAATATATATGTCAAACTTGTAAAATCCTTCTTTTTGAGTCAGTCGGGGACTTTGGGTTTAAACTGACCCCCCCGTGTGAACGTGCAACAGATCACCCACTACTGCTAAACGCAGCTGTCGGTCAATTTCCTCCATTATCAATTAGCATCACACCACTCCATTCAATTCAATGCAACGTACTCACGTGACGCATGCGCTGAACGATGACCACATAGCATCGTGATCGAGAAACATCCATCCACGACTTACCTGTGAAGAAAAAAAAACAGAAAATTATTAATTGACAGCCGTGCCACGTACATACACAATCATTTGTATTGTCAGTCGGTCGGACCATCATAGAGGTGTCAAATGAATATTTTAACGGTGTGAATTTATTATGTCGTTTGTGTACGGTGTAATATACAGTATGTTTGTACCGGCTTGTTTATTTTGTTAGCTAGTGGGCCAAATATATAAAAATCTGGTAGAGTCAAAGTAGAGTTCATTTTTAATTTCAATTTAGTTGCCAAATACGAGAAAGACGTAAGATTTTGTTACAGTTTATAAAATGTTATGATTTTAGCTTAATATTTTGCAAACTACTTGCTTACGCTCCGCTTGCACTTTCGATATAATATAGAAGGTAGCCTACTTCATACTTCCATCTATCTTCGTTACTTAAAATAATACGTACTTAACTGACCCAAAAATAAAGTTACTGGCCCGATAGTTAATTTCGATTGAAGGATTTTTCTCATAAAAGACAACAGTATAGAAGAAGTTTTTTATCAGCCACGAAACTAATCCAACCAGTACCACCTCTTCCACACTAAATAATCGTCTTGGCATTAATGTCCCGGTTGTGCTCTCGAGAATGAGGGCCCGGGGTCCGCCTTGACCATGATCCAGGATTTGGCAGGTCAGGTAACGAGTCAGAGACAGTGGAGCGACTGCCATCTGACCTCCATGACCCTGCTACCAGGGGAACTTGACCAGATTGGATCATGGTTACACATCCAGTCTTCTGAATGTGCAGGTTTCATCACGATGTTTTCCCTCACCGTAAGAGCATCGGTTAGTATTCAACTAATGTACATAACTGAGAATCACCTCTTCCACACTAGACTCTTGTAACTCCTTTCCTCATACCAATTACACAATCGAATAAGAAAGAAACACAGGCACCAGTACTTTCGTCATAACACAATTAACTATTACAGGCTGACATTTACATGTTCTTTTTTTTTTCAATTGAAATTCGCGAAAACCAATCGGGAGCCCGGCAACAAATTGATTTGCGCAAGAGTTGGATTCAAGTGTTCAAGGTGATCTTGCTCTAGCCAAAGATCTATCGAAAGCTGTTTTTGTAATAAGATATAGTCTCAACAAATCGAATTAAAAGAAATGTAATATTTAGTGTTTTATGCACATTATTGAGCATGAGGTCGAGTTCGCAGAAGAAAATTTGTAAGAACACTTCCGGGAATTACCCAGAGATAAGAGACGTAGGACGTCTCTAGATTATTCCTAAAGATTTCCCAGTTCCTCAATTCCACATGTCCAAAAAAAAGGACAATCTTCAAAGAATTACATAGTTTGCGCTAATATTTACATCTGGCAAGTTTTTCGGTCAGAGATTGAGTCTCGAAGTTCAAAAGGGAAATGTTGCTCAGCCTTCTGGGCACCAAGCCTCGTGGAGAAGCTCTGGAGGAATTGTATTGTTTGTAAATATTATTTTTAAAGGATTAGGTTAAGGCTTTTCATAAAGATAACTATTATGTTAGAAATAAAGTTATTCCACGATCAATTCTAATATTCACATTCAACAAGGACATTAAAATTTTTACAGATTCCCAGGCTGATGAAGTGATGACCAAAGAACCATTCGTTACTTGTATTATGATAATTATAGCAAATACGAGTACACTCAAGGAGAACTCACTAGCTCTACCCAGTAAGTACTATTACGAAATAAAGAATTCCGACTTCGATTAGATAACTTCGTGTCACGGGGGCACTGGCTCAAGTTTACTGTGTCAATAATCCGTAATTCAGTCGACGTAGCTGTGGCTAACCATATTATAAATCAACTTTTATGTCTTTTTATAAAAATAAGGTTCTTAACGAAAATAGTGAAAGTACATGCTCAAACTCAGTCCAATGTTTCCGTAACGCTGAAGACCAGAAGTGGAGGCCCATCGTGTGGGCTGCGTCCAGAGAAGACGCACCCTCGTGAGACCACGACAACTGTGACCGATGAGGAGAACAACCATGACGCACTTGCTAACCATGACACCGTGCCAAATATATCAGAAACTATTTATATATACATTTTAAGCTAGGGACTTAATATTTCCATACAAATTTTAAATACTGTGTAACTTTGAAATTATACTTTTTATCGTAAATCTGACAAACCACAAGCATATATTGGTTTATAGATCACGTATACAACATTTCTTTGGCTTTGACATGACTGCGTAATATTGAAAATATAATAAAACTAAGTTCGTATGGAGCGCGCTCGGGGGATACCTCTTAAGACAGCTGCATGAACTACAGCAATGCAGAAAAGGAAGACAAAAGCAAAATGAACAAATAAATGTGTTTAAGAATCCATGAACGAAATCTCTAGCAATTTTGACACAACATTAACCTAAGCGAATTGAAACCTCCATAATAAACGATCTGCTCAATTCTTCAGAGGCCAATGACCACGACATAATATATAACCGCTTATGGACATTACATTTAAACTGCGTACACAAGTGTTTAAAACTAAAATAGCATAAAGTATTCTCGCGACACGCAGCCATTGGTGAACAACAAAACCAATTGGCCAACACTATCTGAGACGATTACAAAAACCTATTTACTTATCGATTTTATTAGATAATAATGTCATAGTTAATTGAAAAAGTGCCGCAAATAAAAGTGGGCGGCCACAAATAATCTTTGTACAATTTAAGTGTCCATTTACGTAATCTTAAAGCCATTGCTTTTTCAATATTAATAATATTACAAAATTGATTAATCCAACAGCATGGATAATTCCAGTGAATTATAGAACGCAGACTATATTTTCAGGAGCGAGCGAACCAAATCACAGGCAAAGAATAGTGTATGTGTATCTGATGGTACTATTTAACTCATCATCATCATTATATTAGCCGAAAGACGCCCACTGCTGGGCATAGGCTTCCCCCAGAGATCTCTACAAAGGACGGTCCTGTGCCTTCCGCATCCAGCTGGTACCTGCGATCTTAACCAGGTCGTCGTAGACCTGACGTCGTAAAGTATTTAACTGTCCACAAAAAAGAAAATACATTATGATGCCACAGGTTCCAACAATAATGTTTTTTATTATACAGAACAGTTTGCAAGCTAGGACCCTAAATTGTTAATTTACAAACGAATAATCGTATTATGTTCATATACATTCATACAATTCTATTGCTATTGTCCGTTCATTCGTTCCGAAAAATATTTTCATTTACATAGTGATTACGATTACCTCTACACAATTTTAATTGTCAACGTAGAATGGCCATTGTTTCATTACAACGAAGGTACCATTAAATCTACGACTGTTTGCATTATTATAAATAAATCGTTGTTACACCTAAATGTTTACAATTTTAAAATGGATAAGAATAATATTATTATTGACCAAATTCATAAAGCGTTAATTGAAAACGATAATACGGTTTTGATTACGAAAATAAAAGGTTGGATTGTTTACTTTCTTATTTCTTTAGTCTATAGTGTGTGTTATTCTTATGTTGTGTCTTTATTTGAATTCAATTTAGGCATCGACACGACATTTAACGAACATCTCAATCTCAACATCTCAAGATTTCATAGTGCGGAGGGTCAGCCCAACACCTATCACAAAATTCTTATGTCGCATACGTTTACTTTTTACAACAGAATCGTGTATTCTCAGGTACCTATTATAGTGACCAACGTTGCATTAACAATGGAGTTACATCTTTTCGCCGCATTGACACTTAAGCTCTCAAGGGTCGGTTAACGAAGCTGTCAATCGTCAAACATCGTACGCCCTTTCAAGTGCAAAATTTTCGCCGTCACTACTCTGTGGCCGGGCCTTTTGTTGTGGAGGCAAGGGCTTGGGTCAAGTGACCTTGAACGATGGCTAACGAGATACTTCAGTTCTATCCTCTCAGTGTCAATAAGTATCGTTATTGTGGCGTTAATGACTGTATATCTTTCAATATGGCATACTTTGGAGTGGACGCTCGGGTTAACTCAATAGAAACAATAAACTTTTATTTTTCTAACAACTCCCTAATGGAAATGTCATGATTGTCAACAAACAGCAGACTGTCGAAGCATCGAAGAGATGCGATGCCAAAAAAAAAAATCTACTAATTAACAGACAAAAAACACACCTCATCTATGCGTACTGTCAACAGAGAACCAGCACAAAGGACGTAATCCGTCGCCGGTACGTGTCAGCGGAGCGTGGAAACTGCGTTACGTCATATTTCGTGACGCGAGCTGCGCCCGCGCCGCCCCCCGAGTTCAACTCGTGTCGTGGCATCAAAGCATCAACGACAAAAATAATGGTGCACGCTTTTGTACGAAATCGATACGGATCGAAGGCGTGCCGTGGCGTAACATCTGTGTAGAATTTTAAACGACGCAGTCGATAGGCACTTCAATATCGACATGACCATTAGATATTGTGGAAAAATCGCATAAAAGATCTCAATTTTAGATCGTGTGTACAAACAAATACTTTGTCCTCTTTCCTACAGAGGTAGAAAAGAGCATTGCAGCTTAATCAGTTGGGAGCTGGCTCACGTTTTCTTGTTGTACAGCGCAAGGGACGTATCAATAAAAGAGTTGTACCAGTAACTAGGTAGGTAGAGGGCGCCAGCGTCGGGCAATAACTCCGTAACGCGGGGTCGTTAATTAAAAAACGTTAGTACATTAATCAGCTGCGTCCGAGGCGATCGCGATACCGGGGCGCGCAGATTTATTTCGTTCCAGATAGCCGTGGCTTGGGCATGCGCTGTGCTGCGACCGGCGCGGGGAGAGACGCGGACGCAGGAACGGGTGCGCACGCGCATCGACCATTCGTGATATCGGATGCGCGGGCTAAATGATCTGTGTACGCAGATTCTGTCAATAAGGGGTTCAATGATATCACTTCGCCAGTTGCAATAATTTTGATGTACCTAATAGAGGGAGGCAAACGAGTTGGTGAGTGTTCACCAACAGCTGGGGGGTCTCAAATGCGTTGCGTTTACTTCGATAAATGGCGCTGACCACTAAAGGGATATGGTCCTTATAAACACAGAAAAATTTAAACTAAGGCAAGCTTATTTACGAAACCATGTAGTAAGTTATCAAATGAGTACCGAATTGACCTTACTGCAGGTGTTGGCCACTGAATATTGCCTAGAATTTATTGCGTAATAAACCCGTTTCAATATTCAACTAACAAAGTATATTTTCTGAGACCCAGGCAGCATTACACAGATACCAGCTCGGATACTGCCCCGTAATATATAAATCTTGGGTACTAATAAACAACGGGTGAAAGAATAATGTATCACGGGAACTGTTGGCGCTTTAGCAATTTCACCAGGTTTACTGGCGGGGAACAATTGATAGTTATCATTTATCTGGTGGCCTGCCAACGGGCCAGAGTTGGATTTGGGGAAAAAATCGAGATATCAATACAGCAGAGTGATATATTGCTTTTTGACCAGCCAAAATGATATATGGATAGTTTAATTAAAAAGGTTTCTTGGAATCAAAAACAACGTAATTATGATTAATTATTGTACATTGCCCACTGAAACTAATTATTGCATTTAATTGGACGCGAGTATTAATCAAGGATAATAAGTATTAATAAGGATTATAAATCAGAGGTCATTATCAGATATACATAACGATATTTTATTAAGAGATTTGTATCGCCCAATGATCTGAGAAGATCACTAATGAGATCTATGTGCTCTCGTCTATTTTTGCTGTACCTCCCACAGATCATGTTAACACACCATGCACCAGGCAAGCAGGATCCCAGAGATTGCCCGCAACAACGCCGTGTCGAACATGATCTCCTTTAACCCAGATACGTTTCGACTGCATCCCTGCGAGGGTCGATATTTCATGCAAGTAATGAGCAATTGCGCAAGAGAGCCGCGCCTGCGCCCCCGGCGGCGGCCGGCCTATGTTTTGCATAGCTGCGCGCGCGCTGGCCAGAAGGCTACTACTGGGAAGCGTTTACGTGGTCATCAAGTGTACACGGTCAGGTTAAAACAAACAGGAGGCACTATCTTATATAAATAATGTATGACTGTGACTATCCAAGTACAATATTTCAGCCAAGTTGTAATGGGATACCAAATCTGATTCCCGAAGGGTGAGTGACAATCCTGTAGTGAAGTGATAGCCATAACTTACGCTAAACATAAACCACTCATGTGACTCACTCTATCCAACAACGAAAGCCGCAATTAAGTACACTGCGCAGTTTAGAAGAATACAAAGAAGCGGTCGAGCTCATACTCTTAAACAGTATTGAGCGAGATATCTGCAACAATGCTGATAACTTTATATAACGAATAAATATAGATAAATATAAATAAGATAACGAATACAGGAGACAGACACCTGTGATGACTTGTGACAACAATATCGGAGATTAAACATCAACAAAGGCAACACAGCGACTTATCTATCTCGGCGTCCATACATGCGCTTCAGATGCGCAACGGAGCAACGGAATTTTGCATGGCTAATTGCGGTGCGCACGCGCAAGACCGGCCGTCGCCGGCGACGTTAACTGCTTCACGGAAGGCCGCGGTGTGCCGTTAATCCCTCATCTGATTACCGGGAGACATGATTCCTGAAACCTGGTGGGTGTTTAAACAGCGCCCCTTCTCGGTAAGCCAGTGTTGTCTCCCTCTGGTGTTTCTGTGGCCGCTCAACGAGGTTTCGGGTGAAACGTCTTCAATTGGAATCTTTGCCGCCATATTACGCAAAATTGGAGCGGATAAAATGCACACCGTAAACGCTCACTGCCTGATAGATAACGACTGCGTGTGGTCCTGAGCGTTATACGTTAAACCTATAGATCTCACATTTGTGTCCGTACGCTACCGCATCGCGATACGGCCATTGGCACTCTCCATTGAGGTCCTGGGCCTCCCCGCCTGGTGCCCTGACAGTAATGACTCACTCCGCACAATGCGCCGTTCGCCGCGCGCCCGCGGGTGGTCGCGATGCGCCCGCGCACCTCCGCGCAACTTCCCGCCGACCGATAAGATAATTAAGAGACGTCGCGTCTCATTGTTCTCGGCGACATTGAATGCGGTGAATGGAGCCGTTGTGGGCTAAATTAGCTACTAGTAGCGGCAAGTGGCAACGACGAGGCGGTGGCTGAGGAATTTCTGTTCGCCGATTGTCGTTTAGTAGAACAGGAGGGATTGTTGTGAAATGTTTGTGGAAGTGTCGCTGTCGTTCTAAGTATGCTGTCACTAAGATAACGTAGAGCGTATCGTCGAGTCACAGCTGGCCTGCCCATCGGTACGCAATAAAAGTGAAAATGAAGAGTTAATATGGACCCGTCGCCACTTCCGGCGGACTGTTCCTAGCATCGAGTGGGACGCCTCGCTTTCTAGGAAGAGACCGCTAAAAGCGAGGCGACGGGCGCCGGCGCAGCGACGGAATATTAACGACGACTAAATTACGTCACATCCTTGATTAATCATCGCGCTGGGGTCAAGTTTTGACGTCCAAGGTTTCGACAGCGGCTCTGGCCGATTTTGGCAACCATAAAAGCGTATACGCTCATTGTATCCGACGCATTAAAGCCCACACTTATTGACACGATACATATAAACAGCAATTACAATAACAAAGTCAGCTGTTTGTGTCAAGGTGAACACTTTCAAAGGCTTTATTGAAAAGGTGGGCAGGGGAATAAATCAAACAAGACGCAAATTGACATGTTGGTGAATGTATATCGCTAATAAAGAGCAAAGGTTACATTCCGATCGCGTGCCCGCCACTTACACGATAGAGATTAGACGAGTATGATATGTCATGCCGTCATACGACGCCGGCTGACACTCGGATGCTTTATTTCGAGATGGATAATGAATAATTAAAACCATGTCAACAGCCTGATACCTGTAAAGTGTTATTAATGCAGACCAAAATGTAAGATAACGGAATGCATGTTGAAGAAGCCTTTCAGTTTAAATTAGGTACCTACCTATATCGGGTTCTTTCACCTGCACGTTTTTGGCGATGGAATTTCTTGGGCCGGCGGTTATGCCGGCGGCGCATCGCGTCGCGCATTGGTGCCTGCCGATGTAAACGACCTGCCGGCGACTCCTGCGCAAGCCACCTGCTAATGGAATTCATCTCACACCGCGCAAGCCGCACAACGGCCCGTTACAAACAATGACCCGGCCGGATCAGCCGACGGACAGCGTTGCGCAACCGCCTATTACGCGCCAAACTGATCGAAAAACGGTAACAAACTGCGTTGGTTTGATTGGCGAGCCGATACACGTCGGAGCACACGTTCCGGCGTATCGTTACCAAATGAGAAGGTGACGTCCTAAGTACCAGGTGTGTTTGCGCTGGGCGAATGGAAGCAGGAGCCGCGGAGGCCTCACCGCCCACCACCTAGTGGCTGGGTTGAGGCTCCCAACTGGGTCACTGCCAATTCGCCAACGAGCACCAATGTAATCGCATTACGCCCCGACGCCGCCAGCTCAGCGCGGGGTCAGCGCGACGACATTGTTGTCTGAACTTGTCCAGTACCCGACCCTCACCTATGACGCGTGTCCGTGTTCCAAGTAATTGCGCAATACATAAGGTACACGGGCGAGTGCTCGCTGGCGTTCGCCGGTGGCGCATTCCGCCGTCCGCGTCACGAGTGGGTGTCGGCTTACAAAGTAGCAGAAGGACAGCCGGCCAATGTCGATGAGCCAATCGATGGGGTAAAATAACTTCATCGGTTCGCATAAAACATTATTGCCCATGGGAAGCGCTAGCCGCATCGGATGCGATCGTCCCGCCGATAGCCGGGCCATAAGATCGGAGATTACACGCGATCGCCGCATCGCAGCGCGATGTTTGTACGCCGGCGATGGGAACTCCAAACAACTTCATAGTAATGTCTAGCCACTAGTCATAAATAAAACACCGATATGAACCGAGCTTCCGCTGCGATAATCTCGTGGCTAGAGCGGGCGGGCACCTAATAACTTTACGGGCCCTTTATTTTTGGAAGCCATAAATACATCCGAAAGGAGCACAAAGCTAATAAAGTAATTTACATGAAATTCAGGAACAGCGTACATGTTTACCAAATAAGGGAATAGTCGTTACTCACTGGTGCAAAAACATTTCCTCCGACCAAATCAGTGCAAAACCGATAAAATCCATATCTTATTGTGGTAATGGTTCGTGAAAAATTGGTCCATTTGGCCGGATAAATTGCGGGCCGGTGGAGCCGCGCCGTGATTTGCGGCTTCGCACCGCGCAATTATCTCGCCTCAAGCGCGTTGCATATTTTAATTTAAACGACATTAAAATAGCCCGGAACTGAGCGTTCAAGGGCGAATCAGAACGATATTTCACGCTTCACGCCCAAATATTCGGCTAACTCCGCAATCTCGAGGCAGTAAGAGTCAAAATCGGCGACGCGTCGCCGCTCGGGCACATAATGCGTGCGTTGAACTTAAAAGGTTGTGACAGGGGTATTACGGTAATTACCTTAATTTGTAAACACAAAAAACGGCCGTCGGCCCGTCGTGTGTTAACCGAGCGAAAAATTAAATAACCGCGAGCGGACCGGGTTCGATTCGCTTAGGGGTGATCGAGCATCAATTAACACATGTAGAGAGGCGGGCTGCGTGAACATTAACGATTTTCCGCGGAAATTACAAAATTGGTGTTGCGGTAAGGAAATGACTCTATTCAAGGCCAATTAGAGCCAAAGTGTTGTGTTTGCAGTAAAAACGAGTGCAGGTGCGGCGCGGGGCCGTCGACCGCCGTCGCGCGGTATCTTCGCGAAAAAATCTCGGCTTAGGGGACGAGGGAGCGCGAGCGCACCTAACGGCCGGCTTTGCATATCAGCCGCATGAATCTCCCGATGACGAAGCCGCGCGGAATGCAGGAACCCGCAGCCGGTCGTTGACTGATCGCCCAAACAGAACGCCCGCGGGGCCCGCATATGGGACGATCTATTGTAACGCAAAAACAACGCAAACACCGTGAATCACCCGCGGCGCAACGCCTTTTGCGGAAGGTCGCAGCGTTCGCAGGTTAAACGCGAGGGAGGCGTAAATCAAAACATTTAACGAGGAAACCGTCGACATCTTCTGCACAAGCTAGCTTTAATTAACACTCGCCATAAATGGCCGACCTTCGGATGACACATGCAAGATTAATTCGCAAACAGTGAAACGAGATATCATTTAAGAGTTCGCAAAGCAATAAAAACAACAGAAATGTCGTGATGAAAAAGCGCAATGCGCTGCGCAGCGTCAGCCGCAGAAATTGACAGGGAAACTTGACTATTGGACGTGGTGGAAACCAAATAGGGTTTAAACAACTGTCAGGCGGCGTCGGCCTCCTCTTTAATTGGACCCACACGGCAGTCGGGCCCGAAAAGGGTTGCGCGTGACCATCAGCGCGATAGCTGGCGATAGGGCACATCGGTGGTGATTTAGTGGTGCCATTAGCATAGGAACAGGTGTACGGTAGGTGCTAATTGCGTCCTCCGACGCCGCGCAAACAGTCCTCACGTTTAGATAACGATCGTGGCCATTTGCGTGCGATGCTAAGGCACCGGTAGACCGCTCGACGGCCGGTCACCAACAAGTGCACATAAAATCATAACCGTCTTTAATTCTTTGTTGACTGGCCGCTATATCCACATGCATAGAGGCGAAACAAAACAAGTGCGCATGGCGTGCATTCACTTTTATCACCGGATTGAGTCCTGACACTGGCAGACTCCATTACCAGGCGGGCGCGCGACCGTGCGATTTGATAAACAAGTGGGGTTTTAACGAGTTTGCGCCTTTTGTGGCTCGCAGCAACAGGTTGGAACGGGCCTTATTGTGTTTTTCCAATGATTGTAATAGGCACCGGGCCCGAGGCGACTTAGTATTCAGAAGGCGTTTCGTTTCGCCATTACTCCGTAGCCAGCGTTGAGTACTGGTATTCTAACAGTACGATGTACAATTACAAAGCCCCGGGTAAGCCGATACCTGAATAGGATATTGGTGCCTCGCCCCTATTACTTTGAGTGTGCGTTTATCAGAACTTAAAATGTTTATAACCCACAACTCTGGGGAAATGCTTCGTGATGTAAGCGTTCGCAGCTCGCAGCGCTGTTGCAGAGCGTGACGAAACAGCAAATACTGATCAAATACCAACGTTTAATCCAAACATCCTTAAAACATACTTGTATTGCAAAATGCCGTGTGTAGATACAATGTCTGAGTAGACATTAATGTTAGACAGGCGTACTTCATCTTCGTGCGCGTCGTCACTTCCTCGGTCGGTCAAACGCCTCTTTATAAACAAAAACTGTCTCCAAAACGCCATTACGCCCCACCATATCGGTCAGGTCATCCGACACACCGTCTGCGGACATCCTTACCGCCTGGAGCGCCAACTCACACAGGAACAGCTACTCCCAAGGGAGTTGCGGGCGGAAGCGAGCCTTCACCGCTGAATATTCAACGCGCTAATTAGCGAGCGCCTTGGAAACTCACGATGACGCCGATATGCTAACCAGCCAGTGCCACGAGCGTGACTTCTCGACGGAGAATGTGGATTGAGGGCTGCAAGGCATGCCTAATGCGAGAAGCGTATAGGCTTTTTTTTTCTGCACTAGCCAGGAATTTATACCGGCTCACTCATCTGGTGGTTAGTGACGCGGCCGATGGACAACCCTGCCTTGACCAAAGCGGCTCATTACTGTAGCTAGCCGTACCTATGTCATACATATGGTAAGTTCTAATACTTCTACGACTGGTAGGTCATCTCATAGAAGACGGTGAGTATTGATTGAAAAATCTACCATTTCAATACATACTTAATTTTTCAGACACATAGTCCATAGTGTAAGTATTATCTACAAAATAAAAAGAAATACTCAAATCTTTTAACACTTTATTTAGGTACGTCTAGCAGTTTTGTCCAGCAAACTCCACTTATATATATACTACCATTTACAGAAAAAAAACCGGCCTAGATCCCGTATGGACATGGTCCCAGTGCCTAACAATAGGGCGCTATAGTCGGTCCGCGATAGGGTTCAGTTCATTTCGGCTCCCATAATATTCATAATTAAAGCAACGAATTTGAAATACAGAGGATAATGTGTGTGACACGACATAAAACATTATAATCTAACAAATGCGACTTCTCAGCTCTCAGGTTGTTTTTGTTACGACTCGAATAGTCCTACGCAGAATTAAATAAACGCTATTGTTACAACTATTAAAACTGCATTAACAATGGAAATGCTCTATGCCTTATCTAACGCATAGTGACTTAATGAATTAGTAACAAACCATCTTTAAACCTGGACATTTACATAACAGAAACATAACCCGCTAGAATCTATACATAGTATAAAACAAAGTAGCTTCCCACCGACTGTCCCTATGTATCTATGAATGTGTGTACGCTTAGAAATTTTAAACTACGCAACGGATTTTAATGCGGTTTTCAACAATAGATAGAGTGATTCAAGAGGAATTACAATGTAGGACAACAAGCAATCGGAGTCGCGGCGGGCCAGCTATTCTATAAGTGATGTAATGCAGCAGGACACCATCATACTTTACCAATACAAATACCTTTACAAATAGTAAATATTCCCAAAATTTGTATCAAATGTTCGACACCAGCGTAATCTATAGAGCAATCAATTGCCTACACTACCTAAGAAAAGATTAATCGCGCTAATCAATACGAGACACTTTAATACTGTTTTTTTTTCACTAGCATTAGCATTCGGATTAATGTCGTGTATTTAGCAGCGGAAATTGTTCTTAAGATAATTGATAATACTAATTAATAAAGGCTTGGGCGTGCGAAAGAATCTATAGACGAATAAATAAAGATATTATGACGATTTATTCACAATACAGCTACCCGTCGATGGTAGGGGTTTTCTTTGTCGGACACCACACGGCCAATGAAAACGTAGACAGTATATACATACATATATACGTCATACATAAAGCTCACGCCTCTGTCCTACAGGAAGGGTAGGCAGAGACTATGAACCGCCACTTTGATCTGTCTTGCCACAACTCCCTAGCTTGCATATATAGATTACAACTCTTTTCAAATTAAAGATTCAGCTGTACACAACTAATACCGTAATTTTGCTCACGGGTTATCAAGTAAATGATACTAAAATTGTCTATGATATACCCTACGTACATAATAGTAATATTGATGCATTATAACCGCCGATATTGACATATCACACAGAAGATAACCCCAATTTGTAGATTAACAACCTATTTGATGTATCAAATCTGTTATCAAACTAGGTAGCGCTAACAACAAAGAGAAGCGAAGATATTGAGTTCACGCAATTGGATTTAATCTAACTCGAATCAACTATAACGCTGCAATACTATAAGTGAACCAGATCAGACACAAATATCCTGTTTTATATGTAGTTTGTCTTCTTGAGTGTTAAAGTCAGTACGTGTTTGGGAACTGCTGCAAAACTAAGTATACAAGTGGTACCTATTACTTCATCCATCATCATTAACATCAGATAGAAACAATAGTCCACACGACTGACGCAGACGTCATACTCAGTTGTACCGGTGTAAGTCTATCCGTGCGTCGACGATCCCGCTGTGGCGAGTTTTAAATCGCTTCCTGACATCTGGCATGTGTCCTTTGTCTTTTCTTAATTAGATATCAGCCGGATAATTTAAGAGCTTGTAATAATATAGGAATTCACCGAGCCGTTTGATTTGCCAGAACTATAATCTTCACGCGCCGCACCAACTCCAATACGAGTCCAACTCGCAAACCGAAGGCACAAAGGGCAATAACAACAAAAGCCATCCTATTGAGTCGTATACAGAACTGCGACCGCAAGAAATGAAATGTCAGACATACGTCAAGGGCATGAAACAGTCCCGATGGAAGATAATAAATTGTTGTTCTCCTATAGAAATCAGACTCGGTGCAAGCACTCTCGGCTGGCGCACAAGTAATTATACTTCTTCAGTTTTACGAGTGAGCTTCTTCATTTCTAGATTGTATGGAGGCGTAATATGTACGGAGAGCAAAATAAAGTAAATTCGCAAACTAGATTTCAATTACCTTTCAGTGTCAAACATATTACATACACATACATACATTTAATTTTTTGAAGAGAAAGAGAGCTGTTATAAGTTTGTGTATCTGTGGAGGTGTGTGTCTGTCTGTGGCGTACCACCCGAACGGATAGACCGAATTGGATGCGATTTTCTCTATTTTTTCAATTTGCCAGTTTAATCGAGGTGGTTCTTATCATAGCTTTGTTTCATTAAAATCGGTTCAATAGATTAGAAAATATTTGAGTATATGTAAACATCGTCGGGGGTTATCCGATTCTTTCGGTCGGTAGTTATTTATGTCATACAGTTGGCAAACAGGCAAGCGTAACTGATGGAAACATAACACAAAACTACTATACCGAACACATTACAGAGCAGATTTTACAGTTCAACAAGCAGGTGCCATTAAATAATCTGCACATAGTTCGCGTAATCCACTCGCTGTCAATGTAAAAACTTTAATTAATCTTGGCATCGCGATTGACGGCGGTGTTATTTCATACGAAATTTCAGTGCGACCAACTTATGTGTTCAGTAGACATAATCGGGCTTGTAATAAAAAGACAGATTGAAACGCCAACTTCTTCACTACTAGCGACGCCGTCAAGTGAACAGATAAGTTGGTCGCACTGTGAAGTTCTCACGCCGAATTCGGGTCACGTGTTGGGAACCAGAGATAGAATTTTAGCGCGTTATTTTTCGCTAGTTGACGAACATTTTCACAACAACAGTGACACAAGAGTATAGTCATAATACTGTGCTTCATTTGTGAGTGGACGTTGATGAAACTATGCAGAGGCTAGATAAGAATTTTCAAGGCACCTGGGGCTACGACTTGACAATTCTGTTTCCGCATATCTGTTTTCTTTTCAGATTTAGACAAAGTTAGATAAATGTATAATTTTTATTAGTAACTACTAATACTATTTTTAGCCATTTCTGTCCCACTGCAGGGCAAAGACCTTTCAATCTAAGTAACATTGGAAATACAGGTAAATAACTCTAAAAGTAAAAAGTCATTCAACTTCTTTCCCTCTACCGGTTGAAAGAAGTTAATCAGCCTAAACCTTTTCGCAATTCCACTCAACAATCCACACACATTTTCATATGTTTCCATGTTACAGTTGATAATAAAATGAGCCATAAGTCCAGAAGCAGAATTGTTAAGGAAGAAAAACACAGCTCTTTATTTATTGGAGTGACAACAGGCTATTAAAAATTCACTTCACATTTGATAAGGGCGACAGAAAAGGCACAACCGACGACAATTAGCAGGAAAATGTAGTGATGCATACCAGGAAAACACACTACCGCGGTCATAATGCCTGCTAATTAAGGATATGTATGTGGGTAAACACTATTTATGTAAAGTAGTAAACAATTTTGTGTCATACTCGAGTGTTGTTCTATCATATACTTTCTTTTATATTTTTAAATATTTATTTAGGGAGCTTGATCACATTAAAGCGACCATGGCGCCCCATATTGTTACATTGGGAAACAATATAAAATTGGAAACAATTCAATTTTATTTTAATATTTTAATTTTATTTGTAGTCTTAATAGACCTTCACCTTACACAAAAGCCAATGGAGATGGAGTTTGGAGTGTTGGGAATAAATATTTTTGATTAGTGATATTGTTTCATAGAACAGGCGGACCCTGGGCCCCCGCGTGCTGCGCGGGCGCGCAAACGGGAATAAACGCCAAGATGTCGATGATGATGATGATGATGATGATAGTTTCATAGAACACTGCCCAAACTCTACAAATTGAACTCTACAAAAAGCCCGACTGGTCAAACTAATTTGAATACAATATTCAAACGAAGCATCATGCGTCGTAAAATCGGAAACTGAATGTAGACCACGGTAGGTCAGTAGCGAATGCACTACTGTCAAGTCAATAGTAATATTACTTGTAACAACAGGGAGGTAACCGCAAACGCCGCAATCTTACAATGTCACACTGAACGACGTTCTGCAGGGACGTTACTCGGACTGATTGTGCATTGTCAACAGTAACAGTTTTACTGCCACTTTTACTCCCACACTTAGTGAGGTGTGAAAGTTTTTATCGAGATTGTTATACAAGGGAATTTTATACAACTTTGTTGGTGTGTAGGTAAATAAGGTATTCAAACAACTATGTACAATAGTACAAAGAGTAAGAAATGAGCGGTAATTATCTATTCCTATGTAAAACATGTTTTGACTGAAAGAAAATAGAATGGGTTAATTAAATAAGTAGGTATTTTAAATGTACGAAAGGTGGCTTGCCTGTGCTAGTAATTTATAAAAATAACAAATAATCGATTTCCTGTAAGATGTCTTATGTATTTTATATCATTCTTGAGTTTACTTTCACAAAATATAACTTTAATAACTTCTATTTCGAGCTACAAATTTTTATTTAAAAGCCCCCAGATTCCCGAGTGTTACAGTACACAGGAAATCGATCCATGCAGTCAGACTAGGACAAGTTCAGCTTATTCCCTAGCCTTTTCGATTGTACAGTTTGACGCGCCATTTCGCTCCAGAGACCCAACGAAAAGAACGTTAAAAAGTACATTCCTAAACCTAGTCTACATATATTACCCTAGCCAAGCAGCCAGCAGTTCTCACGGCGCCCACCGCGCCCTTCGCCGTTCCACGCCGGCGCGCCGCCACGCTCGCGCGCCCTGCGCCCGCGCCGAGCGCCGCCCCCACGAGCGTATGCCTATCCGACACATTGTGGACAAGGTCGTTGGACCTGCGCTCGGAAATGTTGCCCTGTGTGCACCATTGTGCATAGATATGAAATGCTTTGAATCGGGCGAGGAGATTTTTAGAGCCCAAGATAATAGCTAGTACACTGAGGCACATATTATAGTCTGTCGTAAAGTGTGATTCAATAGCAAAAGATAAAATAATTGAGCGCCGACATCCCTATCTGTCATTATTACTTTTTCAACTCTAGTATTAATATCCTGTGCTTCTAGGTAAGGGAAATCCTCGCCAATTAACCGCCTAGAAAAATGATAAACAAGCCAAAGCGGCGCCCCACACGCGTTCACAATGCAAACCATGTCCGCGTGAGTCGCCTCACCGGACGATCATAACAATAACACGTGAACGTAAACAGAATAAAACGAAAGTTGTTACTATTATGTCGGTACGTAGGTACGTACCTACTCTACGTAGTAAATGAAAAAGGAAAGTCGGACAGGTGCGGTGTGCGCGCGCGCCGATCCCGCCATCGGCACGGGAATGGTATGCGGGTATTATTAGACTGGTGGCGGCGCCGGCGCAGCGCACGCACCGGGGCGGCGCGCGGGATGCGGGGGTGCGGGGGCGCGAGGCCCTTGCGATTCATAGACCTCGCGAATATCGCGGACTTTTCTTTTTCAGAATTAAACTAGCCCGCCAGAACCAGAGCCAGAGCTAGCCAGGCATTTGGCCTCTCCATCTCACACCATGGTAAGTGACGGACGATGATGTCGAAGAGGAAGCATGCCTGTCTGGATGTAGCCTTGAAAATCTCCTAGCCTTCAAGGTTAAATTGTTCGGGGAACTTACTCGCAGGCCACGCATTCTATAATGTGTTACCTGCTTTCCTTAATCGTAGATGTTCTAGACGACAGTTACCGCTTACTATCAGGCTGTCTGCTCGTTTGTCACTGCGTAGAATAAAAAAAAAAAACAAAGTCCCTAGATTTAGCCCGTCGACCCGACTAACCGATAACCTCATCAGTCATCACATGATAGACTGCGTTAGCATTGACAGACAATATTTTTACTATTTTTACGTATTTTCTGGCGCGACATGGTCGCGTCCATGCGTTTTTCATCGCTTACCATTGTGTATGAGGTCATTTTGTGCGTCGCCACTTCATTAGGAGTGCCGTAGGCATTCCCATTCTATGATATTTTCAAACACAAAAGAATGTTAAATACTGTATGTCGTTAGCACAAGGGCAAAGCCGCGAGGCTGTCAATTACTCGGACGAGTCCGGCCGACGTCCTGCCGAAGGGAATTCGAGCGAAATGCGCGCGCGCAGCCTGCGTTCCCACAGGTTTCCTGCTTTAATTGGCAGTTGGCATAATTGCAAATTAATTGAACTGGCAATCCTTGGAATTTTATCATTGTAAATGGGAAACGAGCTCTGGTTGATAGTTGCTTGCAGTATCTATTCTACTGGAAACTGTAAGGAGTAAACGATTCTTGTCACTAATAACATGACGGAACTATTAATACCAAAACTAAAGGACAAAACCATAGTACAAATACCGCAGAACCATAGTACAAATGCACTTAATAAAAGAAATAATTGGACACAAATGCAACACAACAATTACAATCAATGTTCAATCCTTTTTTCAAACATGATAAATAGAAGTTTTGTTTGTATTCATTTTGTTCATATATTTTTAATTTTTTAAGCGTAGTTAGTTTTGAAAGTGCTGTTTACCTTTAAGTGGTTGTTACAATTAGACTTATTACTATATTGCAAGATAAGTATGTATACATATTGTAAACAGTCGTTGGTGAACTTTAATAAATAAATAAATAAATAAACACTATTTAGATATAATAAATATCGTTAAAACAATGTCATTAAAGTACCGTTCAGGTCGTTATAACTCACCTGTGTTATCCACCACACTTATTCCCCAGTAAGTGCAAGTTATCAGAAACAAAGTAACATCGCCATTAGCAACCAAGGGCGATTCCGTTATTGGCCAAGATCACTGACGTCGCATTAGTCCTTTGGCTAAGGGCCAACAAAGAATTACCAGTACTCGTACTACTGAATATTTTTCAACTAAGTAAGAAGCTACTTTATCGAGCCAGGAAGAACCTTAGTACCTACTGTGCATACATAATCAATTTTCTTTTATCAAAAGTGTAAAAGGATAACCCGGAGACAAACGAAGCGTCCACTTTTCCTAGAAAACGTGTCAGGCTTTGTTTTATCAGTCTAGGGAAACAGTGCGATGAAGAGGCGCCTAGCCGACAATGCAAGGAATCATAAAATGCATGTTTGTCGATGGCAATATCAACAAAGGAAAGCCTAGTACGAGTACTTGGTAAGAGGTCATACATAAGATTACCAACGGACCAAACAAACAAACCCACATATCACGCCTCTTTCGCGTTGAAGAAGGCAGAGCAGAGACGCCAAACAACATTAATACATCATACATAACTTCTCTATACTAGAAGTATGTATGTATTCTCTGGCGCCACGTTGACGTACCAGGAGAGCATAACACTGGCGCAGCTTCAGCCGGCGTCCTGGCGGGGCGTTATCGGGAAAGGCAGCAGGCATCTCGAGCCACGAGCCGGCGCCACGGCTAGCCATTGTTACCGAGGCATGCTAATGTTTAGCATTGTACCTGCTATAACGAAGGCACCGCTTTAATAACAAGGGCCGATTAACATCAGCTGTTCTGGGATACTCTCGGGCCGTCGGCGCGCTTCCTGTGCCTGCCGACCGTGAAGCCCTACGCAATTAACGCTGTTGCTAACGAGAAAGATTTAGCGCCAGATGTGAAAGGGATAAACAGGGGAGATGCAAAAAGCTGTTGCCATATGGAAAGCATTGCGCTGGGAGGTTAACCGAGACGGCAACAAAAACCCAACGCCGAAGTTCAACATCCGCAGCGGCAGCGGAATGCAGTCACGTACCGCGCTTAGGAGATTAAAAGGCTTCTCCTAGAACTGGGCACTGAATTAGGCAAGGCGGGAGTTCCAGGTACTAATAATAAGCGAATTCTAAGGATCGACTCGTATGTTCGTTCACACCTCGGATATCGCATTACGTGGGTCGTTAGCGGGGACATAAACCGCGCGACGGACGAGACTGCCGACGACGCACAGACAAAACAGTAAATTATTGGAAAAAAAATACTTAATTTGCGCCGCGAGGTATTCCATTCAATTGGTCGTTAGCGCTCCATTGGTGAACGTATGCGGTTAATTAAAATACATCGTTGTTCGCGCACACCACGATGTTCCGTTTGGGATTCACGAGCTGAGGAGAGACTCTATACGTTATCGTAATAATTAACAAACGGACACGACTTCCTTAAAGAGTAAATCTTACTATGAGCAGATGCAATGCACAGGATGCGTGGATTTTGTACCTGAAACAAATAAACGAATCATTAGACATTTAAAGTTACGAAAAATCCGTAGCACAGTTGGAACACGCGACATCTCAGTACAGTGAACCGCGAACGCGGAATAGCAACAAGGAATCCACTGCAACGCTCTGAATGCATGCTCAGCTGACGCGAGCTCCGCGGGCGTAGGCGGATAAATCCGAATGGGCCGTTAAAGAGCTATAAACTGGCAATTGAGCGGCCGAAACTGCCGCGGAGGCAATTTGTCGGGATCGGGCGCGGTGCCTATGGTCTTCTGTAACGGTTGTTCGCCGCCGAATGTGCTGCGCGTGAGTGGCGCGCGGAAAATGCGCACTCAACATTTCCCGGCTCGCGGTGCGCCGTTATGGCAATGCCGGCGCCGGCGCGCAATGGAGAATGCACCAATCGGGAGTTACGACTTGATTGTGTCCAATCGGATGTTCCAGAAAATCTTCATCTTAACTTTCGGGTATGAAATGTGGGCACGTATTATTTTCTTAAGGTACAGTACATCACGTTATCGCAATATGGATCAATTAAATAATGAAAAGTCATAAATCCACAACTCGATCCCCGCTGCAGACAAGAATAACGACAGGACTACCCATCGGACCACATGCAGCGTTATGCGCGCGTTTTATATAACTGTTATTATGGTTAACAAGTTTCGCAATTAGTTGGCACAACAGATAATGTCGTAAATCAACTAATAAATCCACTTTTTAACGTCGGACGCCAATAAAATGCAAATGGCGGCGTAATGATAGCGCGAGTTGCGCCCGCGCATGTAAGCCGGAGTTATGACAAAAATAGGTGCGCAGACACGTATTCAGGAGTTTCTGCAAACAAAGGACGATTGTCCGCCATATTGTGCACCGACAATAACCCCGGACTATAACTTCGGTTTCTAATTAATAACATAACATTTTATTCATGTAATGTACCCACATGTTATTACATAACTGAATAACAATGAAAGGTCAAAGTTAGCGAATTAATTCTCAGCAGTGTTTTAGTGGCTCGGTACCTCCTATCTATTAGATTAGTATGGCGGTTGAAAGCGCGCAGAGATAATGTATTCATGAATAACATTACCAGGTAGATATTATATCTACTGAAATAATGTAACTCGAAGGATAAATTGTGTTTCCCAGCTTCGCCCCTGCATCTATCACTGCCTCCCAGCGGGTTCGACCCGTTAACAATTGCTCAACCACCCGACCTGACCGTTAGAAAACAACAAAACATAACATTTCGCACACGGATTACATGATTAAGTCATTAAGTCATCAGTGTGCAGTCGACCGCGTAAACAGACTTATCCTAAACTCTATTGCAAAGACATAAGAGCCTCAAAGTTAATCGGACTTCTTTTAGACGTTATCGTGCGCTTGCGTCGCTGCAGTTATCTTTCCTCGAGTGCTTGTAATTAGGGTCACAAGTTGAGACACTATTCGTTGATTTTTTTTTATCTACGACAAGTATTAAGACATCCGTCGTTTAAAGAGATTGCGATGTTCAATTTACTCGTATAATCCGTTTGTTTGTACTTTGTACCAATAAGACTAGTCTAAAGAGGCCACTTATCAATTGGATAGAAGGAGCGTCGGTAGCCGAGTGGTTAAGGTATCCGACTCGTAAGCAAGAAGTACCGGGTTCGAATGCCTCTGCGGCCATGTACCAATGACTCTTTTCTGAGTTATGTATTTTAGTTTAATGTTAACCTGCTCTTACGGTGAGGGAAAACATCGTGATGAAACCTGCACATACAGTTGCCTGAATGTAACCATGATCCAATCTGGCCAGGTTTACCTGGTAGCAGGGTCACGGAGATTAGATGGCAGTCGCACCACTGTAGTTATCTGATCTGCCAAATCCTGGATCATGGTCAAAGCGGACCCCGGGTAAACATGCGCGAGAGCACAACCGGGACATTAACGCCAAGATGATTATTTTTATTATTTTCTCAATTGGATCGACGATTAGACTTTAGGAAAGTAAACTACAATAACAGACTTATACCCGAGCATTAAACGCTAACCTTCAGAATTAATATTCGAGAAACGTGTTCTCTGTATAAAACGTTACAACGTTTAAACATAATATTAGATGCAAGTCTTGTGTATTTATAATTTATTTCGTAGTCAGTAGGCGCCTGCGGCAATTAAGCATATCGATCTATCATAGAATGCGAGCGAATGGTTAGAAACCTATCGTTGTGGATACAAGACCTTAGGATATTAATGTTTAATCTAGGTTGCCGCTCACGAGAATTAGATTTTATTTTTATCGCCCTAAAGCTTCATTTTGAGGATTCTGTTCCGCTGTTTATTGGTTCGCCTGAGCAGTTATTACAAATCAGACTTCAATATTTCACAGTAAATTTACAATCAGTCGCGATTATTACACGAACACAACAAAAACTAGTACGTAATAAAGTTGAGAGTTAAACCCTCACTGAACTATAAATAAAGTGCATTTACTTTGTCTATGTTATTTGGAAGGTACATATATTATTTGGATCCTTAAAAACAAAATTTGTAGGTACATTTACTAATGCGTACCCTACCCTACACACAAACTTGTCGGTGACACCTATTTCCCGTAAATGGCATCAGTTCTCTGTCACGACCTGCTAAGATAGCTATGGATAGATCTTCCAATATCTGTGGTGAAATGCGCGGCACGACAAGTGCTAGACATAATATGGAAACGACAGTTCGAAGAGCGAGCGAGGTGAGCGGTGCAAAGTATACGAATTGCAACAAAAACGTGTCATGGCCCGTCTCTCAAACATTACTCATTTTATTAACTTACGCCGGGTTTAGGTCGAGCGTAAATCGCGGCGTAAACCGCAGTTGTAAGATCTACTGGCATTGATTGCGATCATTCTCGTTTTCCTGCTCGGAAAATGAAGGAAAATATAAAGGATCGCTTGTGAGCCGAGTAGACTAGGCAATCCACCTGAATGAATGACGTTGCGTTTCGGTTGCGAGTAGCATTGTAGATATAAAGAATCTATATTAACACATGTAAATAGAGAAAAGACGTTTTCTTTTGACGACCTGAGTGGTTCAGGGGCCTGCCACGCAACTGTGTCGCATTGTAGCCTCCGTTACCCATAAGACTATATTGGTCTGTTTAACCGTATCTTCTACCTTGTACATGTAGATGCCGTCCCAACATTTCCGCCGACTATAGTCGCAGGAGCGATAGAAATCGGCCATCTGTTCTTACGCAACGCAACCGGGGCGCGTTACGCGCAACTGGGATCGAGGAACACCGCACTTGCATGTCGGAAATGGTAATTGGTTGTTTCGCCCGCGAGGAAATGCTATGGATAGTTCGTTCGAGATGTTGGAGGTACAGGTACGTACAGTAGAGGCAGTGTCTTCCAATGTTTACCTGTAGTATTACCGGCTTTACTGGTTGGAGTGTCTATTTCTGCTGGCAACAGTGGATGCGTTATTGTATGTCGGGAAAGTAGAGCAATCAAGCTTGAGGCATAACAGCGCTGTTGTTATAGTGACACGAACCAGTTATTCTGCTTTTTAGTGTTGATCATGAGGCTAGATAAGCTGATTTTCGTTCACTTTTTAATACCCAGGGATGCCTAGACGGTCTACTTGATGGAAAGCGGCTACCGTCGTTCAGGCAGAACTCTTTATTATACCCACACTATAACAACATTAATTACACACGTTGTCACAATGGCGAACTTATCTCTTCAAGCTAACCATAGTTTATGACTGTACTAAATTATGCGGTGCCGGCCTTTAAGGTTCCTTAGTGTAGTGTACCCACATATGTTGCTCTGCACTTTACAGTGACTAATAGGTACTTAATGAAAAAACAATTCGAGAACAGCCGAAACCACTCCATCCTATTGCAACTTAAGAGCACTCCGTCCTCTCCGCAATTAATGATAATCAAAACAGTCCCCTCACAGACCGGATGTACTCGCGAGCGGCGCAAGTGCGCCGGCGCAACAATACGTGTCGTGTATGCATAACAGCGTGCCCTTTGGACCAATCGTGCGGCGTTAGATCACGATCACAAAGGGCGCATGCGCGGCGAACTTTCCATGAGTTACGACCGCATTGGACACACTCTTTCTCCGACCAGATCACGGTGCGGCGGACATTTTTCCCATAGAGTTCACTAGACTGCGCTTGCGCAACAATGGAGCGGCGCCGAAACGGAAACTGAATATGGTTCAGCTTGCATTTCGAACTAATCTCTCCCGCAATTAACGGATGTGCGAGCGAATGTGTCGGGCTGTGTTTTAGTTCTTCGTGGTCGATTTGTTTTTTCACTGGAAGGGTAAATAATGCAGGTATGTATAGTTTAGCTTCTGCTATGAAATTATCTAATGAGTGTCCGTGTTTTTCCTACGAAATTTACGTAAGAAAATCATCACCCAATTATTTAACGAATTATCTTAATCTGAAATGCTAATTAGTAAATAATCGAATAAGATTACTCACACCAGTCTAGATAGTATTACCGCACAGCAGCCAAAATCTGCATTAAATTCTCATTAAGCAGTTTAAAGTTGCTTCCTTCCTGTTTAATTGTTAAATCATAGACAAATATAGTATTTAAATAATATTTTGAATAACGGCCAATTAAAAATAAAAAGCGATGTGAACGGTTCATCAATTCACATTGCGCTGACGCAGGTAGGTACATTTAATTGAATCTAACCTACAATAAATTGCAATTAACATTTTCCAGCATGTTTCCAGTATATAAAGCAGGTTTTGGACCTGTTTTGATAAATCTCTAAAACCTTTGCTTACAATATTCTCGAGTAACATCGGCTACTTTGGTAAACAAAATATAGGTGCCTAATACGCTGAAAAAATTTCAATATCTGATTTATACACACATTCTCAGATACAAACAAATTGAACTTATAACATCCCTCTTCTTACTTCTTCTTAATCCAGGGCAACCCCAACCCAACGAGTTTGTCCGTCCACACCACCCCATGCAGGCGGGCCGCAGTGAAAGCCGCGCGACGTGCTGTACAATTTTCTAATCCGCACTTCCGAGCCGGCATCCTTGCGCGGGCGCATTGCGCAACACTGCACATTAACCTAATGGCCTCCCGTGAGAACGACGCGGCGCGGCCCGCTGCCGTCGAGAATACACGCCGACGCCTGTGTATCCACTTATGTAGTGTCGTCTACTTGCTTCTTATAAGGGCTTGTTTATTTTTAGGTTATACGGCAAACGAACAGGCAAGCAGGCCACCTGATGGAAAGTGGTCACCACCGCCTATGGACATCAGCAACACCTGTACCTCTTGTACGATCCCATGTCATAGTCCAAAGGAAACACTACAGCTCGGAGCTTGTGTTGTGTAGGGTTATCTATTTGCTTCTTATTAAGGGCTTTGTGATAGTAACAGCTACATACATCTTGGCCTCTATACGCCAGAGTAGTCTTTGCAATGTAGACTTTAACAGCCTGTATTGTAGACGTAAATTGAATAGTCAAAGCTGAACCTATTCTGGATGTATGATTCCGGACTGATGATGGTTCAATTTTTGCAATGTCCTACTTACGTATGTACTTATTTACTATGTATACATAACTGACAAAAACATAAATTTTTAAGGTTATGTTCCGGGTTTCCTACGCGGGTAATAACAGCGATAGGTTAAAAGATTATGCCAAAAACATGACTTAATTTAAATTTTCCTACTACCACAAAATAAACATCATACGAAATTGAAAAATGTACATAGTCTAATATAAAAGGTAACGATTTAACTCACAAATCAGATTTTCATAGATACGTACGACGCGGTTACGAACAATAATATTATTATTTTCATACTATAGACATCAGTAACAAAAGGCTTTTTTAAGGTAGTGTACTAGGAAGTGTGTAGTGTTATTTAGTTACAGGTTCAAGAAGTCAAGTGCATCAAAATTGTTGCACTTGACGTCACAAAGGAGTCTCATTAACGGCTCATCATCATTAACTCGCATTAAAAAAATATTAGCTTAAAGTACAAGTGTGGAAGTAAATCGGGCTCGTAATGCTTTGCGTATGGTACCGCCCGGACACGCCGGTGATTTGCCGCGATGGTCCCGCGTGATGGCATGATTAGCATGCACGGACTATTTGTCTTTGTTTCGCTCACTGCAAGCGGCCAAAACTTAATACGTAACCCGTCCAAACTGGGCTAAGACGAGGGAGATTTATGAAACATAATGGACGGCGCACAAACGAGCAGAGAAACGCTTGCGAGAAGCACCGAGTCTCTCGAATTAGAACGTGGAGTTTTAATTTATTGTTTTGTATCGACGTGTCAAGGAAGCCGTCGTTGCGTAAGCCGAAACATGTGCGTGAACGGACAAACACGCTATCAGCTGCAAAATCCTCCCACTGGCGATCACTTCTGTTTGCTTAATAGAAACTCGTATTTCTGATCGACGCGTTAATTATGAGACGGGTCCAAAACAAGACTTGACATTCACCTTTCTTTGGTTGTCGATTGTAGCGAATTTCCGGTTCGGGTACCGCGAAAGCTTGTGACGCGGCCGCCCTGACAGCTGATTTGTGCCGCGTGTTTACAGCCGCAACACTGGCAACAACTTTTGTTCTGCAGCCGGCGGCGGCGCTGCCGGCTTAGGTGCCGTCGCGTTATCGATGGGAATACATCAGTTTCTAACGCCGGCCACGGGCAAAACGTCTTTGGTACGTACGAAGTTCAAGATCAATACTTTCGAATGATGAAAGTCGATAACGCAATCGATAATCTGCGACATCTGACCCTTGGCGGTGATGTTGCCGTGTAATGTTGACGGAGTTGTGAGGTGAATGTAAACATTGGAGGTGATGTGTAACTTTTCCCATATTTATTTCGTTAAGAATATCTACAAGGTAACAAATAATGTTGTGATCTAAATAGACAACGTCATCAAGGCCACAACAAAAGGAGCCCGACCGATCTGCAAAGACATAAATCGCACCTACAACACAAGCAGCGCGTTTCGATGCAGTTCTTGCAGGTAATATTTTCTAGGTCGCATAAATCTGGGCGGTGGAAGGCAGGTGGGTCGCCGGCGCCGGCGCAAGCCAGCCCACATGCCACTGCAACTGTTACTTCGAGTAAACAAACCGCATTGCCCGCCTATCTACATATAACCAAAAGTATCGCAGCGTAAACTGATTCGCACCGCAGATGCTCACGAATAAGGTTAAAGTAATGTCGCAGTCCATGCAACGAACTATAAAACCGGACACTTAGCCTTAAAACGTCACCGCCTCTTCTATCTCTATTGATATTACAGTACAGAATGCGGTTTCGTTTGAAATATTCATGTGTTGTGCGCACAATATCGGTTACATTCAAGATGACAGCTGTAAAGTTAAGTTAATATTGATGTGGACGCCATGATGATCTGTAACGGACACGTCCTGTTTTGAAACATTGCACTGGATTTTAGTACCGGACTAAGTAGGTCCGCATTTCTTAGAGACTGTCCTGTGGCCGTCCTTCGTAGGCACGTTAAGCTGATTGGAGTTGGAAGCAACATTGTTGAAACTGAACTTTCTGTACGTTGCCGCCCGTTTTATAATTTATGAAGATGTCCCCTGTCTGCCTCCATTCTATGAAACAGGCGCTTCGTAAGACACCCGTAACTAAAAAGGCTCGGTGCTACATTTTACATCTTCATCGTGGTCCACTTTGACTGGGACACTCGGGCCCTAAGTCAGCTGGTATACGAATAACTAAATTAAATCTGAATTGGATCTCAATAGAAGTTTTGACACGTTTTTGGTATTTTGCTATTAATTTAAGACTATTGACATCCCACTGAACTGCCAGTGGACTATTTCCCTGATTGTATTCGATTGTGGACTAACACGGCAGTCTATTAGTAAATATTAGAAGGCAACACCAATAACTATTTAACTGGCAGTCAATTTCGACTATATTACAACGCTATTGATAAAAGTTTGCAGAATACCCAATTCGTCTCAATCGTAATGGAGTCGCAATTGAGTCTCAACTATAAAGCAATAGCATAGAAGTTAAATAATTTTCTTTTAAATATACTAGCCAGGCATTTGACCGCCAATTTAAGCAGATTTCGGTGACTGCACATTCACATTGCATACCATATCATTACAACATTTACTTCTTTCTAAGCGCACTATCGATTACACTGCTCAGCAATCATTATCGTTCTCGTTTACACGATCAATCAATCAACCAATCGCAGTGTTGTGATTACCCAACCACTATTTCGTTTACGTGTAGGTATATAAAAATTTATATAACCTCGTTACTTTCAATGCATCGGGTGTGTTTAGTAAACAATCTTTTTTTCTATCAGCCAACATTATTTATTGTTATGTATTTGGTTTCTGTAGCACGAGATTTAATGTTGAGGGTTTGGGATATGAGTCTGATTCTCCGATTACAAAATATTAATTTCGTGCAATGATACATCAATAGAACGTCAGAAAAATCATATGAACGATGGATGCAGGCGCCACAAAGCCAAACGGCCGAAACCCAGAATTCCAAAGGACGACAACATAGTAGGTACATAATTTACGTACGAATCCCACTGCGGCCATGTAAAAACTCTTTTCTGACACATATATAAATAAGTGTATTAGTTGAATGCTAACCGACGCTCTTACGGTGAGGGAAAACATCGTGATGAAATCTGCACATTCAGGCGACTGAATGTGTTACTATGATCCAACCTGGTAGCAGGGTCACGGAGGTTAGATGGCAGTCGCTCCACTGTACCTAATCTGCCAAATCCTGGATCATGGTCAAGGCGGAACCCGGGCCCTCGTGAGAGCACAACCGAGAGATAATAATAATAATAATGTTCTTTATTCAATAAAGTTTGCTCTATACAATGTGGCCCTAACCCTTAAACTAAGCAAAACACTTGGGACTTAAGGGCTAGTGTCCCAACGCGAACAGTGGTCGAGTAATCTTGGTGTATTCTAGGTTAAAAACAAAAAGAACAATAAAATATATATACATTTATATACGAAAAAACAAAATTTTACTGAATGTTTGTATGTGTGTGTGTGTGTGTGTTTGTGTGAGAGTGTGTGTCGGTGTGTGTGCGTGATATGTATGTTTAGTGCAGGTGTTTGAATGCTTTATAAAAATGTGCATGTTTGAGCGTCGCGTTATTGGGATATGCATAGAGATATGAACGCCAAGACGATTATTATATAATTTACGCACGTACACTCACACAATTCCTACATTAAGTTAGTACAGTTTTATGGTCACGTTATCGTCTCAGAAATTAATGACACCCACAAAACAGTTTAAACCGATAAGATTACCGAATCGTAAAACGTTTAGCAATTTGTTGGTCCACGTTCGCTATTCATTGATGTGGAACTCCGACTTTGCGTACCAATGAAGATAGATAATTTGTGCTACTTTAAAAGTTATCGTGAAGTGGCTAAGCTACTATATCTTACGTAAAGTTAATTGATGTTAGAGTTATTATGGGAATTGATATGATTTTAATGTTTTAACCGATTAGGCTTGAACAGGTAACAGCAGACATTTGCAAAATATCATTCAAAATTTTAAATCATTTTGGAGGTAGGTATATTGCTCATTTTCTCCGGTTATACACTGAAGTCGTATAAATGGTGCAATTAATGATGAATGGTACCACTTGCAAGGAATATCTACAGCTTTCAATTTATTTTAATATACCGTCACGGGGTACCTATCTGCTCCCGAGGCAAATTTTCTATATCACCAATATATCCGGTTTATCTCAACTTGTAAAACGTCATATCAATGACGCCATCGATGACGGCATGGTGTAATATACTGCTCGCGGCAGGTGGTTAAATACACCCGTCATTGCACTTGACAGTATCTACCTATTAATAAATAAATAAATAAAGTGTTCACAATCGATTCCACGACAACAGAGCTTATTTTCGTGAGAGTTAGTTTGTAAATAGCTTCCACCTTAGGGAAAAAGTGGCTACTTATTACTAGACTCCTTATTCACAAAGTCCTGGTCTTGCATGTAAATCTCTTTATACATTGGCTAACACTTACCAAAGCTACACAGGCTAACAGTTATCGAAGCAAGCGTGAATAGGAAACACATTGATCACCAAGGTTAGCCAAACGACAACTGTACAATCAGGTATGACATAATAGTGTCATGTCACTCGACATAAGGTCATGTACACTCCGATACGCTTCGGTCTTACAAGGCCAACACTCGAGTCCGACGGTGTCTTCCGCTTTTTACAGATCCCGAGTGTTCAAGAAATGACAAGCGATTTCGTACGAGAATAGCTTTGCGAGTACCACCATCATCATCTTAGCGTCTATCTCGGCTTATGCCAAGGTCCGCTTTCCTTTATTTTTATGCCACGCCGTGACAAACAAGCTGATAGTGTCGCTGTAACTGTCGCCCATAACATATACGATTCATGCATTAAGGTTGCAGGCAAAAATCCAGAACCGCAGGTGCGTTGACACTGTAAGACGAAATGCTTCATGCCTGTAACTTCACTGGCTTCCCCTTAAACCGGAACACAACAATGCAAGCATCGTTGCTTGGCGGCAGAAATAGATAAGGCGGTAGTACTCATTCAGGCAGACTCCTACCACTAGCTTTCTGGGCCCCATGCGGAATCCCTTACCTGATACCGGCAGGTGTAGTGTAGCGGGTATAGTAAAAACAAACTAACGAATTTCACCTTATAAAAACACCTCCTACTGACGGGTATCGTGGAAAGCGACTAGTAACATAGATTACATCGTTTTCATAACTGCGATCTCTAGATCCAGATCTGTGAACCCGCCTGCCAAGTGTGGAGATTTTGGCAAAACCTTCCATTGGTGTGGGTGGAGCCAGCAGTTGGGGCCCGATGATATGAATACGGAATTACGGACAAACATTCAAAGACAGATGCATTTGATAGACGTGCTACTGATAGACGGACGAGGCTCTGGCGAAATGGCTTTTCCCTAACGGATTGTGCGGGTCGGATGGTAGTCGCCGTACATAAAAGCCAAAACACCGAAAACAAAATGGATGATGATTCAAAGACAGATGCATTGACTTATGCGACAACAAGTTTAAGCGTTCGTCTTAGTTTTTAGTAGGTATTACTGTGGTCTGATGACATCCTAAAGTCAAACATTATTATAGTGTTGGTTCGCGAAGTCTCGCGCGTAAATATTTTTGTGAGCAAATCTGAAAGCTGATAACTATTCGGATACGTTAGCATAATAAAATGTAGGTTAGGTAGGTAATCAGATTCATAGACCCGACGGAGGCTCCTCGACAGCACCGAATGTTGTGTTGTGACGCAACCACGCATGCTCTTTCGCGACAAAACACGATTATAACCTTTTTTTTCTTCGTGAACTAGCAACACCGTAACACGTTTCGAAACACATTACATGTTAACGCAAAATCGATTTGGGGAATCGCCCCGAACGGTCTTTTATGAACGATAAGTGAATCGATTTCGATGTAACGGCGCATTATTGTTCCGGTTTTCCTGTTAGTCGACGCATCAGCACATTATAGACACAAATTTGGTTTTTAACTGTTCTGACACAGATAGCATAAAGTAAATATCTGGCAGGTGACAGTGGTAATACAAAAACACCAGTAGACATGAACTAGATATTTTAATATTCATCTTACCCGATGCCCCTGGTATTGCAAACGTCCATAGGCATCGGCGACTGCTTACCATTAGGCAGGCCGTAAGCTTGTTAGCCACCATAGTGGTATAAAAAACAACAATATATTTAGCCTCGAACTATTCGAATAGAAGAATAAGAATAATCTTGTTTGTTAAGATAGAATGCTAATAAACAAGTCTATTGAATTAGAGCAATATCTTAAATATTAATGAGCTTCCGAAAGTAAATCAAATATAGAAGTGTTACAGAGTCAATCGATTCTCCTTCCAACGAGGCGAATAAAAATCGTTAACAGTGCTAGAGAAAATAATAACATTATACTCAAACATACTATTAATACATATACGACCCGAATTAACAAAATTTAATTACAAACATCATTTATCACTGCGCCCGTTTACAGAGGGCTAATCGAATGAGCGCACCGGCAACCAAAGGTGCGTAGCGCGTACCAAAAGGTGCGCACGCGCATCGGACAGCCGACCTAAACGCCTACGACACAGGGTGCAATTCACATTGCCCAAAGCTTAATTAGATGGTCAATATGACGCAACCTTTAGGCGTTAATTCAAGAATGTCGCAATACGATCTAGATATCGTTGAGGCTAGATTAAAATGTAAACCTGCTACGGTACAGAACATTGTCGATTTCTAGCGAAAATGAAGAGGAAAATGCTTATTGTTGATGACTGTTTGTTGATTCCATGTAATCACAATCATCTTATATATGATTCACTTCAATATTGCTATTCCAAATATCGTTACTTATGTTTAGGTCTCACCGTATCCTGGACGCAACTACCAGCTTAGTCCAAACTTTGATCTACGATATGTACCTGCAATGAAAAAATAACAAACGTCAATAAAAATAATAGACCATCATTTTCTTGCGGTCAGAATAACAATGGTAATTAATTGATACTCAACGACCCCATCAACAATTCCTGATTACAGATGATGATGACAACCATGACGCAAGGAACATTCTGGACCGACTTATTTGCGACTGAATAGCTGAATATTGTAAATAATCAAGGTATCGAGGCAAATAGATCGATGGCAATTGCTCAGCGCGCGCGCACCGAAACAATTGCGGCGGTGACCCGGCAGCCAATCACGGCCGATCAACGCAAATTAACCACTGATGGGCCAGATGGACGGCCGAGAACACAAGTGGGACAACTATTTGTTTACTGTTCCGTGGGTAGGTCAGGACGTACTTGAGACTATTGGAGGCTCAGCCTTTTAGCGCTTACACATGCATATTAGCAAATAATCGCAAGCCCACGTGCTTATTCGAGAACGTGTTTACATTCATCATCGGAGCTTTGTCCTCTTTCATTAGCTGAACAAAGAACCTGCAGCCCTGTCTATAGGGCATCCTGCGGAATGAAACTGTTTAAATTTAATCACCTTGAGGAGTCACAATAGATCAATGTTTAATTTATCATCTTCAAAGTGACACAGGGCTCTTTCGCAACAGTGCTGGGAGTAGCCAAGTGGGCCGAGGAACCGAAGTACAATATCGATATTGCTCAATATGGGTTAATGCCGGTCAAGGATTCGATTATTGCTACCGATTACCGCTTTAGATCGGATCGGACGATTAATGAAGAATTAATTGCATTCATTGTACTGTCGCAGGCGTAAGTTCACGGTTCGGTTTTAATAATAATCGATTTCCGTCGATTTCGAAAATGCTGGGGAGGAGAATTCTGTGGTGCCATTCATCATCAGACGCTGACATTCGAGTGTGACGGAGTTGCACGCGTGATTAATTGTAGAAGACTCGGAGCCCATGGAAAACGTGGTTGCTTTACGTGTTTTTGTACAATAGCGCAATAGATTCATTATCATTCAAGTGTTGTTGATGTTTGGCACCCTGTCAAGACGTGAGCGAGCGTATGTTTGACGTCTGTAGACATTATTGCGAGAAGATCAATATAGTGTTACTAGTTACTTCATAGATGAATTCCAATCAGTACTCCGAAGAGTCTGGTGTAAGTACTGTCTGTTCGTTTGCCACTAAGGAGTGTAAGAAATCGAATAAAAGACCACATGGAAACTTAGTAGGCAATACGAATAATTATAATATTTACGCACATTTTATTGTCATTAACACATTAGATAACGTTTCAGAATGTCATGCGATATATGCATATAATATACAACCACAGCCATTATTTCAAAGGCGTCATGTTATGTAAATGAAAAACATTATGTATTAGCTGTCGCGGATCCCGTCACAGAGTCTTATCAGACGCCGAGTCGCTTTTCCACGCCCGTCACACCTTTCAAGCCTGTCATTACATTGGCTAGTGGCTACTTATTTATTAAACCGGCGAGTTATCGTTTGCTAATAACGCGATCGGTGTCCCATATCGATTCCATTAATCTCGAATCGATATCGCAACGGAGATTGAAACCGCAATTTCGTCAGTGCCTGTATCGTATTAATTGGGGGCATGGACTTTTAATTAACGCTGCGTTTTGACGTTTATTGTTTTATAATTATAAACTTGTATGTCTTAATGTATTGACGAGAAATTCGTAGGTGCTCCGTTCCATTACAGATACTAAGATAGGTAATTACGTGCCGGCCATTTAAGTAGACATGTATTCAGTGTTTACAAAATGATACGTGATGAGTGATACGAATTAGATCCAATCTAATTAGTCTTCGTCGAGTGTATGACCTCTCGAGTCTTAAGCATATGACTGTTAAAGGTACCTATAACGATTAAACTAAAAAAAACAATAGTAATTTCAGGCCATTATAACAACTGCCCATGAGCGAACAATGGCTTTAAAGCTAAACCAGAAGGCCTTCTTGTTAAGTGAATTCGGAAGAAATAATAGCCACTAATGATCCGAAAAGTATTTAGCCATGAGGGCTACAATTGCTACTTTGATTGTGGGGGAAGATTAATGTAATTGACTAAATACCCTTTGTACAGGTACATCTAAATATTTATAGTCGAGACGTTGAACGAGCTTATGCTGTCGCCTAATGTTGAAGCTCAGACTATAGAGGAGAATGGAAAACTGTTATCTATTGGGTTTAAGCCGCCGAATCCCCAACTTATAAAGGACAAACTACATAATCTAATCTAGTTCACCTAGATGATTACCTACCTAGTTCACCCAGATATTCAGATGATTCACTCATTAAACTATAAGTTTATGGAGGGAAAGCAGGGTAACATCAAGACAGAAAACATAATTATGGGTAGAGACTGTCACATTATACATACAATCCTGACACACCTATTTCGGCTCTTCAACATTCTTACACCATCTTGTTTGAGCTGGAAAAGTCAGCAAATACTGGAAAGGTTAGCAAAAACCACAAATACCCTCAACCATGACTTTTCCTTTACATAGAAGGCTTCCTTTATATCGGCAACTATACAAAAATTTAATTCAAGAAGGTAGGAAGCCAACAATGGTCGCTGACTCCACTGACGAGTCACAGTGCACGAGCTGCATTCATTCCTCCGGCTCCAATGACCTTGTCACTTTCATCTGCCCGCTTTATCTCGATCGGTTTCGGTTTCACAATCGAACGGATCGGATCGTGCGCGGGAGTCGACACTGGTTTAGGGTTGCCAGTTCGCGCTTCGTTAATTTCACCGGATTTAATTACTAATCTATCTGGAAAAGCCCTTTTTACTGACACGTGACTGCTTCTTGTATGTTTCTAAGTAGAACGCCATCAATGGCATACATAGTATAAAACAAAGTTGCTTCCCGCCGTCTGTAGTGATTCAAGAGGAAGGTTTATAGGCAAGAAAAAAAAGGGTAGGTAGGGGTAAAGTAGGTGTACGCGAGCGAAGTTGCGCCGGGTCCACTATATTTCATATGTTAATATCATCCCCAAAAGACAGTAACAACTGTCCTACTTTTATATTTTTGGTTGGGTTTTTGGGCTGGGTGGTACTTTGGGGTTACTACAATGATCCACCTTAACAGACACAAACAGCCAAGTCATAGACACCAGCCACTAGTATGACTCCGGTCATCCTCAGGTACTAGAGCAAAAGCTGACCACCTAAATACCAAGCAGCCCTATAACATCGTGCGCACGTCACATATCCTCGTGACACTCACGCCCTTGGCACCTCCGATACCTAACTACACCCATTCAGGCGCCTAAATGTGTTGCAAGCCGACGTTTTGACGCTTTAATTACAATCTTGGCCGCGGTATTTGACTTTGTCTGAACAGTAGATGGGGAAATATTGTAATTGATCATGTCCAATTGTAATTTAAATTGTTGGTTGGCTTTATTAGCGCACGAATGAGGTGCTGGTGCTGTTTGTTTGTACTCAGGTTTAAGTTTGAATCGAAACGGCTAAAGAGTCAGTAATACATAAGTATGCGTCAGGAATAACATTGGGACAGTCTCCAGAGTTGACAGCAGTGGGTATGATCGATCTGTTTGATCAACAGCTGGAAGACATATATTGTTAGACATAGGCCTCTACTACGCTACACGACTCAATGGCTTCCAAAGCCGCGATCATCAACAGATCGTTGGTCCATCTTGTAGGGGGCCTGACCGGTCTGTTCACGCTGCAGCTTATACCCCGCGGTCGCCACTCGAGAACCTCGGTCACAACGGCCAACGGTGATAGACGTATCGACTCGATCGAAACCTCGAGGTCGAAAACCTTTGTCGGTCGTGTGTCACCCTCGGTAGGCAAACTTTAAAATCGCTCGCGCCCTTCTCCATCACTCACATAAAACATTTCTTAGTATAATTTTATTTATCAAAAAAAAAAATGGGAGGCTGCAAATGGCGACATTCACATATTGCCATAAGTGATTCCTCAGAACGTCGTCCTACAAAACTTCGGAATGCAATGCGTCCATAAATTCTTGCTCTTCGATGCCAGCTAAGCAAGCATCCCGTCCACTAACCCAATTGTGTGCAGATACGACTATCTGCCGATATCTAGCACACGAAAAATTTCAAAGTCAATAAGGCGAATGCAGCTGCAACGGAGCGCATACGGTGGCAGCCGCCGCCCGCGCACGCACTCGCCGATTTAGGTCGCCGGCGGTGCGCCCGCGCAGGCGCCGGCGCCGCCCGTATCGCGCGCGCAGACTACAGAAGCTATTTTCGCCAAGTGATTGTACGCCAGCTCTATTTACTGCTTAATTAGACACATCCGCGATTGTAATTGTCTTATAAACGATTTGAGAGCTCTTGAGTGCTCCATTACTTTGTTTGAATTAAGTGGCTAACTACACTCCACTATCTCCACATTGTAAAACTTTTATTTATAGGCTAGTTATATAAGTGGCATATGAAACGGTTAACAAATCCTGGAATGCAAAATCATTAAGAGCGCACCCATTACGGTTGCAAAGAGTTGAGTTTTTTTTTCTGTAATTGCAATAGTTGCATTACAATCTGCGGTCTATACTTAAGGCCTAAGTGGCCCGCGGAATTAGGTCGTCGGCGGTGGCGGCGTGGATGCGCCGGCGCCGAGCAAATCGTGCGTGAACCGAGTACCAAGGCGCGCACCGGCGCAAGCGCGTCCGCCCCGATCGATCGATGACTAATTAATTGCAGTGGGCGGCACCGAACCGTGCCACAGCTAGGAATTACTCGAGTGCATTCATTATGACCATCAAGATTCGAACCCGACCAAAATACACCACCATCACCCGGCACTCGCTCCCCAGCATTGTTCTCACCACATCAGATAGAGTGTTGCCGGCGCGTAATTTATAAATTACACTTCAACTGGACATCTGAATCAGTGAATGAATCACTCAATCCGCAAAAAAGTTCACAGAGGACATTAAATGTAAGTAGATACGGCGACAATGTAGATAAGTGCAGGTTGTATCGTACTTGATCCCCCGAGATACCATTTTATATGAGACGTGCATCGTTGAAGCCGTCACATTAAACGGCTCTGTGAAATGTAAAATTGCATCCAGCACGCAAAATCTTAAAGGTGAGGAGGTCATAGATGTCAGGCTGGAACGCGATTCCGCGTCTCGAGGGCGTGCAAACAAAGAAACGGAGGAATAAAGGAGCACCGAAATGCCCTTAAAGAGTCGCATTAAGAGGCGAGATGACAAAGGTGACGCTATTAAAGTAAAGAACGAGGTAGGAGGATGCCTTCCGCAATTACAAACGGCGCCTGCGGATCGTTTGCAGTGGTTACGACTTACATTGGTTTCGGACTTTTTCGACCGCCGTCCGTAGCCACGGAAGAGAGGATTTTACGACCGCAACACCTTATTTACATTAACCTGACAATGGCATAAAACGAAATTATCCAAACAAAGTAATAAACCCTACCAGTGACAACGAAAAGCTTTTAAAAATAAAAGCTAAAAACAAGAAACAAAGAGTGGACGTTGTGGTTAAAAAGAGCATGGCAACGGCATAACAAAATTAATGAAAAAAGCCCATAGTAATTGTTCTAGATGTGAAAATTATTATTATTCTCTTATTGTGACTGCGCGGTGGTCGTCGTTACTCAGCTTCGGGCCCGCCACATGCCATCACTACTCATCCGTAAAGACAGAAAGGTTAACGAGCGACATTAAATGCATTTTACTACACTTTGTACTGATCGCAAGACATACGGCAAAAAGCTATGGGAAGCCGACGGGAAACGGATTTCTGCTCATTCTACTCACAAGCACAACTATCCTCTAGTTACGCAACTCTGGCTTCTGAGTTGCTGCTGGTTTGTTTGTCGGTCTGTGGGAGTATTGTCGAGATAAAGGTCATGTTGGCTTTCTAAGTAATTAGTGGTTTGTTGGTACGTACGCAAGTTGTTACTGTCATGTTTACCTGAGCGTATAATCAGTGCTACCTTTTCCCATTAATTTATCTCAGCGGCCGTGGCGGGAAATTCGTATCAGCAGATTGGACGCCTTAATAAGCGTAGCAAGCATAATGGAACGACAAAAGACAGTTGCTATTATAATGAGGTATCTAAACAGCTAGCTGTCGAGAGTTGGAAATGGCGCTGCAAGGCGTCGCAGCTGAGCGTTCGCCGGCATGCTCCGGAACATTCCCGGAATCCGGTGCTGCCGTCGCCGCCTACATAAAACACCTGGCAAATCTCTGTGTCGAGTGCAGCGTATCTCGCGTCTCGCGATCGCGTTTACCGTAAGGGACCCGGTTACCTCGCAAATAAATCGCGACCGTCGCTCTGTGTAACGGTAACACCCGAATTCGGACGACGACGCGTGGACACATGTAGAGATAACTGACGTCGCAACGCAATATGTTATCTATCAACGGCGAGTAGAGCGCGAAATATAACGGCACGCGCGACCGAACTAAATTGATACCAATGTATATCAATGTAACAGTACAACGCATATCATTGTTAAAAGAAATAATCCGACTCGAATCGAACGTATCGTATGCTAATAATTGTTTTAGCGCGGTGAAATTAATAACGGAAGTTGAAATCGAAAATCATTAATCGCACGATGTTTAATCATCCGCGCAACCGGTTTGGTCTCAAAATACGCCGACATAACAAATTTGCAGATGTTAGAAGAATCACGCCGAACAGATTCAGCGTTGAACTGAACTGGCCCAATGACCATTTCGGTTGGATATTTGCATAAATTGAGCGAAATACATACACTTGTTTCTAATTGGTCTCAATGGTATTCCAGCAAAAGGTTATGAGAGATATCTCGGATAATATTTCAAACTAGACTATATTTATCGTCGTATTCTAGGAAAAGCCTTTTCTTGCTCATTTAAGGGAAAAACGGATCGTATTGTATTCTGATTGTAACCTTTATGCCCGAAACCAAATCATCAAGGTCAAAGTACTTGCTGTGAAACAAAATGGTATTGAAGTCGTTGACAACCGTAATGGAGGACACGCCTACAAATTAATAGATCTAGATAGGGGAACGAACTATAATGCATCCAATAAGTCCATTAAAGCGCTTAAACTTGAAAATGTATCTTTTGTGTCTTTTTTCGCAAACTGTAATACATCGAAAGCTGAACCTTAGGATTCTCTACTATATACACATTTGTAATTGCAGTTTACACACCTAAATACATAAAGCTCACGCCTACGTTCCACATGAGGGATAGACAGAGAATATGGACCACTTCGCTTTGTCCTGATACAACTCCCTAGCCTCACACATTCATACATCTCATTTAATTCTTGTCACTTCGGACCCCAGCTTTTTAGCCTTCAGCTTACAGATTTTAACTAAAAATAATGGCAGCTACCGGCTATCCTATTAGGTTATCTGAAGTACAAAAAAATCTTGCAGGCTATAAAATACTACAAAATATCGCCCTCTGTTATTGCGAGCTCTGCCATTATGGCGCCTCATCTGCACTCGAAGTGCGCACACGCATCAAGCAGCCTAACGGCGCATCGTTTCACTGCGCATTTGTCGAGCACACAAACAGTTTCGTGGGAACAGTCAACTGAGCGGCGGGACCTTCTCGTTGCAGATGACGAATGTGGGCGTCGAACGCCGTGATATATTTACTGTTTATTTACCCAGCAGTTGCTACAGACATACCACAAAGTGCGGGTACGTATTAGGTACTTTGTATTTTTGACGTGGCATCGATATCTCGTTGGAGTGTGTGTGTAGCTGTAATGTCTATCTAGGACTCCGTACACGAGTTTCTCTAAACTATGTAGAGTCTTATATTGTTTCTTAAATCAGTAAGAAGACATAACAGTTTCTATACTCAATAACGGCAACCATCAATGTATTCGACAAGACTGAGGTAGGTAGTAAAGAGAAACCAAGATGTGAAGATGAAAACGATCAAAGACGTTTTAGCCGTCGGGCGACGACGACGCGGCAACATCAGAACCACCAATAGGCACCAACCATTCGTAATATCAGAGAAATATTATAAAACAATCACGTGATCCGAGTCAGCGACCCTGCGAGCCATAATTAACGTTTTCACAACAACAAACTGCCCGGTAATGCTTGAAAGTTGCACAATTCAAAACCACTGTCAGCCGTCCTTATCTAAATTGGCGGCGTGAGCCGGGACAGCACTATTGTTGTGAACACAATTAAACTGACTTAGCGTAAAATAGGTAGCGGCCTTAGATATCTATATAATACGATGCAAAGACTTTATTACTCAGTTGATTACGGATCTACTGGCCGACTACATGTTTTGTTTCGGAAAATTGGAACACAATATTTATTTAACAAAGAAATTTATAACTGTTCAACCATTTCATACCCTCTTCTAATCGAATACTTAGATATAATGTAAACGGAAGCAAAAACTATATTAAAATATGCATGTGTACAGTTTTAGCCGAAGGCATGCAATGGTGTGTGATACAAATCAAGATCGCTATTATAAATTGGGACGAGAAAACACATTTTAATAATACGGTCTGCCTATAAATAACTTTTAAAGCCGTAATTTCATTTTATAACTTCATGCAAGCGTAAGATAAAGGATATTAATATTATAATGAGCAATGCACCGTCAATGCGTTTAACTAAAAGATGGCTGAATAATAACATAAATTGTATGCAAATTGCTGGTAACCACACTCATCCAGAGTTACGGATTTGGCTATTTTATTAATCACTGTGTTATTAAGAATCAATTTATCCATTCTTTAAGTGTTTTAAGTTGTTTTTCGAATACAATGAATGAGGCGTTCTTTTTTCTTAATTTAAACTTTAAAAGTCTTCCGCGTCGAGGTGTGCGCCGGCGCACTCCGCGCATGATAAATGGCGGCCGGGAACAACGACGACACTGTATCCAACTTATTAAAGAGATTTACTCTCGACAGCGGGAATTTTAATTTAATTAACGGATCAATCAAATTTAACTACGCCGACAAGAAAACGGTTATTGTCCGTTTAAGAGTAATGTCGTCGTCAAAAGTGTAATTTCTCCAAGTTGAAATTCCTTTGTCTGCGCGACAAAAAAGAGGCTATAAATCAAGTGTCTGTTAAAGCAGTGTGTAATAGGTTTTATGCAAATTTTGCTGAAAAACCACTTGACAATGTTAAATGGCCATGTTAAAAAATGGCTGCCGTCTAGAACTTTCCATGCCAAACCAGCTTACGAGACACGAGTAACGTACTCCACACTTCGGTATTTCAACCATATATTCGGAGCAAGATCATTTGAAGAGTTTCGCATTTAATACAACTCGTTCGGATCCTTATCAGAACTAGAAGTGACTTAACACTCATGAACTAGGAAGTAAACAGAATGGACATGGCGAATTAATCGATGACGTCACTATACACGCAGTTTCGTCACCGATTGGTCACACGCGGCCGGTGGCGCGAACTGTAGCCGGTTACGTAAATACGATAATGGAATATAATGGCATGATGTTGTGACAAAAGGAAATCAATAAGCCCACAATTGCTTAGCGTGGATGTGGGGCACGATATGGTTCACCGGACACTGGTGTCTTGACGGACCTTTTTGTCATGGACATACTGTGGAGTTCAATAAGATATAATATAAGTGCCCCTGTTGAGTTTTCTTTACATCGAGCTATCCAATACTTAACAGGCCGGTGGCGGTAAACCCTTATTGAATGAAGGTCGGGAGGTCGCGCTCAGCCAGTTGGCGCATGCGCCGTCAATCTCCAATCTGCGCGACCGTTAGCGCAACCACGACACACGTACAGACGGGCCGTACCAACAACCGGATAATGAGACGTTTGAGCTGATGCCGCGACAATGATAACCTTGCTGGGGTCCACGTCGCTCGGACAATGTCGACGTGGGTCGCGGAGCTTCTGTGAACTAGGTGGGCTAGGAAGCAAGTGTAGCGAAGCGTTTTTGTGGGTGTGATGGGAAAGAAATACATCTACTACATTTTGTCAAGGGATTTTATTACTTTGTTACAAAAATTGTTTCAAAATCATAAAATTTCTAGATAAACTGTTATCGTCTATATCCTAGCGACTAGAGACAACTGTGACGCTCGCCTCTAGAACACGCCTCACAGTTCGAAACATTGATAAATAAATAGGAAACAACGCAGGATCAATTAATATTAACGCTGCACCCACCTGCGCTGGCGCAAAGTTGCCGCCGGACAATCATATGATTTATTGCGTTTCGGTGTGCGTTTGCTCGCAGCACTTCTATGCATGCCGCTTCCTTGCATAGCGGAATGGTTGACACAAAAAGATGCGATTCGACATCTATAGTCTACTGATATGCTACAAGGCGTGTAGGCGGGACATAGAGACAGCGATGTATAGAGATCGTGCCGGTGCAGTAGTAGCGATTCTATTGCGATTGTCGATTGGAACGTGATGGATACTTTTGGTCTGCGCTGGTAGATCGGCGCTGGCCGAAAGTAGCCAACAAGTTCTGATCGACTAAACCGCGGTAGCGCAGCATTTAGAATTTAGACTATGGAGGATTTCTACTTGTCTCTGTCTCTCCCGTGTAAATATGTAAACATTTTGTTATACTAAGACAAACGAGCAGACCCACCCCAGCCCACTTGATGGTAATCGGTAACTGTAGCCCATAACATCTACGATTGATATATAGAACTGCAGGTGCATTGTCACCGTGAGGAGTAAGATGAAATGCCTGATGCCTTTAATTACGCTGGCTTAATTTTTTTTATACCACAAAGGTGGTAAACAAGCTTACGGCTTACCTTCTCCTTTACACCGGAACACAACAATGCAAGCATTGTTGCTTGGCGACAGAAATAGATAAGGCGGGTGGGATCCTCGGGCTTGACAGAGTCCTACCACCAGTATAATGCATCACGCTCGAATTTCTTTTTGTTCCGCGACCGCTGTATTCTCAAAAATAAATCAAAACGACCGTTAAATGTATAAAAATGTAGACATTTTGCGCTTTCGTCTCAGAAAATGTACTACAACTAAGTATATTTTCACGAAACACCTTTCCAAGTAACTTCGGTTACTAAATTCAATACTTGAGAATCCTGTCTAAGCAGCGCCATCTAGTGAGGCACGCCGAACTTCACTTTTTACTTTTAAAAGTAGCGGTCTGAAAATCCCCCATTAAATCGCTAAGAAGCGATTGGCATCTTGGCTAGGCCCCCTGATACCAATTACTTGCGGGGATAATGTCGATGGAATCTGTCGATGATTAGGTCGCAGCAAACTGAGACGGATGTCGCGAAGTACCACGCGAAGTGTCGCGACGTGCGATTGTGCTGAAAGAGGGTCAGCGTTTACAGCTATTCAATTTACCTCGGTCTTACACTAGGGCGGATTTCAAAATAATCGATCATACTAAAATTAAAGTGCCTGTGAAATGAGCCTTGACTCGAAGCCCCAGATTCCTACTTCATTGATACTGGTGTGACTATGTTGAGTTCTATTTAGGGATATCTACAACTTTGGGTAAAGTACAATTTCTTTCTGCGTAATACCAAGCCGCAAGGCTAATAACAGAAGGTGCGAACTGTAACCATGTTATCATCTACGCGATAAGATACAATATGGATATTGGAATAGAACATCAAAACGGCCACAATCTTATCTGAGCGAATATTGCGGAGCCGGGACAAGGCTAATCTCGGTACCAATTCAATATAATTTAAAGTTATATTCGAACATAAACGATTTCGCGGCTTGGCGGCGTGGAAATTAAGTCGCAAGGCAGTACCGAGGTCAGTCCCGCTGCTATTAAAAGTCGATAAGTGACAAAAAATGTCAACAAATATTAATCATTAACTTTTCCGTCGTCACGTTGGTGGACACAAGTAAATTATACCGTTTAATGCGGCAATGTCGACTTTTATTTTATTTATGCGGGGTTGACATTTACTAAATTAATCCAATTACCAAAAATAGTCATCCACGGATATGGACCTGGGTACCTTTAATTAGCATATGCGTAAACTTTAAGAAAAATACATAAATAAAGTAAAGAAGAAAAATAGAGAAATAAACAAAGTAAACAAATCATTGGCTAAAGGTAACAACACAAAAATAGGGAAGCGAAATTTGTGATAACCTTATGACACTTATGATTTTCGTCGCGGTGGTAAAATTAAAATCTATAAGTTAGTATTATGTTATCGCCCTTACAACTTACAGTGTTACTGTTACCATACAATTATTGGGACCTTGGCTAGGGATTAACGAACCTCGCCTTCATACAGAAGTACCATGATATTTGATTTCTAATTAATAGCTGTCAACAGAAGTCACACATCTGTGACCATTATTACGACATATCCTTGATATTTTATATTCAATCATTGGAATACTGACAGAAGTTGTTTGTTGTTGTTATTCAAGTTAGTCTGAAACAAATTTTCGCACATAGTAGACATAATTACGCACTCCCGTGGAATGTTCGAAATTCTATGTTTATGGTTGGTAACGAATTAGGAGTTCTTTAGAAATAATTATGACCCCAAGCATCATTATAAAACCCTGACTAAAAGGGTCTTATAATGGGTTTACGGTACGGTTTCATCAAATCCTATTCGCCGAGACTGGAGATCAATCGACAATCGAAACATGCGCGTGCGCATCCCGCGCGATCGCGGCCGACCGCGACGCAGGAGGTCTGAATCACCGGCGTAACTTTAATTTTGGCTGTGGCAGAAAAAATCTCCCGAAAACAGTCAACGCTTACCGCGCGAGCTACCCACGCGACGATCGAAACTACAGCGTAGTGGGGCACGCTTTTGCGCGCCACTTTTTACGTATACGTACCTAGTTTGTAGTACACTATTGTTACTATGTAACGTATTCGTTAGAATGTTTGGGCGACATTTGGGTTTGGGTGGGATGTTATAGTTTTCCATAAGGTGGGCTTCCTGTTCATTTATGTTTATGTTAATGGAATGATGGAAAGTGGTCACCGCCGCCTATGGACATCAGCAACACCAGGGGAGTTACCAATGCGTTGCCCGCCTATGAAGCGACCTCTAATATACCTCTTGAACGATCCCATGTCATAGCTCAAAGGAAACACTGTTGCTGGGAGCTCATTCCACATCCGAATCGTACGAGCGAGAAACGTTCTTTTAACCCTTAGTGTGGTGACCAACAGAGGGTCCATATAGGGTAGAGGGTAATTTGTCACTGAATGAGTAGGTACCTAGTATTGGTAAAAAGGTACGTTGAGAAACATATTAAAAATAAACCTTTAAAAGTAAAACTACCTATAGTCCGAGGGCCGAGTGATATGCTACGAGGAACACTTGACTGACAATAACGTCACAAGTCCGTATTTCGTACAAATTATGTATTTTGACAGTCCATAAAGATTTGCTGAGCTGACTTGCGAGTCAAATATGGTATTGTTTACATTACACAATCGCGAATCGTGGCCTGCTTACGGAATCGGTGACCGTGAAACTGTATTTCTTACTCGAAGTATCCCTTAGGTATATTATTAAACAACACGTAGGACGTAACTAACTTTTGTTCACAACTGCTACCGCATTGACCAAGTTTTCTGTGCAATACCTACGCCTAATCGTTCATTTGCGGTATTAAGGAAACATCTGGAGATCAGAGGTTTCAGCTGTGCGTTGATTCATAACCAGTCAGCCAGTCACTGCTCCTTTTTAGCCTACTTAACTATGGCAAATTCACATGGAAGGGTCATGATTTTAGAAGTCTTATATATATAAGTATGTATTGCGTAATTATGTTATTTGAGTGTTCACTGTGCGACCGTCATAGGATTATAAGAGAGTAGAATCTTATCATCTGATTATTTACCTTCCTATCTCTTTATCTAAATGATGTAAGTGCCTATATTTGTACAACACGACGTAAAGCAATAACAGTGCGTTTTAAAAAAATAGTTTATTTTATATGTGGGTTTTATAGGGACATCACGAGTCGAGCAGCTGCGGCAGTGCCAATGTCAAGATCTCGGCGTCCCCTTTGCGGTGCGCGGGTGTCACGAACGCTGCGTACGCGCTTTTTTCTTCCAATAATTACAGCGTTTATTTAATTAAAAACATGGCGAGCCAATTATCGGTTATTTCGGACGCAATGTCGCCATTCGTTCGGACGAATTCTACCTCGACGCTATCCAGTGTTATGAAAAAACGTTGCAGCTCGACGTAAATTATGAAGTATGTACTTGTACCGTGAGCGAATACGATGAAGGTCCCTGTGGTGGTGGAGTAACCGACGGCCAGTTTTTACTTTTTCATAATATCTGTCGTCATATTGTTTCATATTTTAAAAGTTCCATAGCTGTGACTCAGGGTGATTATGGGATGAACATGATTCACTGTGCGACGTTATAGATATTTCTGATCCATGTAATTCATCAACATCATCAAGAACATGAAATCGCTTTGCTGTCACTTTACTGCTGCTCTCAAGATTATGTAAAAAAAACACTATCTAAATACATACTGTCTTCCAAGGCTTCCTCTGAAGACCTTGGCTAAACAGGAGTTGCTGCAACGGGATCAGCGGAAGGCTTTGCAAGCAACACCATAATTTATTTAGCTAAGCCTCCACTCATTCATGCGGCCACAGAACCTCGCCAGGTCATTTCGAGTTTATGCAGTCATAAATCAGTGCATTTACCATTAGATGGCGTGCACAAAAGGATTAGGTACGGTGTGAGGTTCTACACGTGTTGCGTTATGCTAATATGCCCCGTAAGCGCTTCCTATGTGCCCACTCCAATTATGGCTAAGTAGCTTAGCGCGTATCGTGTTTGATTCGTGTAAGCCGCGCCGGTGAATATAAATCCTGTCTTGTTGATGGACAATTTGAAATTAAATACTCGAGGTGTTGGTTTTGAACGGAAACTTCGCGAAGGGCGTCTATAACGTAAAACGATCATTAACTAGATAATAATATCTGTTGTAAAGGCGTCTGATCGACTTATAATTGGCACGTGACAAGTGTGGGCCGAAACTGGCGCAGTCCACTCGATCGTCTTGCAACACGAGCACTCAGGTACTCGGCACACGACAACACACGACAAGTAAATCCGTCTTGGCGACTAGCTTTACAAATTGTTCTTGTCAGCGGCGTGTCAGTGGGCCGCCGTCGAGAGGTTTGCCCCAAAACCTGGACGAGGGCCATTTGTCACCGGCTCACCGCTCACCAGCTCCTATTCAGAGCGGCGTGCGAGCGCCATTGTGCATCATCCCACTTGGCGACGTTCCCGCGGCGGTTAGCCTCACGCGTGACGGTGCTCTTAGATATCAGAATTACGGAATTACCCAATTGCTTCACGTCGAGCACATTGGGACAAAAAAAAACGAAGACTAATTCTCGTTTTGCAAAAGGCTTATACAAAAAGAAAACAAAATACTAATTCAAAAAATTAGCATGACCATTTTAGAGTAATTCGGCTGTGGTTAGGCTTCCAACTTCAGCATGGCTGATCGACTTACGCATACAATCATTGTATGCTAAAAAATTCAATGTTAATACGATAATGCTACTAAATCATCGTCGCACAATCGATTAGTTTTTTCCGCAATTAACTAATCTGTTAAAATGGTGCGAAATGACGTTTCTCATAGTAGTGATTTATTGGTCCGGGTCGCATTGTGCGTGGGCGCTTCCCACGTGCTATTAACTTATATTCCTACCGGACTAATTCCGAATTCAAACATTAACGGATTTGCATATTAAATGGCGTTTAGCGACATGGCGATTGTTACATCAATATGTAACTAAGTATCTAACCATATAAATGCGTGGTTCGTTTTTTGCTCGGTCTTAATTTGGCTGTTTCGACGTGGAACTAAATGTTTCTACTTCATCTAATTTGCAATGCCCGTCGAATTTGGTTAAACAAATTGTATATTTTAAACATGTCCGACGTAACAATGTTGAGTGATATAGGAAACGACGATAATGTTTATAATAAATAATCCGCACCGGAAAAAGAAGACGCCGCAAAACGTGAAACCATCAACAATAACTCGTCCGGCGAGATGTTCAGACGACGTCTTTCGTGCTTTGGGGTGTTTAAAAACCTTTTATGACAGCTGTAATAAGGAAGCATAAAGGTGATATAAAAGTCGCATTGTTTTGCGAGAATACGCGATGTAAAAAATCTTTACTGACGAAGCGAGCGACCTTGTTAAACGACACTTATACAAACATTACCGCGCCGCCATTGTCTACCGCGCTTACTGCGGCGGGCGTCTGCGCCTGCGCACACTCGCATTCCTGATTCCGCGCGGTGCAGCGGACCCGCGCCCGCGCCGCGCCGCCGCCGCCGCCGGCGCAACGCACCTGTGCAAATGAATATTTAACACCGACGTCACAAAAAAAAACCCTCTGAAAGTCAACGCGACCGCAATAACGAGCACAAAGAAAACGCACCGTCGTAAACAATTAACGAAATGCGATACAGAACCAATTAGAGCAACAGAAAAAGATCGAAAAGAGAAATCAGTTCCATTATTGACCGTTCGCGGAACCGAACAAAAACCGTTGTCGCAAAACGGTAGCTGCGAACGGTTCGCGGGCGTTTTCGGTTTATTTTCGTATAATGGCCGTGACCTCTTCACCGGGAGATATCATCGAGTGACCGGCGAGTCAGCGTGCGCCCGCGCCGCTCTCCCCTCTGTCGCTTTCTTCTGACCCGCTTTTCATAAACAATACTTCGGCAACGCCGCTCGCCTCGCCGAGACGCGAGAAAGTAGTCGATAACATGCAACAGCCGCCCGTATCAATTTAACCGAGTCGACGCACCGTACGCAAAATTGATACACAGGCCCTCTCGGCGGTGCCAGATTAGCCACGGAAAAGCGGCGTTCGAGCGCGATTCCACACTAATCCGCCATGAGATCTATTAACAGCAAACTATCGACACGACCGCTATTCCGAAACAGTCTACGCGTTAAGAATCAACTCGTGTGTCGCCATAAATTCGACGCACCAACGAACTAACTCTGACAAATTGTTTACCATAGCTAGCCGGAGGGGTGGCGCGCCGTAATAAGTGGATTTCGGGATGGGGAATGACGCAGCAGATGTTATGGTTCTAACAAACTGGAGCATCTGGCTCGGCGATCAGATTCCACTAAGCGACTAAACTAATAATAATTTCGAATGAAGTCTGTCAATGCGGCCAATACGTTAAACGGACGCGTCTCTTGGGATTTCTGTATCTGACAGTCACGACTATTTAAATGAATGCAAGAATAAATTTAACATGAGTGCAATGTCTGTTGGCACGTAATAGACACATGGTCAAGGGCATGATTCATGGTTTTTATAGTCGAAGGAAGGATGAGGTTAGTAAAAGTAAGTAGGCGGTGACTTAATTGAATGAGGATGTAGAAGATCTCAAACACAAAACAATGAAGCTCGTAAATCACGGTTTCCTCCGTATGACAGTGGCGTCCCACAGAAGCTTCGCGGTGGCAATCCCGCGCACTATCTAAATTGATGGTTTCCGGCGTACATTATAGCATAGTCGATCGCGCAGCTGTCTGCGTCCGCGACACACTTCATTTGGCGTTGCGCGTGCGCCCGTAGAAAGTGAGCTTTGTCATCGGCCGTGCTCGCCCAAAACCGAACGCACCGGCGCCGGAAAGGGATCGCTACAACGCCTTCTTGTCTAGAAAGACCAACACAAGGCACCATTGTATATGGAGACCGAAGTCTTACATTTCGCATGCCCGCTCTCGCTCACGCTTCGAATCGGTTGATCAGCTAGTCTCGCCCATTACTGAAATCCACGACGCACGGAAGACGAGTCCCGGATAGCAATTTGTCAAACATCTGATTGCTCAACTAGGAAATTTATAATCGAGCCATTTGGTTGCCATCATCGTCAATGTTTGCAATAATTTTACTGGCGTATAATCGAACGCAATTTCCGGGGACCATAATCATTTCCAAGCCATTAGTTTACCATGTTGGGTACTGTAGTCTGCGCCGCACATCGTTGAAGACTTCAGTTGCAATTAGGTTACGTGAAATATTAAGAAGGGCATATGTTCCGTGGAATACATTAGGAGCGTTGGTGGTCGAGTGGTTAAGGTATCCGACTCGTAAGCGAGTGGTACCGGTTTCGTATCCCACTGAGATCATGTACCAATGCAATGATTTTTTTCTAAGTTATGTACATCAGTTGAATGTTAACCGATGTTCTTACGGTGAGGAAAAACATCCTGATGAAACTTGCACATTCAGGCGGCTGAATGGGCAATCCTATCTAGTCAGGTTCCCCTGGTAGCAGAGGAGATATTTTTTTTTATGTTCCGTGGAATACATTCATGTCACGTAACGGAATGTGTCTAACGTTTTCGTTTCATTAGCCAGTTAAGTAGCATTTCAAACACAGTCAACGCGGACAAAACCGAACATATATTGTAGCCATCGCCGTGGCCTTTAAGACGCACAAGCTATAATTAGGCGGGAGTGATTTTTTGCGTCCCCACCAAATTGATTTACACCTATTCGACATCATTAATTCCTTGTCATTACAAGAGCCCGTATCGGCACCACCTGTGGGCGTAGTAACCAACTGAATTAATTTATTCATGTGGGCCGAATGAGGCGAAAACACTAGCTATCGGGTTACGGTTGTTAATCAAAGGTCCGCCGACGAGGAAGAGGAGACGTGGCGACAAAAAACAACAACGTGTGAGTGACGACGTCCACGCGGCGCGACTTTTAAAACTAGTCGGCAAGGACGTTGAACTTTCATCCACTAACACATCATCCATTACGGGGCGCGTCGAAAAGAGATCGGCACATTTTAATCGCGGTCCACAATGAGTCAGCAAAGTTCTCGGGAATCGGGACAGCCGTCAAAAATCGATTCGCGTGTGGAAACGATGGGGTGGGATGAGAAATTTTCTATCAACTAATTCTCAAATCGAGACTTTGGTGGACGAATAATGAATATAGTTAGACAAAACAATAATTAATTACACATCTGTATACAAAGTATCTTTAAGCGACCATTGCGAACAAGTACGAACCCGACGTTTCTCTATGGCACGGTCCAATAGATTGTGGTTGAAACAAAACGCGGCATCTTTACCTGTAACAAAACAAACAAACAAACAAACATTAGATATAGTACAAGCGCAAGCTCGGCTAAGAACAATGGACGGAGAAAGGCCAAAATAAAGGTCAGGGCTGTGAGTAGTCTTATTAAAGATTCATAGATGCATTCTCAATGCTGCGAAAGAAAACCTATAAATGCGCCTGGGAAGAAAACCTCGGTTGCGATTTCAGTGATTGTAAATTGAGGCAATAGAATTTATTTCAATAAAACTTTATTACACAGCCAGATGTATGATTCCGTAAATAAAGCTTTATTTATACCAGCCAAGAAGAACAATGCGAGTGCGAGAGAGAAATCACTTTAAAAAGACGATAAGAATTATAACAGAATATGAAAATGAGTTTCAATTTCACGATACGTAACTACATACTCGTTTAAGTAGATCATTCTAATTTTTCCGATTCAATGATGTATCACCATGATATTTTCTCAAAATTTTTCTAAAAAATTTGTAGGTACCTATGTACCTATACAATTTACACGGTTTTTTCTTTTTTATATAAACTAATAGATGATTCACAAGAAATGATATTTGATTCGTAAAAACATCACCTTGACTTGACTTTTGCAAATAACACGACAGGTTTCTTCTTCTTTAGAATATTACTTCGGTTTATTACTTGTACTTCAATGCAACCTTTTTATAATCTTTTAAATATATTATGTTGCTTTAGAGTTTAACCACTTTAGTTTTCATGATGTAGATGCAAACGCAAATGTTTGCTAGCTTGAAATTCATTTTAACACAAGCTTATACAATCTCGTTTTAAGGCACCAGACAACACCTTTCTATTCTTTGAATATAAAACTGCCTCATGAATCATAGGAGCAAAGAAAATGTTTTGGCCATTACTGCCAGCGGTCCCACAGGGCAGCAGGCTGCAAGCGCGGGGCGGTGCGCAAGAGTTCACGGTTTATGCTAATGCCGTCCGCGCATGCGCCTGACCACCCTCCAGTCGGCACGTCTCTCGGATGCATGCATTCATTACCTGCTATTCGTGCTGTCGCAAGCATCGCCGCCCTAAACTCGTGTTCGTGTTTCGCTAACGAAACACAGACAAAGAAATAACTTGGAAGCTCTCTGAGTCTGTGTCGAGCGCTACAGTTGCCAAGCTAGGCAAATGATAAGTACCGACCGGCAAGGATACGACTGCATAATTTTTATTTTATACCACAAAGGTGGCAAACGAGCTTATGGCCTGGCTATGGTAAGCATAATATTATGTATAAAACAATAGCTCTGTATCTGTCAGGCTATTACGTGATAATCATCGATTTTCAACTCACCAGCTACACCATCCACGCGATCAGTTATATGATTGCAACAACTGCTACCATTGTAAGGAAAATTTTGTATCCAGTCAATTTAGAAAAAGATGTAACATTTTTCAGCTTTTAGCGGACAGGAATCCTCGTAAAAGTAATAATACTATGAAATGTCGATCCGTGGCTCGGATGGGTAACTAAACTAACAAATTTTTAAAATATGAAAAACGATTGGAAGTAATGGGGGCTCCTCCTATTTAATGGACAGAAAGGCGAAGCAGAAAGCGTTTGACTGACTACCTCATAATAAAACTTATGCAGTGTCCCTACGATGTTCTTATAATGTCTTATTCTGTCTTACAGAACGGAATCTAATGTTAGTGTTTCTCGGTGGCGTTGTACCGAGTGCGCCGCGGCGGACGGCTCCGATTACCCGCGCCGGTGCGCACGCGCATGTTGCCCTTGGGCGCTACTGCACGTACTCTAAAACATACCATTAAACTCTTGAATGTGTTAACGAACAGATCCCAATTGGAAATTTTATTAATGCCACTAAACATATAATCGCTTAAATCACCAAGCCTGCAAAATATCTGTCTGCTTTATAGGCCGCAATAGCCGAGCAACGATCTCGACATTCCAGCTTGGACACGACCCGCGCCATAAACCGTACGAGCAGTTGTCATAAATTAAACCAATCTAATCCTGAAAGAGTAATAACATCTCGTCTATCCGCGCAAATAAGTCCGTCCAGTAATGCGGACTGATTGTAACGTATGGCGCGACGCGGCCGCGCGCCCGCCGGCCCTTAGCCTGACATTCCATCTCTGCGCCGGATTGAGCCGTCAGGAGAGGCGCGAGATTTATACCCGCGATACTGGGCGCCCTTCCGCCGACCTGATAAATAGCCCCTCTAATTATATTTACGCAGCGCCACTCGACGCGCTATAAATCCTAGAGGAATTCTGGAATAACACCGCGGCTCGGCCCGTTCGCAGCGAGCGCATCGGCTCGATCCTCCCGAGTCGTAAGATCCATCACCGCTGACACTTGTATTAGTTCCAAATTAGGTATCGAGCGATAAAAGCTAACACGACACATTACCCTTTATTTGTTACAGTTTCAGAGTCCGACATCAATCAAGATTGTTTCCGACGTCGCTGCGTATTTATAAACATGGAGGATGCACGTGGCGTGGTGCCCTAGGTCCTGGCGGAGCCGGTGGACGAAAATACTCCGGAAACGTACAATTAAACAAGACGCTTATGATCGGCCCAGTCAGTGAACTCCGCTCAAGGTTAGGGAAGGGAGCGTAAACATTCTCTACGAACCGCATCCATCATCACATCACCAGTGCAAACAGTGTTGCCGCCACGTCAATATTAGCTCGCACTCTGCGGCAGCGGGCGCGCCGACCGCGACTGCGGCCAGATAAGTGATGATAACACTATTCGCAACGTCAACACATACCTAACATACACTCGAGTGCAAAATCAGGTAATGTTCAGGGCTCCACGAATCATTGCTGTCGCTGTCATAATTGTTTTCGCATCTTATTTGGTCTCGCCATACGATAATTGAAAGTTGACACGCCTTTTGTATTGCGGCGTACCACGCACTGCAATCTCGTAAGGACCCATCCGAATTTCTCCATATTGCGGGGAGGCCCGTGACCACATTAAACATTACATCACATTACAGGGCTTATAGTTTGTGATTCAACTTCTGATTAAGCACGCGATGATTTGGCACACGGGACCATCCCCGGTTCCAATTACTGAATAATTGAATAATTATGTAGGTAGATGTACGTAAACAAAACTTGAACATTAACGATATACCATTACATGTAGCTGAAGTCAATGCCACACGAAAGTAAAAAGTAAACTTAGGGCCTGCAAGATAAAGATAGGTCAAGCATCATCTGATACAACATTCCGCCGATGTATTTTAAAATTAGTCGGCGACAGAAAACTGATAAAAGATCTAATCTCAAACGCATACTCAGCATAGTCACTGCTGATATATTGTCATCACGAGACGGGGTCGCCGACGTGCCGATGGTATCGCGGGCGACTCGCCTTCTATCCCAGCCATCCCGACGGAGAATCTGCCAACGAACTCGGACTTAGAGATATGTTGGACAGATCCTAAAACCAATATTAGCTAAGGTAGATACGATAAAAATACAAATCAATCCAATTAAATCCTCGATAATCTGCATCGTAAGCATGTTGATTGTAGGTACAAGTACCTAGTTTCTTACTGGAATTGTAATTAGGTGTCTCGAGGTGGCTGGTACCTATTGCCGCCCATATCTAGACGCCGAAGGTCGGCCAGACTTTCGCTACGCGACGCGGTGGCCACATTATGCGACCGGCCCAACTCGACTGTCGGAAAATCTAGTCGCCTACACGAGCGTACGCGGCTTCGCACCTCGCCTATCACAAAGATCGAGCGGATGCATTACCATAGAAACAATCCAACGTCAACACAGGAGCCGTGTTGACATTGGCCCACAACGTTTACTTTTGTTACGATATCAAAAGCCCGCATTCCAGCGCTTGTTTTGTTAAATGAGAGGGCGATTGTTCTCGAGCGGCGCGCGGCGCCCACGTGCGGCGGCGGCGGTGTCGCGCGGTTGCACAACCTGCGCCCGCGCCGTTGGCCGGCCTTGCCCGCGGAGGGCGCAAGCATCGTCCGGGCTGGGATGACCGCGGAACGTGGGTTCAAAGTTTGAGGAAACACTCATGAATATTGCAAACGTATTTTCCCGTATACTCCTCTAATCATAATTAACCAAGAATACGGGAATCGACAACATCTCAGGTGCAGGGTTGACGTGTTAGATAACATATCACCGCGCCGGGCGACGCAGGGACGCGGCCTCGGCGCGACGCGCGGTTGAGATCGGGTTTCGTTCCGCAAACCCGAGATAGCTGCCGCACGCAGACAAGCCGCATACCTACTTGTAAACTAACCGACAGACTTATTCATCCTTTAGTCTTATTTGAATAAGAAATGCGAGGTCAAGTTTACTGTTAATTGATTAAGTTTCCTGTGCTATAAACGGATACATTCCGACAGTAGTAGTCATACGTTGGAATAAGCGGATCGGCCAACGGGTCGCTACGGCTAAAAACAGAGTTCTAATATCGACACTCGATCTAAAATAGTCTGGTGACAAACGAAACCGAAAGTTATGCGTGATGCAACGGTCCCGAATTTAGCCGATGCATCGGGCATCGGCCGGCAGGCACGCGGCCGCGGCACCGCGGGGCGCGCCAAGCCGCTGGCATTTCGCGCTAATGACACGAATAAGATATTAGCACGGATAGGCCGCGCCCGACGCCGAGCTTCAGGTATTCGGGCCGAGCGGCCCGTCCGAATTAACCGTCGACCGCTTGCTCTTGAAGTTATTAATCGCATGCAACCGAACACCGGGCAACTGCAGTTACGCAAGCAACGTTTCAATTCAGTTGTCTCCTAGAAGCTGGTCATGCGATAGTGTTTAGATACACCAGGGCGGCATGCATGTGCAGCGGGGTGGCGGCGGCGAGCGGCGGGCGGCGGTGACACGGGCGCGGGTCGGAGGTCCGGCCGCATTCCGCCGCCGCATGAAAGTGAAACCGCTTCGGCGACCAACCGCCCGCCGCTCAGCTGTAGAAAGTCCACGATTACATCTCGGCAGCGCCGGCGACGCCGGACGAGCAAAAACTGCTATCTCTTAAGCGCCGCACCGGGCTCCCGGGAAACGAGCCGCCCCAGGCGACGTCGCGTGGAGAAATTGCCAATATCTGCGAGCTAAACGATTCCTTTCATTTACTTAAACGCCACCTGGTTGAACGTTGAATTTCACTTAAACTAGCCGTAACCGGCTGACCTGGGGCGGTGTTCAGTACACCAAACAAATTGGCTTGTCCGATAGTCACTTCACTATTATTTAACCCGGCATGGTTAGATTTATAGGAAAAGATCTTGCTAACCAAACTCCCAAATCAAATCCGAAATTATAATACAAGTAGTACCTACATAGTTCTAGAAATCAACATCACAGGAAGCAAATTACTCAGAGAGCATTAACTTAGGAGTCATGATTCAGGTTTAGATGAATTTATACTATATTCAGGTTCTTTTTTTATAAAAAATATTAAATATTAAATACCTATTTTACTGTTAGTCATTCATTAACATAACTAGATTTTATGTGTGGTGAATAACGCGAGATGTTCTATTGAAATTACAAGATGGCAAAGTTATGTTCGGTTATAAATACCTATATTATGCATTAAGCGTAGAGTTCAATGATGACACATTGCCGGCATCGAATTGTTATCAAATGAATTGGTAATACTGAACTGACCACACACGCTTGACCAATAATAACTCTCATCTAGCTTGACGAATGTTATACTAAATCTAATCCAATTGGATTTTAAGTAGATAAGCTCAGCCTTGTGCAATATTATATCGTTACGAGCATTATCACCCCGGTCGATCCACCCCATATTTATCCATATACACTCATATATATTTCTGGCGTTACAGATCAGACTTTAACTTCATAAAAACTTATGGGAAAGCAGTCCGCAAGCTTATTTACACTCGACAAACTAAACTGGAACGTATTGCTCATAAAATAAGGGTCATCGAATACGATATAATATTGGAAGGTTAAAGTTTTTAAAGTTAAAGACTGATTTGAAACGCCAGAAATGCATGAACGTATATGGAAAATTATGGATGGACCGATAGTTATAAATGCTTCTAAGTGTTTATTCATACGGTCCTTACACGCGTCTAGGTATATTATGTTGACCATGAGAAAGAACAACGTAATTAAAAACACATGGAAAGTAACTGTGCCATTACTTATTTCTCACCAAACGTGGAAATGGCGCAAAAAGAGCGAACTGGTTTATGTTTATGTTCGAAAATTTGCGGAAACTTGCAGTCGTAACTGTCACAATACGACCTAGCAAGCGATGGAATTGATTGGTATCGAGTGAAACCAGCCAAGAACCAGTTCCGTTGAGGTCTTTAAGGGGGAAGGGGTAGAGGAGACGCAAGGGGAGGCGCTTCAAAATAGCACAGATCGCACAAAAAGCGCAATTAGCCGCCGATCAGACGACATCGACCGATAATGCCGGCTGGCTGTTCAATCGACGACCTTGCACGTCACAGCGGCGCGCGCGCATGGAAAGATACAACTGTACATCATGCGGTGTAATAATGTCGTGTGCGCAGAATTAGTTATAAACAATGACAAGTCAAACTGGTCCCCCTGATCCGCTGTGTTGACAGAGTTCATTGGAATGCCATTGTGTTGTTGGGATGTAGTGTAAGTTACACTTTGCAACATATGACTTTTATGTCAGTAGTTCTTATCAAAAGGAAAGGATTTCTTTTAAGTTTTCATAAGTCAATGGCCGTTGTACAAACAATTTAAAAATTTTGGAAACTTGATGTTTTTAAAACAATGTGAAACAATTTACTACTTTAAAAAAATATTCCATCACTATTTTGTGTATTACCATCACTACGTAAAATTCATACTGTTCTAATGTACATTCAATAATAATAAAGTTGATTTCTACTGGTTTCATATATTTATTTCAATTTGGTAATCTTTATGATTTATCTACTAAGCAACTGCAGGATCCTACATATAAATGGATCCAGCTGGATTGAAATTGGTCAGTCCTGCAAATACCAAGATTGAAATGATCATGTAGTATTCCATTCCCTAAACACAACATATACTAATGTTTGCATTTAACTGGAAGACACTATTACAACAAACAACAATTATGTACTTTTCAGCCCTGAAATTTATAACAATATATCATACCAGGGAACCGCCCTCGCTTCACATGGCTTTTACTATAATTCATTATAAACTTCCCGGAATAAATTCTCTACCGATGGTGAAAACCACATCAAAATAAGTTGTGTGGTTTAGGAGCAGTTAGTGGAAATACATATGGACACAGAAAGTGACTTTAATTAAAAATACTAAATACTATTTTTTTGCAAATAACCTAGTTACCTTGTTTGTTATACTAAGTATATGGTCTGTTTATACCAAGAGCGTAAATAAGTAAGTTAATAATTGTATTTAAAAACTTTTTTATTTAGTTCACTGTGGAGCACATGAAAAACTCTTCATGGGTTAGGAATTTTAATATTATTTTACTAGTCCAAGTACAATAAAATTTATTCTGTGGCTAAGTTCTTACTCCATACATACCTACACCAATTGTGTATGTTTGAACAATGCTGTAACCTTACGTGTCCAGGCAGTGTGCGTGTGTGAACAGATTGTGCAGTGTGAACGGTATAGTACCTACAGTAATTTTTGTCACATATATGGTACTTTTTTTATTAGGTGAGGTGCAAAATGCAAATCATTAGGTTACACATACTTACTGTAATTTTTTATTGTTTTATTTTTTAGGGACAGGTAGTAGTTGTGTACTTTCATTAAAATAATTTTTCTTAAATAAATTAACAGTATACAGCGAATGGCACTATACAAAGATAAATATGAGTAGCTGGTTCATTGTTTTAAATTAATACTTTTCTTTATCAGCGGCATTATGCTATCAGTATAATACTTGTAAAACTTTTATTCAAGGCATGTATGAGCAAACAACAGTATTTTATCTAATATTATCTATATCAGGCAGCTACACCTCATCACTCATGATTATCTAGCGAGAAGGTGATGATAGATAAGGGCTACAAGTTGAAAAATTTTAAAATGGAAGATTTAAGTAAGTGTGAATATTACATAAATTACATGTAAAATGAGCATGACTTATTAATTAATTTACACCAACTGATATTGATTCGATAGGTAAGTACTGTTTATTATAAAAGGAGTATGTTTATAAACCAAGGTTACTGTAATGTAACTGTGTTGTGTATGAAGGAAATAAAAAAAAAGATTATCTTTATCTGGTTTCACATTGCCTAGGTACCTATTGAAATTGAATTAAATATTGTTTTTTTTATTTTATTCTAATTTATCTTATTTTATTCGAATTCTGTTATGATATTTTTTTCTATAAGAGTTTTGGTAGGCAATGGGGTATTAATTATTATGCCTATAAATTTATAGAATTTACAGGAAGTACCTAACTACTTCTGGATGTATTTTATACAGGCAAATAACCGACACAGTTGAAACACTCTCTGCCTTATCATGATATTCTATTGACAAGTAGATAGGTCTCTAACCTTGCGAATGGAGTCTGCTCGACGTGGTAGACGTCGGTGATGGGATCCGAGCGCATGATGCTGCGGAGCCGCTCCTCGCCCAGCTCAAGCAGGCCATCGTTCGCCGTCTTGAAGTCACCTCTGCTCAATTCACTCAACATATTCATTTTCAACGTGTAGACGACTAACGACCGAGCCGAAATGACGATTATTATGCTTCAAAGTGTCACTAAAACGATTCACTATAGTCCTTACACGCAAATAATACACTTATTTACGAAATAGAGGCATCAATTAGATCACATGAAACATTTCAATGCCTCAGGTTTCTCAAAAGGTAACAGAGTGCTCTCCCTTGTCATTGCGAGAAGCGGTTACGATTTCTTTCAAACGCGGCACTGTATTTCGACACGTAAATAACAACCATTTGTATCACTTCATCATATTTTATAATGAAAAGCAATAATTTTGTTTGTTTACACACGCGTTTCGACAAAACTTAAAATTGACAATCGCGGCGGAACAGCAGCGCATCGAACGAGTCGATCGCACTTCGCCGTACACGTTTCTGCCGGTTTGTAGCACTCGCAAGCTAGCAGCGCTGCGCTGGCCTGCGCAACGGACTCGCCCGAACCAGCCAACACGATTCAAATTCCGAATCCGGCGAATGCCGTTTTCCGTTGTTCTAAGTTTGAAAGTTGCACAGCAAGGCCATGTGTCAACATCACAAAGTTGACTTGCCATAACTTAACATAGTTCACTAAGAAATCACTAGATGTCACTCTAACTATAATTTAGTAAACCTTGTTTATGACTGTTTGTGAACTTTTTTTTGTCACAGTAAAGGAAAGTTTTCACAATATTTATGTTACATTTATTCTTCGAAGTTTATTGTTTTATTTAACGCAGTTTGAAATCAAAATACGCGTATACTTACTTACAGCGACACCTATCCGATGGCGAATGATAGAGCTCAATATACAGCTGTCGTGACTTTACATGGTATGGTAATCAACGTAACGAATGACAACGAAGTAACTAGATGGCGCTATAAATCTTTTATAAATGTAAAATTATTATTTTGGTTACATTTGATTGAAATACACAAGTATGCAGGTATTATCTATATATTTCCAACTGAATTGTGTAGGTACACAAAATGCATTTTGATGGTTGTAATATTAGGCTGCTTGGCAATTTTGCCTTTGCTGGCGCGGTATTTAATTTAATTTTCCGCGCCTGCGAAGTTTTTTACAAACTTCAGGCCCGCCTTTTTTGTTACCCCTAACTTGTTGATTAAAAATAATACATTCCTCGAAGACCGTCGGTAGCCGGGCGGTTGACTATCCTTGTAAGCTCGTAAACGAGAGGTACCGGGTTCTAACCGATGCTCTTATGGTGAGGGAAAAACATCGTGATGAAACATGCAAATTCAGGCAACTAAATTTGTAACCATGATCTAATCTGGTCAGGTTCCCCTGGTAACGAATTTCAAATGGGCAAATAAGAAACTGTAGATAAGTTATATTTTATTATTTTATTAAATATGTCAACTTAGCTTGGCACCATATGATTTGGTAATTTGTTTTAAAAATATATCTTGTAATATTTCATTTCTTCTTATTCTGTTCCCAGGTTCCTTTTATGAAGCTTCCAAGCGTGGCGGCGCCCGGCACGGCGTACTTATTGAAGAACGACTCTTGTTTCAGGCGCGCCAGCCATTCGATCACTTTCGGGTACCTAGAAAAAAATTAGAGTAATGTAATCGTTCATAAAAAAAGTAATGCAATTGGTACCTATAAAATATCGTCCATTCCATTGAACACATCGTAAGACCAAACAATCGAAAGGTGGAGTAAAGGTCCTAAAAGATTACGCGTAGGTCACTGGCGTAGGTATTTATTTGATTATTTGCCGTATTATATCTATCAAACATGAGATGGCAAGGTATTAAAACTGCCACACATCTTTCAAGACAATAATATTCGCTGTGTGTGGGCTGTAGGTACCTATTCATATTATAAGTATGTAAACATAAATTGCTTATGTAGGTAGGTACCGATGACAAGATGTTTTTGTATCTCTATAAATAAATATTTATTTATTCAGTTTATACAGCTACACTCTATGGAAAGGATAGGTACTCTTTTTATATTACCCGATTGCACGACACAAAGGAGGGTAATGCGTTTAACAGCCTATGTATATTTGGATTGTTCCTTTATGGCACTCTAGAGACCAAACGTTTGGGCCGATTTTGAATCTCGTAGCCACAAATGATTTTTTTTTCTAAAAGTAGTACACTTTTAGAAAAAAAAATCTTTTGTGGCTACTGCCACATACAGGGTATAACAGGAAAAATAGCAGGATCTAGCTTGCGGAACGAGATAGTCGAATAATATCAGAGTTTCGGACTGACCGCCGCCGGTAAAAACCGCTAGGTACAGCCAGTTTCATCGTGTACGAAACCCCCCGTAGGTACCTACCTGGTAAATGTATGCTGGGGGGTACGATCACTCTGCAGCTTACTATACTATATTAACTTCAATTAAAAGAAAGATCACTCCAGCATTAAAACACCAGTTATCTTTCTCACTCTCCTTAATCCTTCACCACTCGGCGAGACTGATCATATGATCACAACGTCAAAGTCACAATCATGAAGTCTGTGACACTTACTTAACAGCTTTTACAGGATACACGCTGTCTAAAGCGAGTACTGAGGTCCCAAGGGCCAGGTCGGCGATGGTCAGCCTGTCGCCAGCGACAAACACGTTCCTCGAGAGGTAGTCGTTCACGATCTCGTACGAGTCGTCTATCTGCTTCGCGACCTCAGGCTTGAGATGGTCCACGCCTTCGAAAAGGGCTGGCAGCTGCAACAATTCTTTTTTTAAATACCCGTCAAATATGGCCGACGAGATAGGCGGACTTTTTCGGACGGAAGCGAAACTGTAGGAAGGCCTATGTTCAGCCCAGTGGACGTCCTTCAAACAAGATAATATATGATGATGATGATGAAAAATCTACCTATATGCATTCGTCGTACCGTACGTTACGGCTGTGTAATGCTTTTGAAGTTTGCAATTGAAACGTTCGTCCACGCAGAATCACCTGTAGTGTATGAAAGCATAGGTGAAAGATAAACAGACACAATTTTCTTCTTAGCATCAGTATTATGGGTGTTTGTTACTCACGGCAACCAACTTGACTTTGATGAAGACGACCCCAGTGTCAAAGTACATGACTTGGTCGACCAACGCCCTAGCCTTGATGTCGCTGGGGTAGAGCCGCTCCTTGTGCTGCTGGCCGTACTTCTCCAGCAGGTAGCTCATGATGGTGTGGCTGTGGTGAAGTTTTTTCTTTAATAGCAAAACTGTACAGAGCCCAGAGCATAATGAAGGTGGGAAAACGTGGAGGACACGAAAAATATACTTCATTTTTTTTAATAATAAGTGCTTGGTCAAATTCACACAGCGCCATCTAGCCTCAAAGTAAGCAAAGCTTGTGTTATGGGTGTTAGATAACTGATAAACTACTTTTTTAACTTTTTTTTAATACACCCTTAGGCATACTACACGCAGACCCGTTACAGAAATTAAAATTCACCATTTCAATTTCGGGAGTCGAACCCAGGAGCTCTGCGTGGCGACCCGCATGTTAACCAACTGAACCACTCAGGTCGTCATTTTACATGAGATACTTCCATATAATTATTGTTAAATATTGTAGGTGCTTAGTTTTAAATAAAAGCACTTTTTCCGTTACCTTTCTGGCAGATTAAATTCTCCATCTTGTATCACAGGTAAAGTGCCCATGGGATTTAACTGTAACAACAATGTACAACAGTAAACAGATATAAGAGGTTATATATGCCCCCAATTCGGCAAGGTCATACCTACCTACCCCTAAACCCAATAGGTAGGTATTCGAGGTAGGTATATGTGTATTAGTATACACACTTTCTAATAAATATAGCAAAATTGAAAAGATCATTATGAACTAACTATACAAATAAAGCAATAAATAAGGCAAAGTAATCCTCTCATCACCATAAGCACAGACCATAACGATCCCACGAAAGGGGAGGTTATTGCTATAATCTCCACGCTTGGCAGGCGGGTTAGAGATCGCAGTGTTATAAATGAAACAAAAGACTAGAAAACGCTGCTGCCCATTTTCCAGCCTACTATGGAGACTCTAGAAATTTTGCCTTGAAAATATTAGTCGCCTAGTACGATACCCGCGAGTGCAAGGGGTTGGTCCTATTCTACTCTGCGGGATACCACACGGCCTCGGATGTAGGTAATAAATACCTGGTAACTATTTATTTACCTTCAACATTTTCGGGCTTTTGTGTTCCAAATTCAGGAAATCCAAAACTTTATAATCCACATCTATTCCCAGGATATCAGCCAGCATCCTCACCGCCCAAGTAGGAGGGCTGCTGTCAATTCCCCATAATGTGATGCGCGGTGCCATAGCTGAAACCTGAAAATGATAATAATATTATTATTATTTATTATTTAACAGTTTATTGCACACAGTAAAATACAATATTTAACAGATTTTATTTATTTATTTATTGGCTAATTGAATCTACCGGAGACCCACGTGCTGGCGCTTACCTCGGTCAGCATATAAGTCTGACAATTCAGAGAGGTAACGCTGCCAGCCCTATGGGGACACTTCCGCAAGGCAGCGATTTAGAGACTATTTTTTATTTGTAATTTTTTTTTAAATTTGTGTACCATTTCTAATTAGTTTTAAGTGTATATAACAACAGTGTGTATAAATAACACTATGTTTAACTAAGTATGAAGAAAAATGTACAAAAGTATCCTGAACTACTTACGATATCAAATATACTCAAATGCTGCGAACGTGTGTTGTTCGTAAGTCGTATTCCAAAATACTGCTCAGTAGGCCGACGATGTTATCATATTACCTAATAATACTGGCCAGTCATATCCCTATCGGAGAATAACAACGCTTTTATCTCGTAATTCGAACAGTCACGTTTACCTTTCCGTTTAATGTTGCAGAATCATCGCAAAAAGCGGCATTTCGCGAAAATACTATAAAGAAGAGAAATATCGGATATCTAGTTCGAAATTAACATAATTGTTGTACCTACTGTACTAACTTTATTTGGTACATTCTAGTAGCCTGACCCCCGGCCCCGGCTTGAAGCTGGCGGCTTCACACGGCTACCTGGATCTGCATTGGATCACCTGCTGCCTGCCTGCAATTGTTACAGGCTGAAAGTAATCGAGCGCCAACGCAGTAGGGTTCATTTTATACGGCGCTCACCTACCATGAATTTTTCTTCGTTCTCGTTGGCCTAGACGAGACGAGATATGTTAAATTAAACTTTGTCCTTCCCACCGCATAAAATATAGATAGATAATCAAAGGTCACGCACGCTTTATAGAGTTTATTGTTGATTACTCTGTGAACTGTTTGCAAGAAAAATACGATGTTTTGTTGTAAATAATCTTTATTTTATTATTGGAGTTTTTCAATACGCCTATGCCGATGCTCGAGGCTCTGCAGCTTAGCCTCAATCAATTGTGGGTCACAAATTATCTTTTATGCACGATTTTCCACCGAATCTAAAGCGGCCAGTTGGTATTTGGCTGATCCATCCCAGAGATGGCAGCAGTACTCCATGCATGATCGGATTTGTGCTTGATATAGCTGAAGCAACTGCTTTGAAGTGAAGTACCGCCTGACCTTCGAGAGGATTGATCCACGACATAAGGATGAAGCGCTCGCCCGGATTGCGTTTCCCGATGGCGGAAAGGGGCCGGCGGAATGAGGTCGTGCAACTGTTTCGCACACTCTCCGAAATGCAACCTGTAGAAGACCGACAGACACGCAACTCGAGTTAGCTGGAGTTAGTAAATCGAGTTAAAAACATCACTAGTCTTGTCACTTACCACTTACCACTATATTTACATAGTTCATAGTTTGTGCTTGTCACTCTGTGCGCACCCCATCCCCATGGGGTGTCGTACAGGTGCTCCCAGGGGGTGTCTAGCACGTAGGCGCCTTTTTGGCGAGTCGTGCATAACCAGTCGGGCCAGCCGGCTGATACTCATGAGAGTTCACCTCCTCCCTCCCAATCACTACCGGAGGGTGCCCATTTCATTTGGGGTGGCGCAAAAAAAAAAAAATGGTTCCAGACAGCTGTCAACAGGGTTGCCTGATTGGGGTTTTTTCCCCATTTTGGGGAAATTTCGAGATATATGAGGAAATTTTTTAATGTAGTTTTCATACAAATGTATCAATTTGGGAAAAATAAATTAAGCACTGGGGAAATTTTTAAAGAGCTTTTTATACAAATGTATCGATTAAGGGAAAATTTAATTGATAACTGGGGCAATTTTTAAATACCTATCTGGCAACCCTGGCTGTCAAAAACATTGCGTGCGTGCGTTTGTTGTTGTCTTGTTGGGCTTAGTATTTTTAAATAAACATTCCTAAGTACATTTACTGCATTCTCTGTCTGTGATAATATCTTACTTAGCTTACAGTTGGGAAGGAAATAATTTTAATTTGTAAGACCAAAGTTTCGTAAAATATGTGGTAAAAGATAACCCTATTGCACGGCGTGTATGTTAGAAGCTTAGAGGTTCCACGATATAAATATCGTAAATTTAAAATAATGGAGATGTAAGTACTATTATTCAATGTAATATAAATATATGAAAAATAATCTTTGCGTTTATGTCCCGGTTGTGCTCTCGCGCGCGAATGCTCGGGGTTCGCCTTGGCCATGATTCAAGATTTGACTGATCAGGTAATTACAGTGTAGCGACTGCCATCTGACCTCCGTGACCCTTTTGGCAGGGGAACCTGACAAAATTGAATTGCAGGTTTCCGTGATCCATGGTTACACATTCAGTTGCTGAAATGTGCATGTTTCATCACAATGTTTTCCCTCACCGTAAGAGCATCAACTAACATTGGTACATGGCGGCAGAGGGATTCGTACCCAGGACCACCTGCTTACGAGTTGGACCGTCTCATTACTAGGCCACCTACGCTCTAATATAAATATAAAGAAATTTACGTTTATTTCAGAATTCACAATTTTATTACGTATAGTGCTAGCACCAAGTTAACCATGTAGCTAAATGTTCTTGACCATAGCCCTATTTTAGCTGGCAAGTACCAGATAAATAGATCATCATAATAATTCGAGCTGTCAATCCCAGCTTCTGGCAGAATCCGCTTTCATGCTTTTTGTGATAAAATATCTAAATATTTTTAAAGAGGTTCTATGCTACAACTCGATAAAAGACCTGACCGGGTGGTTTGAAAGTAACTGTTGGACATAATGTCAACATACAATTCATTCATTTCTTTAGGTTTTGTATAACAGATAGACAGTATCACATTTACATTGCCACTGATGACTTAGCGGGTAGGTATATGTCATGTCTGACTCTACTGATCAAAACTGAATCTGGGTCTTTGTGTTGTAAATATATATGTCGCAGCCATCTGGTTAAATCAGCCATTTAATGAGTCAGCTGGCCTGTTAATTAAATGCCGGCATTCAATTGAATACCTAGGCCGATCAGTGATAGAACTATCAACACTCAACTAGTTGGCTTATGGTAAGCCAGCCCTTTGGAGATGGCTGACGTAAACTCAGGCAGGTGATTTAAATTTAGTTAAAATTTTATCCACTGCGGCACTGGTACTAATTAAAACAAATTTAGCGTCAGACAACTCGCACAGCAAGCAATGTTTTATATTTTTATCGTTTTAACTAAATTTGTACTGTGGTAAAAAGTGTGGTACCTGCATGTTTTTAAGTAAGAATTAAGATAACTTAATTAGTTCATTTTCTTTGCACATTTATAATTGTTGCAAAAAGTTAAAAGTTTTTTTTGTGGTAAATACTATAAACATAGGTACTCGCAAAACAATTAATCATATACTTATTGAATTTGTTGCCGCTAATAATTTCTTTATAAATTAAAGTCATCTTTAGTACTTTTTTATCATAAGCAAGGTTATCATTTAAGTTACGAACTAGTGGTCACTGTAACCAAACATCTATATCCCCTTTAACAAAACGTCTAAATTACATAATTAAATAGCTGATTTCATAAATAAATAGCTGAACGTTACATTCAACTAATTGTCTAGTTGTCGTTTAGCCATTCAATTGACTGCCGGCATTTGATAAACGGACTAGCCTTTTAATTAAATGGCTGATTTAACCAGTTGGCTGCGACAAATATAATGTACAAATCTGGTCCAATATAGAAGACATTCATTATTATAGTCAATTTTGATGTCTAGATAAAATATCGTTTAAGCTGATAATCTCTTTTGTAGCACCAAACCCATGTATTCATTATTATAGTCAATTTTGATGTCTAGATAAAATATCGTTTAAGCTGATAATCTCTTTTGTAGCACCAAACCCATGTATTCATTATTATAGTCAATTTTGATAGTCTAGATAAAATATTGTTTAAGCTGATAATCTGTTTTCTAGCACCAAACCCAACGCAGCATTCCTGTGCAACTTTGAAGTGATGCAGATGTTGCAACAACTCAAAGACAACACTCAGAAGAAACATAAACGAGAAGGTTCCCTTGCCACTGTCACTTATGAGGTAAGGCTGAAGAATATTGTAGTTACCATAATTATGTCTTAAGGCCTTGTCCAGAATAGGAAAAGGACCATGTCCAGTAACCATTGGGAGTTGCATTTTTGTTAGTTTAGCATCAGCAGCAGCAGAGATGCACTGTACTGACTTGACGGTTGGCGTACTCTCCCTGGACCACACCCCTCGGGTGCACACAATTCTTCCTGGTACTTTGTAGTGGCTGGTTACAGCAAGACAGCCACCCCAGGGCCCATGATACTACTGCCCACACCACACAGTATATGTTTACATCCATGAAAAATTTATCTAAATCATTCTGATATAAAGTACTACTCTTGGCCAAAATGTCCAAAATTTTGTTCTCTCGCCACGCTCACTCATTCTGCAATGGGCAAGAATTAAAAATTCTCATTTTGTTCAAATAAATTGGCATTGGGTTAAATTTCTTTGATTTCGAGACATTCGTATGCGTATAGCGTTTCGTCATCAGCAAGAACGAAATGTATAACTTACCTTATAATCTTATTCATAAAACCTCTCTCTTCCGTTGGTCGGCTGGAAGATATTTCTTTAGAAATAAGCTGTACCTGTTGTGATCTTATCTGTATGTCAATTTTGTATACTATTTATTGTACACAATAAATGTTAAATAAATAAAAAGTTAATCATGGCGTTAATGTCCGGATTGTGGCAAATCCAGGATTTGGCAGAACAGATAATTACAGTGGAGCGACTGCCATCTGACCTCCGTGACTCTATTACCAGGGGAACATTTTTTATCTAAAATAGGTTTAATAAACATCAAATAACTCTTATGAATAAGACCATTCATATGAATCCTTTGTTTTCTTACTTACTTAATTGATAAAATTCAGTCATCTCAATTCACATTGGTATTATTAACAATACTGTTTTAAAATATTTCAGACAGTTCACTATCTTCAGGACACAGACTGCAAAAATCAAAACTCACAGTCTATACAGAAGTTTCTAGACGCAATAAAAAAGTTTAAATTGACTAAAACAGAGAAGCTAATGATGGTCAACACGCCTCCACAAACGGAATTGGAGATTCAGCTTGTAAGTATTTGACCTAATCTTTTCTACTAAAGCTCATCCGTGTTAAAAACAAGTTCTAAAAATGAGAAATAATTTTTCATAGCAATCTTTTATCGCGCGTTCTGTATGATCAGCCAGAGTACTTGTCAAGACTAATTAAACGAGCCCAAACTCGATGGGTAGTTGAGGAGTTCCTAAGGCCACCTTCCGTCACCACCATCAGATCAGCTCGATGGTATCATAGCATTGTATAGTCACAGAGTTTACATAAGTATCTATGTAAAATTGCAGCTTAATCGGAAACCGGGAAGTTGGTCAAATTTAACTTGCATAATTTTGTTATACACAAACGTTTTTTATTCATATAAACATATTTTAAAAGTAAATAAGCAAGTAAAATAGTAAGGTTATTGTTATGTCGGTTGCGTTTTAAGCAGTCAAATAATTCGGGACTTTATTATTTTTCCAGATTGTTCAAGAGAGTGAAGAAAGGCTGTCTGAAGAAGACGTTAGTGCTATAATACGAATAGTAAATGAGTTTTTATTAACAGATGATAACTAATATATAAATTATATATTAAGACTGAAAAATAACTTATAATAAAACTGATGAAAATACTATAGTGCAACATGATTATGTAGAACTCAGAACGGCATACCAAATCATCGTTTGCTAAAAAAATGTTTGAAATCAGCAATATTCTCGTTTATTTTTGATGTGTAACAATCTCCAGTGTCCAACCAAAGAGCTCGCACAAACAATGGGTTGGCAAAGCATCAGCTAGACAGCAATGTCAAACCCACATCGCGCTAACGGAGTGCTCACTCTACAACGAAGTGTCCATTGGCCTACGGTTCCTTGGCCACAGCAACAGCCAAAGTGGTGATCCCGTGTGAACCTAAGGACGAGCTTCAATCAGCATCACAGAGCAGTAGCGCATTGTCACTTTACATCTTCTTGACCGTAGTTTGCACGGACGCGTGCGTCCTGGTCGGTCTCTTGCGGCCTCCGTCACCCAGTCTTCCCTCAGCGTAGACCTGGGGATAGGCAGAGGCACGGCTCACTAGGCAAACAAGTACGGCTACGACGATGAGAGCACTTCCACTCCACTTCTCGGTCGGTATCGACCTCCAATCTCCGGGGGGAGTATTTACTGTAGCAATCTTCATAATACAAGGAGCTCGCACAAACAACAATGTGGCAAAACATCAGTGTGACACCAAATGTCAAACTTGCCTATATGGCGCTTACGGAGTGTCCATTGGTCTTCGTCTGGCCACAACAGCTCGGCCTGGCGGGTAATTTACCGTTTTCCATCTCCACCGTCATTGCCAACATTGGCAGCTGCATTCTTTCCATCCCCTTATTCATGGTCATACCTACTGGGAACGTACCCATCAATCACCGCCAATATACCTTCAAATACGTAAGCTTTAAGCTTAATGTGTTACTTTATCATGCCAACTAAGAGAGCGGCTGTCGTAAAAGGCTACGACATTCGTATGTCGTAGAGACAGACCATCTATAAAGGGAGAAAGCACAGCATAATTATCTATTAAATACTGGTTTTCACCGCTACGATCTCCAACCCAGTGCCATTATGGCAGTCTTCCATTTGCGTGGAGGAGGCTCATAACTAGCAGTAGACAGTTATGGGCTGCAGGCTGTGAATCAATTTATTAAACTAGCAATAAAACTGTGATCGGATTCTTTTGTGCACCATACCGTGCTTGTTTATGAAAAAGAGTCGGTGGCCGGGCGGTTAAGTATCCGACTCGTAAGCGAGAGGTAACGGGTGCGAATCCTGCTGCGGCCATGGACCAATGACTCTTTTCTGAGTTATGTACATTAGTTGAATTCTAACCGATGCTCTTACGGTGAGGGAAAACATCGGGATGAAACCTGCAAATTCAGGCAACTGAATTTGTAACCATGGTCCAATCTGGTCAGGTTCCCCTGTAGTAGGGTCACGGAGGTCAGATGGCAGTAGCTCCACTGTTATTGCCTGATCTGTCAAAATTCTGGATTATGGTAAAGGCGGACCCCGGGCACTCGCGCGAGAGAGAGAGCCAAGATGATTATTAATTTTATTTAACCTGCTAATGATGATATTAGGGCTAGAGCTTGTTAGTGTTCAACTGATGTACCTACCTATATAACTCAGAAAAGAGTAATTACTACGTGGCTTCATGCGGCAGTGGGATTCAAACATGGTACCTCTCGCTTGCGAGTCGGATACCTTTACCGACTCTCCCAGGTTAGACAACAATTAATGCCTATTATACCTACTCTTGGGGGAAGTAACAAAGTCTGGTGGCCCTGGTATCTTAGACTAAAGTGCGGCCGTGGTGTAGAAAGATATTCGTACAGTGACCTGTTACTACTTGTATCTGTCGCTCCCGCGTAAATATCTCGCTCGCACAGTTTCGTGTTCTTGAATCTGTGGGAGCGTAATGCAATATATTTACGCGCGGCAGCAACAGATTAGAACCATTTAATTTAATAGTTTCAGTTTATTGCAATGGAACTTTGTAATCAACTGAACCCATGAATACGGAAACGCAAAAGTTACAATTTCAATAATTGAAATAATTGAATTGTTAGCAACAGAGTTACGTAATTAGCCTACAGGTCAATGTACGAATTTCTTCCTGTTCCCACTTTACCTGTCAGGTATAGATATAGCTAACTTTTTATTATTATGAATACCTACTTACATTACCGTACCTAAGTGATCACGCCCTACTGGATATGTTTTTGATTTGTCTATTAAAAATAGTTGTCTTTATATCAGTTTTATTGTGTAAATACGATTTTGATTTTATATATGTGTCGTTATGTATTTCTCGAAATTAATTACAAAGAGTAATGTTTTACGTAAGTTTATACCGTCCATAAAACAACATTACAGGCGAGGTTTGTCGCAATGTAGTTTCACATCTGGCATGAGTCCGGCGCTGAATGTCACCGAGACGCACTACCACCACTATTTGAACTTGCCATTGCCAAACGACAAGGTATTCGCGACCTACGTCTGGATCGACGGCAGCGGGATCAACATGCGCTCCAAGAACAGGATCCTGGACAAGGTGCCTTGCGACGTCTCCCAAGTGCCGCAGTGGTCCTTCGATGGCAGCTCCACCGGTCAGGCCAAGACCCACGACTCCGACACCCTACTCCTGCCCGCAGCCATGTACAAGGACCCCTTCCGCAAATGCCCACACATCATAATACTCTGCGAAACAGTTTACAGCGACGGAACGCCCACGCCGACAAACCACCGAGCGAATTGCGCTAAAGTGCTGAGCGACATCTCCGATCAAGACCCTTGGTTTGGAATAGAACAGGAATACACAATGTTCGGTACGGATCTCTGGCCCCTGGGCTGGCCGCACACAAGAGGATACCCAGTTTTAAAAAATAAATTCTCCTACTGCGGTATGGGCGAACATGTCGTCGGCAGGGAAATCGTGGATTCACACGCGTGGGCTAGTATTTACGCCGGTATGGCCTATGAGGGTTCTAATGCTGAAGTAATGAAATCATCGTGGGAGTACCAAGTAGGGACGGTTGGTGGAATCAAAGCCGCCGACGACCTTTGGATGGGTCGGTTTTTACTTGGAAGAATAGCAGAACAATTTGGAGCGATCATCAGCTATCATCCGAAGCCCATGGGCCCAGGTGAACCGGGGATTGGATGCCATCACAACTTTAGTGTCAATAAAATGCGTGCTGATGAAGGAATAGTTGAAATCGAAAGGGTTTGTAAAGTCCTATGTGACAAACACGCAGACTACATGAAACAATATGGACTTGGTGATGGGGAAGAAAATAAAAAACGACTAACTGGAAAATTTGAAACTGCGGCGTACGATACATGCTCATGGGGTGTCGCGGACCGCAGCGCATCGGTGCGGCTCCAAAGGTCGGTGGTCGTGAAAAGAAAGGGATTTCTGGAAGATCGACGACCTGCAGGAGACTGCGATCCTTACAGAATATGTGCTCTAATAGCTGATACAGTACGGGGGGGATCAAAACAGGGAGAAGGAAAATCATGTCAATAGAGTTTTAATATACTTCAAATTTCTTTGTGGAGATTAATTAGAGTTCGTCTTTGCCAATTGTCTTTATACTCTATAATATTGCTAAACCAAATTTGAATTTGACTGATAAAAAATTATTTTGACAGACATAAATTGTTTCGAACATGGCTCATGTTCAATCTTAAATATTGACCTGAAATGAACGAGATAAATTTTATAGTTTCATTTACAAGAAAAATACAAAAATGTCGTTAAAAAGAATAATACTGAACACACATTTCACCTTATTTTGGAAAAAATACAATTTACAAATACAACCCAGAAGAGGTATGCTAAAGCATTCGATAAATCATATAATGAACAAGAAGGTAATGGATAGATACTTAAGACTACCTTATCCTTGTAACAAAGTATTAGCAACATATGTTTGGATTGACGGATCCGGCATAAACATGCGAAGTAAGGACAGAATACTTAATTGCACGCCTTACAGCGCGGAAGTAGCCCCAAACTGGATGTTCGACGGCAGCTCATGCGGGATGGCCACGCGGCAGCAATCTGATACCAGGCTGATTCCGGCGGCGGTATATAGGGACCCCTTCAGGATGGAGCCCCACGTCATAGTATTGTGTGAAGTCTTTATGGGCCACAAAGATGAGCCGGCGGCTACCAACAATAGAAGGTTTTGTTACGATTTGTGTGAATTTCATCGTGAGCAAGAACCATGGTTCGGCTTAGAACAAGAGTACACAATGCTGGATGTCGACGGGTGGGGTTTAGGCTGGCCAAAAGGCGGCGGATTTCCTGCAGTGAAATATGAATTCTCATATTGTGGAGTCGGAGCCAAGTATATTGCAGGAAGAGATATCGCTGAAGCGCATGCCAGGGCCTGCTTGTATGCTGGTCTCGATTTTGAAGGCACCAACGCCGAGGTGATGTTTGGGTGTTGGGAGTTCCAGATAGGAACTTCGGTCGGCATCAAAGCGCCAGACGATTTGTGGACGGCCCGGTACTTATTACATAGAGTTGCAGAAGACTTTGGCGTCATGATCACTTTCCATCCCAAGCCAATGGGAGTGAAGCATCCCGGTGTTTCAGTGCATCACAATTTCAGCACTAAAAGAATGCGATGCAAGGGCGGGTTTGAATTTATCAAGGAATGTATCGGAAGATTAGAAAAGAATCATATGAAACATATGTGTAATTATGGCGCCGAGGAAGCGACAAACAGGATGCGGATGTCGGGAAAATTCGAGACGTCCCTATTTGATAAGTTCACATGGGGCGTAGCGAACAGGACATCATCTATTCGGTTGCAAAGGAGTACTGAAAAAAAAGGGAAAGGCTTTTTCGAAGATAGGCGCCCTGCCGGCGACGTAGACCCCTACATCGGATGCGGGCTGCTAATGGAAACCTGCCTGGGCGCGGTGGGCAGCTCCGGCGGCGGCGCCAAGCTCAAAGCGAAGGAGTGTGCGAAGCCGAGCCCATGCCCGAAGCCCAAGTGTCCAGACCCACAGTCCAAGCCGAAGCCGAAAGGCAAGGCTTGCCTTAGAAAAATCGTAGCGGCGTGATCGCACGGCGCAATTTAAGTATCTGTCTTAAATATTAAATGTTTTAGTGTTGAGAATAATATTTGTGAAAACATCATTTGTTGCTAACAATCAATGTCGCGTTAATATCCGCTATGTCGAGTACCTATTGTCATTGTCAAGGCTATTTGTATTTTTTTGTGAGTACATGTTCATACATAATTAATAAATTGAATGTTCTGCTCAATTATTGATTTATTTTTCATCCACTCGTCATTTTAATAATTGGTTTGATGAATTGTCTGATTAAGCACCTTATTTTATCATCGTTAAACAGACCACACTAAGGTCCGGCAAGCCTTGTGGAACCTTATTACGGTGACTGGTCGGTGGCAATGACGCTCCTGCAGTCTGTGAAAGAGCAGCAGGTCCCACAACATTGGGAACGGCTACAAGCTGGAATACGCGTGCTCTACGAGTGAGGACAATGAGTGTTCTGAGGACTCCTCAGTGAGGAGTTCCGGAGATAGCGTCTTGGACGTAAAGCGACCGCCTCATGGTTGTGGTGTGGGGGTGCTTACCGAAAGGGTCGCGAGTCGTGACCAATTTGATAAGCGCCTATGCTCCACAAGTCGGTTGTAGCAATGCAAACAAGGCGTCGTTCTGGGAGCAAATTGGGGACCTACTGCGAAACATTCCGTATTTTTGTGGGCGGCAATCTGTACGGTCAGGAGTTTGGGCGTGTTCACTTTGGTTTTGGGAGCCATAACGCTGTAGGAGCATACATTTTCCAGACGTTTATGGCTGCTGGTCTAGACGTTCAGAATACGTTTCTTCCAAAAGAAATCCGAAAATCTGGTCACCAACAAGAGTGAAAGGAGCGCTACACAGATCGAATACTTTATCTCACTCGGAGAGATATTTTGCCAAAGTAGCCACTGTAAAGTCATACCGCCTTTAGCGTACTCCACATGTCCGCCGAAACTTTCGGCGAAACTTTGGCCGGGACTTGGTCGACCCTCTACATTCTCGCCTATTAGGGATGTGGTGGGTGTCAAAACGCGTCGACATTATATCGATTCATCGGTGTAATATCGCTAATTTGCTTTAAACAGGGTCACAGAGGTGATGGCAGCTGCTATACTGTAATTACTTGATCTACTAATATCCTGGATCATAGTCAAGTGTACCCCGAACCCGAAAGCCCTAGGAATATAAATATAAAATCGATCGAATCGAGACGACAATGAACTATCTCTACTTAGTCTATGAAATAGGCGAGACATGCCAAACATGCACGGGACTATACGAATGTAGGCGAATACTGCCTCCACATTCTCGTGTTCCCGCGGAACTGTCCACATGTGGAGCGCGCTTTAGCCAAGTTCAATCGTTAATCTACAATCGTTTGTGGTAGAAAAAATGTATAGGATTTGACATAAGCTAACGTTATCTGACATAAGCTAACGTTACCTGACATAAGCTAACGTTTGTGGTAGAAATTCTTGGTCCATAGACAATTCACATACTTTCGGTTGCCAGATCGTACCTTTTGGTACGATTTATATACTTTTTGGCTGACTGTAGTACCTTTGGCGTACTCACAGACATAACAGACTAAACTAACGTTTAAATATATATAACACTGTCTCAAAAAGTCTGAACATTTAAAATGTCATCTAGGTATATTTTTGGTATGAAACCCTACCACATATAAAATTATGGACCGCTATTTACAAGATTTGAGTATTAAAATTTTATACAATAAATACTAAGTCCGCCCTGTTAGCATCAAAATATTTTCGTACATATTTAGACACCGAAATATTGCTCAATTTGCCAATAATCTTAAATTTATCTCTAATGGCATGTTGTTTTAAGGTAAAGCATTTCAATTATTGCAAATTCACACTATTACGATGGATATTTTTGTCACAATTTTTAAAATTGATTCCCGATCACCGCGACCACGAATGTTTACTTACCGGTGCAAGGTTAATCCAAGTGTATTTCCATACTTTGCGCTTTCATATAAATATGCACTAAATTACACACAAAATTATAATCTTTTAAATGGTTTTATTTAAATTTTATTAGGAAATTATACAATTTACACCGATGTTTCAAAAGGAACGTCAGGTCGTTAGGCCCTCGAGCAATATGTCAAACGTTTAAAACATTGCGCACGTCATTTTCTGTGAACTTATTCCAATGGATGAAAAAACGGGATAGCAAGATTTATAATCATTGTAGAGCGAGCGAACAGGGAATATTTGTGATTTGTGTTTAGTCTGTTATGTCTGTGTTTGCTCCACATCGTACTATTTAGTACGTTTTTAGAAAATGCTAAATTTAGGTGGGCGGGGTGGTCACTTTGCCTTTCTTGTCCGCAAAATACTGTAAAATAATGTAAGGAAAGGTTGATTTTGACGTGTATTTGCTCAGTGGCACCACCGGCGAGTAAACAAGGTGTTGTCTTGTCAAAATAACGCCGTTTGATTGGCTACAGCCCCCCCCCCCCCCCCAAGGTCGATAAAATAGAAGAGAAGGTAAACCGTACCTTTTTAGCCATTTTCGTACTATTTTAGGAGCCCGGACGTACTTTTTTGGAAACTGCTGCTGGTAATACTGTGCTACACACGATATTTTGACATTTGGTTGTGAATTTTCTCGGTTTGTTCTTGAGACCAATTTGCCCTGCAATAGTCTGCGTTAATTAAATTAAAAATGAATGTATTAAATATGCTAGTGGAAGCTCACAATGAACATAAATATTTGTTACGGGTTTTAGAAGGATAGTTTTAGAAGGGTATTTTTCCTGTCCTGGCTAGAGACTAAATGTACAGGCAGGCGACTTTTTCTTACTGGTGTGAGGGAAACGGGTTTGTCATAGATATACTTGAAAACAATATTAGAAGTTATACGAAGATATTAGAAACTTATCTCAATAATAAATCTTTAAGTAGGTATGTATTTCGGTTTGGCTTTGAAATGTAACAAAGTATTTTATTATGTGAATATCAAAAAACAACTATACAAATTCTCAAAATCAGTGGATTTAATTAAAGTAAATAGGTAAGTTTTTACAATAGGTATTGCCATGTAACATATTTCTTCAGAAGGAAGTATCAAAGCAATAACAAATCTAAATAACAACTAGCAATCTAAATAATAATATGAGCTATTAGTATCTGTTTGGTCATATAAATGTGAAAATTCAGTATCACAGGTACCATGGAATACTTTTTATACTTATTCATTACTTACTGCAATATTTTGTTAGCCACAGTGGTCTTGCTATTCCCATCAGTTGTGTGCTCTCAAATGACTATAATCTTTTAGAGAGTCCAATTGTCTAGTTTCCAATCACCAAGTTTCTGTTAGTATCTACAGTGTTCATATCAACATCTTCCAAAAGCAATACCTAACTAAATCCTAAATAGTCTATGGTGGTGGCGGTGGTGACAATGGCTGCGATTAATCTGTAAAAAATTAAATCTTTATTGTGAAAGTTCCTAATTATTTCTTAAACTGTTTCTAATTACCTGCAGCAGATAATTTAAATGTAAATATTATTTAGGTAAGTTTAAACTACATGTCCATAAGCAGATAAGTGATACAAGGTGGGAATGATATTTGAAATCAGAACTGAGTTAGAGGCCATTAAGATCATCATATCAGCTAGAAGACTGGTGAGCATAGGCCTCCCCCAGAGATCTTCACAAAGGCCGGCCCTGTGCCATCTGTATTCAGAAAGTACCTGCAATCTTTAGCCGATTGTCTGTCCACCTTGTGGGAGGCCTACCTACGCGGCGTTTTCCGGTATGTGGTCGCCACTCGATTACTTCAAAATTTGTTGTTACACTCATGAAAATACGCGCACTAGGTACATCCGTACATTTATTCACTGTAACTTTTGCGGATGTAAGGAGTAACGTTCATTTTTCTAGTAAATCTATGCGGGATGGACTTTAATGGGAAAAAGTACTAAACATATTATTTACTGATGTACCAATTACCCAACGTTCTCAATTACCCCAGTAGGTACTATTCCCACATGGAAATAGAAAAAATCGCCAACGGATAAGTTACTGATAGAAATCATTGTTTTTATTGGAAAAACAGAAAATCACGGTGTATTGAACAGATATAAATATTGATTATATGACATTACTCTGCCCTTTGAGAATATTCAATGAAATTTACCTTTAAGCACCATGACGAGAATTGCGGCGACTGGCGAACATTTGTTTTCACTGTGTAGGCGTGTATTTTCTTTAATATTCTTGAATGTTAATTTAAATACTTAATCGAAAAATAGGCAGACAGGTTGGTTTACAACATAGGACGCATTCAGCATTTACAGTGGTCGAAAAATCAGAGTCAATAAAGAGTCAGATGTTTGGTAGAAATAGTCGAACTTTGAGCTGTAAATTTTCTACCATACACGATAACGCAAGCGGAGCTGTCAAAAATGGCTAGACCGACAGAAAAGTCTCATTGCCCAACGCCGAGTCTTGCTTGGACCCCGAGGCAAATACCGAGAGCAGTGCAGACGCCAAATCCGATGGTGGCTGCTTGAAGGATCCCAGTCCCACGAGTTCTCACTGTGTAAATGACCCTCACGGTTACCCTGTTATGCGACGAGGTAAAGGACCTCGCGATCGTAGCATTTCCTGTTTGTATGAGCTGCTGAACGAGCAGCATAAAGAGTGCAGCCACCGGGCCTCCCTCCGAATCAAAGAATCACCTAATGAAAAATACCGATGGAGTACCTACCTATTGAGGCGTAGAAATCAATGGGCTCTCGTGGTGTGAGCATCCGTACCGACCTTTTTAACCGCATCCTCCTCACCGGAAAGATACCTTCTTAACTAATTAAGGCCGAGTATCTACTCCAGTCTCCAAAAGTAAGGGCTCAGCACGGGACTGCAGTCGGCTATCGTCTAAATAATCGCCACAGACCTGTCAATTGTGGCGCCAGTTCTGCGTTTTATGTAGCAACACTGGAAGTAGTATAATCTGTCATCAAATTCATATTACGCTATAAGAAAGTCAGATGGACAGTGACGTGATCATAAATTTTTACATATCGATATATATTTTTATTGAATAAAACGTTGAGTAAATAATAAATTTTACCTATTTATTTTCCCGTATACATACATCCTATCCTATTAATAGTATATGGATGAATGAATGTACTTATGTTACTCCGTCACGCAACTAATCAATAATTTTGATAAAATAATTGATGACACAATACAATTTCAATCTTTTTTAAACATATATTCATCATCGTCATAGCGCTTATCCCGGACACTGCCAGGGTCCACTTTCCTACACATGGTGACAGCTTACCATCAGGTGGGCTGTAAGCTTGTTTGCCACCTTACTGGTATCTATTAAAAATATATTTCTCCACTTCGCCCGGTCTACGCTATCCTCGCGTCGTAAGCCATTGGCTTTCCCATCCGACTCAGCGATGGCATCCATGGGTTCTTGAGCCTCCCACGGAGTCTCTTTCCTGATACCGGCAGGTTCAGGCACCTTTTCCCCACGTATCCCTGGGGTTTACGCAACACGTGTCCATATTTTTAGCTATAAGATGCTATAACTTTTGTTAGTGTAAGTCTTGTTGGTTGCCCTAAATAAATAAATAAATACCATCGCAGGCGAGCCCCTCGACCTTATTCGCGGTATCCCTCACGATGATAATATAATTACCTACTTGTCGAAATTGTGTAGGTACATCAGTGCTATAGACATTGGGCTACTAGCCATCGAACACATGACATTCGAAATGAAGCAGTAAACCCTTCCTTATCTGGTTAGCGACCAAATTATTAAAATTACATTGAACTGATCTATATCGATACTTTTTTTACTCTTTGCATCCCTATGAACATATTTTGACGCCTTCGTAGTGACATTGTCACAATCATTATTATTCGAGAGCCGATTAAATAAAATAGTTCTAATAATTGTAATAGATAGCGTTGATAAAACTCGATTCTCAAAAATAAATCAAAACGAGACCGTTACTTGAATAAAAATCACAAAATAATTCCGACGGATACTGAGTTCCGCAGTACGAATTCTGTGACATCATTCCAAAGTGTGTAATTAAAATGGCGGCGTTCAATTGGAGATAGGCGGTACCGCTGTAGGGTTGCCGTTATGGGCAGTGTTGGCAGCATAGAGAAAAAAAATTATATAAGCAGATTGGCAGCAGCTCATATTCAATAGTAAAGCGCACTCCACATGTGGACAGTTCCGCGGGAACACGAGACTGTAGAGGGAGTATTCGCCTATATTCGTGTAGTCCCGTGCATGTTTGGCATGTCTCGCCTATTTCATAGACCAAGTAGAGATAGTTTGTTGTCGTCTCGATTCGATCGATTTTATATTTATATTCCTAGCGCTTTTTCCTGTAACAGGTTCGGGGTACACTTGACAATGATCCAGGATATTAGTAGATCAAGTAATTACAGTAGAGCAGCTGCCATCACCTCTGTGACCCTGTTTACAGCAGATTAGCGAAATTACACCGATGAATCGATATAATGTCAACGCGTTTTGACACCCACCACATCCCTAATAGGCGAGAATGTAGAGGGTCGACCAAAATCCCGGCAAAAGTTTCGCCGAAAGTTTCGGCGGGCATGTGGAGTACGCTTAAGACAGCTTAAACCATAGAGAAAAATTGTTATATACAGAAGCAGAGAGTACATTTAGAGTTTAAATACGAGACAAAATGCACAGACATAACAGACTAAACACAAATCACAAATATTCCCTGTTCGCTTGCTCTACAATGATTATGAATCTTGCTATCCCGTTTTTTCATCCCTTGGAATAAGTTCACGGAAAATGACGTGCGCAATGTTTTGAACGTTCGACATATTGCTCGAGGGCCTATCGACCTCTAATTTAGTGCACATTTATGTGAAAGCGCAAAGTATGGAAATACACCTGGATTATCCTTTCACCGGTAAGTAAACATTCGTGGTCGAGGCGATCCGAAATAAATTTTAGAAATTGTGACAAAAATATGCATCGAAATAGTGTGAATTTGCATTAATTGAAATGCTTTACCTTAAAACAACATGCCATTAGAGATAGATTTGAAATTATTGGCAAATTGAGCAATATTTCGGTGTCTATACAGGGTGTAAAAAGACCGCTAGCATTAATTGAAACCTCATATTCTACCCATGAAACTGAACAACTTTCCCCAAGAAACACACCCGCGGAAACTCTTAGTTTCGGCAGAAATCAAGATTAAAAATAAAATAAAAAGTTGTATTTTTGTACTAAAAAATATCAAGTATCGATAACTAAATCGTTCACAATTAATATATACTCTCAAAGTTCAAATTTAAGTTGAAATAAATGCACTGTAAGTAAAAGAACGCAATGTAAAGCGCAGCTCGGCTGCACACGTGCGCTCACTACCTACCTACTCGCTGCCGCGCGCCCGGAGGTAGGTACTACCTACAGCGGCCGCGCCCGCGCCAACCGCCACCGGCCGCCCGTGGGCCCATGCCCATGGGACAGCAACACTGCCATGCTCCCACTCGGTAAAGTTCAACACGACAGTGGTACGCATACCTTAATGCATTACCTAGACGTTTGCTTACGGTCATTCACATTATACGAAAATCGTACCAAGCACCTACCTATCGTCGATATCAGCAGTAAAGTTCACGATCGAAAGTTCTACCTACCTAGGTAAATGATTGTATGACGACCATTTACATTACATGAGAATTTAACATAGTAGGTATTTACCGCGGCGCGCACTTGCATGATCAGGCACAGGATCAGCTGTCTACCTACCTAACTTACGTACACGTTTGCTTACGGACATTCACATCATACGAGAATCGAGCCCAGTACCTACTACCTACCTACTGTCGATATGTGCAGTAAAGATCACGATCGATAGTCCAATACCTACTAGGAACATGAGAATTGAACGTAGTTCCTGTGGTAGTAACTACCTACCGCCGCGCGAACCATACCTACCGCCGCGCGAACCATTTGTCATCAGCTGACAGGATGAACGGATGAACCAAACCAACATGTTTGTATTACGAATATTCTCAATTCCTATCACACGACCGAACCGTGGAGACTAAAGCAAAAAAAAGAAGATAGGTAGGTACTCAATAGTCAAGCTTAGGTATCCCTACTAGTTAGGTAGAAAACGCCAGAGCGGCCGCCGCGCGGGGTCAATGGCCACTGGTCACGTGGGCGAGCGAGAGCCGTGCGCTGGACGATGTACATTGCGCGTCGCAATTAATTATTTTTTTGAGGTAGCGAAATTATGAACTCATTTCCGCGGGTATGTTTCTTGGGGAAAGTTGTTCCGTTTCATGGGTAGAATATGAGGTTTCAATTAATGCTAGCGGTCTTTTTACACCCTGTATAGGTACGAAAATATTTTGATGCTAACAGGGTCGGACTTAGTATTTATTGTATAGTATTTTATTGCTCAAATCTTGTGAATAGCGGTCCACAACTTTATATGTATCAGGGTTCCATACCAAAAATGTACCTAGATGACATTTTAAATGTTCAGACATTATAGGAAACAACGGATTAATCGCGTATTTACGTTTATTTACATAAATATTTGTTTTTCTAGGTTTCCTAAAGACCAGACACTTATTATATTTTGCTTAGTTATATTTTGCTACCACTTTCTACTCGTAACGAATACAAACAAATCTCCAGATGACTATGCAATTTATTTAAGCTTGTCCTTATATTTTAATATTGACATTATAATAAAAGGTAAGGTGTCTAGTGAATCAAAGCCATGCCCTGATACCTACCACCGTCTTTTCGATCTCTCGATCCTACATACCGTGAATCGGCAGTGCTTGCTTTTGCAAAAAGGAGGTTTATGATTTTGACCAGTATTAATGTTTATTTGTTGCCTCATAACTTCTAAACTAAGTAGGTACTTACTTATAGTAAGAAGCGTTATTCATATCCTTCATTGTTCACAGGTTGGCCTATATGACTTCACAAATTTAATATGATGCCCTCTAGAGGACATAGTCATGAAAAAAAAATAATAATGAAAAGGATAGATACATTAATATACTAAACAAGCAGCATATTCTTTATTTTCAGTAAAAATTCATATAATGCTGGTGCAGCAGGACAGAAGAGATTTGCATCTAATTATTATCTTGTTCTTCAAAATGTTTACAACGCAGCACTTCCAATTTGCAGCTCAGACATAACCATGTCTGGTCTTTAGGAAACCTAGAAAAACAAATATTTATGTAAATAAACGTAAATACGCGATTAATCCGTTGTTTCATATAATGTCTGAACATTTAAAATGTCATCTAGGTACATTTTTGGTATGGAACCCTGATACATATAAAGTTGTGGACCGCTATTCACAAGGTTTGAGTAATAAAATACTTTACAATAAATACTAAGTCCGACCCTGTTAGCATCAAAATATTTTTGTACCTATTTAGACACCGAAATATTGCTCAATTTGCCAATAATTTTAAATCTATCTCTAATGGCATGTTGTTTTAAGGTTCAATTATTGCAAATTCTAAAATTTATTGCGGATCGCTGCGACCACGAATGTTTACTTACCGGTGAAAGGATAATCCAGGTGTATTTCCATACTTTGCGCTTTCACATAAACGTGCACTAAATTACACACTAAATTACAATCTTTTAAATGGTTTGATTTAAGTTTTATTAGGAAATTATAAAATTTACACCGATGTTTCAAAAGAAACGTCAGGTCGTTAAGCCCTCGAGCAATATGTCGAACGTTCAAATCATTGCGCGCGTCATTTTCCGTGAACTTATTCTAATGGATGAAAAAACAGGATAGCAAGATTCATAATCATTGTAGAGCGAGCGACCAGGGAATATTTGTGATTTGTGTTTAGTCTGTTATGTCTGTGGCTTAAACCAATACTGTAATATGGCACTTTATATACAAAATACATACAATGCAGCTGTCTTTTTTAATAAGTTCATGTCTCGGGATCTTGGACTACGTTTCGCTTCTGTAATCTAACTAAAAAAGCTCAATGAAATATGTCGAAACAAACTTTTTTATAGTTATATTTTGAGGTTAAATCGTATATATTTTTAGACATAGGTAGGCTTTATTATGCTAAACCATAAGAAATGCTAAACTTAAGCTGAACATATGTCAAATCTAGCCTAAAATATGCTAAATGGGCAACACTGGCGCTCTTTGTAGGCGTCCTACCTCCCTACATGTGATTACTTTGCACTACATGTAGCATGTAGGTGGTTAGGCTCTCTATAGTCCTAAATAAGTGTCCTTCATCCCTACCCGAGATTACACCCCACAATAGTAGCACGTGTATGCGTGCTCAGCTATTGTGCATAGTATTTTGTATGAAGACGGTCGTCTGTATATATAGTTCATAGTTTGTGCTCCACAACATCCAGTCGTGTGTGGTGCTAGATTAGGACGTGTGTAATCGCAGCCGTGGTTTACGTTAAATTTACGTGGCGCCCTCTACAATTAGTTTTTCACTTGCAGAGCTTGCTAGACCTGCAGTGGAGGCGAGTGATTAAACCATAGATAATGTGTCAAAAATTGATAGTCGGTGGCACAAATTAGTGGTCGGTGGTGTAGAGATCCGCCATTTTACTTCAGTTCTCTTTCTCTATTCCTTTCGTCATATGGCGTATCTGTGCGATCGCGTTTGTCCGCCATATTAAATGAAATCAATAAAATAAGACAAAATGTCGCCATACTAAAGTGCGTAATTAAATCCACCAACATCCTGTCTTTGTGAGATTAAATCATCAAGAGGATCACAATGGAGAATTCATACGGTGTGGGGGTTGTGAACAGATACGCTCTTTTCTTGGACGATGAGTCCGATCCTCTTGATGCGTTAAAAGCGCGAGAGCAAGCAAGAGAGCTAAAAAAGAAAACCAAAGAAGCCGAAAAAGAGAACAAAGGCAAGCCTGAGACCAAACCTAAGGGCGGCAGCGCCGTCGTTAGAAAAGGAATCAAGGAGACTCAGAATGTGAAGTCCCAAGAGAGCAAGAGCGGTGAACAACAAAAAAGTAAGGGACCGGCTCGACCAAACATCGAGCGCAATGCGGAGCGCCCACCGCCGCGCCGCCCGCGTGAGGAGCGGAGTGAGCGGAGTGAGCGGCCTCAGAACGGTGCCGTCGACACCAAGGACGGTGCGCCGCGACCGCCTCGCCGTGAGTTCAGCGACCGCAGGCCTAATTTTGAACGGCGCAACTTCAGCGAGAATCCAGAGGGTGGTGAGCGGCGTGGACCCCGTCCGCCTCGTGATCCCCGCGAGCGCGACGGTCGCGACGGACCACGCGGACCGCGGCCCGGCTACGACAATCGCGGGAAGCGCGAGTTTGATCGCCGGTCCGGCTCTGACAAGACAGGAGTGAAGCCGGTGGACAAGCGTGACGGCGGTGGTCCTCATAACTGGGGCACGTTGAAGGATGAACTAGACGAGCTCAACAAGACTGGCTCCGAAGGCGAGGTTGCCGAAGAGAAGCCCGTGGAGGGCGCTCCGGCCGGCGGCGCTGCGGGCGACGCTCAGCCGGCCGAGGCCACCGTGCCGACGGAGGAGGAGCCTCGTGAACTTACGTTGGACGAGTACAAGGCATTGAGGAATGCTCAGCGCACCGCTCCTCAATACAACTTGCGCAAGGCCGGCGAAGGCGAGGACCTGAGCCAGTGGAAGAACCTGGTGATGATGGAGAAGAAGAAGGAAGCCGGCGAGGACGACGATAGCGACGACGAGTACGATATTGCCGACTATCCGCAGCGCGTGGGCCGCCAGAAGCGCGTGCTGGGCATCGAGTTCACGTTCAGTGACACGGCGCGCCGCGGCGGCACGGGCGGGCGCGGGCGCGGGCGCGGTCGGGGCCGCGGGCGCGGGCCGCCTCGCGAGGAGCCGGTGCCCGAGGAGCGCCCGCCGCCGCGCCAGCAGGTAGCGCCGCCCAAGGTCGACGACAGCAAGGATTTCCCCTCTCTTGGCTAGAGACTTAGACTCACAGTGAGCCTTCCTTTTCTCCCCTTTCGAAACTATGATAGAGATACAAATTAAATATTGTACCATTATTTTTGAAGTAAATATACAAAATATTTACACAAAATGTGTATTATATATTATGTAGAATTACCGTAAATCTTGACGTTCGTCTCAAATCATTTTCTATTGGGTTTGTTCTTAGGTTTTAATTGACATAGGGCGACCCTGTCCTTGATTGATTCACATGGGAAGTAACGGAGGGGAGGATATATTTAAGCATTTTAGTTTTGAACACATAGCTACAGTAATGCATACAGATCTATGATTGATAACAGTAGCTTTTATCATATAATTGTAATCACATCAGCTTATGATTTAACTTAAGAGTTAATGGATTAAAAGGTTTTACATAACAGACTGTGACATATTGCTATGAATTAACTCCGTCACAACTTAGTGTAGAACTAACCCTTGTTGCATTTTATATCATGAGTTTGTGTTGACGAATGCAGACTTTGGGAACTGTAAATAGTTATATATGTTTAAACGATAAGGTCTTACAAGGTTGATTTTGTTGTTACACAAACTTCTTGAAAAATAAACATTTTGTATGTGTGACTTGTTGTTCATTCTTCGGTTTAACAATCTAACTCTAAACACCCATTAACAAACACTCCTCCTCCTCCCTAACTACCCCATTGTTACAGTAGTATAGCGGCTATTATATGAAGGTAGTTTAGAGCAAAATTTGATTTGAGCCTCCTTTTTTACTAGATATATCAACTAAGACCTACTGAGATTCATTTAATGAATGGAAATATATTTTAAAACATTATTAATTGATGTATAATGTTGAGCAAAGGTCACATTTCAATATTAATGATTATAGGTTGTGGTTAACCACATAAGAAACAAGGTAGAGATAAATGAAACCAATTCATGTAAGTAATATTGTATATTAACACATTTTTTGTCACTCGCACAAAACAATAAGCTTAAAATTTACAATAAAAACACAAATCGAGTTAAATATTTAACATAATAGACCTTTACAAATTAACTACTTATAAATTAAACATTAACATATACCATGTTGAAGAAGCTAATAAATATTTTTTTATTTACAAGATTTTTAGGAATATAGTAATATTTTACAGTATGGGCCAAAATTCCTAAAAAATTAGAATTGTCACTTGTTGTAGATCAAACACTAAGTTTCCATTGATAATAAAGGATCAAGATTTTAATAATAGTATTTATTTAATGAAAGTCTGCTGAATGTTTGCATAATGTAATAATTGCTGTTCTGGAAATGAGTACAGTACAATTAATATACAAAGATGACTAGCACTATTGTTATGTTAGATATTTTCATATTACTTTTATAGTAAATTGTCGATCATACACTCTTCACTTCAAATACATTACATGCATTCCTTCAATTAGTCTCACATTATATGTAATTAATAATTCTTACATAACATTGTCTATTACAGTACACAGCATAATTACATACATGCTATGTATAGGTCTAGATCCATTCTGATTGTGAATTCATCCATAATCAATAGAGAGGGAAGACTCGCAAGTGTGTACTCTAGTCGAAAGACTTGATTGTTTCTGTGGAGAAGTTTGTTCACAATCCTATAATAATTAATTTAACTCCAAAGAGTTAATATACAGGTACTATTAACTGTGGAAATTTCTATCAACACAGACAGAAAATATGCAAAATATACAAACCCAAATATTTAAACCCATTCACCGCGCATTACGACGAAGCTTTAATGAATAAGCTTCTTTTTTTTTATAAAGGTTTCATAATTCATTACATTCCAATACAGTCATAAAAGTTATTGAAAGATAAAACATTTTTAGTTATAATATCTGAAATAGGATTCTGGAGTCTGCTGGGGACTGAGGCTGGTTGAATAGTCTCGGGGGCTGATTGGCACCCCGTAATGTTATTTTCATTATGTAGTAGCGCTTTACCGACTCGAGAACTGGACGAACACTACGCGGTGGATAAGTCCAGTGTACCATTAAATTAAAAAATAAATAACATTGCCACATTTTGTTCTGTTTCCACATTACATAGATATCATCTACTCATATTATTATCTGGCTAAGATTTAAGTTGAAAGTGACAGTTAATATTATTATTACTTTTCCTCTGTTCAAATTTTTTTCTCTCGGATTCATAGGCAGAAATACCAGGTGCACTGAAAAATACATTTTGAAATATTTATCTTATTTTCCACACACAAGCTCAGCTTGTATGGGCAATATAGCAGCAGTCAACAGTCTGGTATTCCTGTACTATGTATATCGAAACAAGGAGCGAGGCCTCACAATATGCAACTTTATAATTAGTGACGTAAAAGCGTAATATCTAACACGGGACTCGAGCCCCGCTCACAGCCACGATAACTTCACCTATACATACGATAAAAGCGTTAAAGACCTTATTAATTACATAGGATAGTGGCCACTACACCCTACATAGTACTGTAATAATACAAATTAATTACAACACTATCTTTGTTTCGTCCGTCGCTACTACCTATCAATTGACTATTATTTACATTGACAATTGATTTTTCAATTGTCCGCTGCTAATGAGTGTACATAATATAACAATAACGGGTCGTTGAACTTTGACCTTTTTGGTTTTGTTTCCCCGGTTCGCCAGCAGTTCGCTTCACTCGATGCCGAAGGTGTTGGTTTCCTCGACGGCGAGTAATAGTTTCTCGTAGAGTAGGTGCGGGGTGGGGTACGGGGGGAGGTCTAGGCGGTTGAAGCAGGTGTGGGCTCGCGGTAGTGACTCGACTCGGCCCCAGCGCTCGATGCAGAACCGCCGCGGGCCTGTGGAGCCCCGCAGTGCGGCGAAGCCTTCGTAGGGGATCGAGGAGGTGCCCGTCACGAACTGGACTAGCCGCAGACGCTGCTCGTTCGTGAACCTGGGGAGAGTTGGCATGTTAGTTGGTATAGCTAGTAGTGAAGCAGGCGATGAATGTAAGAGAAAAGGCCATCAAAATGAGGGCCAGGGGTCGTGTCCAGTGGACGTCCTTGGCTGGTATGATTAATGGTATGTCGGGGTATCAGATTAGGAAAGATTGTATTAAGAAATGGCGATAGAGACTGGTTTCGATATATGGATACCATATTTAATGTTGGTAACCATGGAGCTCGAAATCATGAAATCATGAACCCTTCGAACTTCGGAGAACGCTGTGTTAATAATGTGCAACAGAAAACACTGCTCCATTTTTAGCTAAATGGGGACCCTATATAAATCGTCTGTGCCTAAAATAGTAGTCTGTAAGTAGCGATTGGTGCGATAAATGAAAGGAGATAGAGACATATATATTGGTCAAGACAAGGGCAATTATAATGATGCACAATTAATATATGCAAGAATTGCAAGACTTAGCATTCATTAATTCAAGAATTTATTTTATTATGTTTTGATTGCGCTGCGATGGATCATTCATTGAATACCGTTGGATCATGAACTGCACATTCATACGCAATAGTTAAATAATGCGGTCAATTTATTCCTAAAATTTCTTGTTGATAGGCAGGAGAATATTCCACGTAAATCGATTTGATGTGTGTAAAGTTCGAAGGCCCTAACCCAGCTAACACTTGTGTTCGCACTTGGAATGCACATTTTTTTGCAGCAAAATGTTAACACAGAATTGGATCCAAGTGCTAGCGCGCACGAGAGGCTATTGGATGATTATACTATAATTAAATTCCCTTAATATATTGTAAAAATACAATTTCCGCACCACGGGATATAACAAGAAGGGATCGCGGTCCAAAACGATCGTTGGAAATTATTTTATAGCGCGATTGAAGTACGGATTGTAAGCGCCATCTGCACGCGACGCTTGCCAACTCGTGCTCTCTAAGCTTACTTGTTACTTAGATATCGCTAGGCGAATCCCTCTGCAGGTGGATGCTGGATTCAGCCGAGGACAGGGTGCATCGGCGCTCTGCTATAGGTTATCAGTATAGGTGATCAGCTATCGTCAAAAACACTATCTTTCCTACCCCCACCTGTTACTTTTAATTAAACTTGTTGCGGGTTCCAAGACAGTATTGCGCGCCTGCGTGTCAAAACTCAGGTCCTCTGTGGTCGCCGCTGTAGATCCTGTCTACACAGGAGTTGCGCCATGGGAATGAGTGCAAAGCCCGTCAGTATCGTCTGAAGACGATGGACCCACCTGTCGATCGCCTGCCAGAACCACACGATGACGGGGTGTGCGTCGTGGTAGCCGCCGCGGTACTCCGTGTTGGCGCGCCAGTCCGCGACGTCAAGCTCGGGCGCGCCAGCGATCACCAGCTCCAGCTCGCGGGCATCGAACGCTGCCACCAGCCGGGGGTCCACCACCTGAGAAGATAAATCGTGATCATATATTTAAGAGTTATAACTCTTGTCGGTGGACTAATTGTAACAACTCTCCTGTCTGCCAACCTCTTCATCTTCCTATAATCCCCGGCGCTCACTTTAGAGGAATAGGAAAAAGTGAACACATAAATAATAAATAACTAATCGTGGACAAAGTCACACAGCGCCGTCTAGAACGAAACTAAGCTAAGCTTGTACTATGGGTGCTAGAAAAGTGATAAACTGCCTATATCAAATTGTGCTCGGCCGAGAATGGAACCAAATACCTCTTGCTGGTTAGGCATGTTAAGCAATGAACCACTCGGGGAACTCATCGATTGGTGGGGGCAAAGGGATAATGAGGCTTCTCCCGATTTAAAAGTTCACTAGATGGTGCTACTGAGAACTAAGGTCCGTTGTGAAAATAATGGCAGAAACAGCTGCTGTAAAATGACGAATCCATCCCAGCCTACGATAGGGCTTACCTTTGACATTAGCCTCATTAGACCTCACGTCTCAGTAGCGCCTGTAGTATTTGGACGATTTTGAAGTGGCAATAAACATATTCGTAGTACGAAAATCCGCTAGATGGCGCTACTTGCCGTGTCTACTGTCTGAAACATCATAGTCAGTCCAGAGTTGGGCATGCGTAAGCCTCCTCACATTAGGGGCGAGATTATTTCCATTTACAACGTGATAGGCTCAAAAGCAGTATGTGTGTATTTTTAAGAGCTAGAGCGACTACGCATCCGTATCCGACCGTATGGAAGCCCTTCACGATCTACTCGTTCTGAGTGCAGCCTGCTCCAAATATTCGGAGGAACCTCTCGGAAAAGGGAAGGTCGCGCCCGCCCACCGTGTATGTCATGCGCATACGTGCGTGTAATTTTACGAGGGCGTAATTGTCTGGTTTGTGTCTGTGCGAACCACACCAGTCACTCGGTTAGAGGCTTACCGCTGTCGGGGAGGTGCAGCCTTTTCTGTTCTTTCAACGCAGTGACAAACGAGCAGACAGCCTTCCTGATGGTAAGCGGTAACTGTCGCCCATAACATTTACGATTCATGCACTTAGGTTGCGGCAACAAAAATGCAAACCGTAGGTGTGATGTCACTGTGAGGACTAAGATGAAATGCTTCATGAATATAAAGCAAAAAAATTTGCTTAGCGGCAGAAATAACTCTACTAAGAATAGTAGTACTCACCCGGGCGGACTCTCCAGGCTTGACAGAGTCCTACCGCCTACCTAAAATGAATATAAAAAATTCTACCCTACTTAATGTGATTCTGAGCGAACTTGCGTGCGTATGGACGAGTCTATGCTTTTTATCTGTGAGGATAACTATGCTTTACGTGTAAGTATATGTGTATCTGTCCTCACCTCATGGAACCCCCTGACGAGCCACTCGGTCTGGTCTGCGACGCCTCGCTGCACGCGCCAGCGCACCACCCGCTCCAAGTACTCCTTGCGGTTCCTCTCGGTGACGGGCAGGTCGCGGCCGCCCGGCTTCAGTTCGCGCTCCAACACGCGACCGTCGGCCACCCGTTCGGAGACCGCGAATGTGAGCTCTAGCGAGGACACGCAGCGGGCCGCCTGGAAAATTTGGGGTGGACATGGAAAGTTAGTGGTTGTTTGTTTGGGTTATTTTAGTAGAATCTACAGTTTTTTTTATTGCGTAGGGAGGCACACGGACGGACGGTCCACCTGACGGAAAGCAGTTCCAATATTCTAAGCGTAATCGATGAGTATAAATTCCGTAACGCCTGGATCGATGTTGATGAAACTATGGCGAGACTATCTGCATACGCTCGCGTAAAGGCGAGCTCGTTGTGGTTGAAACTCGTCTAGCCTCGTACGAAACGGTCACACATCCAGTTCACGACTCCGCGTGCATTGCTTAACTTCGGCTGTAGCTCACACTTCACCAGTGCTAACACTTCCACTAAACCAGTGCCGCTTTCCAGGGCCATTTGCAATAATTCTATCAATTATCAAGGTGTACAAACCTGTAACCATCTCAGCGAGGCGGCGAACTGTGCGTCTAACGCGTCCACGTCTTCCAATGCAGGCGGCAGCCGCAACAGGGCGCGGTACAGCGCGCGCGTGAACCACGCCTCTAGGAGATAGCCATGGACTAAGGCGAGACCCAGTACGCGGCCGGAGAAACGGAACCTGGGAACGATTTGAGGTTAGGTTATGATGTCTCTTTTATAGTGGAGGGAAACAAGCAGGAATAATGATGGTAGATGACCCTCGTTCTGTATGTAATTTTCAGGTTAGTAAACTTTGAGGATAGGTTTCAGTGTGTGGAGAGATTATGTTGCAATAAGTGAATTTTGAGGTTAAACCATGTGGTTGAGGTTAGGTTGCGATCACAGGTTCCTAAAAAAATGCGAAAGTTGGAATATTTTCCTTCGCGCAACAACTATTTTTTTTGAAACAATAGGTACCTACGCATTAAATCATTGAAAAAATGAACGAATGTATTATTATCGCACCCAACTAAACCCTTCCACAACCAAAACAACACCGCGCACGAAGCACGTCGCGCAATTACCGCTTTAAAGGACATTGGCGGTGTTCCAAAGCCCGGCGCAGATTGTGTTACAAAATATTTTCGACGCCGTCCCACGACAGATATAGCCGCAAAAACTCACAGCTGCGTATGCGCAGTTGCGCTGGCCGCATCGCAGTCCGTAATACAATATTTGAATTACATTCCGGTAACCCGAGCCGGTGTTTTTAACGGGAGGAATTGAAAAAAAACTTTTATAGGAATGACGCGTTTGATCTTTGTCAATTAAGTTTATGGAACTAGCTTCCCGCCGGTATGGACTATTTTACCTATGTCTTGCGAGCTTGCGAGGGGAGGGGAATAAAAAGTAGCCTGTGTCCATCCTCAGGTGCTAAACTATCTCCATACCGAATTTTATCAAAATCGGTGCAGTGGTTTAGCCGCGTAAGCGTGAATTTGCTATCGGTCCAATCGCACACATCCATCTCATAAAGTCGTAGAGAATTAGGCCTTACACGATGTACCTTAGGGGCAGAGATTTTATATACAGTCGTAAAAATAGATAACACAGAGAACAAATAAATATAGTTCTGATACAGCCCCTATCCGTATAGGTAGCATTTTATTAGTTCAACCGTACATCCTTGAATTTGTTCTAAGATATGATCCTGCTACACACCTGTACACCCTATCTACATACTTAAATCAGAAAAAGACCCTTTGGTCTCTACACTGTGTGGGATTCGAACACCCATGCTCATGATACAAGGTATACAAAACCACTACGGCTTCCCCACTCGGCCACCATGTGCCACATTAGCTTTGGCTAATTGCCACCGGTTCGTTGACATGACCCAACAATAACTTGCCCTTAGAAGGCATACAATGTACGAGTCAAATTCACATGATTATTGTTGCATGGAGTCATTGCATTGTTTTCGTATAAGTACTTTTTTGGCGACAGGCCTCTTGCGTGAGAGGTTTTAAGTGCATCATCTTGGTGTTAATATCCCGGTTGTGATCTCGCACTGGAGGATCCGGGGTTCGCCTTGACCATAATCCAGGATTTGGCAGACCGGGTAATTACAGTGGAGCGACTGCCATCTGACCTCCGTGACCCAGCTACCATAGCCAGGTCAGGAGAACCTGACTATATTGGATCATGGTTACACATCCAGTCGCCTGAATGTGCAGGTTTCATCACGATGTTTTCCCTCACCGTAAGAGCACCGGTTAACTAATGTACATCGTTCAAAAATTTGTCATTGGTACACGGCATCACTGGGGTTCGAACCCGGTAACCTCTCGCTTACAAGTCGGACCCCTCAACCACTAGGCCACCGACGCTCCTAGGCAACCCTATCCCTCCTACTCTAGTGATAAAAATAGTTGCCATGTTGTATAACCTACAAAATTTATGTCATTATCACCCGCTTGCACAACCTTGATGTGATTACATTGATAACGCATCGTAGTGGGTTTAATCTCTACCCGGCCACACCTCATGTCATGTTGATAAACCAATGGAGCGGATTTGACAATATAAATGTCTACCATAGAAGCAAAACTATGTAATAATCGCCCATGGATATAATTAAGCCCGTAACGATAGGCCATAATAGGTGACAATTGTCTTGTTACAATAAATCGTTTTTCAAATTATACACAATTATTGGATGATTATTATAATTGCATAAATTGTATTGATTTGTAGGTACTCAATGTACCCGTATTTAACAAGTTTACGTTTAATTAAATTGTCTTCCATGTTCAGACTTACATATCGGTAATAAATAATTACGAACACTTATTGATGATTGATAATTGGTCCAATCTGGTCAAGTTCCCGGTTTACGGAGGTAGGACAGCAGGCACTTCACTGTAATGATCTGCCAAATTCTAGGTCATGATCAGGACTGATCCCGGGCCCTCGCGCGAGCACAACCGGGACTGTTACGCCAAGCTGACTTAACATTAAAATACGAATAATTAAAACTAAATACAAAGTATTTACATGGGTTTAAAACAATTCATTAACATCTTAAGTACATATTAAAAAAAATTATAAGTAGTTTATCAGTTTTCTGGCACCCATAACACAAGCTTTGGTTACGTTGGAGCTAGATGGCGCTGTGTGAATTGTCCAAGCATTTATTTATCATCATCAGCTCGTATGAACATTTAATTCGAAGATATGAGTTCAAAATGTTTCACATCCCACTATTGGTATGTATAATATGTGTTTATATATAATATGTATGTATTTTTAGTATATGTTTATGTAAGTAAGTAACTGTGTTTATCAATATCTACCGTAGTAAGTTTAAGTGTACACTTTTAGTACCTGCATTTAAGTTAAACCTGTTCCTATGACTCCAAGGTTTGCTGGTAGAAAATTCAATTAATGAGTTAAGCTCGCCTTTGTACATCTCTGTTACTGTACTGTATAATTATGTCATATTTGTTGTACACAAATAAAGAATAAAGAATAGGTACGCCTTATTAGACACAACGTTTCTCCCGACAACTACTGTAACATATCTTTAGTCTAAATCAAAGACCCATTCTTGCGGTGGACACGTGTAGATCGTCATGGTAAAATGACGGTGAGTGTCATCTGAGTATTAACCTTTACTTGTGTATTTGTCGTTGAAGTTTCACGTGGTGTGAGATATTGGATGTTACTACAATTCCTGTTTCTTGTTTCTGGAGCAGGTGGCCGAGCGGTTAGGGTATCCGACTCGTAAGCGAGAGGTACCGAGTTCGAATCCCGCTGCGGCCATGTACCAATGACTCTTTTCTCAGTTATGTACAATAGTCGGATGGTCTTACGGTGAGGAAAAACATCGTGATGAAACCTGCACATTCAGGTGACTGAATGTGTAACCATGATCCAATCTGGTCAGGTTCCCCTGGTAGCAGGGTCACTGAGGTCAGATGGCAGTCGCTCTACTGTAATTATCTGATCTGTCAAATCCTGGATCATGGTCAAGGAGGACCCCGGGCCCTCGTGCGTGAGTGCATAACCGGGACATTAACGCCAAGATGATGACTACAATTCCTGTTCCCAACACTCACCATTCGTGATGGTTGTCCACGAACGCCGACATCGGTGACACGTGGACGGTGTACGTGTCGTTGGCGGAGTACTCGAACAGTCCGTAGTAAGGGTTGAATAGTTCCCGGGAGAGGAGGAAGAAGAACTCCCGGCTCGGGCCTCCGTAGTCGAGGCCCTCTTCGCCGTCCCACAGCACGCAGAGTTTCCCTTTCTGCAACTCCTTCTTGCCGCAAGACATGATCCGGCGGAAGGCGTCCTCTAGGAGGTGCTCGCGGCGGATGTGCAGTCTGGAATGATGCGGAGGTAGAAATTAGTGAGGGTGTGCGGCGAGTTGCTTCAGGGTGTGTGTTGTTTGTAGGAATGGAGAATGGCTGTATCGGTCGGAGTATGGTATGTATTTGACGTGTTTAGAATAAGTTTATCCAAAATTTATTCATTTCATTTAAGTCTATAAAACTAAATATCCTACTCGCCGTCAGGGGCAGCGCCTAAATCATAATTAAACATAATGTGAATTAAATTTTGGTGCCCAAAGTTTTTATTTTTGTCAAAAATAAAAACATTTTGGGGGAGTGAAGATTTGTGCAGAAATAGAAGGATATTGTAAGTTGTGAAAAGACCAGATGGATAAAGAATATGCGAACAAAGTTGTTGGGCAATAGCTAGTAAATTATAAGATATTGCAATGCAACACAACTACATTCAACTTCTCTGGCCCCTGTCCAAGCCCTGGCTCTCTGGTTCCCTGTACAAATCACTGTGTTGAGGGCGGGGGTCTTATCTTTATTACCTAAATTATTTATTTATTTTGTGCTGATATCATAAAGGGTAAAGATTATTTGCCCTTTATAATGTCAGTACAAATAGCGATTAGTACTGGAAAAATACTGACAACATCCCCGGATCCTGTCCATAGCCCTAACTCTCCAGTTTCCTGTAGAAATCTCTTCGAAGACTCGCTTGATGCGCGCGGCCAAGGATCTTATCTTCAGAAAATTATAGCGAATAGTACAGTAAACTAACTAACTTCAACTTCCCCGGCCCCTGCCCGTAGCCCTTGCTCTCCAGTTTCCTGTAGAAGGCCCGCAGCTTTGCCTCGAAGTCTCGCCGTTGCGGCGCGGGCGCGCGCGTGGTGCGGGCGGCGGCGGGGGACGCGGCGGGGGAGGGCGCTGCACCCGCGCCCGCCGCAGACCCCGCCGGCACGTAGCTCATGATCTCCTGCTCGAATAGGCTGCGGACAAGAAGAACAGGTTAACGAATAGGAAACAAAAGTGGAAGTGGGCCACGTTGGCCGTAGATCAGACGGAAGGTAAGGTAGGTGATTGCTGGGGTGGAAACCATGAACCGGGCACAGGAATTATTATTTATCTATTTAACACTTTATGCAAGGTGGGCTTAAGGAATGCGGGAAGACAACCGGCAAGATGGACAGACGATCTGTCCGGAATGCCTGTAGGAATGGATGCGGAAAGCCTAGGACCCATCAATTTGGAGAAGCAAGGAGAAAACTTATACTCAGCATCGGGTAGAAGGTTGAAGAGGAAAAATAATCGAGCGAATAAACTGCTCGTGTGGTGTCTGAGGGGATTGTGGGGCCCTACCAGCATCCTCTGGGGCCTTCCTCACCTGCACGAGGTACCCCTGCTGACAGAAGGACGAAGCTCTGGTGAATCGGATTTTCACTATTAAGTGGATGCCCCACGTAAAGCGAAAAGACTTAGTCCTAGTTCGCTTTCAGTAAACCTGAAAGCCTGACTGAAAGTTAAAAGCTTTCTACAAGAAGAGCGGGTCCTGGCAGAAGTTAATGATTTTGTGTCTTATCACAACCCCTTCTATTGACCGACACTTTCTAACAGTCCACTGTTGAACTTGGATCTTGTCGGCTTACGACGGTAGGATGCTGGAGACCGGGCGAAGTGGGGTTGTAAGATGTAAGGGTAGGAAGCGGACCCTGGTAGAAGCCGTGATTGACAGCTAGGATGATGATGATGATGATTGGATATTTGGTAACGTTCTACGTTTGAAAGGCGAACGGAAATGGTAGTGTTGATAATGAGAGCCGATTTACCTCTATTTCATTAGCCAAAATTTTTGTTAATAGACGAATTTAACATCTAAATAAGACGGCACTCGCTCGTCCAGCATTGAAAGAAATACTTTGCTGAAAGGTCATCGTCAACAAATCTCTGCAACGAAAGCTAACGAGTCAACTTCACACACATAAATTGAAAATTACATTACTGTTATGTCTAAAAAAATAATTTTGTAAACAATATCGTGTTCAATAACGGTATTGCATGCTTATTCCTACAATCAGGTGTACAACTCACTGTTATGTATATGCTTAGATTAACATAGCCACCAGATAGGTAACTCACTGACTGTATGTACGTAAAGTCCTTCAACTGTTTAATTATTACTATACTCAGAAAGCGTGACTTCGAACCGTTATCGATTGTCGTAAAAAGCTTAGGAGTCATAGAACTGAGTTTTAAGTGTGCACTACGACAGGTCGATGATAAACTGTCCCCTAACTCACTGTTTGATGACGTATCACCAACTTGGCAAGTCACAAATCAATCGGGCAGGCGCTTACGAGTGCACTCGGTAATGTCACGGAATGGATCGCTCGAAACAAAGCTGTTTCAATTCCGGCGACGACCTTGTACCATCCCGAGTGGGCAGCGTGTGTGAAAGTCGGTGAACTCCTTATGCGCTTATTAGAGCGTGCACTGTTTTAAAATATAATAATGCTGTGTGAAACCTGCTAATTGAATACGACGCTCGTAAGTTTTGGGCCGCGCGCGCACGTTGACGCTGATATGGGAGGCTCGGAACACGACCTCATGAGCTCATAAGAGCCATTCACGCCAAAATTTATTGTAAAGCTCCAGAAAGTACCGCGGCAACGTGCCCCTTTCCCGTTTCCCGTAAACCGACCGCCGCGGCCAAACGGCCACCAGCCAGGTGCAATGAACCGCACGAGATTATATCCAAAAAGAGGAGCGCAAGGCCGGCCCACATTAGACAGAGACAAACCGTGGAGGCTCTAGGCTAGTGTATGGTAATACCAGTAATCGATTTAGGCGAGCGCGGCGAGATATACTGCCGCACCGCCTCCCGCCCGTGATCGAGATTCGGTAATTAGTATAATAATTTCATTTGGGCCCGGTGAATTATACGTGAGGATACGCGGGGCACGCACCGATCACTGTCAGATAAACCTGCTCCGTGCTTAGCGTAGGTAATTTGTAACGTGCGTCCGCGCCGGTCCCCGCGCCCGTGGCCGCCGCCGAGCTTAGACATAACAACGCGCTACATTTTCGGTGGAACAATGTGTTCGCCGAATACTTCGCGGGTTTACATTACGCGGTGGCGCGTTCTCGGTAAAGGGCGCCGTGGCCCTTCTACGGCGATGTCGCGGCCTACATAGCGAAAGACACGTGCCCGCCAGTTGATTGATCGGCTGCAGTATTGTTTGACTGATAAGTTGCCATTTGAATGACAATGCTACGAGTAATTGCGGAAACATTAGGCCGGCCTGCCGAGGCGCGCGCGCAAGGCCGCGTCCTGACGCCGGCGATGGGAACGACCTAAAATTACATTGCAACGAAACAGATATTGCTTGTTAGACGCAGGTATCGGCGGGTGGTACGTGTTATACATCCGATGAGAAAATAGGTTGCAGCACGCAATACCGCAGGCTATTGGGACTATGCTTTGTTTTTTGCGCTTTGCTCACCGACACCTACAAAAACATAAATGAACTGGTTCCGAAGTCGTAGATAAGTGTAATAAACTGTTGTTCTTCGAAGGTAATAAAGATTATTCCAACGGACGTGAGTACGAAAGTGTGTGGCGATAAAGACGCCTTTATTTACACCGATACAATACCTACCGAACCGAACTTAACCTCAAAGACTCGAGCTAACCGTTTACGAGTCAGTCACCCTCTGGAGTGGATGTCACGAACTCCCACAAAAACCAGCACCGTGGGCACAATAGTCCGAGGGCCGTCATTACATAAGCATCCGGCACATCCCACACATACATCATCGGGGGCCGAAAGTTAATGAGCGGCGGGCGACGCGGCGCGGGCGCACGCGTCCGCCGCGGGCCGCGGTGTGGACAGGTGGCAGGGAGTGCCGGCCGCCGGCCGCCCGCGGCACCGACGCCGGTATCTAACTTCGCGCGCCCGCCTAGACGCCTGTCGATTTCCCTGCCGCTATTCGACAACAGAGACAATCTTAATCGCATCGCCGATATCGTGCAATCACTTGGATTTCTCGTGCGAATGGACCCGCTGAGCATTTTACGTATTTCATCCAACACTTGTGTGTTTATAGCGCAAGATGGGTCTTTCAGCGTCGGAAACGTGCTAGGGACGCGACCAATAATATTAATGAGCAGTAAAGTTCTCTATATCAGGCTGTCAATCCGATAGCTTCGTTAGATGGGCAGATAGCTAACACTGGTGGCTCTTGCTGGCTCACGACCGCATGATTCTCTTAGCGGCGGTGACGAGGCGAAATTCTGATGTGTTTATTGTACTTATTCCATTAGGATAGCATCGCATAAATTAGAGGAGCGATCAAAGACAACAGTGCAAGATATCTGGATAGACAATTCACGCCTCTCACGCAATGTCTTAGTCATTTTGTAATTGGAATCAGAGTGGTACAATGTCAGTGCTGAATTATATTATTGGAAATATAAATTCCGGCTCATTTGTATAAATAATTGACAGTTGCGGACTCAGTCAACGCCACGATAGACCATTGAAAATAGTTGTAAAGTGCATAGGCGCAGCCTGCCGCTTTCTTGAAAGAGAAAACGGTGCTAGTGCGCCCAAGTGGAATGAACACTGATTTATCGTTGTATAAGATGTTTTGATCCCAGCTATAATATCCTGATAAGTGATAAATTTACGTCTATGGCAAAGGTATTCTTTAACATTGTTCTTAACTGTTTATTTGCTTTATATAATACTAATACTTTGTAGTATTGCGAAATACAAAAGATATAATATATTTTAATAAACATCGTTTCGCTGTTGCAAGCATCTTGGCGATGGCAGCCAGCACAAAGCGCTCGCACGGACGCCATATTTTTATTTAATTACAACTATGATGGATGAGAAGCATTAATCACGGTTGCTTGTGAAGGCATCTTAATTAATGGTAAATTGTGATTAAGGAATACTAATATTACTAGTCATTTTTGTCTCATATCATATGATTTGTTAGTTAATTAGATTAATCGAACCTCAGAATCACAACGAGTTAGTAAGTGTGCCTGCTAGTACCGTTATGGAAGCGAAGTCCAATCGTGAACTGAGGATCCAGTGAGGTCCAGTCACTGGAGCTGATCGGTACCACATGACTATATATATTGGACAAGTTCACACAGCGCCATCTAGCCCCAAAGTAAGTAAAGCTTGTGTTATATAACTGATAAGACCCGTAACAGAAATTAAAATCTATCATTTCAATTTCTGCTCGACCGGGAATCGAACTCGGGACCTCTGCGTGGCGACCGGCATGTTAACCAACTGAACCACTCAGGTCGTCAATATTATTCTTACTTCTCTTAGTCGCACACGTCATCATCGCCAGCTTGTATTATCAGTAACTGTCGCATACCTTAGCACGAGAATAAATAGGAACTGGATACTTAGATAGCACCTATTCGCTTTTATTTAAGGACGTAATTCAAAGTAAGAGAAAAGGATACATAGTAGGCTGAATTTCTAGAGTAGGAATGAGATAATGTCGGTATCGAGTGACGGGTAGTGACGGGGCCGGCGCAGGTAGAGCGGGGGCCCCCGGCCAGGTTGCCGTAATTACCGGAAAATGGTGGCCACAGAATGCGCCCCTGGCTACCATCGCCGGCCCAACAGTTTAATCTATCTGGCCCATACATTTTAATGTTTTATAGTCAAATATTTCCCCAGGTCAATTGGTGTCGGTATGCCGATGTGGATAGATAAGTTTAATATTATAGTTATATTGTAATTTATTCGTTTTTTTTGGGCAGTAGGAAAAAAATGTTTAATGCTTTATTTCAACTCGATTATTCTATTCAGAAACACATAAATTTCATAGCACCTAACCAAATACAATGTAACTTAGCCTAATACAATACGCCTTGTCTGACAAAATAGTGTCGACGACTACTAATGATCTTTGGGTGTAATAACGTTCGAAAAATATGGACGCTGCACGCAGTCGGAGCGCGTTCTAGGGCTCCCAAAAAGTATCAAATTACTTCCTAGAATCGTTCCAATATTGACACGTACACCCGAATCCGATTGTTCCACCACAATGGGCATAGTTTAACATTTAAAATAAATATGGCTGTGTGATTTATATTTCTAATGCTCGGTCGACATTGGCGCGACCTCAGTGGAAATCGAGTCGGTACGTGCCCAATATTCTAGCAAATTACTTCCTGCGATGAATGCTGGCCATTATACGCCGAGAAACAAAGGAATAACGGTTTTATTATTAAAAGAAAAAAACAAGCAGCCAGCGTCCTCCAGGACTAGAGGTTGCGGCGAATTACTACCGTGGAAAGGTGTATCCAATTTCAAAGCTACGTTACGCAACTTAGCGGTCGTGTTGTTTACTATCCATTAACAGTGTATTTGAAGTCCGTTGGCAATGGTCGCAGGTACTATCGTACCGAGTAGTCACCTACCAATTACGCTAAAACTGCGAAGTGGGAAAAACAAACCATTGCGGTTAACCGAACAGGAGCAGTACGATTAAAAATAAAGTTATGAACAATATTTTGCCCACTGTTTACCATTATAACGTAGGTATATAGAAATCGGAACTTATTACACCATGAGTGGGCCGTTTGCACGTAGCGCGTCGACACATTGCGTTTTTTACATTTGCCTCTTGCATTTTGTTACGAAGTTGCGATGCTCCTTTTTCCGTCGGCCCGTCTTCAAATTAAAGGCCCGAGAACTTTATAAATTGAAAACTTTTCACACAGCTAATGCGTGATAATAATAGGGCATCGGTTATGGAATTAAATTCGCGTTAAATTAAGATTAAGATGTTGAGGGGTTGGGTTAGGTTGGGCGCTTGTAATTTCTGAATGGTTTCACCAATTCCTATTATAATATGTGCACCGTAATTTGGCCAGATTACCGCCGATGGATCTTTTATCCTTTGGCATTGACCGTTTATTGGATTAGGATAACTTTATGCTCTAAACGCGAATAATACATTTAAAGCCACTATCAACCACCTGTAGTAAGTATCTTCTTTATAATCGTATGAAGTTTCTCTAGTGCGGCGCCCTAATGCCCGAGTGCACAAAACTTATGGCCGTTTTCTTTCTTATCTCTTCTGGTTTAGAGAGGTAGTAGATGATCTGCGTTACTAACATTGGTCGTGTCGTACGACCACGTCAATGGATAGGGTTGGTGATACATTCAGTTAGTATTAGAAGGTTGGCGGCATATTGGCACAGTAGACAGCATCAGATTCAAGCGTCTAACGCTTACAAGGCCGCTCCACACCACCTCAGCTCAAGTGACCGCCTCACATCATTTCCGCAACCATGAGCCCGCACGCAGCACAAAGCGCACAGTTACCAGCTCAATTGTGCTGTTATTGTTTTCCAATCGAAAACAATTAAGTTTTGTAAAGCCAAGGCCAGTGGAAATTAGCATGCATATTGTAAACGCATTGCATTAGTTAGCGGCGCGGTGGAAAGCCACGTCACCACAATTAGGATATCATGATGTACGCGAGGACTTCCGTTAGGACAACGGATGGACAACATCATTACTTATGTATTTATGTGCGTTGCATTCGCACAACATATGGTGGATGGGTGGCCCGCACAAAGAATGCTAAGGAGCAGTCTGCGTATGCTATAATTGCTGAGGCATACGGTCGACGTGGACCGGGGGAAAATTTAACGGACACCTTGTACATGATGCCGTCGTTTTTGTAGGTATTTGGAATATATATATTTTTGTTATGTACTTAAATTTTTAGTTCACTTTATTTAGTTTTATGTACATATTTAATTGTATCTTATCTTGGCGTCAATTTCGCGATTGTGCTATCGTGCGCGAGGGCCTGAGGTCCGCCTTAACCTGTTCCAGGATTTGGCAGATTAGGTAATTACAGTAGGGGGACTGCCGTATGATCTCCGTGACCCTGGATCGTGGTTAACAGGAGAACCTGACTAGATAGGATCCCGGTTACACATTCAGCTGAATGTGAAGGTTTCCTCACGATGTTTAACCTGACCGGAGCAAGGGTTAGTGTTCGACTAATGGGGATCGATCTTAGTACATCTCGTTTACGAGTCGAACCCGCTAGCTATTAAGCCACCGACACTTTTAATTAAATTACCAATTGTAGATTGTTTGTGGGAAAAACAATGTCAAGTCGTGTGATGTCAGTTTACATAAGTGTTAATTAATACTCTCCACTATTAACCTAGTTGAATTTTGTTATAACATTTATTCATTTGATTTTGTTTTTATGAGCAGCCAAAAGTAACATAAGCAACGTATGTACCTCAATTGCGTCGTATATTATTTGTAGGTATATATGAGTATTCTGTTACACACGTTTTTTATATACTGGACCTATTTCGATGAAATCGTATATAGTTCTGTGGAGAAACATGCTATTTTTATCAAATTCTACGTTAGAAAAAATGTAGGCGCGTATAAAAACTATGCCTACAACTATTTGCACAACGGAACTTAACTATGCCTAATCAAATATCCTACGAGGCAAATTACGAGCCCGAATAAACGAGCTTTTATAAAACAGACAGGATGTAGTTACATGCAGACTGTGCCATGGTCTGCCAACGAAACAATTAGGGCATGACCCCCCTAGGGAACTCCTGACCCCAGAGGGGTCAACTTTATCACCAATTGAGCTTTTATTGGTTCGGTTAATAGCTGTTATCCTAGCGTATTAATATGGTAGAAATGAGATTACTAATGACTCGTGGTGTCTGGCAGAATATTGCAATATAAGGGCAGGGGGATAGGTGATAAATCGACCTGTAAAAGCTTCGTAATCATAACGCGCATTAAACAGAAAACGAGTTTACAAATACCTTAGTCCTGACGATGCACCTGAAAAACGCCATCAGGTACTCCTACGGCGCAGCGACAAGAAGGACCTATCTTCCGACACCAGAACTCCCCAGCTATTTGTGTAAGAGCCGTTACATTTAATGCGTGTATAAATAGTGTCCCTAATATGACTTTGCAATTAAAATTAATGCAAGACCGTCAGTTGCCCGGAAGCAGCGGCTTCGCGGGACAATGGCGCCACCTTCTACCCACGGCGCTCTATCAGGCACACGTTTTAGGGTTCCGCAGTAATAAAACAAAGAACCCTTAAGTTTCTTATATCATTATATTTGTCCGTCTATGGTTTTATTAAATAAAAGCATATGTGATATTCTGAACAACTTGGTTTCGTCAAAATGCATTCGGCAGATTTCCGTGAAACAGCAACAAACATTCTTACAAACTTTCGCCTTTATAATATTAGTCAGAAAAGGATAGGATAAGTAGGATTATTACTTTTTTATAGAACACCCGAGACGGGCAAGTTATTTATTGCATGGGAAAGGTATTTGTAAGCACAATCTCAACAAAACTTGTTCGGATTCTCATAAATGCTTAGTTTGGCGGTTTGGCAACCGCGGTAATACCGGAAGTATTTAACTCGGCACCCGCGATTCTAACTAGCATCTCACAAAGCACCGGTCTTACTTAACAAATTCTACTACATAAAATCTCCTTCCAACTTTTTATCATCAGCATTAAATCAGTAACTCCTCAAGTCAATGAGTCTAATAAAAAAATATTAAAATCGTTTTTTTTAGGAACTGTCGGTATCCTACTGCATGGCAAAGGCTTCTCTCTCATTTTTCCACATATATCTATTAGTTGCCAGGTCTCTCCACTCTTTCGCATACGTCGCTAATTCATCGCACCATCTTTTTCGAGGCCGACCACGACTGTCAAAATCGAAAATCGAATGTCAATGTCAATTATTGACTCTAAAAGATAGCAACCGCGTTACATTTGCGTTCCAAGTGTATCTCTGATAAGTGTTAATAGTAAAACAATACATTATCGAATGCAAACACCAAGTAGTGTGAAACAAAAGTTTATCGGCCGATTACGCTAAGCCAAACGACGGAATACATTAGGACGATGACCGATATGATAGCACTCCCATGTCTATAAACGTGTCTATTTGTAGGTTGCGATGCATTAGCGTGGCACCGATATTTGGACGTATTATATTATCGTTAACTGCCAGTATAACATGTGCCATTGACATCAAATCTAGGACTTGTAATTAAGACTGTGAAATAAAGATGTTAAGATTTCTGGGGGCCACACATGACTAGCATTGCTAAGACGACGACGGACAAAAAAATTCCGAGTACGAGATATCGTTTTGCAAACGCAACATTCCACTAACTTGTAAGATTTGTTTATCGCAATGCGTCGTGCTCTCCTCGCTGGCTGCCGGCGCACGCCGGGGGTCAACACACGTGTCCTGTTACAATCCAGCGGACAGAAAGACAGAAACACGTATTCTTGGTTAGTAGCCGAGCAAATTACAGTCCTTGGACCCCAGTCCACCTTGGCTCAATCCAGACGTACAAGTACAAGTTTAGCCGGGATGGGATTCCAGCATCCGCACAATGCCGTTCCGAACGGGTGACTTCAAAAAGAAATGCTCCTTTTTTGCCATTGTATATACTTTGCTATAATAGGACTCCTATCTTATATTAAGACTTGAGTTTTTATGTTTCACGGCAAAAACATTCGCCGCAAAAAGATGCGCCGCCAAATTAATTATTATTCAAGAAATTATGCGGCGACGAAATCCTGCCTAATGAAGACAAACGACACGCGCTTTGTTATATTAATGCTTCAACAAATATATGCGAGCACTAAATATAAATCTCGATGAGTTGTGCCGTTAATAAAAAAAAGGCTTCGACAATGTGAATGAAATAAAACACAAAAATGATGGCAACATGCACACTTAAAACTATCACAACGCGTTACGACACGGTTACGGTTTAAATAACAATTTAATGGTCGAAATCTATCGTTATAAAAACAATAAGCGTTGGAATAAACTATTTCCTCCACCGGCCGGTACTAATCTGTAACACTGTTTGCCCAAACGACTGGATCCCCGAACCAGCTGAGGATATCATCGGGCGAAGACACAAGGGCGGTTTTCGCGCGTCCAGGACCGCGCCGTCGTATCGGCTCGATCTCCGAACGTTCGTTCCCATATCGAACGACCAGATACCGATTACGACCGAAACTATTACGTTTACGGCGATTTGATTGGAGCGCGACTAACGATATGGGAGCACGCCACGGCGCGGGCGCAGCCTACGCGGGGAAACGGGCCACGATTTACGGCCGATATAAAACCCAAAGACACATTGTTGATAATTTAAAACCAATATGTCGGTGTAAATCACACGTTTGTAAGTACAGTTCTGTTTTAAACGTCCCCGATGTGCCGGTGTGTCTCTGTGTAATTAGTTAGGCATTTAAGTGATTCGTGTGCCGTCATTCATGTTGCGTTATCGAGGTGGTTTCAGGCTAACGCCGGTTAATGCGACGTTTGTTGTTTCCTTTGAACGATAAGGGCGTTCTTTTTATTACAAAATACTTTAACGTTAACGAACTTTTGATTTGATAAGGCATTACCCAATTTCCGTGTCGTTCGCTTGAATTTTTGCTCAATGAGCCGACAACGACTATTGTCTACGCCTACGCCTAAGTTGTATAAGGACTATACAAATCGGACAACGGTGTAAACTATTGTGTAACCGGCCATACAAACACAGCGGCCTAAACAAGGGACTTACTAAACTCGCTCAGTACTACCTAGTACTGTTACACTTATCTCGAAGGTCCGTCCTTCGGTCCTTTACATGGTCGCATAATACGCCTTTGTCGGCATCGTCCTTTCTTGCGCTGCGACCAAGGCATCAAGGACGTAGTGATTGTATTACCCTTATTAATTTGTTACTCGAGGGTTGGTGCTATAAAGATTGACATTTCAACCTTTTGGTTCACTTATTTAGAAGAAACGGTGGCATTTAAAAGTAGCAGGAGAAAGCTCTCATTTACTACCGACCGGTATTACGGTGTGCAGAAATGATTATGTTGACATTTCAATTTAAATGTACTTATTATTGTAAAAATGTAGTGCCTTAAAAACATTCCACAAGGCAATTTTAAGTAATCAATCAGTTTTCTATACTGGAAAATGGATATAAAGGATTATGATGTGAAATAAACTTGAGATTTGTATTCGGACAAGTCAAGTATTGCTTCAGTTCTGTGGAATAATCATGATTTTACGGTTGGATACAACAATAAAACAGTCATACATAAGCATATTTTGTTGCACTCTACTGTCACTGTTCAATAACTTATGTTTCCTTTGCGCTGCGTAGGCTTTGAACTTGACTCATTCGTATTTATTTTAGAGGGGATATTTTCGAAAGATACCATGATCCGGGGGAATTACCTAAAATCTCGCAGATTTCTACAAAAAAGAGATAGAGCTTAAATTGAGAAAGACACTGTTCCTAACATTTATTACAAACGACTGTTTATCATATTATTTGCACAAAATTTTGCCTGTACAGAGACATTCCGCAAAACGTTGCCAGATTGGCACCCCGTGACGGCTTATGTTTATTACGAATATATTATCAGGTGTTCAAACAGAGCTAGTTAACACAACACTTCAAGTTCGTGACACAGAAGTCGGTATCGGTGTTCTAAAATTTTTTTAACATGTAAACGCTTATGGATTTTTGTGATGTCAAAATAAATCATGTCTATGTCTATATATCTGTCTCAATCAACGCGGGGACATTTCAAGTGGGCCAAATCCACCGAGCGTTTATCGAGGAAAGTGCTTCGTCCTATTTCGACGAGTACCAAGGAAGGGACACGAGCTATTTATTTGATTGCCGCCAGCCGTGTCGGGTCCACTAATGATTATTGACTCGGCTTATTTATTTGGACTGTCCCAGCGCCGAGTTGGCCTTTGATGTCGCCTAAAATGAGCCGATTCTGGTGAATCGCTGTGACCTTTTGGTGCGGCTGAATCGGGAATAGAAGAGGGCGGTTGGGTGGACATCGATTTTTAGTCTATTTCTAGTTTTAACTGTAACTTCGTCCGCGTTAAATACGGTTCTTGTTTAGATAACAAATAGCTTTTGTCCTTCACCAAGTTGTCAAATCTGTTCAGCGATTTAAACATGAAAACATAACGTACAGACAGACAAATTTAATATCGCGTTATCGAGTTTTGTCAAGTCCCGAAATAAAAAACAAGCCTAGACCTATTTCATAGGCCGGCGACGCATTCGCGGCTCCTCAGGTGTTGAGGGAGTCTATAGGAGGCGGTGATCACACACTATCAGGTAACCGACTTGCACGATGGATTCCCTCAATAGTAATAAAAAAGTGTGCCTAGTAGAGTTTCTGTTTCATCTTAGCGAGCAAATAACTTTGTCTACTGATCTAAACGCTCCTGGCTACTTAACCCCCAGCTGCTTAACTAATAAAGCTGTCGAGTCGTGACATGAAGGTTGAGCTTTCCACATTCACGGAACTGCCGTCCAAAGTGGAATATAAAGCTGAGATTTGGGCCGATCGGCGGCCGGGTTGGCCAACACCCGGTGACGTCACCGCAATCGCCTGGCCCGGGCCTAAATTATAGAGCACTGGTTATTTAGACTTTCGATCCGATCGCGCTACGGGAAGGACTTGTTATTATCAGTGATTTGTTGCTGCTTGCGTCCGAATAGATACCGCTCCGCTCATTCCGGCCCCGGACAATCACGTCGAAGAAATGTATTCTGATTCAGAGCAATCTTTTCCTAATACTGGTAAGGATAATGCCCTTCACGTGATGTTTGTACTTGTACTGTGTTATCTATTGTATGTGTATACACCTAATACATAATTTACAAATAAATATTTACATTAGTGTAACCATCTAAACACTGCATTCTGGGGCTAGTAATAACTTACACAATACAAGCAATATTTTAGAACTCTCACCGACAGAGTTGCTCGAGAACATTTGGTGCCACAATTGGACCGGATCCGACAATAAACACAAACACAAGCCAGCTGTTGCATAAAGAAATTATGACAGTGAACATAATTAACTGGTGCCCGTACGAAAGCGAGCCTCTCCGTGGGAATGCGTAAGACAATAGAGATTCGTGGGGACAATTAATGATCTCGCGACGCGTTAAGAGCCGTGACGCAATTTTTGCATAACCTTTAATCGGAGATGGAGTGCGTGTGAGTCGGGAAGTGGCGCAGACGCAGAGGCTGCAGCCAGTCGCCGGATGAATGGAGCCGCGGCGGCCAATGGGTTAGCGTAACGAACTGCGTATGCGCATCCACGACGTGCGAATAGGGGCGCTTGCGCAACCAGCGGGCCGTAACAGCCCCTGCCACCACTGCCTACTGCCCACTGATAATTACGCCGATAAAGCGAGCCTTGGAATTAGAGTAAAATAAAATTGGAGTAATTGGACAAAAAAATATGTAATGACAGGATGTGACACATTGTTTACACAAATGTTTTGACTACGTAACTAGCTCAATAAAAGGTTCGATTGTTAATTTGGCTAATAATTAATTATTTAAGTTATTTTAACAGGTGCACCAATCAAAGTAACTTTTTATATTTTTCTCCTCCGTTAACTCACTATAAAAACTAATTACTTAATAGACACTGCTATATCCTATATCGTTCATTATTATAAAAACCGCTTCCCATTAGTTTTGATAATCTAATTAGATTTTTGTATGCCTAAATTCTAATAAATAACATAAATGAATAAAACGTTTATTTTCTCCCAATAATTTACAGTTCACAATCTACATCTTAAACACGTATGGGAGACTGATGCCAAGCTAGGCAAGGATGAATTAAGAAAATCAGATTATTTTTTTAAATTAGGAACCCTATTGGTAAATTCAGACAGGATTACATGGCTATCGGAAAAGACCAGAAAACTCACAGACTGAAAACGACGCCGAACGTCTTCGAGATGACGCCCATCGTCTTCTTCCAGCCCTTGATGAACTGCCGTCGGCGCGCCCCTCGGGGCGGCGCCGCGGGCGCCCCCAGTTCCACGTACGAGTTAATCTTGGCGGCTTGCGGAGCCTCCTGGATGTCCTGGCATCACTTCACCGGGCACTGCACAGGCCGAGCGGGCGCGGGGCTCCCGACCCCAGGACCATTACAATATAAAACGAGTAACGACACTCCCCGATTTAATAGTCCAATTTGAATATCAAATCGTGTCCAAAGTCGCGGAAGGTTCGTCCCGACTCGCGGCGAGTGGCGAGGCGAGGTGCGTGCGCTCGGTGGCGCGGCGCGGGCGGCACTGGCGGCGGCTACGGCCGTGCTACGCCCGCTACGGGGGTGCGCGAAGCTCACCCACCAGCTTCACTAGACTCTACCACTGCACTAGAAACGCAGATGGCATTTCAAGTGGGAAATCTGCACGTACAAGTCAAATTTAGGCCTGTGGGGATGGTGCGAGTCAAATGACTTGGCGAGCCTTGGGTATGACTGGCTCGGAGTGCGCCCGTCAGCCCGGGGGTGACGGTCGCGTGACTACGGACACCAAGCGGCCGCACCGGACGCCCGCATAGCAATTGAAATGACACGCGAATATGATTTCAATATTTTGTTACGCGAACTTGAAATTGAAATTATAATTTGATTTTGGGTGTATGTCATCATTTTATTAGTCAGGTTAGTATCAAAATCTATAATAATAGGTTGTAAGTCCAATGTGAAGATGACAGTAAAACGGCCGTCCCCGCGGCGCATCAAACTGCGCATAGGCTGCGCGGGCGCGGCGCAGCCTGCAGTTGATGTCAGTCATGAGATCACTATCTGAATCACAAGCCGAGAGCTTGCAGCAACTATGTATATATTACAGATAAAGGATACAGGTGTGTAACTGTTTATTTTTAAATTTAATTATCACCAACTTACGCAAGGAAGAGAATAAATAAGTGGAAAGTTCAATAAAATTATTATAAATCCGTTCAGCACTTGTCATTTATAAAGGGTAAAGTAAATATTTTATATGGAATCGTCAGTTCAGTGGCATAGCGCGCACAAAGAGTCACATTGTTATTTCTTTAGGTACCTACATATAGCTTTGTATAGCCATAGCGAGCCATAGTCAGTCGCCGTCGCGCTTATTCGACCGCCATGCTAGTTTAGCAGTTACGCACGTGGGTATCTTGACCCAAATCTTGCCGAGAACACATTCATTCGCTCCCCAATGCATACAGACAGATATATTTTACATAAACATGGAATCCGTTGGGGCCCGCATAGGACTTTGTGCGTTTGTACATAAGACAGTGTGACTCACTAGTGCACCGTTTCGGTGGGCTAAACGGTATTTTCATATGTTTATATGTATTGGTGGTGTGACCTTTTAAACTTTTGTGGTAACATGTACGTCGTCAAAATCATGTCCACGTAAATACAAGTATAAAAAATAGAATAAGATATATTTTTCCAACCCAAACCAAGCAGAACACGGAGAACGAATGCCACAAACAACAACAGTGTTGTTTAGCCAGGCATTCGTTCTGTCTGTGGAACAGATCGTCAACACCATCTCCATATACATTGACAGTGTATTACAATGCAATGTAAATCGTAATCTCTCCGGCTTGAGGGTTTTCACAACATTAAGATAAATGTTATCTACTCTACCTTTTTAATTTTGTGCTCCTTTGCTCCTGTTACAGCCCGCCCCCACCCAGTATAATGTTAAAGTTAATCGAGTATGCCTTCAGAGTTGCACTTCTTTAGTTAGGTACTTAATGTTTATCCAGACATGACTAAGCTCGGGGGCCAAACAATAACATGGGTGTTAAAAAGGAAATACATGCTCGTATTTCCTTAAAATGATATTTATATTTATGAGACATCTATTGCTTTTGAATTGAAACTCAAGTTATTATTATTAACTCATTAACACTGTGTACTTGGAAGAACAAAGTTGTTGCTAACAAAATGCCAGTAAAATATATGTTTATATCATAAACCCGTAACGCATTATTGTTTTTATAATGTCTATTATAGAAATCCGTCTATGGAATCGTTTACAAAACCGTACAGGAAAATGCATGCTATAACTGCGTGGAACTACCATTCCCTATTAAATCATTGTTCTGTCAATGCGATGCAGCTAAAGCAGGACGATATGAAGACGTGAAACTTCAACTGAGAAACACAAGTGTTAAGTTAAACTATCAAATAGAAAATATCGCGAAAAACATCCGAAACGCCACTCCAACCGTGTGAAACATACCAGTACGTAGTGTTTCCACGTTAATGGGCAAACTCGTGTGACTAATGTAGTTCTAGTGACACTTCAAATTAGGCCCGCACTTGAACGGCTCGGGACATATTATCATTAAAATATAAAAAATTTACATCATAATAAAAATATCGATACAATATGGCGTATTCTACCTATTATAAGTGGTTTGCTTTGTTAGTCTGTCGCCGTTTTGTTGACAGGCGAAAGAACTCAACCGTGTAGTGAAGATCGTTTTTGAATTGTTAACAGAAAATGGCCAGAAGCACGTGTTTTCAACATTTTAGAGGTCAGAGACATTAAATGGAGAAAATATTTATATCCTTATTTATAACAACACTAGAGGACCCGGCGCGACTTCGTTCGCGTACACCTACTTTACCCCTACCTACCTTTATTTTCTTGTTTATAAACCTTCCTCTGGAATCATTCTATCTATTACTGAAAACAGCATTTAAAACAGCGTAGTTTTAAAGATCTAATCGTACATAGATATAGATGGCAGGAAGCGACTTTGTTTTATACTATTTATAGATAGAAGGGACTCGGAAGCAGATATTGCTTATCACAAGTATGCTTTATAGTTTTCCGGCGTCGACTTGTATACATATAACAGAGCACAAGTCATTCATTATATCTTACTCCAAGATAAACTGAACATTACAGACAATTGTATCGAATACTTCTCTGGGTACATGATAATAACAAATTTTCCTACCTATACACTTTCATCAGACGACACGATTACATCCAAGAGTTAAGACTAACCGGAAATAAGCAATGTGAAAATCATTAGCAGTATAAAGAAAGCTGCGCAATCACATTCACATAATGACTGTAATACTCGTAATGTTAAGAAAGTTATCACGGCAAAGAAGGAAATCAATAACTTCCTTGGGGTCGTAGGTCATATCACATAATGTTGTGGACATCCAGAACCAAACCAAACACTGCCTTACCGTATTATATATAAGGATCACCCACCAGAGACTTTGAAAGAAGAAGAAAGAAAAGAAATTAAAATTACTAGAAGGCAGTAAATAAATAAAGCACATTGTCTAGTTTCGGGCTTCGCATTTACTCATACACACACGTCGCATACGACAAAGAAGACATAGAAGCCGAAATAGCCAATCGGAAATCTTGATACAGTCAGCTGCAGATTGAATGAATTCATTTAAAGTAGGAGGGGGGGGGGGGGGGGTCAGTTATCTCTGCAGCTGACTGTATCTGGAACATGTGCAGCTCTTATTTACTGCCGCCATCTGTACATCCGTAGTATACGCCGAAATCACACATACGACGAGCAACACTGTCTTTTTCGTATTTGAAAACGAAAAATTGAGTTATCCAGTTTAAGTTAAATGGTAAAATGTGGTACGGAGATAAAATATGCTACACGCGATGTATTACGCATTACTGCGGTTACGACAATGACTCATAAGTTTTAATAAGGACTCACAGTTCGTTTAATCTATTGCGAGGGTTAGTTATACATTGAGGTTATGTCTTTCAATACTTTGTCATGGTATAGTTAGTACCTATGATATGTGAGAATTGAGATAGGATAGTAGGAAGGACATAAATAAATAAATATGCTTGGACAATTTATACAGCGCCATCTAGCTCCAAAGTAAGCAAGGCTTGTGTTATGGGGCCAGAGAACTGGTAAACTAATTATATATTATTCATAACATACTTATTATAACTTATATTAACAGCTAGACCCGTAGCAGAAATTAAATCCCGGCCGGGAATCGAACCCGGGATCTCTACGTGGCACGTTGACCAACTGAACCATTCAGGTCGTCGACATAAGAGTGGGATAGGTAATAGATTGTCCAGGTACGTCCTTCCTTTGGCCACTGAACATCAAAAACTGTATGTTATTTATTTTATTGCTTCGTTCAGGATTATATGAGAGGATCCAAAGCCATAATGACATCCTATTATTAACTGAGTCATATAAGAGGGTCATATAAGAAGACTCAAATAGACCAAAAAACACACAATCGATCAAGATGCAACAAGCATGCAACATCGTTTAACAACAATTTCAGAATCAGTGCTCAAGAGCACGGTCCATATTCGCGAGGTCGCAGTTCATATAATTATGATTACTTAATACACTTATCGAGATGGTAATCGGAGCGTGTTACAGTCGGCATCTGTGTTAAACGTATACAAAATTACAAACAATCGACCAATAATTTGTAATAAAAAAAATACTAACTAGACGTTTGTGAACGAATGCGAATTATGACACTGGACCAGTAGGCTATACGTAACTCTGTTGCCAACAATTCTCTGATTTCAATGATTGAAATCGTTCTTTTTGCGATTACGTATGATCGATTTAATACTTTCAGTTCATTGCAATGGAACTTTGTTAGCAACTGAACCCATGAAACCGATGATACGGAATCGCAAAAGGAACAATTTCTATAATTGACACCAGAGAATTGTTAGCAATCAGTTGCGTAATTAGCCTACAGATATCGGCGGTAAATAAGCACGTCGGTCGGTATGTACGGCTTCTTAGACTGTCAACAACAAGTAGTGATGGGCAGGACAAGGCTTTGTTGGAATTAAGTTTGTAAGAGGCGCCTCATTTTTCCTTTGAGCCAGTACAATGTCCGATTTAAAATGAGGCGAGGCAGGCGAGTGTAAATAGCCTACTGTTTTTAATACTAAGGTGTATATTTTATTTCTTCCTGTGCTCTACGCTTCTTTCATCTGCTCAACCTAGTTTCTTCTCTTACCACCTCGAAACTCAATAGTTGCGCAGTGTGGGTGATATACAGTCCTATAATTGTACTAAAGAAAAGACCCAAGCGATAGAAAAAGTCAGATAACGCCCGACCGAGTTTACATATCTCAAATATTGTCTCTACTGAACTGATTTTAATGAAAGAGCTAAGAACCATCTCGATTAATCTGGCTTTCCTCATCCAACCTCATCCAAATCGGTCCATCCGTTCGGAAGCTACGAAGCCACAGACAGACACACAAGTAGATGAGCTACAGATACACAGACACACACATAAAACTTTTAACACCCCTCTTTTTTCGTCGGGGGTTAAAAATCTAGTCTAACACATATCTGACAAGTGAAAATAAATCATATCCTATAGACAAAACAAATATAAACTACACCTCTCCACCCACAGCCTGTCCAGTTTCCAGTCCAATCTCCCCGTGGCGCGATATCGTATCGTTTATGTTTACAGCTTATTAATTTTCCAGATACAAATTAATACGTACCGCGGCTACCACGCCGGCGCGGGCGCAGACGGGAGCCGCGGCGCCGCGGGAGGCGCTAGTGTTGGGAATGAGACCAAGGCCGTATCGGGACCAGAGATTGTATGCTTAAAAAGTAAACAATCTAGTTCTAAAATGTATTTTGTTTGTTAGTTATTAAAAATTCTTATTCAATTCGTCGCCAAATACTGGGCTAATAAAGTGTATTTCGAGTTTAGTCCATCGACTCGATAAGAAGAAAATGCTTTCAGCAATAGCAAAACAACACTATTCACACGAGGATAAACCAATAGTTAAATTACTGCCATAAAAATCCGCGACATGTTCCGCAAAAGATTTGGTTAAGCCGTGTTCCCGTATGACTACATCTAAATTCTGGGATAACTTATAGCTTACATGCTATACTGAGATATAAGGTACAACACTTAAAACTTTCCTATTTTTTTGGTGAAGGAGTAAAACATCCATCCTTATAAACTTTCGCACTTTTAAGATTTGTAAGAACAAGTATTTGGCTAATTTTCACCATTGAAACCAACGATCCTGTTATCAATTTAAATACAAAACTAAATATCAATTAATACATTATAGTTGATTCCCACGCAACTGCGCTTAGCGTTCATGCATGATCTCGTGTACAAGAATAACTAATACTACGCCAATAATTGGTTTATCGTATCAGCACAGAAAAGTAATACTATACATAGTATCTAATAATATACATCCTAATACTATAGTATCTGGCCTTAAGTACTTGTTAGTCGCATCCCTAGGCGGGTGCAGCGCGCACGCGCATCTCTTCCGTCGCTGTCGCTCTGGCGCATCAAATGGGTCATCAGGCGGCAGGAATGAGGACGACCGTATTCTTAAACCAATTCCTTGTTTGCTATCCAGAATTTTTAAACAATTCGGGACGTATAACACATATACGCAATAACATTAAATATGAACTGTTTCAATATTCCGGTGGTGGCTGACTGGCTTTCGTGTTTATCCTCTTGCATTTCACGGTCTGTAAGTATAAGTGTTTAGGCAATGAAATGCCAACTTTACAGCCAACATTTCTAGAGTTACCATTAAAACAAGCGGATATATTCCTTGAGAGCGTCGCGCAAATGGAAATTCCGGATTCGCGTAAGAGTAATAAAAGACGTCTGGTAGGGGCTTCTTTCATAAACACACGGCGAAGTTTTACGACGACAAAAAGTATTTAAAATGCTGGATATAAAATGGTTGCGGTTGCACGCTATGCGGTTACTGTGGGCGTAGAAACAGTGATAGGACCAGAATCGACCTCGGGGCTGCGTCGGGAGCAACCGGTCTTGGTCGGCTGGCTGGCCACGCACGTCCCGTGTCTACTTTTATTGATGCCTCGTAACACGTTTGTGTGCTCTTCACGGCAGTAGGACTAAAACGACGCGAAATTAACAAGATCCGTCGATTAGATTGCGGAGTCGCCGCGCTGGACGTGTGGGAACACCGTCGGCTAATATCTGTGCAATGATAATTGGCAGTCTGTTAATTCTGGCCTAAGGCTATGTCTATAGTTAATTTAATGACACCACAGTGGAGGTATTGATTGAGAGTTCGCAGTAGTCATTAGGATAGTAGTTTCTTGTGCTAGTATTCTGGAATCGAAGGCTCGAGCAAGACCGGTGTTTGAGTATCAATGATTGCAACCTATAGGAATGTTATGAAGCGAGCATGTGAAGAGGATACGAAATGAAGTATTTCCACCTTTAAATTGTAATATTTAGCGCAATACTTCCGTTGTAAACATTTAACAAAATATAACTCACCTATTTTTACTTAACGAACCTAAAAAAATGCCTACCTAAATGAAAGTTAAAATATTGTATCCTCAAAAGCGACAATTGCATTGGGGACGCATTGGGACCTTTGTTCCTCCAGACTGAGCTGTAAAGCGAGGCGCCTGTCCATCCATACTCTTACTTTCACCACCATACAAAGGGCCCAGTCTCTTTTCAAGAAGTCAACGTAACGTTAGTTTGTTTTGTCAAGTAATTACCCGGCCATTAGGTTGTAAAAGGCGTTTTATGGAAAACAAACAGCCATGCTGCGTCTACAGATCGGTCGGGGACACGCGTACCCTCATTTATTTGTGTAATACGTACTGAGTAGTTTCCTTGGAAGCAATTTAGCGCGAACAAGCGAACAACGGGATGCTATTGCCAAATTGTAGCCTTACTTTCATTCCGTAGAAATATTAATCAAGTATAATGGGCCGTTCTGTAACGCATGGCAGGAATATGCGTAATCGTTTCCGGCCTACAACTCCACATCAAAGTCTGGCGTGTAATTAAAAACTTTATGAACCAAATTGAACACATATCTCTTGTCACTATCATGGCGCCTTTATAAATAAAAAATGAGTTATGACAACTATTATTTTATTTATTTATTTAGTTCAGGCAACTGAGGCCCTTAATGTAAAAATACACAAATATAAAACTATATTAGAAGTCTCGCCTCACACTGAAAATATACAATGGAATTGAAGTGTTATAACAAAACAATATCAACACATGCCTCAAAAACGTCACCGTTAAGGAGAACCAGTTGAAAGTCGATCTGAAGAAGTAAAGAAGGCAAATATCAGAGAAAACGTCGACGCCTCAATACGATATATTTTATATTAAAGCCTCGCGCCGCGGGATGCGCGGGCGACTACCTGCGTCCTACGAACCTAGCCGAGTACCGTTAGCAGAGAAAAAAGATGTTTTATTTCACGAAACAGTTACCGGGGAAAGGGTGCGCATGCACATGAACGGATTAGTGGGCGGCTGACCCGCTCTAGTACACCGTATCACGCAGGTTCATCGTTATGCACGGTGCTCTTTCGACGGAGAAGTAAGACAGACTTTGCGAAATACTGTACAATATGATAAATCGCGTGAAATTAGGACAGGTGCGTGATCCATACTTGACATATGGATTGTTATTATCGACGCACAATAAAACGCTTCGGATAAAGGTGATTTTTGGAAAAAATAAGTGCCGAAGGAAAGGGTTACAATAGGAAATTTGTTTAATGTGTGTTTTTTATTTATTCGTATGACATAGCAACAATTACGAATTGTTTTTTTTTCTCTCTAATAGATTTTTTTGTATACCTACATATGTGATAAATCTTGATGTACAGCATTTTGATTAAATTACACCGAGTTTTCAGTAAACTCCATAACCTAATAATGTAGTCGTTATTTTGGCGATGAAATTACAACAGTAAATTTCACCTTACTAATTGTCCAGCACCACATTGCGTCTGCACATTTCCCATTGGCAGCCGTAGCATTCCTGGTAGCAGGACGTAGTAATAGTAAGTAACTCGATAGGAGAGTGAGCAAACAAATGGCTCATCTTGCGACGCATTCCGTTACACGCTCAAGGCGGATTCCTGTACAATAATAATTATTGAAGTACGTACCCCGCCGCCCCCGCAACCCCTGCCGGGGTTATTGTCGCGGCGCACCTGCGATGCAGTGTTGCCACCTTAGCGCTTTAGGCGCTAAATCTAGCGCTTTTTATAATCGACTCAGGTATAGGCAATAAAATCATAAAATAAAGCATTATTTTGTCGTTTTTAAACTAAAAATTAAAATATCATTCGAGCGACAAAATAGGACCTCTGCCGTGCGCTTTTATGCTCTTTCTTCTCCACTTCGTCCGGTCTTGGGCGTCCTGGCATTCCGCGGGATCTCTTTACTGATACCTATTTCCTACGTATCCCTGTCGGCTTTCGCAAAATGTAACCAAACCAGCACAGGCGAGCCTCTTTAACCTTATCCGCGATGTCTACGGATGTACTCGTTACGGACTCTGTCTTCTGTCGTTGTCTCCATCTACTATATCTAGTTAGAAACTCTTATTTTCTTAACACTAGCGCTTGATTAAATGTTTGCTAAATTTTACCAACTGATAGGGCGTTTTTCACCGTATGGCTGGATGCAGCCCTTTTCCCCGTTAAAGCGTTCAACACAGGTTGCGCCCGCGATGCGTGCGCGCACCGCAGACGCATTGTTGCCCGCCCGAGACGCTATTCCGCCAAATCTTTTATTCGCGTCGTGGGAACCCGACACGCGATCCCTTTATGAGAGTACAGCGTCATCCAATGTGACATCAAAGGGATGAAAAAAATTGAAGCCACACATGTAATTGGCGTTGTTGTCGTTGAAGAGAAATTTCGAGAAATTAGAGTGCTTGAGTATATTTTTAAAATTTCAATCGTTGCCTGTTCATTTCCATCGTCCATCGATCGTCATTTGTGTATAGAATTTATGATACCCGTTGCTATACAACCACCACAAATACCTAGAATTATTCCAACTGATTCTAATCAGCAAACTAATACTATAGAATACTAACTCTGAATAAAGGCCACGTAAAATATGGCATCGCCACACGATTTTATTCCAATTGCACTTTTTTGCTGTTAACCTGTAATAGGTATTTGGGTCACAGACCACAGTTATGCACAGAGATGAGTAATGTTAAAATGATTACAGATTGGTGTACACGAATGTTACCGTAACAGCGGCAAAACTCTCATGTAACCCAGTGCTAAAACATAACGTAACAATTGCTAAATTATATTACTCGGACGAAGCAACCGTGACGTGCAATAGGTACACACAAGATAGAAATCGGTGTAATATATATTATGTATTCCCTCATGCACAACTATAGCACATATCCCACTGACATACAGGTCTACTCACGCAATGTTATTGGCTAAATGGTATATTATGACGACACTATCGAACACTGTCTCTTAAGATACAGGATTTATTCCTAGCTTAGGAGGCAGGGTTGCAATTTTTTGCCATGCTACTGTCTTTGTAATTGTTTTGTAAACTTATATTATTAAAATGTTATAATTCGTGTCAATAAACTATTTTTTTTTATTACCATTGGAGTATATCTATAATAAACTAACCGTCCGAAATAGTCGGGTAACCCCCGACCAAGATTACTTAAACGCAAATATTTTCTAAACTACAGAATTTAACTACAGAAATTAATGAAAAGCTAAGAACCATCTTAATTAAACTAGCTTTCAAATACAGAAAACCGCATCCAAATTGGTCTATCCTATCAGGAGCTACGATGGCACAGACAGATACACAAAGCCACAATTACACAGAGGCACACGTCAAACTTATAACACCTCTTTTTTCGTCGGGGGTTAAAAATCAAACCTTTGAAGAGCTTTCAAAAGATTTAACAACAATAACGGACGAAAATACAACCAATACAATATAAAAATAAAATTCCGTGTGAAAGCCAATGAGACATTGTAATTCATAGACCCAAATGCGTTTCTTTATTCCTTAACAGTTTTTCTTTCCTACCTTACATACCAAGAACAAGGATTCAGAATAATCAGCCGACAGAACATGTCAGGCCTTGCCTCTGTTCCGAAGGGCTTATCTCGAGTCCAGTCATTGTGTGACCATCACTGATGTTATCGCGACTCCATTGTTTGCGGGTTTTAATTAGCCAGGATTAGCGCCAGGTGATCTAGGATCACGAACATGTGGGACGAGGCTGTTGGTTCCATCTCCACGGAGGTTGGTCATCTTGTGTCATTATATTTTTTTTATTAGGCATACGGCCAGTATGATTTAACACATTGACGTAAGTACTTAATAGTAAACTTGCTTCCGACCTAAAAATAAGAGTGTCTCGAGTTTGGTGTTTGTGTTCCCGATTTGTGGGAGCGATTTCGATGCGGTTTTCGTTACTTGATAGGAGGTTTAATCGAGGTAATTCTGGACTACGTTTTATTCAAACTCATTTTAAATAACTGTCGGATTGTTTTATTAATTACTATCTGGCCCAGCGCGACTTCGTTCACGTGGTGTCCTACCACTACCCTATCCTACCTTACACCTACCCTAAGCTTATAAATTTTAGTCTTGAATCCTTCATTTACCGTTGAAAACCGCATTAAAATCCGTTGCGTAGTTTAAAAGATCTAAGCGTACATACTTAAATAAATACATACATAGTGACAGATGGCGAGAAGCGACTTTGTTTTATACTATGATGGATTCGAAACTTAAAACTCTATTCACGAACCACAAGGCACTAAATCGATACACATCGTAGCCAATAAAAATCAAAATACATCGCTAGTCGCTCTTAGCTAAACAATTCAAACAATCTATTTCAGAGAACGACGAATTAATATTTCAACAGTATAGAGACCATTGTGGCAGAGAGCTGGGTTTCCGAGAAGGGCCACTTACATAGGCATGAACTATATGATATGTAAACATATGGATTCAATGAATTCGTGGAGGATGCGATGTCAACGGCACGTGGGCAAAACGAGCAAGCCCGAAGAATGCATGGGAATGTCGCAGTTACTGGCTTAATTTAGCCCCATCCGGCGGCCAGACCGGCACAGACTCGTCCATGCATTATTTAGTAGGCATCTCGTCAGACACTTCTATAAACTACCGTCGAATTTGAAATTGGGGTCGATATTAATTTCAGTTTTTTTTAGATCACTGTTCTACTTTGGACAACTTTTTAGTCTACGATGAACACTCTTCTGGAAGGAATTAAGGGAAGTATCGATTCCTATCTTTAGAGAGCAGCTGGCCTTTGGTACGTTAGTTTATTTGTCTCAAAAATAACTGACTCATACATCGGAGTTACGAATTTCAATGAATTACACTAACAACTGTGTGTTTAGCTTTAGACAAACGATGGAACGCTGGTGTAATCAGAGGTAGAATTCACTCTGTATTCTATATTCTGAGCATTGATAAAAACAATGATAGAAAAGCGAGCACATACTCACCTATGTTTTCACAAAGCGGATGAGTGCTCTTATAGGTACATTCGCTCTCTTGATATTAACGCAATCTTTAAGTTAGTTTAACGTACGAGACAGAATAATGGACAACAGTATAGGTATTTTGTAATATCGTAAGAAATTAGTTTCTAGTAAAAAGCCGCGTTCCAAGTTACGGGATACCTATTGTAATATGACATAACGTTAATAGTCACAGTACAGTTCCACTCCATCACGTTTAATTATGAGGTCATAAACGAGTTTTCAGTTAGAAGTCACGTTCTGATGGCGTCACGGAGGGCTCCAACACTGTGTCACGTGACCCACGACCCAATACTCTAAATAATTGCGACCTTTCAACGTTCTAATTTGGGAGGAGCGCGTGGGAGGCCGTTTACATGGCTGGTATTTTCCATCTAAAACACTTACCTCTATATAGCACTTAGCTTCAGATGGTGGATATCGATAGCCGAGACGTCCTTACCTAAAACAAAAACAGAAATATTTACTTTGGCTATTATTTCGAGCGCGAGGCGAATTTGCAGACAGCTATTTCAAGCCGATATATTCGACACTATATTCGAAATAATTTTAATATTAGCGGATTGAAGCAGAGTTTACATATTAAAAATACCTTTTGGTTTACCTACGTTTTATTTTCGTATACCAACCCAATAAAACAACAATAAAGTACCTCGAGCATGTAGGACAGTGGAGTCACGAATCATGACTCTACTGCTTTGACAGAATCGTGGAACAATTTAGTCAAACGCTCGTACAATATTTCTACGATCCATGTATTTTGAAATACAACAAATGTATCATTTGATATGTAAAAGGCACGAGACCCATGTAGGATCTTTGTTTATGTTGCTTTTGCGCGTGCGCCGCAGGAGCGGCCCACCGTAAATAATCGACGCGTGCGAGCCGCGCGATGCGCGAAAATAGCGCCCAAAGTTGCGCCGGCGCATCGCACTACACTAACACACTTTCCACTTTGCGTGCTTATGCTCTTATTAGGTTCCACATGTTGCCTTATTAGCCTTGAATATATTTGACTTTGTTCAGTTTGTTACGAGTTTAAGAAGAATATAAATAAATAATTTTGCCACCGGCGGCGTCGTGCGAGAATAGTACTCGTATCAAGCTGCACATGCGGATTATTAACCTCTTTAGAAATATTTTTAAAATAACGGAACAACTTTGGTAAGTAAGTACCTACTCGAAAATGAATATTATTGAATAATACTCTAGATTATTTTATTCAGTCTAAATCAAGGCGGGGTATGATTTTGTGTTAGCCTTTAATCGTTCACTGCAGACTGCAGTACTACATGTTTCATTGTATATGTGATGGCGAATGACTAATGATTTGATTATAGAGTACCTAATTTGCACGTCGCAATATCGTTAAGAACTCCAAAACAAGTATTTGCGGTCCTTGACACTCTGCATTTAACCTGCAAAGGTGCAAGCGTACTGAATCTAAACAATCCTAATTGATTACTATAAGTGCTTCGAGTGTTTCCAATTGTAGTTTTTGATTGCCGTCGTAATTGGGTTAGGAGTTGAATAAATCTCATTGTGTTTGTATTGTATGCAAATGCCCGCATGGCGGTCGGTCGCGTGCGCGCGCGCAGGGCGGGGCGAGCGGGGCGGGCGGGGCGCGGGGGGAGCCCTCATCCACTACGAACCGGCCCGCGATTGATTACTTTTACAACTTGCGAAATCCTACGGCTGCCTGCTAATTTGATGGCTATATTTCCATTTCGATCGAGGTTACACATGAAGGGATTCCGTGTGGAAAATCACGTGTCGACTGAAAATTGAATGCTTTAACGTGTATTGTACAGAAGGCGGCACACCAACCTGTTAACCACCAACAGTTAAAATGAGCTAGCTAGCTCCGGTCAGGACCGGAGACGGTCCAAAGTCTATACAGGGTAGGTTGAGGTACTGCCTACTGGTATACTTGTGGTGTTTTTGTTCTTGATCATTCCCGCTGCGCACCCCGGCCCCACGGGGTGTCGCTTCCGATGAAACCTGAAAAGCCTTCCCGGCTACAGGTGCTCCCAATGGGTGTTTAGCACGTAGGCGCCTAGGTACCTTTTTTTGCATGTCGTGCATAACCAGTCCGGCCGGCTGGTACTCATGAGAGTTCACCTCCTCCCTCCCAACCGCTACCGGAGGGTGCCCATTTTCTTAGCGTTGGGCGAAAAAAAAAACAAAATAAAAATCGTTCCCGAGGATAGCGAGCGACGTCTTTTGAGTCTCCATCGGTACCGACCTGTCGTTTGGTGTAAGGCGTCTTTATTTTAAAGAACTAGCAAGGCATTTGACCGCCATCTAACTTTGTAGTAAGGATCGATGCGGCCAAGAGGTTGACCGAACTGACACGTAATGTAATTTGTTATTTATGGAATGTATGGTGGGTAAATAATCGGTAAAGGTCACGAAAGCCCCATTTATGGTGCACACAATGGAAGTAGACAATTCTCATTTCACGGTAGGTTTAATTACAGCGAGCAACCCGCCAGACAAGTCGAAAACAACAAATAAGTGAATATTTCCATTTAATCCCACAGTGGATGAGCCCGAATGCAATTTTGCGCTCGAGCAATCGTTGTTTGCGAATCGTTCAGAACAAAAATTGGCTGAGAATAAATTAATTTTGACTCTAATTACAACGTGATTCTTCATAATGTCGCTGGTGTTCGCTCTACCGCTCCGATGTAGTAATGGGCCAGGTTCACTCACATTTGGATTACGATTAAGTAACAAATTGCTTTTTAAAGATAAATTGTTTGTAACATTGAGATGGTGTAGGCTGAAAATAAGTTATCTGTGTAACTCTGTTAATCTGTCTTTAGTTCGGCCAGCACCTACGTGTGTAACGACACCAATTTTCAGTTAGTTCGCCTGTAAAGCACAGACGAATATTCGACAATTATCGTACATACAATTAAAAATTATTTAAATTTTTACATAGTATAAAACAAAGTCGCTTTCCGCCGCCTGTTCCTATGTACGCTTAGATCATTTAAACTACGCAACGGATTTTAATGCGGTTTTCATCGATAGACAGAGTTATTCAAGAGGAAGGTTTATACGCAAGAAAAGAAGGATAGGTAGGGATGAAATAGGTGTAGGGAAGGTGTAGTTTAGTTCAGGGTCTTCTTCTCGCACGCGCGGGAAGACCACATCAGGGCGTAACCCTCTGGCGGTCGTGAGGTGTCGCACCCCGTTACAAAGGGGTGGCCGTTTGGGTCGGCGCCTTTTTCACGCCCCCGGCGGTCGGGGGAGGTGTAGGGGTAGGGTAGGGTAGGGTAGGGTAGGGTAGGGTAGGGTAGGGTAGGGCAGGGTAGGGCAGGGTAGGGTAGGGTAGGGTAGGGGTAGGGGTAGGGTAGGGGTAGGACGCCTCGAAGACGCGAACGAAGACGCTCCGGGCCCACTAGTAAATACTAAATACACAATAACTACATTGTAAGTAGGCACGTAATCATTATAAAATCTTGTACCTAAATATGCTAAGCTGAAATCTCTTGAATTGCAAGCCTTGAACTGTATTGTAGGCTAGACGTAGATCTTAATCTTAACACGTAAATGAAAACTTAAAGAAAATTAACTTCTTCAGATTTCATAAGTTTAAATATAATTATATTTAGCTTTTTGAAAAATCGAAACTCTTTCAAAATACCGAAACTTTACTATGTTAAAAAAATTAAATTATGTAATGTATGTATTACTACAAATTTCGGAAGGCCTACAAATCTAACGTTGCACAAGTAAGTATTTTTTAAACCGCCATTGTAGCCGACAAACGTAAGATTAATCTGATGGTCAGTAAGAAATTACAGTAATCTACGGACGTATGAGTAGCTGACGTTTGAACACTTACAAGATACAAACCCGTCGGACCAAGAACTGATCCTCACAACTCGTTATTAATTACCTACTTAATTAGTTATACCGCGATTTGGAATAGAACCCGGAAACACTAGGCTGTCTCTGATTTGTGTGTGTGCGATTTCTGAAATAATTCAAAGATTCCAACCTCTGTTTCAGTTAAGAAGAAATAATAACAAAAATAAAAGCTTTATTTCGGCAACTTAAAATCTATTACAATATTCAAGCAATTCTTTTTAAGCAAGCATTTGCTTGTATTAAGAGAGCATAAGTTTACTTAAATACTTAATATAAATCACGCTTATTTCTTTCACTATGATAGACTAACACTCCATATTGTATTTCAGAAAATAGGCTCGCTGCAAATGACTAATGTTCAACGTGGAATATTTTGAGACTCAAAATAACAGAAGCCTGACTAACCGAAGTTACTCAGCCCGATATTTGCGTAGATCAGCGAAGTTAAGCTTTGAAATCGCTTAATTACGTGCTAGACAATTAACTACCTTGTTGCCTAGCTTTCCACGAATGCCTTGCACTCATATGGCTTAAAATGCAAACTCAATAATCCTTCCATTAGCATAGGAAAGGAATTATTCATAGTAAATCTAAGATTAATTTCCACTAGTATTTGGAAACCGTTGAAGTGTCGACAGCGAATAAAATGAACGGTAGGTAGATATAATTTTGATGAATGAAACACGTTTTCCATTATAGCGAAATCGTATAAGTTTAAGAAAATGCACACATTTTATTCGATTAGTAACCCCGGTTAGGGTATCCGATTCGTAAGCGAGAAGTACCGGGTTCAAATCCCACTGCGGCCATGTACCAATAACTCTTTTCTGAGTTATTGGTACATTAGTTGAATGCTAAGTGAGAGAAAACATTTGTGATGAAACCTGCACATTCAGGGGACTGAATGTGTAACCATAATCCAATCTGGTCAGGGTCCCCTCGTAACAGGGTCACGGAGGGCAGATGGCAGTCGCTCCACTGTAATTATCTGATCTGCCAAATCCTGGATTACGATCAAGGCGGACCCCGGGCCCTAGTGCGCGAGAGCACAACCAGACATGAACGCCACAATAATAATAATAATTTTAACTCCTGCTTAGCAGATGCGTATGGCGGCCACAGTGCTACTTAGGTCGCAACATAAACTTGCGAGCACCTAAATATATTGCGACTAATTAACAACCTAAACGACGACGGTGAAATATGTTCGCAGACACAAAAAGACCGCCGCGCGTATTAGTTGTAAACTAAACATACGGAACGAGGTTGACACATAAATTCCGACTTCGCAATAACAGAGATTCCAACAATACTTCTTGTATCTCCACCAAGATAGTTCCCAGAACTCCGTGGTACCCTTCGCCCGGGCTCGTAAACAGAGCTAATCAACCAAATGTCATCTGACAATATCCAGACCCATATACCAGTATTCATTAGACAAATGTTAAGTCCGAAAGGCGTTCAAAGCCTTATATTAATACCAGTCGCTGTAAATTACACGTTGACAAGTTAATTTGAATCCCTATACATACAATGTGTTTCCAAAATGTTCTCGGAAACATTCAAATTTGAAAAATAAATAAATTAACAAAGGACGATGGGTAGGTTACAATTTCAACGAATAATCGGTGATGTCTTGACCCAGTCGTGGCAAAGGAAAATAAACTTTATGAAATAAACGTACGTGCTGTAGATATCTAAAGTAAGGCCCGCAATAGATTACGTACAGAAGTTTACACAATGATAGAAAGCTCAGAGAATAATTTTTTTTAAATTGACGTCCGTAGTGCGTAGCATGAAAATCGTCGATCATCTGACTTTTGCATAATAAAAAAGCAGCGAGAGCGGCTCTTACATAAAACCAATAATTATAAAAATGAACATGTCCAAAGAGATGGAAAGGAAAAGGCGAATAACATTACGGATCTAGACCAAACGCGATAAAATCTAATTTCACCCAACACAGAAAAGTCATAACTTAATGAACAATGAGATCAGTGGTTACTGAATCCGCGAATTCATAATCAACTTGCGGCACACATACCCACATATTGGCCAAGAATTACCAAAAATGTAAGCCACTGAAACGAATTGCATTTATGAAACTCTATCTATGTCTAGATTAATCACGTCAAATGATGTCATAGTTAGGTCTGACCTTTAGTATGGGGCACGATTTTGGGCGAATTTAAACAATAACTGTCTATCTGTCTGTTTATTCTTAAACGCAGTGCTGAATTAGCATATTAATTGGCCGAAGATTGCACGATTCGCGAGATTAGTCAGTCTATTGTTGACGTCATTAACTTTATCTTAAATCTGCATCGCAGTTAATTATGTCAGCAGAGTTTTTAGCCGGAGTGCAATATAATATTGTCAGGACTGTGACATGGGAACTCTGTAAAAAACCGGTCACTGTCAGACTGATTTAAGAAACTATAAACACTTCAAAAAATAAAACCTAAATAGCTTTAATAACGCTGACACAACCTCGAAACTGCGAGTGATAAAACTGCCATCGTTTAGAGGAAGCCTTGAGCAGTAGCTCCATTAAGTGACAACCGCTAGGTGATAATAGCGCCCACAAATATATCAGTTATCTGAAATTGTCCAATATTTACCGCAGTCAGGGTCGACACCGACAATGACCTACAGTGTACGGAACACTTTAACGTTTAGCGGGCGTCCTTTGCGAATTTCGAAAATTGACAATATTTTAATGAATATTTTTTTTAAATTAGTCAAAAGATTCATCGACAGTTTAGAATTCAAAAAAATAACATAGATATATTTCATCAGGCTCATGAATCGTCTTGTTTGTGAACTGTCTGCATCTACTATTCGCAGAAACCTACTCCTGAAGGAATTTAATGTGGTTTTCCCTAGCATAGAAAGGGCACTGTTCACGTGACATTTAGTTGACTGGTGGTAAGTGACGATGCGTCCTATGATGGAGCATGCCTGTCTAGGAACAGCCTATTCACTCTAGCCTTCAAGACGTCCAGATTATAATAATCAGGAAACAAACTAGTAAGCAACGCGTTCCATTCCTTGGCCGTACGCATTATAAAATTTGAACTAAACCGGCTCATGCGGATAGTTTAGGAAATAATTAATAAAAACCTTTTAATTTAATAGTAGTTGGCCCGCTGCGACTTCGTTCGCGTGTTGTCCTATCTTATAAACCTTCCTCTTGAATCACTCTATCTATTTTTAAAAACCTCATTAAAATCCGTTGCGTAGTTTAAACGATCTAAACGTACATACATACAGAAGGACAGACGGCGGGAAGCGACTGTTTTATACTATGCATAGAAGTGCAAGCTCCTACAGATTGCAGCAACAAAATGAATAGAACACATACCATAGATATTCTGGGTTCGTTACACATTTTGCCGCTGCCAATGTTGTAACACTAACAACTCTGCAAGCCTAAACTATCACAAGGATACGCAAACAGTGTCCGAATTCGGCTCCTAACATTGACTAAGCATCCGAGCAGAGAACACAGGGCCGGGGACGTAAACAGTGTGGAAAAACTACTGTGTTTATCAACCCCAAACTTCATACAAGCTTTATTTAAGAATTAAATCAAAAGCCTGAGAAATTCATGTGAAACATACGCTGTTCAAGTAATAATCTAGCTTTTATAGATAGATTGGAAGATATTCCTTTAAGAGATATGTAAGTAGTGCCTGCTGTTTTAAATAATTTGTGTCTAAATGTTCTTGTGTACAGTAAAATGTAAACAAAAATAAATAAATATATTTATCTACACTCATAGCGTAATGTTCCAATTACATATTCGAAAACAGTTGTTTAAGGGTACACTTTTTTCACGCCAGTCTATAACAATTTAAAAAATCACTTTTCGATACAGCATTTCCCATACTATTTTCATTACAGCTGTATCGAAAAATAACTTTTTAATCATTATGCAACACTTTTCTTTTTTAAATTTTTGTCGGGCGCCGGGACACGGCTAAATGTAGGCTGAATACCTAAATGTCTTCAACAAATTCAAAATTCCTGTTTATATTTGTGATCAGTTCATAGTCTGTGGTTGTGATTGTGTACATTTGGAATTATTTTCCCGCTAAACAGAATATTTTTTCTAATTGTTTTAATTTGTGTTTGTGAATGTTTCTTCTTGTTTGAAGCAAATAAATAGATGAATGTGAAAGAAGTGAAGTGAATTTCGCTTGATATCCTCGACGCGAAGATACAACAGAACTGACTCGCAGTTACTTCCAGCAAAGTTGAAAAAATTGTAGGTACGAAATTTTAACATGAAAATATGAGTGTAGATAAAGTAGTGTATGCAACTGCATATAATTAGGTATTAAAACACTCGTGTCAAACTATTATCATACTCGGCTACGCCTCGTATGATAAACAGACACTCATGTTTTAATACCCCCTTTTATATGACAGTTGCATAAACTACTATTATATGATTTTAGCGCTTCTCTACTTTTTCAGTAACGATGTTCTCTGCCTACCCCTATAAGAAAAGTCGTGACGGTATGTCTATCTTAGACAATAACCTCACTGGTCTAGTCTCTGATCAAATTTCTAGACTATTGCAAGATTAACATTCCTTCACCATACCGAGTAAGCCGCCTAAATGCGTCCCATCGCGCGGCGGCGGCGCCGGCGCAGCGCGCGGCATGCCCGCTTCTGTCATGTGTTTGACAAAACATAAATCTCGCTTTGTTTGCACGCACAGTTTGAGCGTGCGCACGCGCCGGTTATTAGTTGTCATCCGACGGCGCAAACAGAAGCTATTTTAGGGCCGGATTGTGTTTATATTGAAATAGCTATTGTACTATACAACGTATGATTGGAATTCGCAGAGGAATCGTCCATAGACTGATCATCATCATCGTCATCAAGAGCTTGATTATTATAATAACCCGCTTTTGCTGGACAAGAACCTACTCGAGACCGTAGGAGTATTGGTGACAGCATTGTTGAATATTCTCAAGCTGTTTGCCAGTTTCTTGGCTACGAGGTTGAAAAATATTCGAAGAACGCGTCTTAGTCGTAGAATTCGGTTTTACATACTAGACCCGTTCCCGCGGGAACTACATTCAATTTCGGGATAAATTAAAGCCGTATATGCTATTCTGGGTTATAAGCTTTACTACTGCCTAATTCCATCAAAATCCGTACAGTAGTTTTTTCGTGAAGGAGTAACAAACATCCAAATACCCATCCTCACATTTATAATATTAGTAGGATGGTTTGAGTCTAAGAAATTAGTAGCCTTCTCGGCTATGAGTAGGGTATAATCTAAGCTCTACAATAAGTTTCTAGCTAAATTCGTCCCAAATCTAGAACCAAAACATACACCGCAAACGAAAACCGTAGTAATCTCATATCCTACTTTATACTCATGAGTAAAACAGTTTTACTTTTAAAATCTGTGCCTATGTGACTGGTCCAAATGGGGCACCGTGTTAAGTTTTTGCCACGGCTATGGTACACCGATAAAACACTCGTTAGCGATGCACACAACACTGGCATAAACCATAATTGCGCGGACTTAATGAAGAATTTTACACCTATGCCATTTTCATAAAGTCCTGGTACATTTCTGTCGCAATACGTATGACTGTTAGTCACTCTGAATAAGTTGCTTGGAAACTTTTTATTTGTACGCATTCATTGTCGTTTAATGTTTATTTTATATTCGACGATTTGAATGACAATGTTTTTGAAAAAGCAACGCACTCGGTAATGTCAGAGTTCAACACTTTGTCATTCAAATAATGCAACGAAATGCTTACCAGATAATGTAACGGAAAGACTAACAGTGGTTTGTAACATAACATTATTCCTGTTACGCAATCGCGCTCGTAAAACCTAGCATCTACTTAATTTATCTTAGTATTTTTCAAATTGCTCCATTTTCTTCCATAGCCCTCTCAAATTTCTATATCTTTCTCGAAAAAGTAGAGTGATATACCGTAACCTCTAAGCTTGGCCGGTGGATTTGAAACGCGTCCGAAAAATATAAAATTAAAAGCGAAAGTACTACAACTACGTTTTCATAGCTATAATACAATCCAAATCAATCATTCAATCATCAGGCATCAATTGCCTTGAAAGTTGTTTTATGAAATCTTGACTTTTGGGAAGGACATACGGGTACTTTGATCAAATTCCGCAAGAAAGAAGTCGCGGGCACAATATAATAGCAATAAATTAAAGTTGGTCTTCAACCCGGCGATGCTTACGTTTAGCAGTGTGGCTTAGTCTGGAAGGTGGTGACCAGCCTAGGTGGAGGCCGAGTATAATACTTAATTTCTGAAACGCTTGTCAATGCTAATCATCGACAAAAACGTCTCTGTCTACAACTTACAATAGATAAGGGTGACGAATTTGAATTGATGATTAACAATAGATTAACGTACGGAAAACTCCCCGTTAATCTCGATAAACAAAACTACTCGTTTGGCCACCACTCAGAGGTTATTTGTGGTGTAACGGGTTACACACGAAAAGGAGTACCTGCCTAGTAGAGTTTAGGCGGGACTGCGCTATAACAGAATTTCCGACATACGGTAAAGTACATCGCCTATGTAATAAGTAATGTAATAAATGACACATTCTTTATATAGAATGAACGTGGATGCTGCCAATTAGCCCTAGGGGAGTTTTTTCAAGAAATAAACTGTACTGTACCTGCCTTGGAAGAGGTGACGATCTCTGTTGGGTCGGAGGCCAAGATCCACTTTGGGTCGCTGAGCAAGTAAGTAAGTACCTACTGTATGTAGTACCTGTCGTACAGTTTTTCTAATGTGATTCATCGATTATAGAGAATTAGATCGTTAAAATAAGGAAAACAGGCGTGACTAGTATGTATGTGGATTGTTAAATACTTAATTAGGTGATAGTAATATCGAGTTAAAATCGTTCAAGGCCTTCTGCGTAAAATACAATGAATCCACAACAACGAATACTTCTGTATGGCTAATACGCTATTGTAAGTCCCTACGATCAACATAAATGGACTGGTATGAAAGGTACCTATAGGTAGGTAAAATAACGATTATTCCAAATTATTGTTTTGTAATAAATAACTTTAGCCATTTATGACCTAACACGCTATCAAATTACAATAAGCATATTCATACGAGTGTTTTATGAAGTAATTTGCATAAGCAAGAAATAATGTTTGATGCAGTACCTATCCCTATATGGTTGTTATGTGCTGGTATTGCAAAAGTTGCTGCTAGTTCTCTGCCTACTGGAAAAAGTCGTGACGTTATGTGTGTACCAGGTATCTACATAATATTATGTAGGTATGTATTGCAAGATTATGGTATGTATTTGTCTAATTCACAAGTCGTAAATATCACATCAACCACCAATAACGGTCCACTGCTGGACATGGGCTTCCTCCACATTAGTAGAGGGCATTGGTTGCCATAATCTCTACGCTTGGCAGGCGGGTTGGAGCCCTGCTGCCCATTTTTTGGTTTACGAAGGTAATAGACAGTCTGTATCTATGACATAGCCGCCTTTTACGACACCAGTCAACTTTCGGATTGATGCTACATTCTACTCTAAAGCACCGACGCAACGAGAAATGTAGAGAACTAAGCTAACTGTCAAACGGAAGAGAACCAATCGTACTCGCTGTTACTATATAGGCACTCATAGCAACATAAGGATGTTAGACTTAGCCCCCACTTAAACAGATGATAGATCTTAGTTTGAGTTTCTTATTTTCCTCCCTCGTAAAAAGAAGGGCCAACAAGCTTGACGTCAGCAACTGTAGGCGTAGACGTCACTAAGTGTTGATGAATAAACGTTTCTAACTATCTCCCTTATATTCATATAGATAGGTGTTGGTTCCCATAACAATATATACAGCGTAAACGGCCGCTGATAACCCTAAAGCTAACATCGAAGGACAAACGCGTAATTATCCAAACGAGCATTTGGAAGGGAATCATCAGCCCATCAGCCTCATTGTCATTAACGTTATCAGTCCTCAAATATTTCTGACACCATGGTCCCGTGGCCCGGTGACCTCTTACTGTTACTCCATGGGCGTCACGATTGGGTTTGGAAGAATATAATATTAATACAGATACTGATATTGTTATCCGATTTCGAAGAATCGATATTACAACAAAATTTTGATGTACTTAATAACTCAAGTTAGCAAGAAGGGTTAGAGTCAATACTTTGTGTAATTTATTGTAGATAGAACTTTATTGCATAATCAATTGAAAATATACCAACCATAATATTGGCAATTGGTAAAATAGGCAATATTACATTTTAAGTAGTGTTTGAAATAAAGCGATTTCAATTCCAGATACAAAGTTGTTTGTGAAGTTACTTAAGTTATTCTATACAATAAAATAAGAAGTACTACAAAAAACCTCCAAGTGACAATCTACCTCATACAATTCCGTTCCCCACACGAATCTAGGGCTGCCATCCATCCGAGATTTCCCGTGTCCTAGTTTACAGGGCATCCGAGGACAGTCCGGGAGGGGTTTTCAAAAAGCGTTGTTTTGTTTGTCAGGGGTTTTGTAAGTTTTTGTCAGGCGTCGGCAATTTAGGTGACGGCAGCCCTGCCCAAATCCAGCAAGCTTCGCAGTAAACAAAGCGTCAAACAGGACCTTTACAAGGGCATGTGTGCTGCTCACGCGCACCTATAAACAATCGCAATAACGGAGACGGACAGACGGACGGCCCGGCAATATTAATATGGAGTCCGTGCGTGATGACACTGCGCAAATATTATATTGTCATTTGTCGCATTGAGGACAGAGTCCTTGTTATTCTGGGACGGTTACCGTATTAGGAAATACTAGGAATTATTGTTCTTTTTATTTCTTTATAAACCAAACGTATGATTTGTCAACTTTATTGACCGCATCTAGAATCCGTGACTTCGCCTATGTAGCTTGCATTACGAATGTATAAATTATCGATTTACAATCATCTTCAAATTTTATTATTTGCAAACACTGATCGTTTTATTCATAAAAGTTATTTGACGTTCATTAAACTTATTTTGACAAAAATATGTTTTGTCTTTACCTGTCACTGAAAGAATTGAGTTTGAAAGAATGTGACAAAACATATTTTATCTGAAATAGGTTTCATAACGTTAAATAACTTTTATGAATAAGTAAGACCATTAGTTTATCACAAAATAGTAAATATATTTGCCCGATTTAAATTTAGAACAAAGAAAAGAAGTTGAAGTGAATGGATTATTTAGATCAAACACAGTCTGCACAACATTTTAAAGTCATATTAACCAGATGTTCGTATTTTTAAGAACAGAATTCACTGCGCAGACACAAATGCTCCGTGATAAATAAATGCTTTATAATTACAAATACATGAGCAAAAAATAAGGGTCTAATCAACAGATGGACTGTGCTGTGTGCTTGCGTGCATGCTCAGTTGAAATGTAACAGAATTGCATTCAATCGAACTAGGTACCTCTATCTATCTTTACCTACTATGAGTATATCGACCAACATTTATTTTTGATTTGATACAAACTTCGCTCTATATCAAAATTATACGAGCAATTATCACAAAGTCAGTAGTCTATGGAAACATGTCATGTTTATTGATCAAAGCTAAATCTGTACTAAAATAAACCCTAATGCACTGTGTTAGGGATTCGCCTTATTTTTGCTAAAGGTCACGAGCTGTTAGGAAAAAAGCGGAGAAACATAAGAAACTTACAGTTATGAGTAATTGTCGATTCATTAGAATGTAACCAGGCATTAACGACAAATCAATTATAATTAAATTGCAAACATGCTCTATCAGGCCTCGCTCAATCACGCACGATATGAAAAAGGATTTTTGAAAATTCTTACGGAATCTATCTCATTAGTTTTCATTCCTAAATATAGATATACTGAAGAATTTGTTTAATTAATAAATTATTGAAACTTGAAAGCACGCTGCTATTAGAAAAGGTATAATTATGCGGTAGTGACATTATTGCATTTGTGGATAAATACGGTACAAATTGTCATTGCCAATTGGATATTGCCTCAGGTGCAGGTGCAAAGGGCTACGCAAGCGCACGTACCGGCGGCGGCTTGATTAGTTTTCAGTATTAGTTGATCAATGGTTTAATATTAATTTGGATACAAGAACAGATACGTCATCATCTAGGCCTCAATATCGTAGTTAGGTTCTCGCGCGTGAGGGCCCAGGGTTTGCCTTGACCATGATCCAGGATTTGGCAGATCAGGTAAACAGCAGATCGCCTGCCGCCTGACCGCCGCGACTCTATTAATCGGAGAACCTGACTATATTAGATCATGGTTACACATACAGTCGCCTAAATATGCAGGTTTCCTTCTGACATTTTCCCTCGCCGTAAGGTGTTCAACCAATGTATATAACTCAGAAAAAAGTACACTACACAAAGAACTTCAAGAGTTAATTGCAGGATATTTGCCCAGTACGTATCTCTGTTACAATTCCAACTCAGAAGTGGACCACGCAAATTCACCGCGACCCAGTAGACACCTGTTAATCACACCGCGAATCAGAACATGGTGACCTGTAACTGTACAGCACACTATGCCCCGCCGGACGGAACCAACTGCCATATAATTGACGGTTATACAACTCAAATATAGCCAACTGATTATAAGGTACAAATGTGGGCCAAACAGGCAACATTTATTTCGCGACCCGCCAAATTATCCGCTCAAATTAGTGTAATTTAGGTACAAACTCCTAAACCGTAATGATTTCTGTTAATGTAGGTTTGCACGATATGCAATTCCATAACCTTGTCACAGTTATCGGTGACAGGCATTCAAATTAAAATATATAATAAAAAAAATTGTTACATAAAGTAAATGTTTAACAAGTTATAAAGTTTAGACAAAGCTATAAAACCCGGTGAAGCTTGAAAGATGAATAAATCAGTCAGGAACTGAGTAACAACGCCATCTGTTTGTAGGTGATGCAACCTGCTTGATCGATGGGTGATCTACAGCGATGTTTCCTGGTGTTTCTTTAAGTGTTATAGCTTAGTATTTATATCTCGGAGGCTGACACTTCTATAACGCGATATTAGAAATTTCAGATTTCATTATCAAGATCAGCGCCATCTATGTGAATGCCTGTCAACTATGTGCTTGTGTACTCAGTTTTATTCAGCTTCTCTATTGGTGCGATAGATGTCGCTACACGTTCAACGCTGTCAATACCGTATAAGACTAACCTGAGTATGCATATCAGTTTGCACGCCGTTCTGGGCCCCATTTTTGAAAGCGCTCGCATCCACGCGCCTGAGTTACCACGAGTGCGAAAGAGATAGGAAGCGCATGCGAGCGCTCACGTATAGGGCCCCTGACCGTGTCATTTGATAGGGTTGCGTTCCGCCCTCAGTCGAAGTACGCCTTCAAACACCCCTGAAACTATCTAGAGGCAGCCTACTGACCTGAGCATGCACGTGAGTTGCACGTCGTTCTGGTAGCGCGCCAGAGCCGCGGCGCCCTCCACCCGCACGGCGTTCACCTTGTCGCGGAGCGCGCCCGCCGCGCCGCCGCCGCCGCAGCGCTCGCGCAGGATCGACATTATGTTCGGTTGCCGGAGGAACGCTACCACCTGGGGGCAAGGGTTTTGGGTTAGATAATTACTTACTTGCCTACTTATTAGCTCTCCTAACCCACGTCACTTACTCACTTCAGGACGCAATGAGCTCGCCACTGGTTATGAGTGCTTCCTCATGCCGTTGGCGAAGCCAGGTTTGCCAAGATCCTCCGCTAGGGACCCTGAGACTGGTTGTACAGCCGTCAACACTAGCTCACTCACATACTCGCCATACGTTGGATTTTGTTGAAATTTGGTATAAAGATACTTTAGTACCTTAGGATGGACATAGGCTACCTTTTATTCACCTCCACTCGCGCGATATAGTATGTTGTCTACGGTAAAACCGCGGGCGGAAAGCTAGTACATAATAACTGTCCAACACGAGGATGCCCTCTAGACCGAGGGTAGGGTAGGAAAGAGAATGCTAGCTTTTGTTTGAAGAAATTGTCAAATTGACAATTGAGTGGGTATTGAGGTAGGTCAAACGTTAGCCAATTAGGGCACTGCATGACTATCGTTTCTTTATTATTTGTGCCATAATTCAGTGCGTACAAAAGAGAAAAAATAGACAAAAGAGTAAATTGTATTGGATTCTGGAGAAGAACGCTCAAATCATTTAAATTAATGAATGAATGCACTTTAATGGCAAATACCACGGATGGTTGTACCATGTACGTACATTTATAGGCGCAAGGCAGGTGGTGTGCAAATCTCAAATGGTTGCTTCTATTGTAAGGTAAATGAACTAACTACAGTCTATACATTAAATAAACTACAGCAAAATAAAGTATTGTGTTACCTTGTCGTTATATGCAACAGGTATCTCAGTATGGGGCATGTTGTGCGCGTGCGCATCGACGGCCATGGCCGGCGGCCGCGGCGGCGGGGTGGGCGCCTGGCAAACAACAAAATAAGTTAATTCAGTGAATCTGTGGACGTTCAGCGGGTCTAGGATGCCCATCGCTTCTATTGCGACTTTAGATCGGGACTTGTTTACGTTCCGACGCAGTACGGCGAACGCTGCGAAGCTGAGGCCTAATCTGTGACATCTCAAATTAGATATTTTTTCTAGCCGTAAATCTCTATTGATAATAATAACATTGACATAACTATTCTCGATAGTCGTATATTGTCGAAGATAAATTTCAGTGACGTTAAAATACCGTTTTTTGGCTAGAGAAGAATTTGAGATATCGCCTGGCCGAATGTAGGCGACAAATTCCGATCGTCAAACGCAATAGAATCGCTACGAAGCAATTGGTGTTGGGGCTAGAACAGCAGGAGCGGTCACTAATGCGCTTATTACATTTGACTAAATTCAGTCAAATAAATTCAGAAGTAAAAAGCGCGAGTGCAAATCAAAGCGGAATGTATTGCTCATAGAATAAGGTCCATTGTTGTATCATGCTTTTTAAAAAGCGGAGTGACGCGTAATATAATATATGAGCATAATATGAGCAATACATTCCAATTTGATTTGCTCTCACGCTTTTTTTATAATGAAGTTAAGACGATTGAATATAGCCAAACGTAGTTTGTTAAAAATAGCATTGATGGCAGCTATGTAAATATTAATATCATTTGCGTTATGGTTTATTATTTCAAATGTGGTAAACTTTAAGTGGCATTCTTTACAAATGGCGTTTAAAACAATTGCGATTTGACATTTATGAAAAGTAAAAACTACAATGATAAAGCTGTAATCTCAATTGTTTTATGGTAACTGCTTACCATCAGGTAATCCGTAAGCTTATTTGCCACTTTAGTGGTACCTATTTCTTCCTTAACTTTAATAATAAAGAGTCCCCATTAATTTCGGTTTTCTGTGCAACGTTTAAAGACATACATAACGTTAAATAATGAATGAGTGCGCTCCGTGGAGATCAACATGCTCTGAAACATATTTTAAAAATATGATTACAAGCCTTTAGCTGAGAAAGAAAAAAGTCAGGAAAAAAAAGAAAAATGCATGCGTGATTAATTCAAGTGAAATATGTTTTGTTAACTACACCACAAAACCACCAGACCTGATAAAGAAATTAAGCCAAAAATGCATTAATACATGCTATAAAAATCGAGAATGAAAGATCAAAGAAACACCAGAAAACAGAAGCTTTTAATTCAATCCTTACCTCTGAAAAGTACAATACTAATTTCAGAAAAAAACAAAATAAAGATCCTAATGAAAAAAGTAAACAGACCAAACTAACTAATGAAAATGCGAAAACAATCGACGCAAATGACAGAAAATAAACGGCCAATGTCAAATTATCATGGAACACACGAAAAATACATTCTGCAATGGGTTTCTGAGATAACGAATATCCACAAGATGGCGCTAATAAGAGATGAAGTCTGCTGCCAAAATAAAGCCATGTTATTGGGAAGAATCCACTTGTCAATTTTGAGCGTTTGGATCTGGCCAATACCATAGCGTTAGTTTGACAAGGGACCTCACATCAGTATCTTCAGGATATTTTATATCATGAAAACACACAACAAAATGGAATGCACGAACAGAACCGAAAAGTAAAAACACTACATGCTAAAACACAAGACAACCCAAAAACACATGCCAAAAGCCGAAAACCAAATACTATCCTGGTCACGGCGCGGATATTGTAACAACCATCTAGCTAGCAGGCATTCGGGGTACATTGGGTCTCTATTATGATTTTTTAGATATCTCCCACATATCAATGGCTCATCACAGTCCCAACACAATACTACAACCATTAACAGTTGCAGGAGCGAAGCGTCCAGTTGACAGGCGAACTGTCGACTGGACGGTAAAGGTGCGAGTGCGTATCCGACTGCATACAGACGCAGTAGCAGAAGCAGCAGAAGTAGCAGACGGTTTCGGAGAAATTCATTTTGCCAATGATACTTAAGTAAAAAAAAAAGTAGTAATATTAAGTATATTATTAGTTTAAAAGAGCTTCTAAACGGGCAATAATTTTACTGCAATGTGTGGCTGAAAAACAATGGCCGGCATTGCCGGCAACCTTTGCCAAACATTTCGTTCTATTGTTGTTTAAGTCGCACTCTATTGGAGTGGCATAGAGTGTCATTATCTTTTAAAATGCAGTATGGCAGACAGTATAAAAAATTTGCTCGTCTAGAAGCCTTTTTAGATTACTATTAAATAACAAGTATTTTACTTAAAATATCATTGTCAAAAATGTATTTCTCTGATGCCAAATGGGTCTGCTTGCGGCTGTATGCAATCGGCAACGAACTCGCACCTTAAGCCGTCCATTATCGGATGCTTCGTGTGGGAGCGAAATACGTGTCGAGGTTTAACGGTTATAATGTTGTGTGCTAAGTGCGTGCTGAGCCATTGACAGATGGGAAACATCAACCAACTTTACCAACTAAAAATTCACAATAAAGATCCAACGAATCATGGAGTGCAGCGAAAAAACGCCTAATACCAAGATTTCAGGGTACACACATCCAGCTGTTCCATGAGGATGGGTCTCCTCCGCTGCGGCAGTAGAGGGGAGAATGGGCCGGCCTGCGGCGCGCGGGGGAGGCGGGGGTCGATGAACGTGGTCCTTCGCATCACGTGGTCCACGTAGAAACGCTGATCGTCGCACAAATATAGGTGGTGTAGCTTATCGGTATGTTATTTAGGATTTCCTAACGCAACTTTATTAGTGCTATTGTTGCATATTAGATTTGCAAAGATTATCATTGTGCTAGGCATTGATTAGTTGGTTATTTCGGGCCAAATTCGTCGGGTAAAGCGTAAATTTTTAGACAACACATAATTTAGGTATTTTTATTGCCTAATTTTTAATAATTAGCAGACAGTCCAACAACGAACTAGCTATAAAATTGCAACCATAAATTAGAACTTGTTAACTTGAGTCTACACCGCTATTATCGATGTCAACTCTTGTCAGTAAAATTGACAGCTAGTTCGTGCCAGGGGTTAACCTCCTCCATTTAAAAAACATGACTAAATAAGTTTACCTTGCCATTCCTGTCAAGCTTGGTGTCCCACCCTAGGGGGAGGTCCCTATCGCTCTCACTGAACATGTTGACGAGAGACACTAAGTCCCTGTTGTGCTGATAGCGCTCGAAGGAGGTGGTGTCCCGCCGTATCTTCGAGATCATGTGCTTCAAAGTAGAATTGCAGTTGTAGAGCGATGATGCCTCCTAGAAAAAAAGAAATAGAAGTTGAGGGTAAGCTTTTGACGGGTAAAATTCATACCTACTTAATCTAATTTTCGATTAGAAAAATATTTATTAAATTATTGGAGGGGACAAGGTAACACACAGTACATAATTCGAAATTAAAGGAGAGAAAGTATTGTTTGCCCAGGACTTGCGAGCTTGGCAACTAACGATTTCTCAGCAGTTGATTTGTCTCAGTTCTATTTTCAATATAAATCAGTTACTCGCTCACAGTCACACGTTTTGGTGAATGTCAGTAATGTTCTTAAGCCTCAGGGAGAGGGAGCGCTTACACGTCTGCTACTTACTTAGTCGCACGATAGCTGATCTCTATATAGCATCGGATGCTTTGTCTGATGTATAAGCCTGTTCTATGGTAGTTGCGCGACAAAAATAGCTCAGAATCAGGCTACTTAGTAACGGGACAGCTGCGTTATTGACACCGACATGAAATAAGGGAAGTTGTGGCAATCGATAGTCTCTGCCTACCTCTCTGGAATACGGACGTGAGTGTGTATGTTGTAGAAAAGGAGGCCTCTCTAAGGCCGGCCGCATCAATTCGTGTTCGATCGGGATTCCGAATTCGAATTTCAAATTCGAATGAGAATCCGTGATACTTTTGACGCTGGCTTTTGATTGGTCGAGTTCAAAATAAGAATTCGGAAACCTGATCGGGAAAACGAATGCATGCGACCGGCTTATAGAGGTTAAAATATGTTAACCGTAATCCAGAGTAGGATACACACATAGTAATAATGATCTTGGCGTGTCCCTGTTTTGCTCTCGTGCGCGAGTATCGTGGTCAACATCTGCAACGTCTGCCACGCATTAGGTCCCGGGTTCGATTCCTGGTTGGGCCGGGGAATTAAAATAATTCATTTAAATTTCTGTTACGGGCCTGGGTGTTCTATGTATAATAAGTATTTATCATATCATACTAATTAATTAGCGTATCAGTTATCTAGCACCCATAGTACAAGCTTTACTTAGTTTGGGGTTAGATGGCGCTGTGTAACTTTGTAAGCGATTTTTTCTTAATTTATCCGCGGTGTCCGCCTCCAATGCCAATCCAGGATTTGCCAGATCAGGTAATTACATAATAACATAAGACAGTACCTGATTCATATGCAGTATCGAGTAGAAGTCCGGCCTGGCCAGGAACTCAGCCGCGGGGTGCGGCGCGGAGGGGGCGTGGTGTGCGGCGGGGGGCGCGGGGGGCGCGGGGGGCCGCGACGTGGACGCCGCGGGCGCCGGGCCCGCCGTGGGCGAGAGCCGCCCGCCGTCTTCAGACGAGAGTTGGGTGCGGGTCATCGTGCGACGGATGGATTGGTATCTGGAATCGAGGGCGTGGTGTTATACTCAAATACACAAATACTCTTTATTTCATAAAATTTAAAATTTTACATGTCAGTTTTAAATTAAAATTGAAATTAATACAGTCTATAAATACATTATTGGTCAACATTATAGGCCAATATCGACGTTAGGAGATAATTTAATAAAACATGTTAAAACTATTGTTATTTAAATTTGTTATTAGTTTTTTTTATGATACTCGAGCAGCACGAGCAGACAGCCACAGATGGTAAGCGGTAACAATCGCCCATAACATCTAAACAAATCATACATTTAGGTAGCTGATAACAAAAATGCAGAACTGCAGGTTGGTGAATCGGTTACTCTTAACTCCGTGGATTATGGATGTATGGGAGCGGTATGAGTGGGGATGACATCTGATATAACAGGCATCGGGTCCCGTGTCACTCCCGAACCGCATGAGCAGACTCACTTATGTGCTAGACCAGTACATTCTCCCACGACTTTGAAATAAAAATCATCTCCTATTATGGCATATCTGGTGTATGTAATGCGTGACTGACGGACAAATATCTATAGACTAGTGTCGTGTGAAAAATGCCGCCTTTTTATGATGAGGAAATAGTTTTGGGAAAACGTACCTTCTATCTAATTGTCTCCTCTGCACTTCAGGGGCAGGAGATCTTGGACTAGATCCGTTGGCACCAGGGCGCTGCCACGTCGTTGTTCTGTTAATGTGATCAATGTAGAACACCCGTCCGTGACTATCCATGCGGGCTTCCCAGCCTGGAAAAGTAACATTGTTTGATTTAGTTCTAGACTAAATTTTAGCTGTCCAAGTAGCGCCTTCATGAATAAAAATATTTACCTGCAGGCAATGGCTCCTCACACTCGATGATCCCGCCAATCATATTAGCTGGGAAATCGCCAGTCAGGGCCATTTGCCGCGAAGTCCTCTCCGGTATAGACGGCAATCTGATTCCCGCCATATGCCGCAGAGGCGTGGGAGACGCCACCGCGTTATCATTGTCATCGTTGTCCTCGTTCCTCGGCCTCCTCAGCACCACGTCCTCAGGTGGGCCGGCGTGGACTATCGTGAAGTGGTTGCTATTAGCGAACTCGAGGTTCGGAGATCTTATCTCCGACGTTCTGAGCTCGTTCGTGAACTCCACCATCTCAAAGTTTTCTAGCCTACTCTCCGCGTTCTGTATGGGCGGTGGGTGCAGGTCTGGAGGGGGCAGCGGGCGCGGGCGCCGCGCGTGGTGCGTCGGCGTCGGCGGGCACTGCGGCACGGCGGACCCCGCCAACGCGGCCACTCTACTCAAAGCCCGGGGGTGAGGCCGCATCGGACTATCCAGATTACTCGTTTTATGTGGCGAGTGCTTTGGCGTTCCCTCACATCCGAGATTCTTGAGTAAATGTCGAGGCAAGCTGGAATGTTTGGGCGTTGAATTCTCACATGAGTATTTTCGATTCAGTATCATAGTTCCTAGACTAGGTAAAGTCTTATTTTCTTCTACGGGTGACGTTGAGTGCGAGGAGTTGCACGAGCTGGGCGCGTTCGAGCTGTTGTCTGTTTCTCTGCACGGCGCATCGATGTGTGTGGAGTTCAAAAACGCCGTCATCATGGTAGGCGTGTTGGCTCGACCGGACCCTTGCCTCGTTAATGGTTTGTGACCTTTTAATGTAGAGATTTCTTTCTCCTCGATTTGATTCCTATTGTCATCTTCGAACTCTGAATGATTGCTAATATCATTTAAAAAAGTATTTTGAGCCTTCTCTTCAGACTTTGAGTGGTTTGGCGTGACATTGGCACCGTCTACTGTGTCCATCGGAGCTGCTACTTTATCCTTTCTCGCGAACGTCGTCGTTATATAATTATCAGGTCCTATATCTTTTATAAACATAATCTTATTTCTACTAATACTAGGCGAACCTTCAGGTACATCTTTCAACTCCTTTTTCTTTTCGTCGGCTAATCTCGCAATTTTCATCGAGGAAATAGTGGATTCACATAAGCTGCCATCGGTTTCCGGGGTGGCTAAAGGGGCGACATTCTGTCCGCCTCTCCAAAAACTAGCTGTCGAGGACATAGCTGCCTGTTGTCCAGAGTAAAATTCTCCAGGTTTGAAATCGTTTACTTCGCTGTGTAAACCGGCCGAATTGCTGATGTTTTTATCAGTGAAGAATTGTTCGTCTGTGTCGATCAGTTCAAAGGTAAACGCATCCTCGGGTTTAGTGAGTTTTTTTGGCTTTCGATGTCTGGGTACGTGGGGCGGAGACAACGCGTGCGTCCTCTCGAGCGGCTTGTGCGACTGCCGCGGGGGCAGCGGCGGCACGGGCGACTTCTGCGCTTCATTTGGCACGTTGGCACCTTCGACGTCGTACACAAACTTCATTATTTTGCAGGGATTCTTTGGTGACCATATTTTGTAGTACTCTGTACCCGGTGAGGTAGGGGAGTTAGCGCTATTCGTTTTCGATTTCTTTTTAACTCCATTAAGCGCTTGCCCTCCGCCAGTGTCGACGGGTGGCGGACACTTTTTCTTCACTCCAGACGATGTCGGTTTACACTCTATAGCACTTTGAGATTCACTATTTACATGAGATTCTTTACTTAAACTACTAACTAGAGATTTGCTAGGATCACATTGTATTTGTTCCAGATTAGGATTGTTCCCGTTACTTTCTAAAGCACTAATTGAGCATTTGTTGACGTTTTCGCTAAGATGTCTTATGTCGTGACTGGTGCCCGGGACGAATTCGATTCTCGGCGGATTCTCCGAATTCATTTCGAAGCTCTCGTTGTTGTAGGAGAATGGGGATATGGACTGGTCCCCACTCCGCTTCCTGGATATGCCCTCCTTGAGTCGGAGAGGCAGCTTCTTGAGGTCGACTTTGAAGCGCGCGGGCAGAGTCGAGGACTCCGCCACGCACTCCTCGCCCTCGCCATTGTAGTAGCGAAAGCAAAGTAGTTGCTCGCAATCTGGAATTGAGATAAATATAACGTTAATTCACAGCAACACAACACACATACGTTCACATTCTAAACTAATAATATAAACAAAAAAAAACCTTTTTTGTAATAAATAACCTCATCTACATAACCAAATTTAAATATTCTTTCACTTTCAGAAAACAACATTATCAGAGAGTATAAAAAATTTGCCTATACAGGTCATATTACGTTGGGTTAATTTCCGAAACTACTGACATGACATTATTGTACCTATGTAGGTATATACCACTGAAGTGACTGAGCACATACTACTGAATGGATTTCGAAAATTGTTTCATTAATAGAAATATACTTTCGTCCCGAGTGGCATAGGGTACTTTATATTCCGAAAAAAGCTCAGAATGTTAGTTGGTGAAGACCGCGGGGGCCTGCAAGGAGCAGAACATTACTAAGACTTTTGATAAACAGTATGATTACCTTCATACGGTTGATTGGGCTCATCAAGCAGCCACATTATGTCGCCGGTGGCACATCCGGTGGCCGGCACGCGCCCGGCGACGCCAGCGGTTCCCGCCGACCCTGCAACAAATACATAAATCGGTTAGAATGAAAACACTAAATACATAAAACAAATCCAATGTGCAGCATACATCCCGATGCGGGTGCATAATCTGGGAGGAAACTGTCAGGCGCACAGGCCAGAAACAAAAGCAAGAATTATGTTTCGCAAAATCCCATTTAGCCGCACCGGAGGGTTACACGGCGCGAGCAACAAAACGCACGCAGGTGCAAAAGACTCGGAGCAAAAACAAACAACGAGACGCGGTGCACTCTGCGGGCGACCACGGCCAACCCTTGGCTTTTTTATCTAACAAAAATCAAGCGTAGGCCGCTCGCAGCGCAGTTCGGCGCAGCGCAGGCGCATCACAAATTATGGCAGCCAGACGTAATCACCGGATGCGGGAGTCGCCCGCACGGTTTGCGCGAAATAATCGAAGCCACCGAATTGCCAGCTAATTGGGGGAACACGACCATAAATTGCGCGAGGGCAAATTGATTCCGCGACTAAACCCCGCCGGATCCAGCCGGGCATTACCATATTTTGATTGGATTAAAATATGAGCCCGGTTTACATCTTCCTGTCGTTGATTAAGTGTTCGATTCGGTCGTAAATACGGCGGCGGAGTGGATGTTTACGTCGAATACTTCACTTTTATTTTGGAGCGAGCCGCTGCCGGTGGCTGAGACAATAAAAATATTTACGAGATGTCGCGGAAAGAAAGGGCACGCCGGGGCGAGCGGGCGGATACACGTCGCGCGGGATAAATCGCAGTGTTGTGTCCCGGAGCCGTTTCCGTTCGGAAATAATTAAATTTTCGTAAACAAAGGCTGGGAGATTGATATTGTCCATTACGTCTCAGATGATTTACGGTCATACTTAAGGCGGGGTTGCATCGTGAAGCGCATGCAGGTAATGAGAGTACTGGTTTAATGACTGTAATTTCCTGCGTGTGTGTAGGTAGGTTTAGTTTTAGTTAAGGAGCTTTAACGATAATGTGTAAATTGTGTCTGCGGTGTGTTGCGGTGACGACAGCGATGACACAGAGGGCGTCTATTTCCGGCGATGACGCAACATCCGCGCTTCCGCAGGATACGCGCGAGATAGACCGCGCCTGCGCCCGCGCCGCGGAGATCAGCCCCGACTTCCGCGGGATTCCGGACAATCGCTGTGCGATATCCCGCCCTACTTAACTAACGCGATAACAACTATGTAGGTGTAATGGCGTATGTTGAGATAAAAAATTCGTTAGCTATGAAATTGCGGTCATGCCTCTAAAAGTGCTGTAGTAAGTACAAAAACTAATAATTTCCCGTAAGGCTAGAATATTGATGACTGCTACTGAATATATCATACTTATGGACAAAATACGGAAATACATAGCCTTATAAACAGGTACCTACTCTGGCAAAAATCATTAAAAACAAGTGTTGTCAGCTCCCAAAGCGTGTTTCTCTCACAAAACGTTATTTACGTGTATTATATTTTAAACAGCGACACACAGATGTGACATCACGCCTATGAACCGCCCAATCTAATTATGAATTTCAATTTATCTTATAAATATACCTATTCAAAAACTAATTACCTCTCCGTTAAACGAAACTCCACCGAATGCAGCAAAAAATTTCAGTCATACACGACGACGAAAATAAACATCCTGATGACTGGAATTTCGTGTTAAAATGAGGGGTGAGAGAGACAAAATTAATGGACACGAATGCGAAACTATTTCTCATTCCACAAATAAATACATTAATACATATATTACAAGCGTCTAAAAAAGAGCGTCGTCAATTTTCCGAGAGCCCAACAATGTGACGATGGTGAGAAAAATTTCAGCAGCAACAGATTTCCGCTTCATTTCCTAGACAAATGGAAGATCGTTTCGACATAAAAAATGTACTTTAGCGCCTGACAAAACGTAGAGGAAACATCTGTTATTCGCCGAAATACATCCACGTGCCGGCCGTGTATAACAAATATATATTTTTACCAACATGTGAATAACATTCGCTCTCAAGATCTTCCTGTGCGCCCCTGACAAGTACAGTTCAAAAGTGAAATAAGAATATAACATTACAAATACGGGCTATATCGAGAAATAAGTTAAGGTTCGTATTGGCACGCAGAACTGCGCATCAAACCGAATGCAAACCACAGATCAGATAAAAATAAACAATTGATCTGAGGTATCGATGAATCAGCCGGTTCTCAGCAAATAGCCGTAATCGCATTTAAAATTCTAATTAGACATCATCATACGATCCGACTCGTATCATAGTTGAGCTAATGCGTCATGATTAACCCTGCTGAGCTAACGGAAGCTCGTAGTTAAACTAAACTACGGTCATCTCGACCCCAGTTACCGCATCTGCCTCGCCCACGCCCCGTTCTTGCTTAGATCTGACATTTTTTTTAAGAGTCTGATGTCTTTTTAAGTGGACTCATTTTCACACGCGGCGTGATCCGCTCCAAGTTGCCACCGACACCCTCAGGATAAACACTGTCAGCTGTCAATGCGCGGTGACGAGTTAAGTGTAACAAGAAGTTTTTGTCAGTTCCCCAAAATTACGGGGGTTGGGATTAGACGTAAACTTTCCATGTCATCGTATGAATAGCAAGCGATGAAACTTGAAAAAGAATTTTCAATTTGGTGTGGGAATCTGTTACATGTTGTTTTTTAAAGAACACTTTACGCAGCAGAAATCTTATGACACTAAAGGTAGTCAGTGACGCTAGTTACAGTCGCAGTTGACAAGGACGGGCAATCAACACTTCACTCCCGTCTAACAACGTCTATCCGGCAATCCGAGGCACTTTGGAATGCAACGATTGACCTTTCATATCTAGTCTTCGCACGGTTAACCTGCATCCGTCCCGAAGACACCGGCTGACGTTCCCTAGCTGTCGAGGAAACGGGAGGTTAAGGTGTCTCGACGACAGACCCCCATTAGAGCGGTGACGATTTGACAGCCCTCGGAGCCGGCGACGTGTGTGACAACGTGAGACTTGGCTTTCAACGCAACAACTAACGAGTCATCTATTTCTTTGGAATGGATTAAAGTGCTTTGTCCTTGTCATCGTCGAATCAACTACACTTGCAACCTAGTTCTGATTTATGATGAATGACATCCAATAAAAAATGGGAACTTCCACAAAGAGTTTAGCGTTAATTTATTTTGCTCTCGTTTATTTTTATACTGGAAATTAAATAAATAAAACAAAACACAAAGAACGGAACAAAGTGCTCGCAATAAAACTACCCCGAAAGCATTTAAAAATCCTTTCCCATTCAAGACGGTTAATGGAGTTAATTTTACGATTGTGGACCACTTAAAATTCCCTCCCAAACCGTCTGTACAAATCGCACCGGAAATTGAAATTGGAAGTTAAATACGATGCTGTGACAGCGTCCATTAGCACCTACAAAGATAACAAGGTTACACTTATCGCTTACATGTCAATAGTGTATGATGAATGCGCTCCGCGGGGAAAGGAAATGACTACACCAGCCTATTGTAGGTATAGACATTTGGGCGCTGGTGAAATATCGGTGCCAACGACCCCGGGCGGGCATTAAGATATCAAGACGTTATATTGTTTTGACGACCGCTGAAGATATAAAATATCGTGACGCAGGAATCTGGATTCACGATTTATGTTGGCGGTAAAATTTACGATGACCGGTGTGAATTAATCTGCGCGCTGCAACAAGTTATTACATACGCGGTGCACATTAACGAGCCTTTCGTGATTGGCCGCGTGATTTCTTGGAAAGGCGGTTCTTTAGCTCGATCACGGGTCGACCTTCAGTTTTTTTCAAACATTAGATGGTGTCATTTTGCCAAGTAACTTTTAGGTTTGCCATTTTTTTAGGTAACATTTCGGTGACGAATATAAAAAAAATCTAAAATTTTGTTGTTATAGTCTAGGGTTCTACAATGTCTAATATCATAAATGTAACCCCGATTACTGTTTGATAATCTTTGATAAGATAAAGTATACATTTAAATCCATACATGCATGAACCCTGCGGAACGGGAAAGAGGCGTGACTTTGAAACTTTCGGCGAATTTAAACTTAAAACTTTGCACATCTTGAAACTGTTTAGCATTTTTTACACTGCATCATTGGACGTGTAAATCCGGCGTGACTCATTAACGGGCCAGCGTAAAGAGTGCGCAAGCGCAGGCTCCAGCGACACACAGTAACTCCTCTTTTAGTCCGAATCGTGATTCGTGATTAATTAGTCTCGTATGTCGATCGTCGCGTCTCACGTTATTCACTGACAATCTATACCTACATTAGCTGGGAAGGAAGGATATAAAAAATCGGTGGTTAACTCTTAAAACGTCCTACAGGTAAAGGATTTCTCAATAATAGGGTTCCCGTTGTATAACAACAGGCAACGATACCTTCGTGCAACTTATACACCAAAACGCAGAAGAATGTAGCTTAAATCTGCGCAAACTGTTTATAATGTAAGAATATATGTGTTCTGCAGGTGTACCTTACCTAAATAAATAATAAACTCTACAGCTTAGCAGTTGTCGCGTAGCGTGTATTCATGTATTACCTAAGCCTCTTTAGTTACTTGCGGTCTTATTCGCGAGATACCAAACAACTACCTATCTAAACAACATACCTATCAAACCTAGGATGTAATGTCAGCCACGGCCGGCATCTAACTTGTCTTTCGACCTCAACATATAATAGTGTTTATAGCCAAGAACATCATGTGTACGCCCACAGTAGAACGAGACATCTGGTGCAGAACGGCTTGTTGATCTAATCTCGGGTTACCTCAAGCTATCTGCATAAGGCGCGATATTATCTGACCATGTGATATGGCTGTCACTTCACGTGTCCCGCTCAATATGGTTGTTAAAAACCGCCTTGCACAGCTCCGGTTGCAGGTCCGTAGTATATTTAATACGCATTATGCGCAAAATGCATTTAAATCGATGTTTAATTAACCAGACTTGATCATAAAAGGCCAGTGGCGCTTGATTACGTCGTTTCATATTTTGTTGCTTAACTTTCTATGAAATTTACAGCTCAATACAAATACGTTGTCATCATAACTATTTCCTATTTAGATTTTCTACCGAATATTAATACTATAGTGCGTTGATAGGGGCTAGTTTAAACATTGGCTGAGTTTACTACAGCAATGTCTATACTGCGCCGTGCCATTATATTAGCTGGTCGAGCTAGTTTCCCTATATAGACATCAGTGAGGAGACGCCTGTGACCACCATCTACGGCGAGCGGCGGCGCGTACGCCGATAACTCCTGGTCTGTTGCGCCCGAAAGAAATTGACGTTTAGAACCAAATTGAGACGATACACTTTATTGTTAAAACTACTTTCGAGGCACAGTTTCCGTCGCCTACGTCCGCAGCCCGCCTTATGGCACGCGACACGACAGAATATCTTAACATTAACACCTACCTACTCCTACAATAATCGAATATGGAAAGTATTACGCCAGCGAATCTTTTATGTGAACAAATTCGAATTGGGCTAACTAAACTCGTCGCCTTTCTACATCGGTTGATATGATCTCGTAGGTGCAAGTTCATAATGCTCGGCAGTAATAATTTAATAGGTTTCGGAGTGTTTGTATGCAGCGGGTATGCGGGTCCGTGTAGGCGGCGCGGCGCGGGCGCACCGTCTCGTACGTATCTCTACGATCTCCAGCCACTCAATTATGTACTGGGCCGCTAATAGGGCATTTAGCTGTCAATTATTTGGACCCCGCCATGCATCGCCGATAAGCTCATATCCATCTATTGTCAGTGAACCGAAGTATTGCCCAATAGTGCTCTGGAAAGCTACAACCACCGGATATAGTCAGTCGTGTTTGGTAGTTAGGCATAACTAGTAAAACCGAGTATCTTCTACTTTAGAGATTTACACAGGAGTATATACATATGAATCGAACAGCAATCAACGCCTCGACTGTACGAGCCTAGCATAAAAATTAATTGGATATTATCATAACAATAAAACTGTTGCAAAACAGGGCAATAAATGTGCAGCGGTGCGCAATCAAATTTAAACACCATTGAGTGGCACGTGCGGTCCATTGATCGCGGCCGCGGAGTGGGGCGCGCCATTCATGCGCACGCGCAAGGCCTCACGGCCGGCGCGGCCACCGCAAAACGCATGTCCACATTACCACTGCCATCATCATAAATTCAAGTCGAAGACTCGCGTCGTACGTATTCATCAAGTTAGTCGTCGGGCTCGCGAGGATTCGTTGCGAAATTTTACTTATTGCAGGGCCTACCTAATACCTACCTATATTTGGCCCTGCGGGTGTCCACACCCGTCTGGCGGATTGTTTCTAAACCAATGAGGGTTTAGTACGCGAAGCTTGCGACGGACGGCCTGAAATGCCAGCATTGGTTATCCGACTTGGTAAGGAATTATACATATAAGTAAACGAATGTTTGAGAACATGGACGGATGTTAGTTGTTACTCGTTTATGTCATTGAGTGGGACGTGCGGTCCATTGATCGCGGGTGGCGGAGTGGGGCGCGCCATTCATGCGCACACGCACGCCCTAGCGGCGGCCGGCGCGGAGCGGTCGCCACAAAAACGCATGTCTATGTCGTGGCCAGATCTTAGAATTGATCACTTCATGATATGGCCGACCATTTAATGAAATGGTTGTTTTTCACAAAACGTAAAATGCCTGTTGCCCACATCATATGGTCTGGCCAGATCAATGAATAATCAGCATTAGATGATATTAAAAGGTAAACACACGGCTCAAACATTAGTAATCATATCGTAAAATATAATAATTACGTTATTCGCCGTTAGAGGCGTTGATATCGTTTTATTTTTGTGATACATCACGGCGGCGGGAAATTATTTTGTTAAAAAGCTAATTATATAATGCATCAATTAAAGACAAAGTGAAGTGAAATATCAATACAACGTAACGCGTTAGGGACCGCAAGTAATATCATAGCACAACAAATAACATCGAAATCGAAAACGTGGATTGACATATCATCAAATGATGCCGTTTGTCAGTTTTAGCTGGCCATATCATGAAATACAACCATTTTGATGAAATGGTCGGCCACATCATACACATTACCACTGTCATCATCATAAAATGTATTCAGAAATCCTTCAACTCGAAGGCCCATCGTTCGTATTCATTCATCGTCGTACTCACGTTGATTATTTTAGACACTTTTTAGGTGCTCACCGCTAATTGTAATTGTTGCACACAGTTTCTTTTTATTATGTTCCAAACCATTTACAACTGTTGGAAACAGTTTCAAACTGTAATTGTTCTAATTGTTTCCAGGCTGATAATTATGTGCAAAGACGAAAAACGATTGATTGGATTTTGACGAGACTTTAGTTGTATCGCCATAAAAGTACATCAGAAATATGGCTATGAATCTATAGAACATATGCTACAATTAATTTATTTTAAAATTGAGATCTATCTTCCGCGGGAGTCGATACGGGACTATGTTAATTATATTGGAATTTTAAGCGGGCGAAGCTTGCACTGGATATATTAATAAACTTACTCTCCTCCTCCCTAACAACAGTACGTTGTGACATCCCAAATGAATTTCACAGCTTTCAATTCTTTAATCCTCGCGATGACGGGCGGCACCATTCAAAACCGAGCACCATTCGACGTCAATCGAATGTCACACACATCACTCGCCGCCTACGGTGCAATTAAGTAATTGGGAATGCAGCTCAGGAATACATGTGTGACAAAAAGCAGGCGGTTAGGTAACGCTGCAAACACGTAGGCAGTAGGTGCGTGCCGTTGAATTAGGCAAGTGCTAATATTTGCCTACCTACCTACATCCGCCAAGCCGCCGCATGCCGGCCGGCCATTCGGAGATCAACAAGTCAATAAACTCCCACTGGCACTCGCGAACGGAATGCCTAGCGAAATTTATATTATGGCAGCAACACGACAATTTGGCGATCGAGGTGCAACCTGCTCTCGAATTTATAAGGTGCAAGCGTTGGTGGCTGTAGGTAGATATATCAACATACTTTATGTACCTATAGGTTTATGTAGTGTCCTCAGCAAACGACGTTCTCCTAACGCTTTAGCGAAAAGTGGACGTCGTTGGTGAGGACACTACAGAAAGTGTATTTATATCTGCACTAGCTTTTACCTGCGACTTCGTCCGCGTAGAATTCGGTTATAACGTTCCAGACAATAGAGAACATGAAACTACTTTCACGTTCATGATTTCTATGTTCCAGACCTATCCCCGCGGAAACTACATTGAAGGTCGGGATAATTTCTATGCCAAAAACTATGTGCTATTCTGGGCTATAGGTAAGCTATGCATCCGTTCACTAGTTTTTGCGTGAAGAAGTAACAAACATAACATCCATCCTTTCAAACTTTCGCGTTTATAATTAGGATTATCTATCACTAGTGGACCTGGCGCGACTTCGTTCGCGCGGCGTCCTACCCCAACCCCTGTATCTACTCTACACCTACCATACACCTACTTTACCGCTACCTACCCTTTTTTCTTGCTTATAAATAGACAGACAGACGGCGGTAAGCGACTTTGTTGTATACTATGTTTAGATTTAGGTACCTACATAAGAGTGAAATATAGGTAAATCAAATGCGAATACCCACCCATGCCTTCGGGACTGCTACTGGCAAAGATATTCCAATATGGTAAAAGCAATTATGCAAATTCACGCAACTGCCGTAAAGTACTAATGGAAAATAAATGTTAACTATCCATGACTCTATGTGCAATTCAAAGTTCAAGGATAAGTCATTATTTGCTGTTGGTACATTATTTTAAAATAAGGAAATACAAGACTTACGTAACATTAACATAATAGTAATTATAGAATATAACATCTACGTAAGACGGTAAGGCTGTAAAGTTTCAAGTGTTGAATAGATAAAATTATAGGCTAAGTCAATATTTATAAATAACTAGCGTTTGTCTGCGACTTAGCCTGCGCAAAGTTCGGTTAATCCGCGTACCCGCGGAAGCTACCTACTTCGAATTTCGGACTACAGCAAAAATGAATAAAAATTCGTTCAGTAGTTTTCGCATGAAAGAGCAACTAACAAACATTCAAACATACAAACTTTGACATTATAATATCTTATGTATTCCAAGTAATATGATGACATCTCGACAGTGATTCACAAATGCGTGAGAAATTATTGCTTGACAAAAAATTATCCGAATCACGTCACAAAAATAGTATTAGCACAGGGTGAAGAACGCCGCGGTAACGATCATTTCGAATTCCCGAACTTAGTGTCCGATCCGTGAGTATGCGGGGGCGACCACCACGTAGGCGCGGGCGCATCGCGTCGCGCCGGTCGCGCCCACCGTTACGCGCTGCCATGGCGCGCCGTTGTAAATCTCCATCGGTCGCGGAATTTATGGGAACCTTGCCAGCGACATCCTCCGGGAGTAACCCGGCCGGCACTTAAGGGTTATGGCTGTGGCATACACCCACTTACGATATTGGCCGCGGTCAGTGGACGCAGAATGGAGGTTAACCCCGAGTCCTTGACACTCGTTACGAATAAGTCGCAATGCGCATTACTACGTTGTCTGCAAAATATTTGCTGAATAATAGATGCGATAAAATAAAAACCCACGTTCATGGAAAAGTAGAAATCAATGCAGTGACATCACGGAACGAGCAACATCAATAAAACATTGCGGCTAGAATAGAAAAATCACAGCACTAGTTGCCCTTGTCCATAACATATTCAAGCAGCGTGCGTTTCAATGTGCTAATACTAGTACGCATATTGAATCTGGCTTAACGCGGCATGTGAAAGCATAGCTAACGCTGGCGGAGTCTGAAGACAGCCGGGACGAACGACCTCGAGGCCCCGCACTTCGAATACAAATGGCCAAACGATCGTGTGTGACCCGGCCAGACAATGGCAATAAATCACCATGAAACGAACATATACGCCTCTCCGTAATGACCTCGACTAAACCAGATTTTAATTCTAAATTGACAGCGATAGCGATACTTGACCAGAAAAGCAAATTGCCGGTGTAGACAGACAGCGTGGGCCAAATTATAGGGCCCAAGCAATGTATGCTCGAGATTTAAGACGAGCCCAGTCGTGATCTCGAACTCGAAACAGTAGATCACGCATATGAAAGATAATGACAGAAATTAGGGAGATTATTTGTAAATTGCTTGGAGCAAAAAACGCGTAAAGGGACGTGCCTCCTGCAAACACCGGCGAATCGATTGTAAAGTCTCATAAACAATGACAAAGTAATTAGAATGTAAGGCCCACAGTGTCGTAACTGTGGTATTCTATCGAAAGCGCTTCCACCGAATTGTTTGGCACCTTTCGGCCTGTCAATAAATCGAATGCCCTCACGCACTTCCTGTGTAAGTACAACTGGCGAAAAACAACGTCTGACGGTTATCGATGAGACAACTCACCACTTAAATAGGTGTAAAAAGCATATCGCTAAAGTAACGGCCGACATTGACCATGAGTCCGCTTCAAAATGTTAAAAGGTCATCTTTAAGGATATCCGCCTGTCTCGATTATCATAATTTACTCGTTTTTCTCATCATAAGAGCTGTTATTACCGTACAGGAACGTCGATTGGAGCAATCGTTTCAAATAGAAATTATTTTCTATATATAGAGGTAGTGTGAGAATCGTATCGTATTGTTGGCACAACAATAGTTGCACAAAAAATGTTTTCACAGGGTTTTAAGTTTAAGAGGATTGTGAAGTTTTTAATATCTTTTTTCAAAGTGAGATTGCAAAAACAATGGCTTTTGTTGTCGTGAAATTTATAAATGAACAAAGAAATCATTAAATTGTATGCGACTTTAGCAACACAATAAAATAAAATTTAATTCATTCAAGGCTTGGACCGATAAATAAGCAAAGAAACCGACTTGGAGCACGCCAAAGACAAAAACAATACATTCAATGGAAGTCGGGTGTCCGACTGTTGCCGAGGACGGACGCTACAAAACTAAGGCTACAGTTTTTTGAATCGAAAGGAAGTCAGGTGAGCCATTAATAGTGGAACGACAAGAACCCGCCGTGTCGCCGGCCATCCACATTCCTGGACAAACCTTTATCTAACCGCCGTCTGTGCAGCCACATGCCTCCTGCATTTACTTCTATTTACTCAAAGATAATATGCAACTAAGTTTAAAGAAGCATAATTAGCAGTTATGACGATCTCAGATGAAGACGCCTGTAGGATTTATAAACGTATTTATGACCAGTAAATCCTGTTGGGGCGAGCGCAGCAAACGTTTTATGACAGAGCTTGCGAAATACAAAGCTGTGTCCGCAGATATTCATTTTACACTTCCTTTTCAATGTTCTCCTGGTTGTTCATACCCGCGCATTAATTTTTGTCGTAATCATTCTTGAAACGTCTGCGTTGCTCTTTAACTTTTGTGACTAAGCGAATGTTGGAAATAGTTGTGAGTGTTTCCCGGTGCTTTTGGATTTCCTTCCTTATTTCTGCGGCGCCGTCTTTCTGAGGAAGTGTTTCAGGGCGCGAAGATAGCGGGTAGCATTGGATATAAATACATTGCTGTCTCATGTCAAGACCGGCTCAGATAACGGGCTAGACCAGGCTGCAGTCGTAAGTGGAGCGTTGCATTCCCACATGATAAGTGCAGCGCCGTTGTACGCACAATCGTGACAAGATTTATCATTCTGCTACTGGCTTCCGTTGCCGATGTCACAATGCACCGTGCGAACTGCTACTGTCGCAATGTCAGCGTAATTGATTAGCCTATTAGTGTTTATGGTTACAGGTCGAGCAAGGGGTCCTTGAAAATATATTACTAATTGAATAGGCGAAGAGGTGATTCTATCTATTTCAACGACAAACTTGATCGTGCAGTTTAGATAGCCCCTGCGGCAGTGATTGGGAGTTATTTTTAATGACGTATATGCAATTAGACTTTTTCCTGTGACAAATCACAGGAACAAATACCTACCTTAATCCCAAGTGTAGGAGGCAGAGAAACACTCAAATTAGCATTAACAACATTAGAAAAGATGAATATATTTTAGATTACGATAGTTTAGTATTCCCTATACCAGAAATAGAAAGCAATACCTACTAATATATTAATAATGTTTTGCTATCCAACGACAAACTTAGCGGAAAAGTTTGACAATATATTTCACAGATATTGGGAGAACTTCTGGCATATAAGGCGGTCAAAGTTTTTCTTTGATATCTTTTTAATATTTGACTGGCAGATTATCCATGGTGTAACATAAAGAGTGTAGTGAGCAGAATATACTAATTGTAGTAAAAATTAATTAAATAATCAAACAAATCATCATTAGATGACCTTCACTTTGAATCCACTAAACAATCCACACCATCATATTAGAAATAGAAATAGAAATAATTATTTGCCTATAAATTAACAGAATTGTATAAATGTTTTTAAAATAAAAGCTTCTAATAGACAAAAAGGTCCATGACTCAGCGTTTGGGTGAAGGTGGAACCCACACCCGCTGGTATTCTGTCATGGCCAGACTTAAGACTAAAAAACTAAAAAAATTAGGTACGAAGTATGCTATGGAACAAGCTATTTTCGACATTTCGCTAATTTCATCCACATGTATTGCCAACATTCGATCTGATACAGGTATTCTATTCTAGTATTCTTATTACACAGTTAAATATACCCACGCGTGTCCAGTCGAAGTTAATATCTGCTGAGCATACATGCGAGTACGCAATCGCAAGTGCGCGTGCGCAAGACGTAAGTTCCCACGCAATGTTGGCGAAAACCTGAATCGGCCCTGGATGGGCTGGCGATGCAATTATACGCTTGTCAAAATGAATACGTGTCCTACCTGCCTTCCTTCCCAGTGACTATGTGCATCGTATAATGATTGCGTTGTCAATGATATAACGGAAGCGTATGTAGCACATTCGTTGCTTTTCACTACTGAAATGGGACACGTCAAGAGATTTGCCATTTCTCCGCGGTTTTAACAGAATTCATTTCAAAACTTGTGAGCTTTAAATTATCAGAAATTGAAACAAACACGACTTTAAAGAATAAATTTAGAAGTAAGGTTGGTAACTTATTCGAATAGTCAATAATGGTAGAATTTTTTTTATATGTCCGTTATTAAATACAAAAATGTCAATTAATGAAAAATATATTAAATAATTTAAAAATACATGATTTTTTACATTTGCTCATGCCGTTATCTTTTAAGAAGTTACTCGTTTGCCATCTTTTTTTTATTTTTTTATTTAACCATTTATTGTACACAAGATTTTTACAAAACTATATGACAGAATATATTAGACACAACAGGCCAACTTATTTCTATAAAGAAATTTCTTCCAGCAGGCCTACAGCAGAGAGATCGTGACCATTAAATGCAGTTAAGACGTCATCGTGCACAGTAGCAAAAAAAATATATATATAATGCTCAATTAATAAAAGCCTATACTATACATACATAAATACATACATATATACCTACCTTAAAAACAAATGCATATACATACATACAATACAAATACATACACACATACATATACATACTTTATTCTTATTCTCAATTTTATTGGACGAACAGAAGTAATATGTATTAGTAGAAGCATGGGGTATTTGATAAGTAGACCTCGTGCGCCGAATAGAAATTAATAACCAAAATAAAACAGCACGTTTACAGCCAATAATTTTACTAGCACAATATCTGATTTCACCTGACGAAGAGTAGCCGAAATGGCTATACACTGCACCATCATAAAATCAATTACACCAATACACGAGCGCTCATAAACCTGTCAATAGTGTCCCTACCTGTAACGGTGTGTCGTAGACTCGCATTACTGACACCCAACACCCTGTATATTGCCTTATCTGACCGTCTAAAGTTCCATATGGATATACATCGCCGTAAGTTCTCCAGAGGGGGATAATAAACTAAATTAAAGTCGATCTCTCTTAACAAACCTCTCATTGCTTCGCCTTTTAAGTCGGGTGATTAATTTTATTTATTAGTTTCGTTCACGCACCCGTTCGCCTCTCGAATTAATCTTAAAAGGAGATTTGTTGTTCGGAATTAAATGTGAGACTCACAAGAACCTGATTGTCCAAGCGGCATTGGCTTCGATACGGTTTTTAAAGTTAATTAAAATATCCAGGCGTTTGTCATAATTAGGCACAGACTTTGTTGCAAAATTATGAATGGTGTATTGATAACCGTCAAATCAACGGCCCTTATAATTAACACCTTTTTACTAAAGGTCTGACGGACAGCCCCGTGTGCAGAGCGTGCCTGAAGGAAGAAGAAACAGTTGCCCGTACGTCCCGGCAGATAGAAGGCATCTTGAACTTCCTGGTTGGCAGGAACATTACTGTTATCCTAATTATTTACTCCACCCTCACGTAAAACAGGCGCTAGGTCCGATGAGTTAGGACAACGCCCGGGTATATCTAATCTATTCTAACCTTTGCCAACCGTCCAATTATTCAACACTAGGAATTTACTATTACGCCTAAACTGAAGCAACACTGATAAAGCATCGAATAGTCACCCAATTACCATATTAGAGTACAAAATTGCGGATAATTGTATAAGACACGCAATGCGACTGAAAAATTAAGCCCGGGACGGCACTGCGCTACATGCGCGCTTACAGCTATCGATTTAACAGACAGCTTATGCTCGTTATTCTGTGGAGCGGAAATTACAATGTCAAATGGAATGGAAATACTTCTTGAGAGGCGATCTTCCATTGATCAATTATCGTTAATTATAATCACTAACTCCTTACCTACTTATAGGAGTACTTTTAGTTAATCCAGCAGTTCTTTAAAGTAACTTTAAAGCAAAATGTGCTACAAATTAAATATTACGTGTTTAAGATACCAATTATGTAACTAGGCTAAGTTTTATAGAGAATTATGAAATATTCTAATTTGAGCAACTAAGAGCTTGGTTGTGCTAAGACATTGGGTTGAATGGCGTAGTGGACATATAATCGAACACTTATTTCTGTATTCTGAATTTTGTTCTGGCAATTTATCCGGAAATCCTGAATTGATAAATTTTCTCAGAACAATATTTCACCCAACCACTTAAATCAAATTCTAGAACATAAAAAACTGTAGACTGTAGGACAGGGAAACATCCCATAACAGCATGCAGTAGTTCACTACGACAGCATTTTGACCCTACGTAAATAGAGGTCACAACGAAATAGAGGCATATCCTACTAAAACGTAACGTCTTGTAGTAAATAATATGGGCCGTTGAACTCATGACACCGATGCGACGTACGGCGTCGTTTCACGGCAATGACTAATCGATCTAGTAGATAAGCGGTGCGGATTCCATGCACTGTAGACATTTGCATAAACATTCTAGCTATTTAAATTACAATAACGTCTAACAGATACTAATAGTGGCTTTGGTACAGCGTCATCATCATCCGAGCGGGCAATCCCGGCTTCTGCTAGGACCCGTTTCCTACTCTTTCGTCTTCTTTCGCCCGGTCTAGGGCATTCTCGCATTGTAAACCAAAGACTCGGCGATGTCAATCCATGGCTTCTTGGGCCTTACGCGGGACCTCTTCCCTGATACCGGCAGGTTAACGCATCTATTTTCAACGTATCACGTGGTGGTGACCAAACCACCTCAGCATAAATTAATATCATCCATCCACTAATGTGGAGGTGACTCGAGAGACTTACGGGAAGCTGACGTGATGTGTGATGTGATTCATAGTTACCTTTTAATGTACCATAACGGTTGTACATTTAATACCTTGCTTGTGAATGAGAATTGTAACCTTCGTACAATTCGTAAACGATTAAGGGGAATTCTGTATCGTGTATATTAAACACCTACAAGCATTCGACGCAACATAGGGCCACGCCTAAGCGCCGACTCACTTCGTAGGCGAGGGACGGTCCTCGGGGTAGTATTCTGGTCCGTCAAAATAGAACATCGAATAAGGTACATGCACACGAGGGACTAGTACCACATAAAACGCTCTAGTTACTCCAAATAAAAATACTAATTAATATCAGAAAAAATTTCCGTGATCCGGCTGGATGGATTACTTTTACCTAACAGTTTAGTCCTCACGGTGACAACCTGCATCTTCAACTGTGATATTTATTTCATGAAATCGGAACCTACGATACTGCAGAAAATCGTCCTCAGCCAAGAAGTGTCTCTATTGGCCAATTCAATCAACTTATCGTGGGCGTGTATCGGTATCATCGGATACGTGGAACCGTTCCAAGGACGGTTGTACACGCCAAACGGAGTTGTAATTTACATAGCCTGCGACCGGACGTCCATCGGTGGGCCGGCAACGTGCGCCGCATGCATTGGATACCGAGTCAAGGCTGCTTGCTTCGGTGGACCACCTCCCGCGATGTTTTCCCCCTACCTAGCCTATCGCAAAGTTCGCCCGACGCACGAATTGCTAATCGATGCTATCGTGTTTTGCTGGAGTGGTCAGTAATGTTGATTGTCGGTGGGGGTCGGCAGCGAATGAATGCTTGATTTTTGGAAACTGGGCAAGCAACAATTGATTACAAGGAAAAGAAAATGCTTTCAGGTACAATTTAAAATAAATAATGTATCTCTTCCTATATTGAATTCTTTTCTAAAGTCTTTTTTCTTTTAAAAAATCTCTGTCACCCATAACATCTACGATTTCTTTATAAATAACTCCGTAGTAGACAGTACACAGAGGAAAATTTCGGTCTTGACACCATGTTTGAAACATAAGATGAGTGTTAGTGTATATTAGTCAAAATTGCGCGCAATATCTTGGCGGTGTTTTGGCTTATAGCCCCGTGATAGTTCCCTAAATATCGGGCTAGACATCTAGGCACGTTTCGCCCGCGGCTTCGTCACATCCGGCCCGATGACCGCGCGTTGCGCAAGCGGCCACCGCGCGTATGGGCATTGTATGCAAAACCTGCGCGTGCGCAACTATATACCCGCCAAATGCCAGCGGGTCTAACGGTACCAATTTCACCCTGATAGATACCATAGCACAGCGACGAGAGGAATGTGGAAATTCTCCTGCATGCATTACAACTTTATGATCCATTCACAACGATAACATTATCATGACTATACCATAGACAGACACGTCATAAATAAAGACACTAATCGCAGGCTTAATTTTTTTACATTACGTCAACGTCGACGTTTAGGACAATAAATCCAACATTAAACTTCCGGATCCGCGTAACGTTGTAAGTCCATAATAAGATTAAAACGGACATAACAAACGCAGCGGAAAAAAGTGAGACAAAAAGTTTGAAATCACACACCCGTGCAACGAATTATATATTTACACAAGCATGGGCGCAAATAAACCAGCCCTTTGAGGTGCGCGCGCGCCGCTCTGCTCTGATCCGCTCAATCAAAAGCACCGGAAGGATTTCATCTCGCTGTGCTTCTCTATGGACGACCGTGCGGAAGACTTAATTTTTTAAGTAAACACCCTTTTTGGTGTGAATGGCTTTCAAGTCACGTTTGAGTAACCCTGTAAATATGAATATCGAACCTTTTTAAATAACAACTTCTATACAAACAACATTATTATTTTACGCTAGACAAACAGTAGCCTAGTTGAGATATTCCAACTGAAAGGGAAATCTTCTTCAAATTGAATTCGATCTGCAGTAATCGCAGTCGCAACGCTCGTGTGAAACAAATCCTGACCGGCACCGGACGTCCGTCTTTGTCGATATTCCCGTTCTACATCAAAGGGAACCATTCACACGGACCTACGAACAATTCTCGACCTTACATCACTGCAAGCAGAGTCTAGAGTGGCCTCTGATGACATAACCGATCGTAAAACTAGCCTAATACATCTTGTCACTCCAAGAGATGATTAAATTGCAGTGGACGCTACAATAGCGGATGCGGAAACAAGTCGTAGTGTTACAAATTGTGCTGTTGTGCGTGCCGAACAGAGGACGGCCACAGCCACTATAGGTGTCATGTCATCATAATACAACAGCGATTGACACTATTGAACTAGCCTTCATAAATAGCTCCTTGTAATCGCGTAATACACACTAAATAGGAAACTTGTACGGCGAGTATGTGAGGTATACACAAGTAGGTATACAGAGTGGAACCTTCTTACTGTTTGATAAAATATGAAGTCGTGCAACCCGCGGTCGGCATCGGGATAATCGATTGTATTGAACGGAATTACCTGGAACAAACAAGATAACGAAATTAGAAGTGAGGTCTTACAGAAATAGACAATGATATTAAATTTGTCGCTCGCTCGTCGTTGGGAGCGGTCACTCGCGTGCGCCGTAGGCGTCGCCCACGTCTTCCATTTCCGTTAGACTTCGGAGATGAGACATGATCTTCCTCTACAGTATTCCTTACCATTTTATTGCGTTAAATTTCATTTCGACAGACTCCGTCGCATAATACGAACATAAGCTTTTTGCCGTCGATACAGATCGCAGCGGGCAGTGGATTTGTGATTCTGATCGGTGCACCGGTTGATTGGTTATAAGAAACGCTGACCTTGGACGAGGTCCCACAGCGGACGTGGATGCTCGTAAAATAAAAACGTTCCTCGCCGCCGAGCGCCGAGCCGCAAAGACAAACAGACAGACAGCCGTCTATAATATAAGGCGCGACGCTCGCACGATTGATGGCCGATACCTCCTCAGAACGGCATCCGGCATTCAAGGTGACACAGCCATCCTTGCAGATCCGCTCATTATTGAACAACAATTTATCGATACGGTAATTCATATTCCGTTACGGGATTTGTCGAGTGGCAATGTAAATTCATAGAAAAATCCATACTTATATTGTAAAGAGGCAAAGTTTGCATGTTTGTGAATTTGGATGGTTGGGGTAATCTTCGGAACCACTGAAACTATTTCGAAAATTTATTTACTAAGCTAAGACGAAGCATATATATTCCCGTGTGCCATATATAGAGTATTTTAAGTTCCGGAAAAATAATAGGATCCACCTGGATCGTCTATTCAATGTTTAAAACAGAAACGAACTGCGCGCGGATGAACACCGCGGGGCACGGCTAGTCTTCAGACAGTAGGTTCATGCATCACAGACATAAATCTCGGCCGATGTGAAATATTAGGCATAAACACTTTTCACCGTGACTTTTACTGAACACTTTTACTGTGCCTTTCATTGTTGTCGGTGGCTAAATCACAATAAATAATGAAACGCTATTACTCAATGGGTTATAAAATTAAAGACTTTCAACTGTGCCTATCTGGTGGGCAGTATAATATAGCAGTAGGCGACTAGCAATGACAGTTGGGTAAGCCGGTGGGGCGACAGAGCAGATTGGCCGTGCGCAGTGGATTGTCGTTAAATTGAATTAGAGCGCACCACCGGCAGCCTGCGCCCGCGCAGTTCGTCGACCGTCGCCCACAACACCCGCGCTGATACCATTCAATCGATCCTTGTTGATTGATAAATCACAGAGTGGGAGTGACAGCGTTCCACGCATATCTGAATCTGAATGTCGTAATTTGGAAAAAAATTATTCAAGGGGATTACCGAAAGTGGTCGTGATATTCAAATGCTTCACTCACTTGCAGGAACTCTTACATTCCCTAAAATCCTACCACTTGTATTGACATAATTTAGACTTAAAGGACAATAGTATAAAGCATAAGTTTGTCATACATCATACCGAAGACCAGGCAAAGTAGAGAAGCATGAGTAGGAAAACGGATCCTGGCAGAAGCCGGGATAAGCGGTAGGATGACGATGATGTTGGTAGTTTGTTATACACCTTTATCATAGTAAGTTGACGTTAGTATTAAAAAAGTTCGTGTAGGTAGACCGTTGTAACCGAAGGCTCTAGAAGCCGCATAGGGTGCCCACATCGCGCGGTGTCTGCGGGAGGAGTGGGCGCTCGGGGGCGGACGCTCCCGGCTTGTTAAGCCCCATGCAACTACCTGTCACCGCGCATAACGGGTTGCGCAACCAGTCGATCTAGACGGGAAGTCTGCAATCAGCGCCGCATAGATTACGAGGCAGTTGCATAATGTACGGCGAAGAAGCTAGTAGATATTTCATTAATAACCAAACCTTAGCAAATGTTGGAAAACATTAAACAACTCCGAGGAAATTTTGTTACTTTCCTGATAAACCTCGTTTAGACTAGAATAAAGGGATGGTTAGGGACGGTTTCGTGTGGTATCTGCCTAAGTGCAGACAAAAAGGCGTGACTTAATCTATGATGTAAGGGTAAGAACTGTCTCGAGTAAACCAGATTTAAAACTAAAAATACTGCTTGAATTGAAATTGGTCTATACCACAGGCAGACACACGTGTTTGCTAAGGTGAAGTGGACCTACTCGAAACACCACGCAGTTCGCATTCGCAGTTTGTCAGATACTTTAATTCAAATTATATCGCACACAAACACGGCATATCACGCGAAGTATTATCACGCCGTTGCCCAAGCCCCTATGACGTAGCGGAAGTGGCAACACCGACGCACCCGCCTCCGTGTGTCAAACGTCACACGGATCCATCATTATTAACTTGGCTTAACAAACAACAATTCCAATATGGTCTATGGTAATCTTCTTATTCACGACCAGGATTGGTAGAGAATATATTGAAAATGTTCGAATTAACGTTCCTCAGTCTTTTTTATTTTTTTGAGAAATTTGAATTAAAAATGCCACGTTGTCGTGGTGACTAATAGGACCTATGCAATATGGACATAGAAAATAGGGCGGTCGATACCCCGTACACTGCACTGTCACTTTCACCACTCAACACCATATTCGCTGCAGTACGCGAGTCATTTGCATTTCGCTAATTTGGGCTTAGGTGACGTCGGCGATTTCCTTTTATAATGCCTCGTTCGTTACGATATCGCCGAATGTGTTTTGTCGGAATTGTCGGCCACAGTCGACGCAGGAAACCTTACTCATATATTGCTGACATTTATATGTTGTAATGCCAGTTAATGCTTAAACATTGAATTGTTAACTAATCCGTGGCGTACGCGAGTGGGCACAAGCCGATCCTCAACGTCGGCTAATACGTCCAATATGGAGATAATGCTAACTGATGGCCAATAAAACGACACTTACACACTTCGGAAAACTTATTTAAATAAATATTTATCTCAGTGATTTCACTTTTAAAGTAATTTTAAAATATGTATACCTATACCTACTTACCTACGTAGAGGACCTTTCTGTCGACCTTGAAATTAAAAAGCAAATAACACGACACAAACAACTAAATTACCCATAATAAACGTAAATCGGTCCTTTACATTGGTACCGGCTTAGTTAAACCAAGAACCTGTCCAAAACGGATGGAGAGACTATAAATAATTCACTGTCAAGACAAAAGCGATAGAAAAGGTAAATTTAAAATGGCTTGTAAAATATGACCATAAAGTTGTGACGCGTCCGCGGACCGCGGTGCCAGCCGGTGCGCCGCCGCTGTCGCCGGCTCCGCGCCGTGCCGGGCCGCGCCAGCCGGTGCGCCGGCCGCGGGGGGCCGCGCGCTTAATCCCGCGGCCGAATGGGCGAGCACGTGCCTCCGGCGCGCGTCGAGCGGTTTCTTATGTTTCCCCTCCGCATAAAATCCCCAATCAATCATAACCCGAACCCAGCGGTTTATTGAGCCAAACCGCCGCCGGTACGCCACCGTGGTTACTAGACTGAAAGTGTGTTTATAGCATCCGCTTTCCTGCCGTGGACCGACGAAAATACCGTTACGCCCCCGCAACCGAACTCCATTGATTTACATACGCAAATCATGACGAATTGGCCACAATGCACGCCCGAAACGAGGCGCCCGTGCCGCTCGCGCTGCGCCCGCTTCGGGGCCGAATCGTTGCGAATACCCACCCACATAAGAGCCATACTCGAATGAATGAACACATTATCCTTCCAACTTTTCAGAAATTAGCGCGATTGCGCATTCGAAGGTTGCTATGGGGCTCATTAATATTTCATTGCAGTGGGCAGCCTGTGGAATGCAACGGTCGTAAAATCTTTACCGAAACCCGAGCCAAGCTAAAGCCAATAAAACTGCAGCGACGTCGCATCATACACGTGATCGCTATACGCGAGCTCGCCCGCGACACCGCGCTGCAGTCTTTTAATCTCGAGGGAGCATTTCTATTGACATCAAAAGCTCCATCTCCTGCTCACCGAGTCCATTCATTTCAAACGGGCGGCGGTTCGGCTAATGGGTTCTCCAGTAGGAAATAGCAAACGAGATGTCGCGACGACACGAGGGCTTTACATTTATTGCCGCATTACATCGTCGCAATAAAACGCCACGATTTACAGTTCAGCATACGTATACAGAAAGTTGGCGTCAAAGTCATAGCGGAAACACGGAGTTCAACAAAAACAAACTAATGCTGCACGGCGAGTCTTAAAAAATTTTACACTCGTTAGTGCATCCGGTGTATTACGATTGCGCGTGGAGTCTTTTTGCCTCGAGTCCGATTGTAAAAGGAGCGCGATCGAGCGGCCGCAGCTTGGGGCTGAGGGAGAGTATTCGGCGGAGAGCGGGGGGTGCTGCAGGACGTAGGCATCCATGAATGGCCTAACGAACCCGCTGGCCTTGGCAGGGCGGCCCGCGCCTCGCCTCCCGCCGCCCCGCCGCCAAACTTGTTGTACAAAAACAAAACCATCGATACATTCATAGAAATTGTTGTTTACTGAATCGCAATACTACTCTCGCAGATAAGTATCGCCGCTCTGACAAGGAAACTATTAGCACGCGCGATATAAATAACAAACAAACTAATCGCCAGCGGTCAGATCGTATAGCACATTCTTGGGCATGTTGGTTTAATAACAGGAAGTTTGTAGCACATAAATATAATTATTTTACTCGCATGCGCGTCAAACATCTCATTCATGATCCTTTGATTGATTCTGAATGAGTGACGTGCCCCGCGTACACAACTCTCGCAACAGGAAGTGAAACCAGTCCAGCTTTATCAAGGACGATTACATAGCTATACCTACGTAAAACATTTCGTGTAATTGTACCGAATTTTCTATAGATCTTTCATGTTTCGTATGAGTACTCTATTCTATAAACTAGCTTTGTAAGATTTGTAAAGGATGCAGATTGAGACCGACCTTGAGCATTTGTCCAGGAATGACATGTTAACCCACTTAAAGGTGCGTGCCTGCGCGGGCGCAGCGCGGATTACGTTCGAGGGATAATTATGCCCTCTTACGACATCTGGTGGAGTTACGTAGTTTACCTTTATTTACTTACTTTAATCTTATAATGTCAACATTCTTTTGCGACGTAATAATCTTAGTGATGAAAACAGGTAAACAGGAAAACTAGAAATTAAAAGGTGGAGTTACGTAGTTTACTGTATTACCTTTGTTTATTTCTATAATGTCAACATTGTTTTGCGACGGAATAATCTTAGTGATGAAAACAAGTAAACAGGAAAGCTAGAAATAAAATCAGACAGTTGTAATTAATGCGTGTCAATTTAAGTAATTAAAAATAACCTTCACAAATAAATTGACTTCGCAAGATGTCGTTTTTACGAGGCTACCCAATTATTTTGCAATTATTTAGATTGAGGTGACCCCACAAAAAGCCTGAGCTGTATATTTTTTGCTTCGGTGATTCAGTCGGATTGCCAACGGCGCCGTGCGATGTTCCCAGGCAAACAGCGGAACGCACGGAAGAAGACCGAAACGCTCCGGAAACTCCGTATCAGCGCATTGAAGCATTCCCCAGAACAAACAGCCCAAGCATCCATTACGATCCTCACTAACGCCTAAGCTAAATGACGCTTAGTTCCTTATCGGGCCAAATCGCCGTCAAACCGTTCTGTTCGTTTCCAAAAACTCGCAGTAAATGGCAGCCGGTGGGTGACCAAACACGAGGGTCAATCCGTGATCTATGATTGAGTACGGCGCCGGCGCTCCGATCGCCGACAAAATCGCAGGCACGAACTCCGATTCTCGGTACAGTTGGCAGTAAATGCCAAAGCCATTATCATTTTGTGTCGGTTGAATTGCCGTTGCAGATCCGTGAACGTACATTGACCTGGATACGTAAATATGAGTTGCAGTGTGGTGCGCGCGCGCAAGGGGCCGCAGGATGGGATTTAGCAATCGGATAGCACGGCGGGGATCTGCGATGAAACCAGAATAAGATGCGGCGACTTCCTGACGTGCAGAAACAATGCCTCATTATATACCCGCTGTTGTTACCACCAATAACTAAACTAAGGAAGTCGATATCTATTAGCTTGGCACAATAGGTGAGCGACATCCGAAGCTCATTACTGGCACTCGTTTCCGTTGACGATTTGCAACAAGCGAGCAGTTCGTTACCATATCGCTAGCAGCTAACCGTAAAGCTAGATTGCGAACATTACCTACACATATACCGGAACGATTATCGACAGAAGACGCGTAAATACGAACGGCCTTGGCCACTTGTTTACGGAATACGGATACTAGATGTTTTGATAGATAAACCCAAACTTGAATGTACAGCAATTTATATTGGCTATTGTTTACTCAAGCTCTATTAAAACAACGAGCATTGTACGAGTTCCAGTATGTACTATTTTGTGAAAATAAATAAAATCTATTTTTTTTTGTTATTGCGTGAGAAAGTAATAAGCGGCGATGCATTTCATAATGCGCGTCGTTTGTTTGATGGTGTCTGTGCCTCGCCATAGTTTAAAGATTTATTGGATTTAGTGGTAATGATAATAGTTTGGGATAGGTTAGGTTACCAACAACTTCACTACAAAGGATGCCGAAGACCGAGTAAAATGGACCAAGAGGAGTAGGAAAGCGGACTCGTGCCCTCGTGTGTCTTGTTAATTATTATGATGATATAGGTAATAAATAGGGTTAAAAATTTGTGCATTTTAAATTGTATGTGATTAGTGTTTCTGTTAACACTGCAACAGGTAAATGTTGTATTTAAAATTGATGAATCCCCTTATCCTTACACGCTAAATAAGAAAATTGTGTTTAAGTTAAAGTAACTCGAGTACATGAATCGATTGCTTTTAAATGCACCGCACTTCGGAGCAGACAGGTCGTTTTCCGATTGAACGTACACCGCTTAGCCATTGTGACATCGAATGCAGAGCCATAAAACAATGTAAACAGAACGTGAGGCCGCATCCATGCGCGCAGCAGCGATGCGTGCAGCAAACCCTAGGACATAAAGTAAGCAAACATGATTTGTTTTGTGCAAACATTGTACGTACTTATCTATGGGTAACATACAGGGGACGCATTATCGGAGCACGCCACCGCGCCACCTACGAAGCACGTACGCTCAGAAACGAGGAAAGATTGTAGTGACGTCCCTGTCCAAACATTTGCCGTGTCAATATTTGTCGCATGCCCCCGCGCGTGTTGCAAGAGACCGCCCCGCGGCACCTCACGATCCATTGCCTCGCGAGCACACCGCGAACCGATTCCGTCCGTCACTGATCCCACTTAAAACAACGAAAAACATCTACATAAAGAGAAGCCAACCACCAAAACGATGCGAGGCAAAGCTCTCCCAACAAAGAACTCGACGGGTGGACGGGTGATCGCTGTTTTAATGAATATATTTTTACAGGGCAGCAATACGCCGGGCGGCGGAAAACGCATAATGATTTCCGTTCGCTGGACTACGAAAAACAACGAAAATAAATCCGGAGCTCGGATCCCAGCCGAATCAAATTATAAGAGCATGTCAATCCGAGCAGAATAGTTTATTTATTAGTAAAAAGCCTTCAAATACTTTAACCGGCTCGTACATTGTTTTTATCTCTTATTGATCTCATGTGGAACGTCGTTATGCTGTAAATACAAGTCGATTTTCTACGTGCAGCTTCTTTGATAAGCGGATATGGGAAGCATGGCCGACGTGGTGCAAGTGGTTCGGCTTGCGATTCTAATCTGATATATCCTGCTGCTTTCCTGCGCTGCGCATACGCACCGGAACCGGGGCACTCTCCACTCGTAATAAATAAATCATGCGAGTTTTCATCGTAAACCCTTCTGCCGGCGCGATCGAAATACAGACGACAGTTGGGTTGTTTCCATTTCGCATTACCGTGGCAGGGATCGTATATTCCAGCACGTGACAGGTTCAAGTCTATCTTTGCACACCTCGCAGTCACATGTTTCAACCCTAAAGCGAAATGTACAAGTGCCATACATTCTACTATAATATTATTATTATAACGACAAACTTCCATTGAAACGAAGTGAAACAATCGTATGATATTCTAGCTAGATTAACGTAATGCAGCGTTTTATACACATTCTTACCAATCAACAAGGCCATTCATGTAGGTGACCACCTCTATAACCACACGCGTGAGGTGGGAATGATAACACAACTAGTGAATAACAAAAACAAGCCGGTTAACATCGCGATCACAGGCGGCGGTGTTTACATAAGAATCAAATGGTAAACACGCTAAGCCAGGCCAGGACTACCTGTCATCAAGCTCATTCATTGCAAATCGCTGGAGCCAACAATGGAGACTGTGTTTCTATTCACGTTGGACGCGTGACGTGGAGGAAACAAATACGCAGATTCATCGTACCTATCTTAGTAAACCTAATTTGTAATCTATTTATCCAAATTCGAGAATTAGTTCTTTAATGCTGTCGACCTATCGTTGTATATTACCGTGTACGGTACTACTATACATAGTAATAAATAAAGTGCCTTCCCGCCGTCTGTCTTTATGTATCTATGTACGCTTAGCTCTTCTAAACTATGGAATGGATTTTAATGCGGCTTACAACAATAGATAGAGTGATTCCAGAGGAAAGTTATTAAGCAAGAAAAAAGGATAGGTTGGGGTAAAGTAGGTGTACGCGAACTAAGTCGCGCCGGGTAGTAGTACTGCACAAAATCCGCCACGGCTATTTTAACCCAAACTGCATCGGAACGTCGAAATACTCAAAACCAATTTATGAAGTCACGCGGCGTAGAAACTACGAAGAGCAGAACCCAACGTGAGGCCGGTCTATAATCAGTTCACATCCTCCATCGCGGGGGCACTAAATACGTGTTTAACATCTATTGTTTCCGTCGATGCGTACGGCCTTTTCATTGACCACGCCCGATGACGGTTCGTGGAAGCCGCGTGGAGCCGCTACCACCGCGATTGTCCAGTTCCCCGGACGGCGCCTTTGCTGAGCGAAGAACCGGGAGTATGTTCCGGGAAAACTACTGACCGCCCCGCTTACTATGTAGGAATCAGACGAAATGTCTGCCGAATCGTTCGTTCGGACTGCGCTTCCACCATTCTGTGCAATTTTACTAAAATTAGAACAAACTCACATTATATGATAGATGGCTTAAGCTTACTGCTCATCATTCAAGGAAAAGTTTCGGGACGCGGACCACCAGGCAGACTTAAAACATTGTGGCTCAAAAATCTTAGAGTGGTTCGGAATGAGCAACAATGGTTATGGTAATTCGCACTGAATCCACTGCTGTTCTGAAAAGAGACCCGAGGGTCTAAAAAGGCCACATTAGCTTTTCATATAAGAGTGTCACAAATAGGCCGGTAGGAGATGGCACCATAAGAAGAAGAAGACAATTACTACAATTTGATATTTTTAATAAAACAGCAAAATCACGGAATGACCGTAGCGTGCAAGATACACCAGTCATACTTCAGAACACCGTCATGGGAACATGGTGCTCCGTTTAGATTTCAAATGGTAACGAAGATACGGAGTGTGCAGGCCACGCTTTACGATTCTGTGGGTTGGATAATGACAGAACCGTGGGAAGGCTTATTGTATTTTGAGTATAGAAAATAAAATGGAATCCTTCAGTTAATTATACATTGTAAGTAATGGCTCGGTCCAAATGGGAATTGCGTATGAACAAAAGCATATCAAAAAGAAAATCAAACTGTAGTATAATAGTAGTTTATGCAACTGTCATATAATACCTAATTATATGCAGTTGCATACACTACTTTATCTACACTCATATTTTCATGTAAAAATTTCGTACCTATAATTTTTTCAACTTTGCTGGAAGTAACTGCGAGTCAGTTCTGTTGTATCTATGCGTCGAGGATATCAAGCGAAATTCACTTCACTTCTTTCACATTTATCTATTTATTTGCTCCAAACAAGAAAAAACATGAATGAAACATCACAACAAACACAAATTACAACCATTAGAAAAAATATTCTGTTTAGCGGGAAAATAATTCCAAATGTACACAATCACAACCACAGACTATGAACTGATCACAAATATAAACAGGAATTTTGAATTTGTTGAAGACATTTAGGTATTCAGCCTACATTTCGCCGTGTCCCGGCGCCCGACAAAATATTAAAAAAGAAAAGTGTTGCATAATGATTAAAAAGTTATTTTTCGATACAGCTGTAATTTAAATAGTATGGGAAATGCTGTATCGTAAAGTATTTTTTTAAAATTTTATTGAGTGGCGTGAAAAAAGTGTATCCTTAAACAACTGTTTTCGAATATGTAATTTGAACATTACGCTATGAGCGTAGATAAAAGAGATTGAATTGTGTTGCTAGGATGCTCTATTAAAAGTATCTATACAATATAAATTACACCCACGCTAAGAGACGTCATTGGTGCTTAAATAAGAAAAGAACAAAAACGAGGATAATCATGGTAGAGTTAATTGAGGCGGGACTCGTTCACTAAAAAAGAAGTAATGGCAAAAACTTGAATTACCAACGCTACAAAAACCTTCTAAGAACGGGTTGCCCATGTACGTTAATGCAAATTGTGTCACGTACTCACTTGTTAGGAACATGCAATTTCAATCGACGAAGCCGACCTATTTTTTCCCACGCTGCAGCGTGTCACCGATCCTACGAGTACGAGCTAACGAGTACGATGACGGAAAGAAACTCAAAAGTGCCGACATACGAAAGCCCGCGCGGTCGTGATCGGCAATCAAAGACAAAACGCGGCGGGGGATGATGTTTCGATGCTTAATTGCTTAACTAGCCTTTTAAGGTGCATTTTCTTAAACGTGGCCGAATGTCACGAGCGCGCCGCCGCCGATGTCACAGGAAGCGGGGGCGCGGGCCGCGGGGGGCGCTACATGATATCCCTTTTACGCAGACCAATTAACGGACCCCGACGGACCGGATGTGCGTACACACATGCATTAGCACCTCTACCCTCCACTAATCTTTTTATGGACACGAGAAAAAAAGGTCTTGAGAAAATTTACTCGGCAAAAATCGGTTGTCACTTTTTTGTAGTAGACACGGTGGCCATTCATGAACGTGCCGCCTGCTCGAAGGGCCGATCGGCCTTCGTGTGCCAGACTAGGACATCTGACGAACGGGCAGTAACGTGGTCGCTCGCATTCGATGCACGTCCATGTTGCCCAAGCTGGTAAACAACGAAATGATACCTACATTTTTAATGAGCATCGACCTCTAATATCCTCGACTGGTGACGCAAAATGCATACCTACATAGACAACCGTTTACAAAACTGCCCACGTGGAGACCGACACCTTTATTTAAACAGATATTACTTAAACATGGCACATCCAAATAGAACTAATGAACAACCAACTAATCTGTATTATAATATAAAGAGATGTAACCAATTATAATAGAAAACTAACATCATGCTTGCAAAAAACAAACTAGAAGGCATTTGACCGTTACCTAACCTGGTGGTAAGTGACGATGCGGCCGAAGATGGAGCGTGCCTGTCTAGAAACAGCCTATTCACCCCGTAAGCCATACTTTATTTCCAAAAGGTAGGGTTTTTAGAGTTAGGAGCTCGGCTCTTCATAACTTTATCTCAGTGGAACCGTTAGGAGCGTAAGCTCCTAAACTAAGCAGTGTAAACTGGTCATTGTAAGATCTAGTCGCGCTGCTAGCGACCCCTTGCTTGGCCAAGGTGGGATACATAATTCTTGTATGTTAGCATTAAAAAGATAAACCATGACAGAACGACGTATCTAAACTGTCTTTCAAACCTTTCGGAGTAATTTAAGAACAATTAAAATAAACAGACTACAAAATACAATGTTTGCTTAACGACGTAACGGCCTGAGTGGAGAGGGAGGGCACTCGTAATTTCTGTTAGAACTCCCTAAAGGATCCGGAAGCGGCGCCCGTGCCGCCAATTACGGCAGTATGGCGGACGCATGGCACTTCCGTTTTCGACTGAGCGAGTTGCGCCCTACGCGAGGGTTGTTCCGGAAGGGACAAATATTAATAAACGCTTATAAGTCAACCGTGCCTTTGTTCCGGTTGTAAGCGTTTCCGTTTTTTTATTCCCTGTAACCGTCTGTGAGAATAAGCTCAATGTAGAGCGATTGTTGAGCGTTGAAGGCTGTTAGTTCCAATTTCCGTTGCGTAGTATTCACAAAAGTAAAGACCACACAAGGTAGGTAAGTCATCGACTGTAAGTACCAACGATAAGCGCACGTAATGAAGCAAACACCCATACCCAACGCAAACACCTTGACGGAGCCCCGGCGAATGCATCGCGTTGCGAAGACGATCGCGCGCCCCATTACCGCGCGATCGTATAAACTTCGAACATAATTTATTGTTTCCTGCGGGTATTTTTCACTCAGCAACAATACCCCTCCCCGCAGTTTAATGTCTTTACGACGTGTCGATGAGTAATTCGTTTTACGAGTTTATCGCTACGGAGCGACGGAAGACACAATATCTTGGTTAGAATCTGAGCTGCATTACATTACAGAATTGCGTGACCGTACCCTATAAATGGATGAATAACTCTTATATGGAACTCCGTTTTATCTAAATTGAGTTCAAAACCCTTTGCCAATAAATGGAAGTGTCACTGAAGATTTAGAGGCGTCGTCGAAAGCACCGAGAAGTCGCGACAAATAAATCAGCGACTTAGAGAAGCAACGGGACGCTAAGCTCCGGCCGTGAGAACAGATCTCACAGTTTCTTTCACTTGTCGCAACGCTGGCAACACAACTCTTGACTAATGATAGTTTGAGTCCCAAACGAAACTCCGTGAGAATCGCCGCAGCACAATACCGGTGCAAAGTTCAACGAAATATTTAACGGCAAGAACTGATTGCGCCCGCGCACCGAGGGATTTCCACGAAGATTCTGCGGCTGAATTAATTCGAGCGCATGAAAACAATATACCATTTTGTCGTGTTACATTTTTTTGTTTGCAAGAATTTTTCTCTTGACTATTTCTCTTGGGAGCTCTCGACGTCGAGCATACAAACGGGCGATGAGAGGCGAATTACATGTTCGTTTTTTATGCTTTGAGAAAAGTAACTTCATTGCGGATTGTGGATTGGTGGCATTCCTTTCTCTAATTGAAAAATAACTGTGCGTTCATTTCCCACAAGAACAGAAAAGAATATCTCAACACAAGCAATGTTTATAGTACATTCTGTATCTATCTATAAACAGGTTAATGCATAATTATAAAGCAAGCTAACCCATCAGGACATTATACTATATCCTGTAATTACTGGATCGGTCCAAGCGCGCATAGTTATTAGAATAAACTTATTAACGGAAGTAAACTGTCCGTAAGAAAGGAAATTAACTTCAGAATTATGTGTACGTACGTTCCAAAATTTGAAGAATAGGCACTCGTAAAACATTAACGGAGGGTGAAACTTTACATAAATTAATACGTAAGTAACTGTTAGACATTCGTCGCTAAGTCTTTCAGGGAATTTTCTCGAACTTTAATGAACGTATACATATAAACACTTATTCATAATTATTATTAATGTAAATATAAATACAATTAAATCTTTTTATAATAATTGTCACACACCTAAATATTGTTACGAAATTTGAGTCTTTTTTACTTGAGCAATGAAAGAAACGGAAATTATAATTAATATGATTGTACGTATTTTCTTTAATGCCGTTTTCACCAAAGTAGATAGTGATTTCTGAGGTGATATTAATTTGCAGTGCGAAACCGGGATGGAAAGCTAGTGTACTGTACAACGAGTATTACCCAGGCACTAATAATAAACGATAAATTATGTAAGCTCGCATTACTCTATTAAATAACTACATAATTTGAAATGGAACGGAAGCAGACCGGTTATCTAGTTGGGACAAATGACTATTGAGGATTATTGGTCAATCGGCAATAGTTACCACAACAAAAACTAATTTAGAAACTAAAGAGACCTCCAATTTTTTTTAATTACGAGGAAGCTCCCGTTATTGGCAATATTTAAAAAGCTTATCCTAGAGTTTTAACTTTAGGACTCTTTTCTCTCTCTTTTGCTATACGGTAGGCAACCAGGCAAGCGGACAGGCAGGCAGGCGGCATTAGCTCTATCTCTGGCCATGCTCGTGCCGTGAAGGCATAACCTATATGTAATTAGCTAATTAGCGCATACAATTCTGTAGCCATGAATGTAGTTTATGTTCTTCTTCAAGTGGCCAGCTATATCCTTGCCAAACTAGATTAGTTTGAATGACATAAATCTGGCGTTTTGCTTTTTCTAGTTTTTTAGTTCATAAGACCACGAAAAGTCGGATGAAATATCGAATTTGAAGTAACATCCAGTTGGGGGGCCATTTTGGGAAAAGAAGACTGAGTTTTCCGTGTTTATCGAGAAAATTAGATCCAAAACTCCTTTACTGCAAGACTACTCTCTGAAAGTGCCTCGTTTACCTGTCGCTTTTGGGCAGAATTTGCATACAATCCGCGGTATGTGAACGGTGTAAAGCAGATGCTGCTAAGCCGGCGCGTAATGAGGGCGTGCAGCCGACTTAATATCCGGCTGACTGGCATCCCGGTGCACCGGACGGGCTGGCTCCAAACCGCGCCGTGACTGGTGACTCACAACTCGATTCGGCTCAACCTTAACGAGGGATCAAGCGAGGAGAGTGTGATGATTTAACGTCTACAGAGTATTTTTCTTACCACTAAAGAGGCAAACAAGCTTACGGCCACCAATTATGCAATCAATGTATTAGTAATAATCCTGTCAAGAAATTTGCAACAGAAAACTCGGCTGTTCATTTGGTCTACTACGAAGGGCTTAGAGGGCTTAAAGCCCAATTAGACAGTTTCGGGACTTTTAAGATGGTGATGAGAGGTGAGCGTGGAAATGGCAGCGGATAGGGAAGAATGGAGAAAGAAAACATAATCTGCCAACCCCAAATGAATGAGAGAAGGGCATGGAAATGATGATGAGGAATCAATACACGAGATAGGTGGTACCACGCAAGTAACCCAGTTTTTATCAGTTGGCATCAAGTTGTATCGGCGTGTTATGCAATCCCACGGAGTCAAAGCTTTAATCGGCAACTAAACTAGCATATTTCACATGTAAAACCTTTTTTTATGTCGAAATAGTAGTACTAGATATTCCCTACGAGTTTATCTCTTTGTAATAGTATCTATGTAGTTAAAATAATGTCCGCTCCTCTCGCAGTGATCTCGGAAACTACCGAAGCGATTTCCAATTGGATGCGGTTATCCCTCAATTTGGAAAAGGTCTAAGACAATTATACGTTGAATCGTTACCCAGCTCTTAGTATAAAGTACTTAAATCATCTAATTCTACGTCTCCCGAGCAATATACAAGGCCATCGGTTAGATTAGGTACCTCGTCCAATGCATATCATGTTTCTCAGATCCGTTTAGCTCTCAATGACTGTGCGCAAAAAGCTTCAAGCATCCTCGAGAGCTGGCCTACATGTAGGTAATATTGTACTAGGCACCGCGACGGCGTGAGACGGGGGTGTCCGCGAGGCGTGGCAAGTCAACTTAATATCCGCTGGTAGCAATTGATGGATGGCGATTTTATTGCCCCAGTCGAGTGGAGAAGGCGTTTTTTTTTATTAATAGGCAGAACTCGATTTCGATGTGTTTTTGTTCAAGTTGGCAGAGGCAAACAAGCGTAAGGCCGGCACGATGGTAGATATGTGATGGTATATACTTGATAATCAATATCGTAGACTATGGAAGGGATATATGCAATACCAAGAGTACTTGATAGGTTGATGGGATTGGGGCTATGGGATTTATCAGGAGAGGACAGCCGATCGGCTCAATCGGCAAAACACAGAATCATATAGAATACCGAAATGAATTAATACAAAAATGCAAGACACGTATCTACAAAGCTCCATTCTGATAGATAATAAATAGGTGTGCACTCAGTAAACAATTCGTCCGAATGTAGAGACTTAGCTGTGTTATTGTGCCGAGGAAAGTTTTTGTATGTAAGGAAAATTACATTATCTCTAGATAAATTAGAAATGTATTGAGAAGAGAAAAGGTGCACAGCAGAGCAATTTGCAATTTCGGTTGTGCACCAACAAACCAGGCACCAAGCAAAATTGTATCAATATGATTAACTGAAGGAAAATCGATACTTTACCTAGCGACAATTTTAAATACCTATCTGTACCTACATGTTTGCTTATTAATAAAGAACTAAAACTTAGTATTTGTGTAGGTACAATATCAAAATGTCGCAATGTCACTTCGAAGACAATAATTGATTACATTCTACTTTTATTAATTAGTTAAGTTGAGTAAGTTGTTCCGTGTTTTCCGCGACGGTGCAAAAAACGAATCGACTCGAAAAGGTGCTAAATAAAGTGGCGCAGGCGCACAGTCAGCGATCGATATCGCAACGCAAACAATAGGGGCTCATCAATTTAGAACTGACACCGGCGTTTTATGTTTATTATGGAAAACATTGGCGAGAATTGAACGCAGGTAGAGCCGGTTAGCGCCTCGATCGAGGTAGCGACTATTGTGCTGCGCCGGCGCCTAAAATCGGACCCTTTTTGTAAACACATTACACACAAAAACCTAGCATCTGTACACTCTAACTTCGTAGGAAACTTTTGTATACGGAACTCATTCAGCTGACAGAGCCAACTCTATCGCGTAACATCTATTAACAACTGTAGAAAGTTATGAGTGTAAAGACAACCAGCAATTAGGTATTGATTACCCTTACGAGAAAGAACGAATTACGCACTAGTTAGTGAAAGCTTACAAATCGCCGATAATAATTATCTATTGCTTAACAATCGAGACAGTTATAAAGAAGAGATGGTGGCGTGCTACACCTACTACGTTAAAATTACGTGGGCTCCCACCTACAAGTCAACCCACTGTCGTATTTCTCGTTCAATATAGCCTGGTGGCCTGGCCTACGTGTCACCTCTAGGCCATCAAGCTTGCCGATCGGAATCACGAGACTGGGACAAAAATCCATGAAAAACCTCTTAATCACCAACCTTTTAAGCGAACCAGTGGTATCCGCCGACGGTGGCTTTCCCAATGGCAGGTTTTCTGCCGGCGCAGTGACCCGCGTCCCACTGCGGAAATTGCAACAGTGGCAACGCAACGCAACGGGCCGATATATTCACACTACAGTGTCAATTGTCAGGAACGATAACACAAACACGGAACGCGCACGATTTTCGAATTTCGAAACGTCAAATTCGAAACTGGAACATGCGCTCGCGTGGCGGCGCGGTGGTCGTTGGCGCGACTGATCGCTCGCGGCGCGCGGGCGGCACGCGCCGGTGGGGGCTCCATTCACGCGAGTGCGGGCGGCGGGGCGCGGGGCCGCCGAGCTCATTCATGCCGCGCCCGCGCCGCGCGCCGGCGACCTACGCGACACCGCGGTCTGCGACACCTCGCCATCGCGCCGCCCGGCGGGCGCCCGGCCGCTGCGCCTGCGCCGAGATGTGTAACCAACCCGCCAACACTATTTCATACTAGGCTACGTGACAAATTGCAGTTTTAAAATTTTGGAGTCGAGTCAATAACCTTTATAAAGCCGTGTCAATTTGTATGGATTCTCCAGTAAAAGTCTCCACTGTATAAACTGTACATACTTTATTAAATAAGTTTAAGCAATGCCTCCCGAAGATTGCTGAACATTTAGGCGACTGAATGTATAACCAACCATGATCTTATTTGGTCAGATTCCAGGGGAAAAGGGTCACTGTTATTACCACGCAGTCGCTCTACGGTAATTACCAGATTTGCCTAATCCTGGACTGGATCATGGTCAAGGCGGACCACGGCGCGAAAGCGCATCGAATTATTGCCAGAACTAGAACAATTGTTGAGAATATTTTGTACCCATAACTTTTTATCCTTTTTCCCAAAATACAATAGTGTAGGCACTTAAACAGTTTTTAATGTAAAATGCTACCACAAAGATCGCACAATTAATTAAGAGAATACACAGAGAAAGCTGGGTGAAATTCGAGAGCGGACAGCTTTGTGAATGGGGGACATCTTTGCATAACTCAGATCACAATCGAGTTTTCGCGTGTCGTAAATCCTTTTGCGCTTGTTGCGTTCGCGGCGCGGCGGGCCCGTTATCAGTGGGAGTGCATCGGTGACACCGCGGACGCGATTCCCGTTGTGTCAGCGGTTTCGCGCAATAATGGCATATCGAGCGAGAAAATTACAAGCACCGCTGTCGGTGAAAGGCGCCGAGTGCGCGTTGCAACGGTTTATGTAAGCCTCTTGCACAGCACGTGCCGTTGCTTCACGCTTTGAGATGCAGTTTCATATTTAATTCATGAATGGGCAAAGTTTCTAAAGTTGAGCTATAAACTAACAGTATTATGATTTCACGCCTAAATCTTCAAACAAACGGTCCTCTTTATGGTCCCTCGTCGTTGGAATCATGACTAGGATAGATGCTGTTTTATGTAGGTAATACTTTTGACTCGTAAGGCTGCAAGACTGTATTGTGAAGTTGTTAATAGCCCACATCCACGGTTTGCGGGCATGTCCGCGATTACTGAGTGCTGATATACGATGCGCGACGTGTTAAGTGGCAGCCCGACTTTGCCTCTCTTCGTAATACAGTAACAGCACTCAATTACTCCGTAGCATTATGCGAGGGAGGCGCGCTAAAGGCATCAATTTGCAACAGCCAGCTCTTATTGCCTGCGAACAGGTTGCGAAGGCGAAGACGCGGGCGCACGATTAAAGGCGCGCGTGGGCGCGAATTGCACTTTCATAGCGATACTGCATCCCCATACAAGAAGATAATTATTGCACTTAAACTACCATCCGAGTTACCGTCACGTAATGCGTTGAACGGTAAGTGAAATCGATTGTAAAACACCCACGGTACCGCTGGACGGGCAACACGCTTTTCATGAAAGGGCGTCGTGAAATATCACAGCCTTTATTCCGACAGAGTTTTCCCATTATTCCACTTGCTACGGTCCTGACGCCTGACAAACCTCTCCCGCTTATATGACTTTATTCAACTTTTTCGTTACGGTACTATTATTGACGTTGATATTTTTTAAATTGTTATCGATTTGATCGTGGTACATACGATACGATCCGGTCTTCCCCTTTCCGACCATTCCATGCAATACAACATTTATTAATTTCAAAAGTATACGGTATACCTCATACAGATACTAGACCACGCAATACAGTAGATCCTTAACGTAGGTACAGGACGGAGTTCGGAGTATGTATACTTGTATAGCGATATTAAAAAGTAAGATTTGAAGCTACCTGGATATGTTTCCGAAACAGAATCTTTATACTAGACAGGACGACGTAGTTGAATATGTTAATTGTTACCCATTCTTTCATTAGAAAAACAGAATACGCGTTGTAAAAAAAATAAGATGAAATTTTGCGCTCCATAAGAGGACGATAGAATGAAATGGCGATGGCTCCACCAACAGGAGCCAGGCTCTTAAGTATGACGATGACGATGAATAAGAGTAAAATTGAAACCAAAATTAGAGCCAAACAGTTTTGCAGCAGCGGTAAAAAGCTTTTGCCACTTGCTCTCGTTGTGAATGAAAAATAACGTATGGCGGTGAGTCAGATTCGTAAAGAAGTTTTCAGCGTTATGTGAAGGTTAATTAAACCAATTCACGGTACTGTGAAGTACAATGGCCTAGGCCCTAAGCAGTGGACCAAAATAGTAAGTACTATAGTAATATTACTGTATGGTTTTTCTCAAAATTACAGGAATATTTAGGGGGCCAACGCTTGTTATCCAATCGCGAAGCTGTTTTCGTCGTGAGTTCGAGTGGTTGATCAAACTCTTTTTATTCTGGTATTGCATTACCGTCTACATCGTTCGACGACATTACAGCAAAATGAAAACGTACACTGGCAAGCCTCGTAGACAGATACTCCGTTAACTTAAATGTATTCAAGTAGAGACTGCGTTTTATCCTACATTTTAAATTATTATTCGTTTATAACATGAAACCGTAAAATCTGTAATGTTATGTGCGACAGCTACTGCTCTCCTCCGGGTGGTCCACCCTTTTGTCACCGTCACTGAGGACGTTACGGAAGCTTCATTAATCCGCCAAAGATATAAATTTAGATTGTATTGTATTTATGTATCTATCACAAAAATAGTGTATAAAGTAATTTAGTTCGACAACGCACAGAAGTTGAACCCACCCGCAGCCCATTTAAACTACATCAGCCTTTAATTGCGTGAGACCTCAATTCTCACTATTCATAATCATAGACCAAGAACATCAACAGACTATCGCCGCCATCGCAGTATAATTATGGTGAAAACTCGGTGGAAACTACCTACTCACTCACTACCAAGCTAATCCCAGTTAGATTGCACTTTGGATCCCAGTCGCGAATCGAGGCTTTCATCTTGCGCAAATAATGATCGCTTAATGGCTGAATCGAATGGCAACGTGGAGTCTATGCATCAGCAATTCTATATAGGTGCCTACATCACGGCATAACGGCAAAAGGTATTATAGAAAGATGTGATCTGATCGATACAATTTTTTCACACGCTCTTTTCTTCATTATTTTATAATTTAACGATTATGGTACTCACCTGTGCACCATAAGGCGACATAGTCATCTGTCGTAGCAACTCCTTCAGGTAAACTCCATTTCAACTGGAATTCATTCCCGTCTATGGTCCACGTGAGCGTCCCTTGGCGCTCAGGCCGTTCCAACTCCACTCCCTCACTGTGCGGTGTCTTTTCTTCGACAGCACTAACGTCCGCATTGTCACTGCTTCCACCATCTTTATCAACTACCACTTCTTTATCACTCTCCTCACACGTCTGACCGTCGTTTTCGTGATCACCACAACCGTTGTCATTACCGGACATGTCTTTTCGACCGCGTTTCAAAACATTTTCCACGCTACAAATGCGACAAAGTAAAACAAAAGTTATAAGCGAAAAGGGAATGCTCGTAACTGGGAAGAAAGCTGACTAGCAATAAGGAGCTTTGTTTCGGAACATGGGGATTGCATTGATAGTTAGGCTACTTCTGTTCAGCGCCCACTGCAAGGGATGTTCGGGGAGGCAGACGGGGCCGCGGGGGGCGGGGGTGGCGGGACGTCCCGACGCCAGGCAGGCCGGCGCCGCGGGCGATCTACAAGCGCCAGCCGCCAGCCTAATGCGACCTATTCACTTACTTGGCTGCATTTCGAAACTCTATTTACCTATCTTGCGTATTTTATTTTTCTCTCTATAACTGCCTAGGTAGGTACATACTTAAAGATTTGGATATGCAAAAGTTTAGATGGATGTTTGTTACCCTTTCATATAAAGATGATTTAACAGATTTTAAGAGATTTTAGCCTCAAACACAAAAGAGAAGTGTTATAAACTTGATGTGGTGTGTCACAACTGTGTCTATGTCACAGGCATATAAGTAAATACAAAGTCAAGATGGGATTTTTTTAGAGTAATGTTTTAAATAAGTACTAACTTTCATTAACATCAAATACTGTGTTATGCATAATTTATACTTTGCTTAAATAGGTGCTGAATTTGCAGCAGTGAGCAGAATGAGTATGCATCACCTACAAATTCTATTTTTTATTTATTAATATACATTCTATAATTTTTGTATGAAAGAGTAAGAAATATTTAAATATCACTAAAAGTAGGATAGTCTTCTGCAAAATGTAGATAAATACAACTTTATGAAATCTTGATTGGAAAGAATATTGTTTGACCGAGGTTCTTATTAATTAAAAATAAATTAAATGAAGTATCTTTAAGAAATATGCATGTCACTATGAATCAAGATACAATATGTACTTGTTTCTTGGTAACTATGCTTCTTTATTATCATGTACTTTAGTTATATTTACATTGTATTTTATATTTTATTAGCTTTTGCCCCAACTTAGTCTGCATAAAATTTGAGCTTATTTTTGGGGAGAAAAAGTAGCCTATGTGCTTCCCTACAATTACTACCAATCTCCTTGCCTATTAATATACAAATGTGTTCAGCAATTTAGATGTCAATATGTAAAATACAGACAGAAAGAGTTACTTTTCCATTTATAACATTAGTTTGAATGTAAAAAATCTGATTTTCTATATTAATGGACTATAAAGGGCTTTCAATCATCATGATGACGATGATGTGAATGGATATTACCATACAATCAATTTATAAAAGTCCAGGCATGTCAATAGTTGACACCAAACTCATGAATTGCATTCTTGATTTAATGTTATTAATTGGTTGGCAAGTGTTATTGCCTATGCAAAAGGTGCCAATCTGTACAAGGATATGGGGTAGTATATAAAATTTGAAATTTTAAAATATACACCCGAGAAGTGCTTTTGTCGATCTTTTGATGTCAGAAAAATGATAGGATCCCATGGGAAAACAAACAGGTACCTTCCTCTGCCTCGAATTTCCCACGGACGAAACCGTGGGGAAACTAATATCGCTAATTGTATCTATGAATCCAAGATTAAATTAACTCTACAGAATGCAAATGCACTGCTTTAATACCGTATCTTTGCTTAGAATTTAAGAATTGAAAATGAAATCGATAAAACTACAGTAAAGAAAATCCGTAACTCATTCTGTTGACTAAAAAAAACAAACATTAAGTGAAAAACGATATACCTTAGCAAATATAACTTCACAAAGGTTCTTTAATCCTAGAATATGCACGCACAGTGGAAAAACTGTAGATATTTATAATTTTTCGCCTTTTTCACTTCAAAAGACAAACAATCACGGAGAAACGGACATGACACTGACAGAGAGTTGACGTTTACTTGACAGCGACACATGACACTCTTGTATTTGACAACATTCGCAGCGTTTAGAAACTGCCAGCCAGAAAAGAATGCTATTTTATTTATTCGTATGGCAAAAATACAATATACGAGAAACACATTCAACTACAAATTTAAATCAAGCGAATCAATGCTATGAAGCCAGGCTAACACTGACCTCTAAGTATTATTTGCAGCAACCATGCAGCAACCTTCATCATGTTCACGGAACAGAAAAACTCACGAAGGTCAATATGCACAGTATAAAACTAGGGGTGCAACCGGCTAACTCAAATTGAAAGTCGTCATCTTTAAGCAATAGGATCGCAAAGCAATCTATTAACAATCGCAGCGGAGCTGTCTTGCTGCCATTGCTTAAATTTGGAGGCTTGATACTTGAAGACCGTTGCTTTTTGCTTGACTCTCTAAGTCGAGACGGCTTCTCGCTTAATCATGCAAAATGACCGTCTCTGGACGTTTTGGCACAATAAAAGCTCACAATCATCGCACAAAGTTTTTATCAGTACCTATTCCTAAACGAAATTTAAATTGTCGTTGTTTGACATTTCGTTTCGTTCATTGTTGTGTGTTGCAGAAATACGTTTTTCTTTTCGATTTTATTCGAAAATTTTGTGAAACAAAACAAGATAAAATGTCTTTACCAGCGTCTGATACTGAATCGAATGTGAGCGGATTTATCCGGTACAGCAATAAAAACTTTAAGTATTTATACAGTTCCATGATAGAGGTGAGTTAAAACCCTGCCCGTGATATTGTAAAGTCCGCTATTGATTTATTTGAGACAACGCTTGAATCTGTTTTTTCAAATTTTATTGTTTACAGAATATGTTACTAATAAACCAAGACTTGCTGGAAGTTGAGAAGAATATGAACAACATCACGAAGCAATCTGGGACATTAGAGACACAACTCAACAGTTTATTGCAAACATTGCCAAAACAGACCATTCGCATGCCTATGGAGACTGAATGAGTAAAAGAATCGTGTGACCATTTATATACCCTTCTATTAAGAAAATATTACGAATTCGTTGAAACAAATGTGTTCACAATTCCATCAAATTAGTAACATTAATAAATGTTCAATGTATCTAAAATAAGTTAATGTGTCCATTAGTGAGAAGAGATATTGAGATACTAGTGTCTCTTTTTGTTGTGAATGTATTATTGTACCTACTAAGTGCATAAGAAAATGTAATTGGTAAGTGTCTGTATATTATTTATTATAAAATTAGTTGATTTCTTTATAAGGTACCATCATAACCATATTGTTCTATTATTTAATATGTTATAGTTAACAAATACTCTCTATTATTATTATGTATACTGTGTGGTTTCTAAGTAATAATTCAATTTGTTTATAATAATTTCTTTTTGTGTTTATAGTTGTGTATTATTGCATTATCAAAAGAAAATCTATTAATAAAATAACTACTACTACTCATATTAAGTATAAATTGTTTTGCTTTTTAGATGATATTGCCTGTGACTTCATTTGTGCAGATCTTAAAGGTCACTCACTATATTATTATGATGTTCTTCTCCAAGATTCAAGCTGTCTCCATACTAATACCAATCCAAATCTGTCCAGTACTAGCTAGAAGATGTAGGCTAGCGCTCATTATACAACCCCTGTGTTTTATTGAACTCAAACAACTAGATTCATTATCCCATAACAAACATGAAAAAAACTAAGGAATTTAGGTGGCAAACCAGCTTTCCGGTAAATGTATATAAATACATACACCAGAAAGCACACACTAATATTGGAACGCACACACTAGTGCACACTCCTAAGCAAGAGCATAAGTCCATTACCACTAAGAAAATGTTCCATTGTATTTCCGAATATTTAAGACTTCATTTATGAAAACTTCATTAATCCTTTTAACAACTACACGGGAATGTGATTGTTAATGGTGCACCTATACTCTTGTTGGTATTGTACATGCCTACAGCAAGCATGGTCACCTGCTTGCTGTAGGCATGTACCTGAGGTCAGGCCGGAAAATAAAATTCCAGTCAGTATTGATGCTACCACTGCTTCATCTTTAAGCTACCAAGGGTGATAATCATTTATGTAGGAAGATGTGAAGAAAATCGACATATAGATTATCACAGATCATGAAGGTCGATACATTGAGCTGGGGCATTGAAGTGGCAATTTGGCACACAGTATATACCACAACCGCTTTCCGAATCTCTGTGTGGTTCGTTCTTTATAGTAGGTATTGTATTTTTTATGAGGCTTGGTCATAGTCTCTGTTGCTTGGTTGTTGGTGTGGCGCATCGGCTGATCCACACACTCGATATTTACCGCGATACGTATAGTTGATATTATAATGATGATGATGTATAGTTGATACGGATCGTGGATTTCTGATTTTTTAGATATCCGTATCACGATCCGCTAGTCGTGATCCAGGATCGCAATCCACGTATCACGATAGATATCGAGCGTCTAACATCCGCCATAGGTGTGGTTATGGTTCCCTGGTAGTCAAAGAGATTGGTATACCCTCTATGTTGGTAGTTCCTCTTATTGGCCCGATTGATTGTTTATTTGCGGCCAGTTCTTAAGTGTGGCCAAAGAGATTATTCTCAGATTGACCTTTGACAAGTTTGACATGATTTTGACACATTTTAAAGGTTTGTGTCATGACGAAATATTGAACTTTGTGTCGTAGAGCCTCTCGTCTCGTCTTACTTCGTGTTAAGAGTAGGGTTTTTGTATACAACACGTGCAAACACATTTATGTATGTCGATACAGTGTTATATAAATAAATAACAATGAATGTCCCTACGTAGCCTACCAGTTGATTTTTGTTGTGTTACCCCGGGCGTCCGACTGAGTTTCGACAATGTCATTGAATAATCGACCGATTTATAGAGACGGGGTTCTCATAGGTATTGTGTACATTGCGTAGGTATTTATTTTGAGTAGTAAAAAATTACCATAGACTTGCAGTGTAGGTAAGTGGTATCAGCTGCTGTTGCCTTTAGGCCTCCATTATAAAACGCCGGTACCTTTAAGCGGGAACAATGAACAGTAGATAGACCTTTATAGCAGGCCAACCATGTAAACGCACCTTCTGTCATGCTAGAATCAGACGGTCAGAACCGCAGTCAGAAATGTGCGCGCGCCCAGTCGGCTACGCTCTCGCTAGAGCTTTAAAACTAGACTTAAATCACGTTTATATCCTGAAACTCAATAAATCCCCACATTGGCCGCCAATTTATAGCACACCGTCGGCAGAACTAGGTAGTTATGTCACACGCGGAGAATAACATTGTGAAGGGTTTTATTGAGTTTTAGGTTTCAGGATATAAACGTGATTAAAGTCTAGATTTAAAGCTCTAATACAACATTTGAGACAGCGCGCATATTTCTGACTGTTTAGTTCTTCCGTTCGATTCAAGCGCCACATAAGGTGCATTTACATGGACCGCTATACCTACCGTGTTACATATCTAATAATTCTTAAATCGACAACTTTCATGCTTCGTATCTATTAAACAGGCAATTGGGTAGCTGACCTAGCAATCAAGGATAATATTATTACCAAAGTTGCTCCTGAAGAGGAAATAGATTACAGTCAATTTAAACGGGAATCCAGAGAAGCAGACTATAGACACAATAAACTGAATGCTAATGAGGTTGGTATTTTATATGGAGCTTTTTGGATAACTGTAATCATACTCAGACGTAGTTATATGTAGGTATGTGACGTAGAGGTTTCAGCGCGCAGATGACGATATTATGCTGCCTCCGCAGATCGGAACGTTGTGGATCCGATGTCAAGCTTATGTTAACCATCATCATCCTAACTGTGCTCTAGCGCGGCTCGCGAAAGGAACTTTCTCCCAAGCACACTAAGGTTGTGGAATGAACTATCTGGAGAGGTTTTCCCTGGAGAGTAGAACATGGAGTTCTTCAAGAAAGGGGTGAAAAGGTTTTTACGGGGTTTTGTATGCCACCTTTGTGGTATAAAAAAATCCCTGATGCAAAAAATGAGAGTTCTAGGTTCGAAATGTGTACATCTATATCTGTCTGTGGTATCGCAGCTTCCAAACGAATGGACCGATATAACGCCAGTTTAATCAAGATGGTGCTCAGCTTTGATCATCATCACCAGCCCACCGCAGGCCACTTATACCGGTCCGCAGATTTGCGTAGTCACTGCCAGCCGTTTTGCACAGGTGATCGCTCTATCTAGACACAGGACTTTCCACACTACGTTTGTCCAAAACTAGTAAAGTATTACCTATAATATATCTTCCCAAACACTTAGCTTTGTGTCACAGAACAATATCACCGTGCTGCTGCTGGCAGACAAGTTTGAAAAGTGCGGGAACTACACCACCACCAACGATCTGGTTTACAACCATCTGCCGAAACCGCTGTGCGGACCAGACAAGCGGCGGTACACGCGAAGCAAGGAATGTGGCTACACGGAAAAGGATTTGACTGATTGCTACGTACGTTACCTGCCTAATTAAATCTACGACTAGCTTACATAAACTTTTTCGGTCTGTGGTAGGTACAGATTTAGGTTTTATGATCCAATATATTTCTGCAAACTTTGCGTCGGAGGCTAAGATCCACGTAGGTCGTTGAACCACCAACGTAAGTACCTAAGTATATCAGCCTTTGAAGTTCCAAACACGGTATCTCCTTACAGTGTTTCATATAAAATTTATATTAAAGTACACAGACCATAAACGCCCGTCCGCAGACCGTTTCCTACTTTGAGGCTAATTGAACTTCAGCACCGAAATGAGCTCGCCACACGTTAGGTGTACCTCCTTATACTGTTGGCGAAGCGAAGTTGACCAAGGTCTTCCACTTGGGCCTACTGGTTGAACAGTCTCGTGAGCCGACTGATACCCCGTAACGGTAAATATATTTTATTTTTACTATAAATGCGTCAAGTATTTTTCTGCGGCCCGTAATGTCCGTTATGAAAACACATAATCTCTGAAGTAATCTTAGGCTTAGGTGCTCGCCCGAAAATTTTAGCAACAAACACGCGTCTGCAACGTTGTCTGACGATTTGTTGTCTCCGCTGGATTCCGCTAATACACCATTAGGCTTTCCAGAAAACCACCATCAGGCCAGTGCTTTCCATCAGGCAGTCTGTAAGGTTTGCCACCTCAGTGGTATAAAAAAGAAACCAGGGGAGCAGGCATGCCTGGAATGCGCTGCCAGCCGAGGAGAAACGTGTTGTCTTGTTCCTTCCACAGGGCAACCTGACTGAGTGGGGCCTCCGCGGCTGCAAGCGTCAGGAGTGGGAGCACAGCCGCGCCCCCGACGGATTCGCGACGTTGTACAACGACACGTATTTGCCCCCGCCCCCGGGGTGGAGCGTTAACACCGCAGAACGTCATGCGCGGAATATGTAAGTGGCATAATAATATTGGCGTCAATTTTCTGGTTAAGCTCTCGCGGCAGGATGTGGCAGATTAGGTAATTACAGTGGGGCGACTACTATCAGACCTCCGTCTATGACCCTGTTAACAGGGGAACCTGACGACATTTCCTCCCTCATCGTATGCGCGGAATATGTAATAATAATCATCATCATATCAGGCGGAAGACGCCCTCTGCTGGACAAAGCCCAGTCCCACAAATCCACAAAGGCCGGTCTTGTGCCTTCCGCATACAGTTGGTACCTGCGATCTTTACTAGGCCGTCGGTCCACCCCATGGGAGGTCTGCCCACTCTGCGTCTTCCGGTACGTGGTCGCCACTTGAGAACTTTTTACTCCCACCGGCCATTTGTTCTGCGAGCTATGTGCCTTGCTCATAGCTCGCAGCTTGCTCATGCCTTGTTAAGAGGCAACTTACGCTTGGCAATCTTCGATGTCGACGTGACCTTAGTTCGCTTGCAGATTTCCTCATTTCTGATTCGATCGCGCTATGGGATTCCGAGCATAGTCCTTTCTATTTCCCTTTGAGTGACAGTTAGCTTTCTTATAAGGCCTTACAGAGAGCGGCCACGTCTCTGTTCCGTAGGTCGCCATTGGCAACACACACTGGTCTAATACCTTCGTCATGAGACACTGCGGTGATTGGGATGAAAATATATTATGGCATAGCTTCCCAAACGCTGGATATATGGCTTAGTCACCTTCGCGAATGCTGCCCAACCGAATAATGTAAGGCCTGGCTGAAACATAACTCTTGGGTTATTTTTTTACCGACAGTTGTATTGCTCTAGTGGAATAGGTACTTAACTAGTCGAATACCTAGATCTTCCGCCGTAACTGAATTATGGTCCACCTCGACAACCTTCTCACAGTAAAACAAAATCACGTGATTATCTAAAGTTGCGTACGATGGTTTACAGTTTTATTGTGACATATTCAAATGGGCCATGAGTCAGTTTCACTACCGTACGAATCATGGCAGGAAGCATGGTAAAATACTAAGTAGGCACAATGCTCCAAGTAGAGGGTCATAAAATGAACACATGAAGCAAGAAGTTACTATGTCTAATGTGCATCTTTCATTCGCGGACCCCGGGTAGCCAGGATTGACGCCAAGATGATGATGATGAATGTGCATGTTTGACCAGGCCTGGTTATGGTTGGTAACTCTTTCTTAGGCTGCAATTCTATTCTACCGGCAATTGGTATTCATTTTCTTTAATATTAGATATATACCTACACCTCCACAACGATTAGAGGTACAGGTATTACTGCATCACCATCCTAGAGCTCCTCCACTTTGCCCGGCCTTCAGTATCTACGCGTCGAAAGCTGTCGGTTGCCCTCTTTTCTGAAACTAGGCAGGTTTAGGTACTACGAGTATTTTTAGGTAAATACGCAGTACGTGACCAAAGACCAAAGCGCAGATGAGCCATCTTCAGTAAAAGTATTTGCGATATTTAGTGCATATCCACATCAGCATTTTCGTTTTGTTGGCGTGGAGTTCCCGGACATATTTTGGTCGGGTCGCGCAGCCATAATAAGCCATTATATTATTTTATGTCTAAAATAAAAAATAATTATCATAGTTTTGTCTGATTGTACTTATTTGTTACAGGCAATTCACAAAAACGATTCGATACAAGATGACGAGGCCTTTGGAAAAATCTACTAAACAACCTCCGCAATCTACAGACTCAAATCCTAAGACTAGTTGAATTTATTTAACTTTGTTTTAAAGGAAGTCAACTAATTTTATAGATTATTTTTACTTTGCTAGTAGAATTTATTGCGTAGTTTTTTTTAAGTGAGCAATTTACATTAATATTATAGGTTATTTATTATACTTATTAGATGTTTTAGTTTCAGAAGAGTTTTAGTGAAAATAAAATATTTCGTTACTAAACCTAAATTTTTGTTTGAAGTGCGTCCTCTGTTATGTAGATACTAAGATTCGCTGGTACCTAACCTACAGCGAATCGGCAGCGGTGTCCCAAATAAACCTCAATATTGACGATAGCCTTTTTTTAGACCGATGTTTTCATAGGCTGTTCTGATTGTAGCTGTTTTAATATGAAAACTGCCTATTAATTGTTCTCCAGTCTAGATTATAATGATCAGGAAACACACTCGCTATCAACGTGTTGCATTCCTTAGCCGCTCGCATTATAAAGGTCGAACCATAGTGTCTAGAGCGGATAGCTGGAAGATCCACGACATAAGGATGAAGCGTTCGCCTGGATTGCGTTTCCCGATGGCGGAAAGGGACAACTTCCTTGTACACTCTGAAATGCAACCTGTAGAAGACCGACAGACGCGCAACCCTACGCCGATTACTACGTCTTATACTTAGTGACTAATTCGTTCCCGACTTCCTGTGCGTGTGAGCGTTGCGCTCCATCCTTCAGGAGTGTGTGGACAAAAAACACGGGAATGTGGACATTCCGTCAGGTCGGTACAGATAGGTTCACTAAAGAAAGCTGTTTTGAAAAGTAGTTACTACTACTGTACCATCTGGTAGGAGCGAGGAGAAACGATGCTAATGTGCCATCACTGAGGTGAAGTAGATGGCTGAAGACCTTTCCGCAGTCTTAATCAGACTTAGGTGACGGGGCTAAGAATCAATTCACGCTTCCTTCTAGTCTCTCTTTTCTAGTCGAACCAGTGGGGAAGAGTCGGGGGACTCTTTCCCTGCATTGTTGGTTCCAGATAACTAGGATGAGTGTATCAGGCAGAAGTCTCCCATAGTACGTGTTGAAATAGGTACAGCGTAAGTATGCAAGAGATCCTGTGGCCGATAGAAAGCGGCCAAAGAAATTAAACTAAAAGCAAAAGTAGTGGTTATTGACATAGAGGAAAGAAAAAACTACTTACGTTAGATTAGATACTGTTTGATGCACACGGGATACACAGAGGGGTAAGTCCATTTTTATGTCCACTACAAATACACGTGTCCAGTGTAGGTACGACACGCGTCGCTCCTCCCGGGTGGATATTGGGCGATTTGTTTGTCCATCAGTGGCGTCGAAATTATTGAACGAATTTGGATGAAATTAATATTTTTTGCTAGTTTACAACCCTCAGCCCTCTATTTTTTTTTATGTTATAAGGCAGACAAACAGGCAAGCGGGTCACCTGATGGAAAGTGGTCACCGCCGCCTATGGACATCAGCAACACCAGGGGAGTTACCAATGCGTTGGCCGCCTCTGAAGAGACCTCTAATATAGCTCTTGAACGATCCCATGTCATAGTCCAAAAACACTGATTCTGACACTAGATCGAAACACTCCACATCCGAATCGTACGAGCGAGAAACGTTCTTTCGGACCTTCGCGTGGTAACCAACATAGGGTCTACGTAGTGGGGATGAGTACCCAGCCCACGGCGATTAGTGCGATGGCGGAATTGTGCTGTGGGCACCAGATCGAAAAGTTCCTCGGAACACTTTCCATAGTACAGCCGATAGAACACACACGGAGCCAAAGTCCCTTTGGTTAGCCAGTGGTTCTAACTTGCGTGTTTGTATGGGATCATCGACAATTCGTACGTCAGCAGTTTCGCCGGCCCAAAGATGGGAACAATACTCCATATGGGGCCGCACTTGTGTCTTGTACAGCAGCAGGCTCTGCCCTGGGGTGAAGTATCGCTCTATGCATGGACTAAACATAAACTTCTTAAAAAAATATCTGTAATCTCAAAGACGAAGCATATTTACTTTGTCTGTGTTGATGGCTTTTGACTTTTCTTCACTTTGTTTATTCATTTATATAATTTATATAATGTTTATATTTTTATGTTACACAACGTAGTTTTTAAGTACTGTAACGTATTTTTTAAATAAACCGAGATGGCTAAAGTGCCTAAAATCGATATTGAAGTAACTTTCCCTGTTAAGTTACAAACCCGCGCTGATGCATATGCTTTATCGATCAAGCCTGTAGAACGATATAGGTACGGAGTGTTAATCGGTAAGTCGGACTTTCATTAGTTGGTATTTTAATAATTAAAAATAAACTGATGATGTGGTAGGAAAAGATCTACCTTCTATTAAGAGCAAAACCCCACCGCTCGTTCAAACCGATAACATCTCTCACTAACGTAACGAGTGGGAAGAAAAATCCAATAACTGTGAAACCGAAATTGTGGTACCTAGACGTCTTTTGAAATGGAGTCCACGACTCGGCGAACATGGTGCGAGACTTCTTGCTGTGGATGCGCAAAATTGAGGACAGGCCAGGCGCACTTTGGGGAAGACCTATGACCAGCAATGGACTGTGGTGGAATGGCTCTCGAAATTCCTCGGCCTTCCTGGCGATTTTACCTTGTAAGCGTCATGCTCATCATCGTCACTATTATATCAGCCGAAAGAGCCCACTGCTGGGCATAAGCCTCCCCCAGAGGTCTCCACAAAGACTGGTCCTGTGCCTGCCGCATCCAGGTGGTCTACGTCATGCTACTGTTTGATAAATATGACGAATGTTAGTTTTCTCTTAATTAGCTCTGTCAATTCATCAGGCAATTGGGTTGAAGAATATACTAAAAAACACGCTGCCGAGGAACCCAGTCCACCACCAGAGAAGAATACCGACTTTGAATATATACGTGATGTTAGATTACACGATTATCGAGTGAACAAGATACAAATGACTGTTGTACGTAGCTCCATTCAAGTTTAGCATGATATTTAGTTAAGTAGATGCTCGGTCTTTGCAACGCTGAGCTAGTGCCCAGGTTCGATTTCTGGTCGGAAAAAAAAATTTAAGTAGAGCTTGTCTAAGCTGAAATGACGCGCCCCACTACTTAATTAGTTGATTTCGATGTGTGAGTGCAAATATTAATAACGACACTTAATCTGTGTGGGAGCGTCGACTGCTCAATCGAACGACGCGTGCTCCTACGTTTGAGTCTCACCGGCAACTGAATGACCAATTACAACGGCATTTGTATATGTATTGCGTCCATATTTTAAATTTGCTTGTGTGCGTTAATGCGATAGTGGAGCGCGTCATTTCAGCTTAGACGAGCTCTACCAACTTATCTAAGGTATGTATTTACCTATACTAAAATATAAATTAAAATGCATTAGGTACCTACCTTACAGGTCCTACAGATACTTATGCATTTTAATTTATGTTTTACTTGTGCAGAAGCTATCCTTTGGCTAGACAGGCAAATGCTAGCCGAAAATTAAACGAAATCGTAGATCATTGTCGCGATGGGTTACCTACGAAAGGTCTTAGAGCTGTCTCATGGCAGTCGGGAAATCGTTTTATTTTCATGTTAGATTGATAGGAAAAATTTAAGGGTCACGCCAGCGGTGGGGAGGAGTACCTGCAGATGCAGCCGTCTCGCACGACTTATAGGCCATAGCTATAGCTTGCAAACTGCTAGATCTAGACGCACCCTTAGGTTAAAGTGATATCGCCTTGGTATAAGCACCAACCTTTTCTATCCATGATCATGGATGCCGTACCTCTAGCATCCATTTATATAAGTCGTGTAAGGCAACTAATGTCGTAGGTAGACCAATTAGGGCCTCCGAAGAAAGACATGTATTTTCGACACTGCGATTTCCAAACCCACCTACCAAACCAGGAGATTATGGCAAACATCTCCACTAATGTGGTGGAGGCTAAAGTCCAGCGGTGGACTGTTACGGAATGATGGTTTACATGTTTTTTATACCCAAGTAAGTACCACTGAGGTGTAACAAGCTTGCGGTTCGCCTGATGTGTCAGAATTAGTTAGCTGAAGTGGCAATGGGCTGGCAATATCAGTACAATTGCAGTGCCAGTAAGTGTTCATGTTTACCTAACTTATGAAGCTATAAATATTGAAATATCTGCCGAAGAACCGACAGCCTGTGGTAAACGAGTTCTTGAGTGGAAACCGCGACTCGGCAAGCGCAGTTGGAAAGTCTGTAAGTGGATGCTGGATGCGGCAAGCCGAGGACAGGGTGCATAACAGGCGTTGATTTGGGGAGGCCTATGTTATTCAGCAGTGTCTGGACTATTAGTGCCTACCAATAGGCTGATGATTGATGAGAAGGGCATTATTTTTTTTACCATTAATTGGCATTATTGGCTAGTTTCGTCTCAAAATAACAAGTGACAAATTTTTAGGTTGTAGAAATTGTAAGTACCTAAATGCTTCAGGGTACGATCGCGAACGTGATCTACGAGGACCTTAGCAGATTGGGCCGAAACAACTACACCACCACCAACGACTTGATGTACAACCATCTGCCTAAGCCGTTGTGCGGGCCGAAGAAGTGCCGGTACAGCCGAAACACCAACAGTTTCAGCTGTGAAGTGGATCTAACTCAAAGTTGCGTATGTTACAAACTACAATTTTGTGTTTCATCTGCCTAGTATTCTATGGTAATAGGAATTGAAGTCGACCTGGGTGGTTTTGTGGTTAATATGCCCGTTAAGTCCCGGGTTCGATTCCCGGCCGAGCAAAAATTTAAAATATGATTTCTAATTTCCGTTACGGGTCTGGGTGTTATATGTTTAATAAGTATGTATTTAGTTATCTTACTACGTAAAGATAGCAGAGTAACATTTTTGTTAGCTGTAATTTTTCCGCAATTGAAAGTTATAGTAACAGAAATTTTGAAATGTGACAGGGTATTGTATAAGTCCCTACCTAGGTGTTTCCTTTTAAAAAACGGATTTTGATTATGTTGAGCACTTAAACACCAGAATGAATGATTAAATTGTGTTGTAATTCACGTTTACTAATAACTTCTCCCAGAACTGTTCCCTAACTTATTTTACCTACTTGTTGCGTTATCCCACATTTGGGTGTTCCTGCAATTTTACTAAACCTTCATAAACCATTCTGTGACAGGGGAACAAGACAACGTGGGGCTTGGTGAAATGCAAACGCGCCCAGTGGGGCAGCGACCGCGGCACTGATTTCAACGAGACGTCGTACGCAGTCTCGTACGCCCCGCCGCACCCCAGCCAGTACCCTTTCAGGGCAGAGCGACATCCACGAGACTCGTATGTTGAATTACGCCTTTTTTGTATACCACTAAGGTGGCAAATAGAGCGTCGGTAGCCGGGCGGTTGAGTATCCAACACATAAACGAGAGGTACCGGGTTCGAATCCCGCTGCGGCCATGTACCAACGCCTCTTTTCTGAGTTATGTACATTAGTTGAATACTAACCGATGCTCTTACGGTGAGGGAAAACATCGTAATGAAACCTGCAAATTCGGGCAACTGAATTTGTAACCATGATCCAATCTGGTCAGGTTCCCCTGGTAGCTAACCTGATCGCCAAATCCTGAATCATGGTCAAGGCGGACCCCGGGCCCTCGTTCTCGAGAGCACAACCGGGACATTAACGCCAAGATGATAATTTTTTTTAAGGTGGCAAACGAGCTTACGGCCCGCCTGATGGTAAGCATTCACTGCAACCTATGGACGATTGCAATACCAGGGGCATCACCGACGTGTTGCCGACCCCGTAAAAACCTTTTTATTTTACCCCTTTCTTTAGGAACTCTGTTATTATTAGTCCGGCAGATATGTGAAAGAATTGCGCATTTATTGATAGAAGCATACAATTTGGACCACATATACTACATATATATCGATTTAAATTTGGATATGAGGCCATCTCAAATTTTGCCTTTTACAGTAATAGCGGACATCTAAAATGGCGGCTTCATAGATTTTGATAAATGCTGCCTTTAAATGTTCTTAGATGATGTTAAATAGTATAGATAGTAGTGGCAAGTAATTGTTGTTCTGTGCGACATAAATCTTAGTATAAAAGAAATATAGACACATTTTGTTCATAATGTATTACTAGTGAAACCGGCGCGACTTCGTTCGCGTACACCTACTTTGCCCCTACCTACCCTTTTTTTACTTACTTATAAACCTTCCTCGTGAATCACTCTATCTATTGTGGAAAACCGCATTAAAATTCGTTGCGTAGTTTATAAAATCTAAGCGTACATAAATACAGACGGTGGGAAGACGCTTTGTTATATACTATATACCTGTATATAGACTAAATTATAACATAATTTGCTTAAATAAGATGTTTAACGAAAAAATTAAAAGTACGGTACCATGAAAATGTAAGTGAAGTGAAAAAGTGGGAATGGTTAGATACTAACTAACTTTAAATCGTTATAGATCCTATACAGTCATTATAAATGAAAAATGGTGTGAGAAACATATTAATGATTTTTCAATACCTATTCAACGATACCCCACATGACATAGTTTGTCGACATTATTTTTTTTATTTTTCCCAAAATGGCGGCTGGTAGTCGCCATATTGAATTTTATTCAATTTTAAGTCTTCAGGGACACTCGCAAGATTAAGACAAATCGATGGACGTAAGAATTATCAAAATCATCATAACCCACGCGTTTAGTCACTACAGTGCCACAAAGGAACAAATACATACCACATTACCCTTCTTTGCGTCGCGCAGTCGGGTAAAAACAAAGGTGCGTACTACCTGTCATTAAATAAATGTATAATTATGTCATGCATACATAGTTAAAACAAATAATAATCGTCAAATAACAATAAAACATTGATGTATAACAGTATTCAGAGACCGCCATTTTGAATGTCCACCATTACTGCTATATGGGAAATCAAAGATGGCCTCATATCCAAAATCAACCCTCTACATATGTAGTATACGTGTACCAAGTTGTATGCTTCTATCATTAAATGCGCAATTCATACAAAAATTGTCACGAATCTGCCGGACTATATAGCCATAGATAGGGTGTTCCTTGTGATGAGTTGAGAGGCATAATGGCTACAGACTCGTTTGCGTGAGGTACGGAATCGTGGTTATGGCGGACCCCGGGCTCTCGCGAGCCAACCAGCATATTGATAGCATTGTATGGAACCCTTCGGCGCTGTCCTAATTGGCAACGGTTGTGCGACCATGGTCGTACGACGGACGTCGCCCGACCAATAGGAGACCTCAAAACCGCCCGTCGCACGACCACGTTGTTACGACCGTTGCCAATGAGGTTTTTATCACTGATTTGTTAGTTTTGATCTATATTTTAACACTATGTCATTAAATATGGCAATATCGATATAAGGAAACTTCCTAATTAGGACAGCGGCTTCCACCGAGTCGAAGTCGACATGTAAACCAGTAAGGAGCTCCGTAGACCAGAAAATGGGAGACAAGTGTTTTCTATTGTATTTATACACTGCGATCTCCAATCCGCCTGCCAAATGTGGAGGAAGCTCTAGTCCAGCAGTGGATTGTTGTGGGCTGTTGATGTGATATGTGTGTTAGTGTAGCCTTGCCTAGTGTAAAATGGTTTATTAGGGTCTAATATAATTATACCACAATTATTTAACACATCGTTTTTATTACAGGTCATTCACAAAAGGTCTCCGATTTAAACCGACAAAAAAGAAACGATCATAAAAACATCAAGAATCATTTCCTTTGCATTTCGCAAAAAATACTAGTCTTTACAATATCACATTTTATTTGAGACAGTGACGTCCATATAAAAATTACAACAATATAATAATTCTTAATGTTTCCATACACACAGCCGTCACCGGGCCCCAACACGAGATCTGCAAAATAGTCTTAACGCTAAAGTTTAGTCTCAAACATTATAACTAACAACTACTTACAACTAAGTACGCAATATAACTTAACAAAGTTTTCTTAATGTAATGGCAGCAAATGAAGACAATGCTCGAAGAGTAAAAGAAAACAAAAAAATTACATGAGATGATAATTACAAAAGATTGTGTGAAAAAATGCCGAGAATTGACTAGCGGCTGGCCATTAGCGAGATGCGAAGGAGTTGACCTGCGGAAGTTTTATCAGGCCGGACCCACCAGGGGCTTTGAACATGTGGTTTTGTACGTATTGTTGCTGCGAGAACCTATGAGGTACGTTGTGTTGAGCGAACCTCGGCTGCGGTATGTGGACGTGTCCGTTGTACTGCATTTGGGGGTACACTGGCGAGTTGATGCGGCAGAAGTGTTGCGGCGTTTGGTTGTGCATGTAGGGGTTCACGTTGCAGTGCTGGAAGCGGTCGGAGAGCGCGGGCTCGCCGCAGACGGACTCCTCGCGCGAGGGCGGCGCCGAGAAGGGGTTCCGCTGCGTGGCGCTGGACGCCTGCGACTCGAAGCCCGAGCTCTGGCTGGACGAGCGGCTGCCGAGCGACGGCGCCTGCCGCTCGCCCTCGCCGCCCCAGTAGCCCCCCGCCACCCACGACGACGTCAGCCCCAGCTTGCTCGGCGAGATCAGCGGCCGCGACCGCCCCAGACCCGTCGGCGCCACGAAACTCGGATTGGCGGTGAACTTGCGTAACGAAAACACAGAATCACCCTTCTTCTTCCCCTTCTTGGGACTGCTTATGCACAAAGAACTTATGCTCTCGTCGAGATCCGAGTCCGATTCGCTCTTGACGAGGTTTTGATACTTGTTAAATGAGGGCTTGACGAAGACCGTCTCCGAGACTGAACTAGGGCTCGTGAGCACAGAGTTCACACAAAACGTTGAATTCAATTTGGGTTTCATCCACAAACTATCAGAGCTTCGAGGCGTGAAACATCTGGCATTTAACAAGCTATTGTTAAATGGACTGACTGCCTCGGTTGAGGACTCTGAAAAATTGTGTACACCATATTTATTTAGGGAAACATCATCATCTGTCTCCATAGAAATAGAGCCTTCCCTGTCAGTTGTGGTGTTCAAAGTCCGGCTGGCGAAAGTTTTCATCCTTTTTGGAGTTGTAGGAATTCTTGCAGCCAGCTTTGTAGCCTTTGTCTTTATACTTCTGTACACTAATAGTACTGCTACAATACTTAGCAACTGTAATGAAAAAAAATCATTGAAATATTTTGGAGAAATACAATAAAAATATCTTGGGCAATATAATGTTTTTTTATTCATACATACCTTAATTAGACTTGATATAGATGGCCCCATAGCTACTGAACGGGAGGCTATAGTTGTCATCACAAATACTGACCACAGAAAGTCAATTGCAATAGCATGCTTGAGTTTATTTATATTCCAAAGATGTCCAATTATTTGTATGAAACATACAAAACCACCTAAACTTTTTTGTATCAATAAACTAGAATGACCTAAAAATTGCAATGTCTTATTGAAATCTTTAGGCATTTCTAAGAATAAAATACTAGGTATGTCAGTGAGGTATTTTTCCAGTGTAGGGAATGTCATTAAAACTTTCATTTTCATTATTGAAATTATTCTTTCCAATAACCCTGTCAATATCTCTTTGATATTTGTTATTGAATTGGACAAATCTTTGTTTTTTATCACATTCTTGTAGCAGTCTATAGAGACCAGAACAAGAAGTATTCCACCAATTATCATGGAAGTCTTGTTTAGAAGACTTGTTAACTTTTCATTAGTAAAATTTTTTTCTGGTTGAGATCTCTCAGACTTTCGTGTTTCTAATATTTTTGTACCTAAAAGTGTCTCTTTCTCTCTGTGCAACTTCATTTGGAGAACTTTTTTGCATGGAGTGCATAATTTATATGCCTTTTCTAATTGTACCCTAAAACAATAATTATTAGGTTAAGTAACATAATAAATAATAATAATCATCTTAGTGTTAATGTCCCGGTTGTGCCCTCGAGGACGAGGGCCCGGGATCTGCCTTGACCATGATCCAGGATTTGGAGATCAGCTAATTACAGTGGAGCGACTACCATCTGACCTCCGTGAACCTGCTACCCGGGGAACCTGACTAGATTGGATCATGGTTACAAATTCAGTTGCCTGAATTTGCAGGTTTCATCACAATGTTTTCCCTCACCGTAAGAGCATCGGTTAGAATTCAACTATTGTACATAACTCAGAAAAGAGTCATTGGTACATGGCTGCAGCGGGATTCAAACCCGGTACCTCTTGCTTACGAGTTGGATACTCAACCGCCCGGCTACCGACGCCCACTTTAATTATAGATAACAACAGTTATAGAAAAGATAAATAATCTGTTTATTACATGAGTCCCACACTAGATATGTAATAAGTTTTTTATCAGTATAGGTGTAAATACAGGTGTAAATACCTGAACTGCCAAATTCTGGATCATGGTCAAGGCGGACCCCGGGCTCTCGTTCTCGGGAGCACAACCGGGACATTAACGCCAAGATGATTTTTTGTTTTTTTAGGTGTAAATACATCAGTGAAATTTGAGCAATATTAATTGATTGTCTGTTTTCTAACAACTACAGTAGGCAATGCATGTGTGGATCATTACTAGCAATAATAATAATAAATAATAATAGTGGACAAATTCACACAGCGCCATCTAGCCCCAAACTAAGCAAAGCTTGTACTATGGGTGCTAGCTAATTGATGTACTACTTATGTACTTTTTTAAATACATACTTATTATACATAGAACACCCAGACCGGTAACTAAATTCATCATAAAAATTTCTGCCAAATTGAGCAAAATTTAACATTTGTAGACGTTAACTTTAACTTCTAATGTAAAATAGATGTGGAGTTACTTGTTTACATTTATACTTACTTATATAACTCTATTTCCTCTTCAAAATTCCTATCATTCATAGGAACATAATTAGCTAATTGAGCTACTTTCAACTGCTGGTTGATATTACACATTTTGCAGAGGCCATTCTTTGGAGGACTGCCATGGAACACTCTGGGTGCGTTATGAGCCTGCTCGTTTGCTGCGAATATAGGCTTGTTGTAATCTCCATCCTGAAAATAATTTTAATTGCAGTAAAATAATATATTATAGTTTTTGGGACTTTTACACTAATTATATTTTTTGGGACACAGGCGTGAGCTTTATGTATGTATATTTTTTATGTTAAACGGCAGACAAACAGGAAAGCAGACCACCTGATGGAAAGTGGTCACAGCCTATGGACATCAGCAACACCAGGGGAGCTACCAATGCATTGCCTGCCTCAAAAGAGACCTTTAATATACCTCTTAAACAATTCCATCTCAGAATCTAAAGGAAATACTGTGGCTGGAAGCTCATTACATATCTGAATCGTATGAACGATAAACGCTTTGCTAAACCTTGTATGGATACCAACTGAGGGTCTACATAATGGGGATGAGTACCCAGCCCGCTGCGGGTAGAGCAATGACGGAAATGTGCTGTAGGCACCAGATTAAAAAGGTGCTTAGAACACTCCCCATTGTACAGCCATGGTATAATAAGTACATGATACATTTAATTGTATTTTTAGGGTTTTGTTTGCCGAATCTCAGTTATTAATAAATAAATGATGTGTGTTTGTTTTATACTAATATATAAAACATATTTACATCATTTATTTATATCTCGCACTCACAAGTCCACGCATGGTAAATAGAGAATGAAATTAAACTCACCTTTGTAAACCCATTGTACTGCTCGCATTTAGGACAATTCCAACAGTTTCGTTGAGAAAACTTCACCCAAAAGTAGTTATTACAAAACCAACAATTGACACGCCACGGTAAACTTGACCTGAAAACCGATTAGTTTGAGTAATTTAGCATTATCAACCAGGCGGGAAAGCGGTATAACAAAACACCTTAGTAATACTCACCGTAACTTGAATAGAAGTTTTAAAACTATTATAGAGCACAGAACACTAGTTAAACCTAACAGTACAAATTCCATTTTATAAATATTGTTCATTTTTAGGGAAAATAAAAGAAATCATCCCTAACCTAAAAATACACAATTTCACACACCATGACGGGTTTTTGACAGTGGATGAATGAATGAATTGACGAACGAACAATGAAGGGGACGCGAATGGAAGTGTAAAAAAAAGTATTTTTTTCTCTATGGTCGATAGATCTATTCTTGGTCCTAGCTTTGTTCGTGCGAGGCAAGTAGTAGAAGAGAGCAAGAGGCAAGTAATCGTACCTCCAAGTATCTGTCAAATGCTTTGTTTACTTTGATTGATTTAAGGTTATGAACATGTCATAATCACGCACGATTTGCTAAAGTTTTATGTGCTGTTTATTTTTAAAAAACATCAAAAATGAGTTCGTTTCAGAATACTATATTACATTTATGTAATTTTGATCAGGTTGGCGATACAGGTGCATAATCTATCTGTTTCTGTACAATTTTATTTACATTTTGCAGCTTCTTTTTAATTATTAATTTTAATTTCTATTTAGATGATGAATCGATGAACAAGCTTTGGTCCGGCGATTGGGCCATAAAGGACCAAAATTTATGTAAAGAGCTGATAATATTGGGGCTTGATAATGATACCCTGATGGCTCAGATGAAAGGATACATAGATGACAAGGAAAAATTTAAATGTGTTCTTCACATGGCCATAAGTGCATTCCTTACATTTTGTGACCATAACTGGAGCCCACATCCAGAAAAATTTGAATTAGAACAGTATTTTGGCATAGCGTGGCCACAGGAAATAAATGTGAATGCAAAGCTCCAACAAGATTCTGAGCCTTTATATGTGAATATAATGTATCCGGAACTACTATATTTTTCAACTCAAATATTTACAGCCTTATGTTCTGTAGAACAAAATCTTGTGAGTTTATCTACATACTATTTAAATAGTATAATCTGGTGTACACCTCTTTGTGGCTAACAGCTTACTTTCCTTTATAGGTACACCTTTGGTGGTGTTTCCGGAGTAAAGTGATTCATCAAAGGTCTCTTGAAGATTCTAGTTCTACTTTATTTGCTGAGCTAGAAATTATTATGGCTAAGCTCTCTAATGAATTGCAAAGTCTACAGGGCTCTCCACGCTTGCAAATACTATTGTGTCTTGAAATAGCACAAGCATATCTGATTTATGGCAGAATACAAATGACTGAAGACTATCTCTTGAAGGCCAGAGAAATTGCTGGTCTTAAACTGGAACTAACAGGTTATTAAACAATAATAATTTATTCATTTAGCCTGTTTGGCCAGTGACAAAAAAAAGATTTTTACTATAATTGAATATAGTTTTAATTTAGTATCTACAAGTTTCTATCTGTGTAAGCAGAGGTCCTAGTTAAATAGCTTTTCAAGGTGACTAATAGTCTTATTTGTGGACACCCTTAAGTTGATGCAATATTTTACTGTTTTGTTTAGAGCTATATACAGCTCTAAATAATGTGGTTCTCTCTGACTCTCTGAAAAGACTTGTCTACATAGTAAAGCAACTTGGGAAATTATAAGATTTATCGAAATCAACAAGTAAGCTTAACTGATTGGATAATGAAGACGTCTGTCTATATACAACAAGACAGTAGCTTAAAAGACGGACATCTTCATTATTCAAAATCAAGTTGCTTACTTGTTGATTTCAATCAATCATATAACTTCCCAAGTCACTTTACTATTTAGACAGTCCCCTTGATAGTTGGTAAAAGGTTTAAATAATGTTTCAGGTATACTTGGTAAAAGAACAAAGTTCCAACAAAATGACCTTCCTCAACTAGCTCTGTCGAGCGAACTGGACACAAACATTGATCGGCCAACAGCTGAAGAAAGTCATGGCTCATCTGAACTGCCTAAAGACATAGAGCTCCAAGATGACGTGAGGCTGGATAAGATACAGTATAAGGAGAAAATCAGCCAAGCAGACTTGCCAAGTTTAGAGCAGACCATTTGCTTATTGATTGTGTACGGTTTAACAAAGTTGTTTATCTTTTTTAATATGGGGCCTATAAAATTGTAGCTGCTGCAGCTACAGGAGTAGCTAACAACATTCTTGATTTTTTACGTTTTAGGCAATATCTCCAAAAGGCACAACCGAAGGACGATTTGACCACTGAAGAGCTCCAGCCGTATATCCAAGCTGTACTGTCCCAGAAGAAGGGTCCATGGGCAACACGTGTGGCCGCACTGTTGCTCCGCTGCAAGCTCGAGGCAACTCACAAGCGCACAGTGGAAAGAGCCATGCTGCAATGCGAAACTGTGGTCAATGATAAGGCGAATGTTAGTAATACAAGCAGGTTTGTTTTTTGCATGTTTTGCATTATAGCTTAACACTTTTTCAACGAGCGCACGCGTCCTCGCGCGGGAGGATTTTAGTAGCTGTATATAGTGTGTGTGTGTGGATATTTAGATGTGAACCAAAAAGGAGGTCACGAGCCTTCTGAGGAATTGTAGCGAATTTTTAAACTTTAAGCTTGTATAGAGCCACACATATATACAACCTGCTGTTGCAGACTTATTCTATCACTTTTGTCTTTCATGAGGATGCAAATAAATAATACGATAGGTCACACCACTCAGTAACGTCGTTACATAGACTACTTACGATGCTCTTATATGGTGAGGCAAATATTGTGATGAAACCGGAATTCAGGCGACTGAATGTATAACCATGACCCAATCTGATCAAGTCACGGAGGTCAGATGGCAGTTGATCTGCCAAATCTTGTATTTTTAAATATACACCAACAAATCATTTCACTGAATCGGCATGCTCTCAGTTTCTGTATAAACATGTCTCTATTGATAGTTCTCTTTAAGCGATAGGGCCGCCTGTTGTTTTCTCTGTATTTACCGATATATATCGACTGTATCTTGTATTTATGCAATAATTATAGTTCATTCATTTATTCATTCATGGTCAAGGCGGATACTGGATCCTCGCGCGCGAGAGCACAGCCAGGACATTAACACCAAGATGACCATATAGGCAGTAATAATAAAATACATTCGTTAGTTCCGTTTAAATGTATGTTTTTGAAGAGTTTCCTATTAAATTTCCAGGCTATCATATTTGTGGGCGTGTGGGCTGAACCCAGCCTGGTCGTGGCGGCAACAACTGGCTGACTTATACCTCAGCTTGGGGCTGGTCAAAGCTGCCCTGGAGCACTATGAGGCGCTACAACTCTGGGAAGATGTTATAGTCTGTTACACGTGTTTGCAACTCAGACACAAGGTGATGAAACATATGAAACATTTCTGACAAACACTTATTTTCTTGTAGCTAACAGTGTCTCTTTAAAATAGTTGTGTTTGGGGCTTATCAGACGAATTTTACGGTTGTTGTGCGCGTCTAATGTATTTCTTCCTTTTCATTCCTTTTTTATGTTTCCAGGCCGCAGAAGTGATAAGGAACCAAATAGAAATCGACCCTACCGTCAAGTTGTACTGCCTTCTTGGCGATGCCACAGGTGAGTGTTAAACCAGACAACTCATTGTTACTATCAAAGTTTAGAATTAATCAATCAAAGGCCGGCACCGCCTCTGCTCCCCTTAGATTACACATGACCTGGACGACGGTGACCGCTTTCCATCAGGTGAGCTATCCGTCCGGGTGCCTCCCTAGCCAAAAAATGAGTTCGAAAGATGAAAGGAATCGATTCCGGTCCTCGATCAATTTTATTTCCAAAGATAAATGCAATGCAGCGTAGGCCCGCCCTATACGAGATGGATTCATGCATAGGACTCGCGAACTTATAAAGTTTGGAGGCAAAAGATAACCAACCGAACGATAGGTACGGTTGAACAAATAAAAGGCTATACAGGCCAAGGGTACAAGTACCAGAACACGTACTTTTTCTTTCATTCCCTGTATAGCCTTCTGCTTGTTCGACTGGTTATGTAGGAGGCTCGGAGGGAGGTATAGGTTCAGCAGTGGATGTCCTGCAGTTGATAATAATACAGGTGTTTCCATTTCACAGACGATGTCTCATGTTACGAGAAAGCGTGGGAGTTTTCGAACTATAGAAGTAGCCGGGCGCAGCGCCACTGGGGTAACTTTCTGTTTGACCACAAGAAGCTTGAGGAGTGCATACCGCACTACGAGAAGTCCGTTGAGATTAATTCCATTCAGGAGGGTGTGTGGCTGAGACTTGGGTACGTTTTCTTGGATATCTCATTAGTTAGATATCACATTATAGGTATAGATCATTGCACTTAACAAACTTTGTAATTTTCTTGGGCGTCACTATCAAAGTTTGATGCTTATTGTATGGGCCGTGAATGGCTTTTTGTATGTGTCTCCTTAGATTATGCTTAATGTACTCGACCAAGAAAATGCTTCATCGCTTTAAGGTTGAAGTTGCGTACGAACGCAAGGCAACAACGTATTTTTTTCCTAGCTGATGGTATGGAATTCTGACAGTTAACAGTCTAGATTCAATCTTAACGATTATTTCGCTACGCGGGAAGTTTTGTAAAAAAAACTGCTAAACTACTTCCTTGGCCAGACTGTTCATAATTAAATTTCAATTTGTCCAGCTACGCAGCCCTAATGACTAACAACTGGGAGCTATCGGCCAAGGCGTACCGCCGCTACACCTACCTCCACCCGAACACTTTCGAGGCCTGGAACAACTTGGCCAAGGTTTACGTCAACCAGGGCGACAAGAATAGGGCCCACAGGGCACTGATGGAGGCGTTGAGGTTCAACTATGATAATTGGAAGGTCAGTTGGGTAGTTTCAGCACTTTTTTTTAAACTAATCTGTTTCGAATGAACAGGCAACCCGTCCACCTGATGGAAAGCGGTAACTGTCGCCCATAATAATAATCATCTTAGCATCAATATCCCCGTTTTATTCTCGCGCGCAAATGTCAGGTCCACCCTGACCGAGCTTCAGGATTTGGCGGATCAGGTAATTACAGTGGAGCGACTGCCTTCTGACCTCCATGAACCTAACTAGATTCACCACAATGTTTTCCCTCACCGTAAGAGCATCGGTTAGTGTTCAACTAATGGATATAACTCGGAATAACAGTCATTGGTACATGGTGGCACTGGGTTTCGAACCCGGTCCTATATGTCGTGTAATCCAACAATAGCTGATTAGGACATGAATAAATTCTGACGTATGGACATTTTGTCAAATATTATTTGAACATTTTGACACTCGTGCTATCTGACTCATTCCATATTATGACATATTGTCAGTTTGTACCCGGAGTGCCTCGGGGTACAAGTCGGTATAAGAATATGTGCTATACCTAACGCGTACCTAGCTTTATTTGTTCTCTTTCCACCCCCCCAGCTATGGGAGAACGTGGTAACTGTGAGTATGGACACCTCTCACTTCGAGGATGTGATCCGCGGTCTGCATCGCCTGTTGGACCTGCGCGGGCGCTGCGACGACGTGCCCGTGCTGGCGCTTCTAACTAGAGCCGTGGTGCAGGATGATAAGGATGCGGACGGCAATGGCGCGGCTAGGTGGGTCGGGTATTTTTTTTTATACCACAAAGGGGGCAAACAAGCTTACGGTCTGCCTGATGGAAAACAGTCACCGCAGACTATGGACGTTTGCAATACCAGGGGCATCAACCACGCGTTGTCGACCCCGTAAAACCTTTTCACCCCTTTCTTGAAGAACTCCATGTTGTACTCTCCAGGGAACATTTTGGTTTTCATTTGAATTTCATGTTCTCATAGTACTGAGCGCGCGTAAGTTCATGTCCATCAGGTCCAACCGTCTAACTCGAACGGACTATACATCGCCATCTCACTCGCTCAAACCGCAACTGAGTGAGATGGCGATGTATCGAGTCTCTGAAATAATTGCTACTCGAATTATTGAAGCGGTTAATTATGCGCGCGCACAGTACATACACACTCACGCCCGTGTCCCATATGGCAGACTCTATCGAGTGCCACAAGCTACGGTTCTGACACACCTCTTTTGCCTCATAGAATCCGAAGAGAAATAGTAGCATCGAAAAAATTGTTACAATTGACAGAGCAATTAAGTCTCTAGTTAGGTCTGCAGCCATAGGTAATTATTAATCAATCCAAGCATCTGGCATCTGCCAGTCCATCCAGGGAATCGCGGCGATATTATCGCCGTGCCAGTTAATTCTGTAACAACGCTATGAGCGGGCCTTCACACGGCGAGTGGTAATTTCCACAATGACGGAGTTTCCTAATGTGAATATTGTCATATTTAATGTCATAGTGTTATAACATAGAGCACAACTAACAAGACTGTGAAATTATTTTCGAATATTGAAGTTCACATATTTTTTCACGAAATTATTGCTGCCGCGATCTAGCTGTGACGTCACCAGACCGGCAACCCGGCTGCCACTATGGCGCTACCCATGCACTCGTACTCTTTGTGACTGTATCTTTGGAATCACAATAGCTAGACACTTGAACTTTTCACTGAGTATGCGTTACTATAAGTCTCGTAACATTTTTGTTAATTGGCAGATTTTAAAAGTTTTTTCACCCTTTTGTTTCATATTACTCATATATTTATATTGTATACTTGAAAAAAGTTTTATAAACTTTCTCATTGGAAGTGTGCTGAGTGTGCAATTTATTGAGCTCTTGGTTTTGTCTGGTACTCCCCCAATGAATATGCCTGGCAATGTTATATTCGAATCAAATACGTAATTAGCCACACTTGGTGAATTTTTTATTTTAATTAATGCAGGTTACAGAAGAGGGTCCTGGAACTGTTTGGCAGGATTACGTCGATGCACCCGAACGTAACGGAATTGTGGCTGCTGTACGCTGACGTCAGTCCGACATATCTGCTGCGTGGGCAGAGATTATTGAAGGCTTACAAGGGGTTTACGCAGGTAATTATCGAAAGTAGTCAACAAGTATGACAGACGACATGTACTACAAATTTCGGCGGTGACCACTTACCATCAGGTGACCTGCTTGCTCTTTTGCCACCCTCTATCATACAAAGAAATGCACGTCGGCTAGTTCGGCTTCGTAGAGCGTCGCGTGTGTGTACAAAGCCGTTGCAGATGTGCATTATTTACAACCTATAATTATTTTTATTATTATACTACAGTGTCTTGTGAGTCGTGACTCGTAAGTGACCCAGTATCAAACCATTTGGGGCAAATAATTATGATTAGCATCCATACACCTAACACCTTATATTGGTACAGCGGGTTGGTCAGTTTTCCTTCTAAATCTTGGCTATTCATTTTGTGTTTTGCTGACATAAAACTTATTCATAGTTAAATTTTAGCATTCCTTCTAAACCCTAGCTAATCTTGTGTTTTTCTTCCAGAACGGCAACTGGCCTAACAACCCGGAAACTTGCAAGAGAGTGGTGGAGTTGGCGCTGCTACTTTTGGAATACAGTTTGAAAGCGCGGCAAGAAGCTGAAGAGAAAGACGTATTGCAGGCGAACCAGCTACTGTCTTCCGCAAGGTTGACAGGCCAGGCGGTGATCAGAGCAGCGGAGAAGCAGGAGTGGCCTGAAACAAAAACTGGAGTGGAGCAATTGAAGGAGCTCTTTTCTAACGTTACAGAATACATGAAATCAATTATGTAAAGAATTCTGTTTTTTATTGTATTCTTCGTCTTATCAATAACAAATCTGCTTACCATCAGGCAGGCCGTAAGCTTGTTTGCCACATTAGTAGTTTAAAAAAAATCTAGTGTAGAGGCCCAAAATACTGGCGACTAAAAAGCGACTGGCGACCGTCATCAGATCCTCTTCCTTGTATTATATATAAGAACTATCGTTTGAACAGTATCTGCCTGGCCATGTTCTCTCCAGGCTCTCAAAGACCGGCCATTGCAATCACATCCAGGGAGAAGGCTCTCGTAGAGCGGGACAAAAGGAATCGTAAGCACAGAGTACACATAGTCACAGTCTACTCTATGTTTCGTTGTAAAAATCATGTGTCAGGGTACGAAGATAAAATTCGCTTCGCGCAAAGGGGTAGGTCTTGAAGGGAATTTGTGGATTTTTATGTAATAAGTAGCAAATACCTGTAAAAGTGTAGTGATTGCAAAATGCAATAAGAGCTTTTGGGTTGCTCCAAGAAGTCGCAATAGAATCTGCAATATCATTTTCTATCGTGTTTTTGTAGCCTAGGGGAGTAAAGATCACTGAAGGCGTAGCTACGGCAATGGAACAAGATTCTTCTTCCGTGGCTATGGCCTTCAACGTTATTTTTCACCAGAGTGTCTAATGCTGGGACATTATATTTTAATTAAAATTTATAACAGACGGCTTGGCTGTATGGGCTAGATACCTTTGCCTTTCGATAAATTGAACCAAAAACATAATGTGTCAGATTTAAAACGTTTTGATATTGCTAAAAAACGAAAAATTGAAAATTGAAGTAAACACAACACAAAAAATTCTAATTTCTAGATATTTCGTAAAATAACAAACACCTGAATAATTAGAAAATGTAAATATTGTTATTGCATTTAAATACATTTATTAAATTGCATTTGAATATTTCAATTCAATAGCTTTGACACAACTATCAACTTAATATCTGTAACAAAACGCTGAGTCACCAATTATTGTTGTGGGAAGGGTGTTTCGGTTTCTCTTTTCCTTGCCTATTTAGAGTAATTAAAACACTACATGATGTGCAAATAGAAATTAGCGTACAACAACGATGGCCTCGGAAAATGAAGACCAGATTTTGGAGGGTTTCCTCTGCCCAATTTGCAAAACAGACTTGCGTTCTGCTACTCAGCTCACGAATCACTTTGAGAACCAGCACCAAGAAGATCAGGATGTCCTGAGGTCTCTGAAGGATATATTTGGGAAAGCGAAGAAGATAATACTCAACAATGATGATGCTGAGCTAAAAGAAACCTTTGATCGTGCATTGAAATTCAATACTCAAGAGCAATATTATTATTCCGATGAGGTGCAAACAATTGGCTTGTCTCGGAGTTCTACTGATTATTTTAAGGGCGTGAGGTCAGCAAGACTGGAGAGATTCGCTACAGAGACTAATAAACTGTTGATTAGGCTAGATAAACTAGTTTGCAACATGCCCACCGATGCTAATCAAAGGAAACAACATGAGAAAGAAGTAAGTGTTATCAACAGTTTATATAATGCCGAATTGTTTCAAAGAATACTTTATTTAAAGTCTATCTAAAAAATATTCTTGGTTACCAATACAATAAAACTGTACATTTACATTAGTACTTTTCTATTTCTCTTCAGATTGTGCCTTGGCTTGATGAAACTGCAGTAGACAGGTGTCCGAACTGTGCCAGATCGTTCAACTTGACACGCAGAAAACATCACTGCAGACTTTGTGGAGCCATCCTTTGCCATTCATGCTCTCTTTTCTTAGATATTAATGTAGCTAGTAAGTAGTTATTTTAATATTTTTTTTACATTCTAAAACATACGTAAACTATGTTTACGCATATTTAAAAACATCACAATATAGCTGTATAATGATTGTCAGTAGGTACTAGTAAATGAGCCATGAAGATAATTCTTATGACTCATTTATCAGTGAGCATCACTTTACCTACAGCAAAACAAGTATTAACTCATATTTTATCAGACTGAAATATAACACCAAATTTTACTTTCCAACTTTTTTGCTCTAAAATAAAACAACTATATTTTTACTTTCAGAATCAATTGTAGATCCATCGGCCCCTCAATCTAGTACACATCTTGACCAAGAAGCCCTTGAGAAAACAGGACTGCGTCTCTGTGAACACTGCTACTCACTTGTTGAGTTACGTAAACAAGTCCAGGAGAGCAGAAACGTCAAATCTGTACTGATAACTGCTTACGAACAGATGAGAAGTCTTATGGACCAAGCTGCACCTGCTGTGACTATGTATGAAAAGGTAGGCTTAAGCCTCAAAGTGAGCTGTATGGACCTATAAAATTAACTTTATTTGAGTAATACTATTAGTAACTCTAAGATGTCTAAAATGTAAAGCGACTAGGTACACTATAGGATTGATCGAGATCATCAAGTAAGCAAATCTTATTGAATAATGAAAACACCGGTATATAAATCTTATAATTTTCCAAATCGTTTCACAAAAAGTATTTTCAATGTTGGATTAGTTTATAAGAACTAACTTTGCGACTGGAGACAAATTTTTGCCGCCACAATGTCAGTCTGTGCTCACTTTCATATGATCAGAAATTCTCACTGAATCAATTTCTTATAAATCTAATAATGAATTAATGTAAATAGATACTTCAGTAGACAATCTTTTGTTAGGTCTACTTAAGAAAATATGGATGGACTTTGTGAATGACAACAAGCAGGTACAACAGAATGAGTGCCAAGTTAACAAGTGTACGTAATGGAAGAAAGAGACATATTGTGCCGACCCCACCTAGGTTTAAAGACAGCTGAATGATGATGATAAATCCATGGAGAAAAAATTTTCTATACAGAAGGATAAATCTAACTATAACAAAGAAGGGTTTTAAGGTTAGATAGGTTATAGACAAGCAGCATTGAGTCAATTTCACACAGTGTTGAAAGTCGTGTTCAAACTAAAGTAGAGACAGGCAGGTTGTTCGACTGGGACTTCAACCAGTCGTCCAGTTTGTACTTGAAGCAATTCACAGATACAGCTGTCACAACATTTTGTGGTAACCTAATCCTTTTGATATCACTGTTAGTATTGATATTTGATGTTGGGTGGTGTGCAAATCTAACAGTATTTCGTGACGACTGTGCGAATTTTGCATTGATCAATTACTTATAGTTCTCTTTATTCCTCACACAGATGTGTCAAAGCCTATTTGACGGTGAGACGACGTACAGCCTGCCCGATGTGAATGCGATGCGCGGGCGCATTGGCAAGCTTGCAGAAGGCATTGACCTCTTGAGCAAACAGATTGTGACTCTGCCTGCTGAGTCAGGCACGAGGCAGGCGAGGCTGCAGAACTCTGTTCGACAGGCTGCTGCACACTACATAAAGGTAAATTTCATCTAATATTCAGATAAACAGGCAAGCGGGCCACCTGATGGAAAATCACCGCCGCTTATGGACATCAGCAACATCAGGGGCGCTACCAATGCGTTGCCCACCTCTAAACAAACTTCTAATATATCTGTTGAATAATCCCATGTCATACTCCAAAGTAAACACTGTGGGAGCTCATTCTACATCCGAATCGTGCAAGCAGAAAACATTCTTTCGAATCTTCGCGTGGTCACCAACAGAGGGTCTTCGTAGTGGGGATAAGTTCTCAATACCGCCCGCGTCGGGTGGTGCGATAGCGGAATTATGCTGTGGGCACCAGATCAAAAAGCTCCTCAGAACATTCGTCATTGAACAACTGGTAGAACACACACAGGTAGCCAAAGTCCCTTCGGTCAGCCAGTGGTTCTAACCTACTTGTTAGTATGTGGTCGTCAACACGTAACGGCGCGCCTCTGCACGGAGTCCAGAGGATTAAGCAGGACGGCAGTTTCGTAGGCCCAAATATGTTATGATGTTATATGGATTATGTTAAGTTGGGACAATTTATACCCCTTTTATTCTATTCTTTTAATGACTGATGGTCGCCATTGGACATTGGTAAAAACTGCAAACACCCATAGTACACTATGAGATGATCCCCAATAAACGGATGATGAATAGCCAATTTCCCTGACGTTTTTAAGATGACTGGACTAGTTTTCAACTTCTCAACCTAATGTCACCATATGAAATTATTTTCCAGGAAGAGTTGCTATCCCTCCGTCCATTGCCAACAGAGGCACAACTTGACGAAGTACGGATACAGCGATACCAGCGAGCACAACGACAGATACAGAAGGAGAGGGAGGGGATAGAGCGAGAGAGAAGAGAGAGGGAGACGGAAGATACGCCAGGGCCGAGTGCTCCACGAGTGGAAACCGCTCATGATGACAATGATCCGTTGTTGGAGCAAATGAATATTATAAGAGGTTACATCAAGGAGGCGAGGAAGGAGCTGAAATTCGAAGAGGTATGTTTTTGCGGCATCGATAAAAAATCAACGGCATCTACAAGGGATTTCAGACGTGAGGTGGTCTATCAAGGGTGGTTAATAGACCACTAGTGACCAAAATAACATAATATCGTTATCATCTCATATGACCTCAGTAAAATTCTTCGAAATAATGGTGAATTTTGTGAAAGTCGACACCTTGGATCAGCTTTTCGAGTACTACAGCGTACTCCCGATGCCCCATGATCCGTATCCGAATACGGCTAAATTGGCATAGCAAAATAAAAACCCACTTGTGTTATTTCGTTATGTCCATTACAGCTGTATGTGAATTACATAAAATTTAATTTCGATCGCCCTTGTTGTCAGTAGGGTACGTAAAATAATGTACATGTAAAATAATGTATATGCACCTATATCTTTTCGATAATTGTTTCAGGTGGCAATTTTAGAAACCAACTTGAAGGAACTGAAGAAAGAATACCAATTCCAAAGGCTATCTAACAAAACCTAGTCATTTTAATAATTTTAAGGACCTAATTATTCAGTTTAATCGTGTTTTAATGCGCTTTAAATGTAAATATTTAAAATATCTACTATTATAAGTATAGTAAAAATAGCATGGTAGTATAGTAAACACTTATAAGGTGTCTATATAACTATTACAAAGCGCCATTTCCCACTATAAATGGAATTACAATAGGTACAAAATGTAAAATATTAGTTGTGTAAGGTGTTTAAATGGGAAATAGAGCTTCAAGCAAGATATACTATAATATAATAAATTATGCAAATATTGTATATTACATACTGTTTACTATTTCATTCTAACACATTGTACACTAAAAATATATTTGGGGCGTTCTAGCGTACGGCCTTGCACTTTGGTAGTCTCCGTTCGTCCAGCTTCTCCATTTGCCGCAAGAGATGCGGTCTATTGCAAAGCGCCTTCTTCAGGGCGTCGTCCAGCATTTTCCGCTGGTCGTAAGGCGGAATAGGCGTGTCTTCCAGGTGGAAAGTGTGTACCAGGCCCATAGAGTCCCCTACGAACACAACATTATCATCCCAACACTTTATATACGTCAACACCACGTTGGCTTCGAACTTGATCTCGGCACAAGGGGCATGAGTCTTCCGCCGCAAGTCCCAAACGGACAAGATATTCCCACTCAAGGATATTAAAATCGTCGCGTTGATGGGACTAAACGCGACACCGTAAACCGATGCGGGACAGCTTAGGGTCATGATCACGTCATCGATGCCAGCCAGCCATAAGCGAATCGAGTTATCAGCGCCGCAGGTCACCAGCAATGTGTTCATAAATGGAGAGAACTCCATACCGTACACCGGGCCAGCGTGCGCCCTGATCACGTCAATGTGCTGTTTGAGATGGTGCGTCGAGCATTTGTATATGCAACCGTCATCCGCACCTACTAAGTATTCGTGGGACACCGTTGGATGCCAGTTGATACACAGTGCTGCGGGATATCTGTTGATTGGTACATAAACTTTCACGGACGGCGTTATCGTCGCCAAACCCTTCACTTCACCTTCCACTGCAGTAATTCTCATCATAGGCGTACAACGTAAGCTATTCGTTGTCGTAGTCACGAAGCGGTTGATTCTGCCATCTTGGCAAGCGGTCATCACGTATTGGCCGTCCTCCGACGTGCAATATTGCGTCACCCAAATCGGTTCGAAACATGGATTTGTCTCACGCTTACTCCGTCCTGTTAATTTCACGGAATTCGAAGTTATATCAAGAATACACACATCGCCGTTAACGAACCCACACGCCAGTAAATTTGGGTGTAGTTTGGAAAATCCAATTGACGAGAGCGGTTGCTCGAATCGATATAGTCTTTCGGGTTTGAAAGGATTCTTCGTGTTCCAAATACAAATTATACCGTCAAAATTGTCTGTGTAAGCGAACTTTCCATGTGCAACTGCGAGGATGTCTGAATTTTTCGAGTTAAATGATATGCTGGTGATTGGCCGCCCCGCTGTCTCCTGGCTTTCTAACCTCCACAACTCCTTCATAGAATATGTATACACCAAGTCTTTGGACAATGGATCTGCGGGCACCATTCCTCTAAATTTCCTTTGGACTTGCTCATAATCCTTCGCAGTGAGAAATCGTAAAATTACTGTAACTGCGTCAAGGAATTGCGGTTTCTTTGCGATCTCTTCAATGTTGTCATTGTTTCTTTTGTACTTGTCATTGACTCGCTTTTTGCGTAACAAACAGGTGGCGGCTGTGGGGTATAACACCATATCATCCTCTACTGTTTTCTCTTCCGTCTTCGCGAGCTGAGCATACGTATCGTGCATGTCCCAGGGTGCAGCGAAAGAGGCAGCATCCTTTTTCTTAGGCCTCTCAGCATTTGCACTACGTGTATGCGTAATTATTGTTGGAGTTTGCGTCTCCTGGGTGATCACCTTGCGATACTTGCCCTTCCCGACAGTGATGTAGTGGTAAAACTCATTAGCCTTCTCGGCAACATCTCCTTCCTCAGTTTCCCGTTCGCAAGTGCAACGGGGTAAGCCGAATAAATAAACAGTTTCGGTTTCCTTGAGGGAAATGTAGCAGGATTTTGGATAAGACATACCTATACTTCAATAGAAAATCTGCAATGTTAAATCAACTAAAGACTATCCTATGTGGTAGATCTCTTAGCCGTAAAGCGGTTGTGTGATCGATATTTGGGTACCTACTTATCTACGTTTGGCGGTGTCGTCAAGGTAATATCTTAACAAGTTAAGGCAAGTTACCTTTATTACGATGCATTGCAACAGTGACAAAAAGAGATTGTTACGAGTTTTAATAGCTGGTATAAAACCACCAACCAATAGTGAGTCAGTTTTAGCCTTATAAAAAAACTACTAAATACTTAGCTTTACTATACCTTCACATAATAATCGATATAATTGATCATCACTTCAGATACATGTACATATAAGAAGTTTTTAAAGCGAATCGAAACCGTGTGTGAGTTCTACATGCACTGATCAAGACGCAAGATCTCTCGGGCGCTGGTCGAGCTCTTGTTAAATCGATTTCTTAACTTAAAAATCCCATGGAGAAATTGTAATACAAGCCAGTGAACCTCATACTTAGCAGGAATCTAACAGAAAGTAATTTAGTAGTCATCGTTTTTATCATAATTTGATATAAAAAAAATTGTAAAATGCAGCAGGTAAATGGATAATAGAGAAATGTTATATTTTAATAGGTAATATTAATAATTCAGTCACTAAAAATAAGTCAATAAAAACATAATTATCATGTAATAAATAAAGTCAGACGGCTAAGCTAAGTACGTATGTGTTAGTCCACATCTTTTGACCCACATTTTATTTGAACTTCTCTCTCAGTTTCTCCAGTTTCTCCATTTGCCGCAATAGGTGCGGTCTGGTACAGAGCGCCTTTTTGAGCGCATCGTCCAGCATTTTACGCTGGTAGTATGGCGGAATGGGCGTGTCCTCCAGGTGGAAAGTGTGTACGCGTCCGATGGAGTCCCCCACAAACACGTTGTCGCCAGATTCCGAACACTTTATAAACGTTAGCACCACATTGCCCGGAAACGTGAAATCGGCGCAAGGACAATGTGTCTTACGCCGTAAGTCCCAAACTGACATTATATTTCCACTCACGGATAGTAGGATCGTGGCGTTAATGGGACAGAATGCTACGCCGTAAACGGCAGCGGGACAGGTCAGAGTCATAATCACGTCATCCATGCCGTCCAGCCACAAACGGATCGCGTTGTCGGCGCCGCAGGACACCAGCAATGTACTCATAAATGGAGAGTACTCCATTCCGTATACTGGACCAGTGTGCGCCTTGAAGACGTCGATATGCTGGTTTAGGTAATGCGTCGAGCATTTGTGGATGCAACCTTCATCCGTCCCGACTAGATATTCGTGAGTCACTTTTGGGTGCCACTGGATACACAGTGCTGCGGGATACCTGGTTATAGGCACGTCCACTAGCGTACATACTTTTGTCGCTTCCAGACCCTTCATTTTACCTTCTACTGTGGATATTCTCATCATACGCGTACAAATAAAATCGTGTGTTTTTGTACTAACAAATCGGTTGATCCTACCGTCTTGACTAGCCGTCATTACATACTCGCCGCTCTCATATGCACACCATTTTGTAACCCAAATGGGTTCAAAACAAGGGTTTGTGTCACGCTTACTTTGAGCGATTTTTGTAATTGTATACGTAGTTATATCCAAAATACATAAATCACCATTGGCGAACCCACACGCCAACCAATTTGGATGTAGATCAGAAAATCCTACTGATGTGAGCGGATGTGGAAAGCGATATAACCGTTCGGGTGTACAAGGATTTTTTGTGCACCAAATACAAAGAATGCCATCAAACTTTTCAGCGTAAGCGAATTTTCCATGAGCAACAGCGACAATATCTGGATTTCTCGGATTAAACGCTAGGCTCAGTACAGGGCGGCCCTGCGTCTCTGGACATTCGAAAGCCCATAGGTCTTGCATTGTATAAACATACACCAAGTCTAAAGACAAGGGGTCCGTGCTGACAAGTCCTCTAAATTTCTTTTGAGCTAAACTATACACTCTGGAAGCCATAACACGTGTTGCCAATAAAGCCGCATCAAAGAACTGAGGAGTCTTTCCAACTTCCTCGAAGGTGAGACCTTTCTTTTTCACTTTTACGGTTTTTAGACGTTTCTTACGCAACAAGTGGGGATCTGCTGACTGACACATGACCATCTCATCCACCACCTCCTCTTCTTCTTTTTGCTCCATCTGCGCGTACGTGTCATGCATATCCCAAACGGCAGCGAAAGTTGATGCATTCTTTTTTATCGGTCTACCAGCGGTAGTGTGACGTGATTGTGTGACTTTTTGTATGGTTTGTGTTTCTTCGCTAGTCATCTTCCGATTTCTACCTTTTCCCACAGTTATGTAGTTGTAGTATTCATTGTCTTCTTCAACGGCATTTCCAGCTGGAGTTCCTTTTTCAAAGGAAATACAAGGTATACTGAACAAGTAGTGGGTTTCAGTTTCTTTGAGAGGCACGAAAAAAGTCTGAGGATACGTGTTAAGGTGTAGTTGTTTAGGCATATAATAAGCTGAAGGAGCCCTATCCAAGTCGAAGTCCGTAACCGCGTAGCCTTCATTAGTTAGTACCTGATGATCAATATTTATGTCGTCAATGTTGATAGTGGTAGCGAAAACCCCCATAACACTTTTTTTAGTCTTTGTCGCCATAATTATAGATTTACTTTTCAAGTCTTTAATTAAATTTTGCTTGTTTTCAAATGCAGCGTGTGTAAATGTATCTTCCATAGTGACCAGGTCAGGATTGGTAATGTTTTCTGGGGTCAAATCCTCGTCGTCTACGATTATCCGGTAGTTGTTACGGTTTTCCATGAAGTTGCATGAAGTTCGGCGCTTCTTCTCGAGAGAATCGTCTGTTGATTCATCGTCACTGACAGCTATGCTTGTACTTTTAGCGGAAATCTCACCTGGATCGGTTACTTTAGATTCTGTAACCGGTATACTGGCAACGGGTACCGCCGACATCTTATCTATATTTTTCAATTCTCCTAGGCTTTTAGACTTATCATTCGGATTTCATCCGATCCTCTTCATCGCCTATTTCCGAGATCACTTTCTTCGTCTTTTTAGAAGTAGCTTGAGCTAAACTTATATATTATTTATTGAAAGATTTGTTAGAAGAATATATCGATGTTGACTTGACAATCGATCAATGTCATTGAAATTAATGAACTTTTTATAACAAGAATTAGTAAAAGGTTACATATCAGAAGCCCAACCTTTATGCCTAAAGCAGATTCTAAAGTCTCAAACGATTAACGTACGATACGATCAAATCCTACGATCGTTAGACCTAAAAACGTAATTTCAAATGGCATGCTCATTTCATGGAATTTACCTAGCCGTTTCACCGAATTAGAAGACTCCTACCTACTTAGTAGCCGTTTCTTCTAATTAGAGAGTTAAGTGCCTGTGTTAAACATCATCTATATAATAGTGCCCATGTTTTAGGTCCGAAGTAGGTTTGTTTACCAACTGTGACTACTTAACTGACGAGAACCCCTCTAATTATTTATTTATTTCTTTCTTATTTCTTATATCAACCCGGTACTGAATTGGCAAGACAAGTCTACACTTAGATATTTCGTCCCTATCATTGCTCTTGTTGATTATCTATAACTAACCTGAAGCTTTAAAAAGAGGCTTTAGAAAAAGGTTTAACGGAAGGTATTATGTATAATGTTATAATTATTTTTGATGCATAAGATATACTAGCGACCCGCCCCGGCTTCGCACGGGTTTTTTCGGCTTTTCTTTCTTCAAGAAGAAACTCTCTAATTGATGGTGAAAACCGCATCAAAATCTAGGAGTTAGGGGATATGCATACTTACCTACCTATAGTCAGAAAGAGGCGGAAAGAGACTTTATCTTATCCTATATGTATATATCTTATATGTACTTTATCTTATACGTAGCAGGTACCTAAGCTTATATCCTCCAACGAAATGACTGCATTAGTAGATCAAACGATAGATGGTGGAATAGATAGATTGTCTGTCTGATTATGCCTAGACCTTATTTAAAAGACCTAGAATAATAGCTACTATCTACTATAATGATAAAGAAGCCATTTCTTTCTCACAGGATGTACGCTCGACGAAGCGCGTCGGAGCGTGCCGTGCGATATGCTTGGGAGAATGCCATAATATATGGAACAGCATAATAGAGTCAACGATCTGACATCTGACAGGGGTGGAGTGTGGCAGACAGCCATATGGTTTTCTACGTTGTATCTACCTGCTACTACTAATAGGTAGGTACCTATTATAATCGTAAATGCGAAAGTAACTCTGGCGCATGTTACGATGTCACGCCTGAACCGCTGTACAGATTTGGATATATTTGGAAATGCTTTGGCTTTCAAAATTATTTACTCCAAAAATAATTCTGAAGATATTGAAAAATAGGAGAAGAAATTGAAGGAGGATAATTTCTCAATGGATATGAAATTGGTCCACGAGGACGTAGTCGCGGACAAAAGCCAGCATTATTTTACTTACATCCTAGTACAGAAGTATTATGAAGTAATTACTTCTGTACTAGGATGCAGGACGTAGAGCATTATCTGTAGGTACTTAATCGTTAAGTGATTAAATCCTCGATTAAATCATCCTAATTCTGCAAAAGCGACGCTGATTGACTCATGCAAACTCATACAGGTAAACTCAGCCTGAGCATAGACGGTATCAATACCCTTACAAGGGCTCTGGCTGAGCATCTCATTAAAGTTAATGTTCACGGCGATAAGTGAATCAACTCTGTATTGTTTTGTTTTTATCATATGCAGTGCAGCCCGGAGACGCTACCGTCGTGCGTCAGACCGTGACGCCGAGACCACGGCTGTATTAGCAGGTACATTCGCGGGCCGAGCATGTGGTGGGACACACCTGGCCAGCTACCAGTGTTTAATTATATACCTAATCGTTTCCACGGAAATTATACACCTGAACAAGTACTTCGGGATAGTAGTTATCGGTAAAAACGCGGTAAAGAGAAGTGATTATTATGAAGAGGATACTCAGGAGGTTTAAGCAAAGTAAGTGATATTTTTTCTCAACAATGCACTGTCCGAAAGGTCCCCGTTAAGAAAAAAGAAATAAGTATCTGTAGTAATCGCTTCGCGTTAAATAAAATAAAGATTGATAAAAAGTAATGCCCAAAACTTGCCAATCTTGCGATCTCTCATCAAAGACCTTTCGGTATCCTCACTGCCAGCTACCAAAGTTTGACAACTCTTCGAGTCAGCAACCTACTCTACTGCTAATCTCTAAGTATTTCCAATTCGAGTTCGTAGAGACTGAATTAAACTCTCTGTTATTCTTTATGCCTAAGGTAATCCTAGACGCAAAAAGAATGGCGCATGTTATAAGTTGGAATTGTGTATCTGTATATGGCATAGTAGCTTCTGGACGGATGGACCGATTTCGATACGGTATTCTTTATTCAATCGAGATGGTTCTTACTTTTGTTTCAATAAAATAGGTGCAGTTGTTTAGGAGTTTGCGTAAACATTTGTGGGGGGATATAGACCCCTGTCGGATAGGTTCAATCAATTTTAGTTTTTTTTTTTTTTTTTTATGTTATCCGGCAGACAAACAGGCATGCGGGCCACCTGATGGAAAGTGGTCACCGCCGCCTATGGACATCAGCATCACCAGGGGTGCTACCAATACGTTGCCCGCCTCTAAGGAGACCTCTAATATACCTCTTGAACGATCCCATGTCATAGACCAAAGGAAACACCGTTTCCTTTACAAGTATAATATTTTAGCGAAGAACATCGCGTCAGTGGCCAAGTGGCTAGTGGGCCCGACTCGTAAGCGAGAGGTACCGAGTTTGATCTCCAGTACCAATACCAACTTATTCTGAGTTTTAGTTAGCTGAGAGTAAGTCTTACGGTAAATCAAACAAGACAAAGCCTGTAGAGCGTTCACGTATTCCATTACAACTATTGTCATTCTTACGTTAATCCGAGGCAATAAGGATTATTTTACACTTCATAAAATATCCCATTGCATTGCTTAAGTTCACTGTCGGTATTTACGTTCTTGTGCGCAAGCGCTGGGGTCGTGTTCCTCGTGATTAGGCTCTGTACAGGGCCGGCTGTAGTGGCTATGTATCACAGGGATTAATCATACTCAATAGCCGTGGTGCACGCACAAAAGGAACATGACGAGGCGGTGCGTGGCGCTGGCTACGACCAGACTTGGATTCAGACGGTCAGAGGGGTTTGCGAGGGAGTTTGCAAGGCTGTGTGTGAAGTTTTTTAGTATGAATTGCATAGACGTATTATACATACTTACTATCTATTTAAAAAAATAACGGATGATGTAAAAACCTACTTGAGTCGGAAAAAACGAGAAGCAAGGTTTTTTAACAAAATCCAAAAAAGAACATGCTGTGTACACAGACCTACTTACCTAATAGAAAACAAAAACTCTTACAGTTCTATTGATTTGTGCCATTTTTAACTGCATCTGTTTCCTTGTCATCAATCAAACATTAATTCCCCTTTGCTGCTAAGATATAGCTTCTATCATCCTCTCCTACAATCCTCTCTGTGTCTTCGAGGATAATGGAGGGCCTAATTGTGACATGCCACTTTTGTTATAAAACATTGCCGTTATGGAAAGCTGCAAGAAGTGTGTTTTATGGCGGTCTTGAATATAAAATGCCTCTTAAATAAATGGGCCAACTTTTGCACTGAGGTGATATCGATACCCGTTCACATTACGTCCTATTTATGGCAAAGTTCTGTTGTCTCGATTGAAACTTTATTTTAAAACTAGAGTTCTACGCTTATACCACAAGGTCGACATTATTTACTTACTTCTTGTGGATGTCCATCCAGTTTATATGGGGGTTCCGCAAGGCACAATTCTGGGCCCTTTCTTATTTCTCGTTTACATCTCGCTAATTTTGTAAAGCTGCAAAAAAACCAAATTACTTAACTTGGCTCAGGTTGTAGCCCACCTAGTTGACCGTATTGGCGAGCAACCAACAAGGAACCCGGCGTGTCCCCTTTCCCCAATCGCCGGGGGCGTGATTATTTAAATTTTATCAGCCACAAAAACGCCGAGATCGTGCCGCGGCGGAGTTTATGGCGTTGCAATTTCGAAATTCTTTCTGCGGCCCGTCACCGTGTCAGGGCGAGTGTGGACGCGCGCGCAAGCGGAGGTCGAGAGGTCGCGCGCGGCCGGCCCCGCCCCCCTAATTGCCGCGCCCCACGCAAATAAATAATTTTTATCCACTCCGCTCCTTTGACCTTAAATTATTGGCCTTAAAGTCGGGTTTGGTTGCGCCGGAGTCCTGCGCGGGCGCAGCCAGGCGCTGGCGAGGAAAGCCGCGCCGATCGCCCGCCGCAGATACCATCGGTACGGCGAATTGTTAATGATACCTCTCATACTTCTCGCAAATGGAATAATTGAACGAGCGTCTTAATGGGACCGACTTCGGACGATACTGGATTGGATTCGTCTACATTATCTTCACCAAGATATCCACCAATTGCTCCGACTCTTAGGAATTGGTATCTTGGTAGAGAGGCTCCGAGTTTCTATTTTAGGCGCATGAGTAACTTAATTATGCAAGCAGTTTATTTATTAATTTGGCACTTTCTCTATTTACGATCGTTAGACTATAACTATTTAATCTGATATTAATTAACAAAGTAGGTATCTATCAACATTAATAATAAAGAAACTTGATCTGGCTGGACTAATAAAACTACAAATTAAAACATGTTTAACATAGTGTAAGTAGGTGCTATAAATAATTAATTCAGTTTGAGATGAGACGAATAATTTCACGCCATAAAAAATGGGAAGTCGTTGTCTAAACAAGATACATGTAGTAATAAACTATGAAGTTTGACAAGGCAGACCTACCTAGATACAAATTAGCCTACAACTTTAAAAGGTTAATAGGATGGGCAGGCATTGGTACCTACAGGAACTTTCACATTAACTTTGTAGATATTCGTCTGCCACCTACTGGTGGTGGAGAGTTGCCAGATTTGGTAGGAACAGACGGGAATAAAAGGCCGGTTAATATCAGTAGTAGTGAAATTGTTTTATACAAATACGGTCGCTGTCTAGTGAGACAGAAAACAAAAGTTCAGCAACGCACGCTGATTCTGGTAACTGGATGGGTTACTAATCTACTGTTTCGTACTTTGAGGCTAATCGAACTGCAGCACCGCAACTAGCTCGCACTCTTTAGGTGTGTCTCCTAATAACGCTGGCGGAGCAAGGTTGACCACGGGGTTTCTCTCTGGGGACCACGTATCGGTTGAACAGTGGGCTCGGGAGCCAATCAGCACTCCGTGTCCGGTTCCGATCCGTGTAAAACGTTCCGTTCCGTTAAGGTTGTCACTGTCTAGATAGGCATCGAAGGGTAAATTAGTAGGGTCTCGAACTATTATTTCATCAGGTGGTAGGAGTCTGTCATGCCTGAGGAGTCCGCCTGGGTGAGTACCACGGCCTTATCTATTTTTGCCGCCAAGCAACAATGCTTGCATTGTTGTGTTCCGGTTGGAAGAATAAGACATCCAGCGATATTTCAGATATGAGTTATTTCATCTTAATCCTCACAGTGACAACGCACCGGCGGTACTATATTTTTGTAACCTGCAACCTAAATGTAGAAATTGTAGATGTTATGGGAGACAGTTCCCACTTACCATCAGTGGGCTGTCTGCTCGATAGTGACTGAGTTACTCAAAAAAAATTCCACCACTTTCAGACTCATCAATCAGACCCCGGACCTGTGTTAGTTTCTTTGCAAAATCACAATGGGATTCTTACACATCCTACTAAAGTCTAGCTAGCTAGTGCTCACATGCGTAACGGTAGGCCAGACACGGGGGCCCGCGCGAATGTGTAACTAATCTCACTCATCGACGTGACTGATGTCACTTGGGATTTATGATTACCAATTGGTCACAGTCATGGTCAAACTATCTGGCCTCACTGACCGTTTCACAGTGGTGAATTTCGCTTTCTACCATCCGTCGAGGATTGAAGCTCGCAACGCACGCAATAATCAAATTGTAGAGAAGAATATCACTTTCTAATACGAAAGGGAGCCAGCCTCCAGAAAAGGAAAAGGAGTCTATTACCCCAGTTTTTCATCCCTTGTCAAGAACGTACGAAACGAAAGAAGCTATATCTCTATAAATTACTGACTGACGGTCTGTTGCAAATATAAAGCTATAACTTAGGTTCAGTTTTAACTCATATTGTTGCGATAAGTATCTACTTACATATTTTTACCCGCGCCTAGGCGTCAAATTACCCGATTTTTTACCTTTAAGTAAGTACATTCAGTAGGTACCTTCGCATAATATATCCTCCAAACAACGGTCGATAATGCATAGGTACCTGCCGTGAAAGAGCACATGCCTTTCCTCAAGTACGATTTCAATATTGTGTATGAAATCTGCACGCTAGAGCCGCGGATTCGCGGTGCGCGTGCGCCTTTTACAGAGGGCAATTTGGCCTTTTCGCCGATTGCTGCGTGCAAGCAGCGTGAGAGTACGGTTCGCAGATTAGATATCTTCATATATTTTAAGAGTTTAAGTCGTCTGTAAGGTTACTAAATAAAAGCCAGGAACAGACACGATAATATGTGTAGTGAAAGTGTAAAAGCCAGGAAAATAACAGTAGCAAAAATATATTGTTTATGTTTCCTGCAAGCGCATCATGGCTCCACGTTTTAAACCCAAAAATAATAAAACGATGAAATCAATCAATACTGATATTAATCTAACTATTGTTTGAAAAGCGTATCTAAATATGTAACCTAAAAGAATTTGATCTCATCTTAATATACCTACGTTCTATAAACGAACTACTGCACTTATTATCAAACGCAAGTAATAGAAGATCTAGAGCCAACACACACAATTAAAATAACTCATCGTAACCATGACACGTAAATCATTCATGCAAAGTAGTTGGTGTCACTCTCACGTGCCACTGTTATGTCACGCGGTGGAACCGGCGCCTGCGCATTTCAAATTGCACTTTCACCGCTAAACGGCCGAAACTCAACGAGTCAAGTTGGCGCTTCAAGAATTTGATTATAAAATAAACGAAACAAAGAATATACTTGATTATGGATAAGGATCTGGATTTTTTTCAACTTTCTCCCACGCACTATAAGGTTGTTGAATAAACTACCTGGAGAGGTTTTCCCTGGAGAGTACAACATGGAATTCTTCAAGAAAGGGGAAAATGTTTTTACGGGGTCGGCAACGGGTGGATGATTGCAAACATCCATACGCTGCGGTGACTGCTTACCATCAGGCAGGCGTAAGCTTGTTGGCCACCTTAGTGGAATAAAGAATAGGTTAATCCTGGTTTCTAGGATATTCACTCGAGCAGTTCGAGATATTTATTTAATTCCTAACATAAACCTTTGACGACCTGAGTGGTTCAGTGGTCAACATGCCGGTCTGCCACGCAAGAGGTCCCGGGTTCGATTCCCGGCCGGGCAGAAATTGAAATGATGAATTTTAATTTCTGTTACGGGTCTGGGTGTTCTATGTATAATAAGTATGTATTTAAAAAATATTTAAGTAGTTTATCAGTTATCTAGCACCCATAGCACAAGCTTTGCTTAGTTTGGGGCTAGATGGCGCTGTGTGAATTTGTCCACGAATATTTATTTATTTATTTATTTATTTATTATAAAAATACCACTAAAAACCAGTTTTTGCCACTCAGGGATAGTATTTTATTACCTAGAAAATATAAATCGAAATTAGTACACAAGTCAACCGTCAACCCTAAAAAGAAAGTATTAGTAGGTAAAAAGTATCAGCAGTCCATAAAGGGAGCTCTGTTTTATGCTATCGGCGCGGGCAGGCTGCGCAGACGCACGGGGTTCGTTCCCACGCCGCAATTATCGGTTGCCTACACTTACCCCTAATTTCATCCTTCCTACCAGTTCCGACACTGATTACTAAACTCTTTGTTCGGATCCCGAAACCTGGTATTCTCTTTCCGATCTGTATCAGCCGTTTAGTTCTATTGCACTAAGTATCTATAGATAAAAGAGAGAATCTATATTAGTTTGTTTGCATTCTATTGTCTTGTTTTTATGCACAGATACAAATCATTGCCAGCAGAACACTATATTTTATTGTCATTTTACATACCTATCGCGTCTTGTAACTTACCAACATATTTTTAAATAAATACGTAAGTCCTATTTTCGACCTGCGGCATGTGGAAGGGGAGTAAAACACAGCCTATGTTTCCTGGTGAGAAGATATTAAAAGGCGTATCAGATCATTATCGACTTCAATATTGTTAATGTTCAATCGGAATGGGCGTCCCAAAGAATAGTTTGGTGGACTCGGCTCACGCAGCTAATAACCAACGATAATGATCTCAGTAATAACACGCTTAAACTAATAGATGTTCGTCCCGGGTCGTGCTCGTGCGTTGAATTTTTGTAAAAAGAATAATTCGGTTGAACGGTAACGTTCTGACAACAAAATGGAGACGGCAGAGCATAAAACCGCAATTTTGAACGCCTTAATGTCGGTTATCAGAAACAAGAAAGCGCCTTATGAGAATTTTTAAAGAATATGCCAATCCATAATAGATATTAATCCAACATGATTAACTTTACATTACAGGCCGATTCGGATTAAAAACAAGTCAAATGTAGGTGAGTAAAATGAAGTTCAATCCTAACTTCTGCCTTTACAAAACATCAGCTTTATTTCTAATATCATGCGGTCAAAAAACCAAATTTCCCGGACGACGGAGGTATTCACGGAATTTCATACCTCGGCTTTTAAACCTCTTAGTCTTAATATATTTGTCGGGCAACAAAGGCGACGCGTGTCATCGTCACGGCGTCCCTGGGATGCGTGTGCGCACGTTTTCGGCGGTCGTGAGCCGCGGCACATTCCCGCCCTTTTCCCCTCGGATTCCGGGGATTGCGCTACGCTCGTGCGTCGGAAACATTGTCCACAGTTTTCACGCCCCATCAACAACCATGAGGGATGGCTCATTGGTTTGTATAAGAATGCCGTGAATAAAAAATCACGACGGCTTTGATTGTCCAGTGGGTGGAGAGGAGCCTTGTTCAAGGGAGGATTTATTTTTCACTAGCTTTAGCCCGCGATTTCATGCGCATTAAATTTGGTTAGTACCGGATCCGTTCCCGCGGAAACAACATTGAATTATAACGTACCCTATGTATTATTCTGGGTTATAAGCTACATTACTAAAATTCGATTTCGAGGACGCAGGTGAAATCTTATTCTAACCGCAAATATTACTGAATTTGGTCTGCGAAGGTCCTAGCTGAGATGCGATGCCATTAAAACATTAGTCGCCTTAGGGACTATGCTCAATAATTGATGGAAGTGGTTTATTCTAAAATAAATTTAAACGATATTTCCCAAACTTTCCCAAGCAAACCGATTTTAACACAACAAAGCTAAGAAGCATCACGATTGAACAATAATGAAAACCTCATCCCAGTCAGTCCATAGTACATAGAAGTCGCACACACGCCATAATTATAACACTCGTTTTTCTGTCAGGGCACGTGGGTTAACAATACTAGTATAATATAATAAATATACGTAAAATATAAATCTATTTTAAAATCTAAATCTAAAATCTAAAATCTATGCGTAGAGGTAAATCCCCTGGGCATGACGGGCTAAGTATAGAGCACCTCCAGCATGCCGGACCCCACATCTCCAGGGTTCTGTCAATGTTGTATACACTGTGCCTACGTCATTCATATCTCCCGTCGGATTTCATGAGATCTATTGTTGTGCCTGTAGTAAAGAACAAGACCGGGAATATGTCTGATAGAGGAAACTACCGACCTATTACGTTGGCTACGGTTATCTCCAAGGTATTTGACAGCATGCTTAACAAACATCTCAACCAGTACTTAAACTTGCATGATAATCAGTTCGGGTTTAGACCGGGACTCTCTACAGAGAGTGCAATACTGTCGTTAAAGCACGCTGTCAGATATTATATGAACCGAAATACACCGGTGTTTGCCTGTTTCTTAGATTTGTCTAAGGCTTTTGACCTGGTTTCTTACGACAAACTATGGGAAAAACTTAAACAAACAAATGTCCCACAGGAACTTATCAACATCTTTAAGTTCTGGTATGGGAACCAGGTCAATAGTGTAAAATGGGCAAACACTTTGTCTGAACCGTACAGGCTGGAGTGTGGGGTGAGGCAAGGGGGGTTGAGCTCTCCTTCACTCTTCAGCCTGTACGTAAACGGATTGATTGAAACGCTCAGCAGCCTGCATGTTGGTTGCCATATCGACGGAGTCTGCGTCAACAACATTAGTTACGCGGATGACATGGCGCTGCTGAGTGCGTCAGTTTGCGGTATGAGAAAACTGCTGAGTATTTGTGAGACATACGCCGGTGTTCACGGTCTCAAGTATAATGTACTTAAGAGTCAGTACATGGTGTTTGAGGCTGGTCGGAGACGTCCCTCGGAGTACCCACCTGTAAAATTATATGGAGTACCCCTTACAAAGGTAGATAAATTCAAATATCTGGGTCATATAGTCACGACCAGCCTCAAGGACGATGCTGACATCGAACGGGAAAGGAGAGCGCTCTGCGTGAGAGCAAACATGATTGCCCGCAGGTTTGCACGCTGCTCTAATAGTGCGAAGGTGACGTTGTTTAGAGCTTTCTGCACTTCTCTGTACACCTGCAGCCTGTGGGTGAGTCATACGCGAAGGGCGTTTGATTCTATTCGTATACAATATAACAATGCACTGAGAGCGATGTTGAGGCTACCCCGTCACTGCAGTGCGTCCGGCATGTTCGCGGAGGCGCGCGCGGCCTGCTTCTACACCGTGATGCGCAAGCGGGCCGCGGCGCTGGTCAGCAGAATGCGGGCTAGCACCAACACCGTTCTCAGCATGATAGCGGACAGATTGGACTGTTTATTTATAAATAGATGCGGACACTTCCAGGTGGCTCGCAATAATATATATAAAATTTCAACTTGTTACTAACATTAGTAAGTAAGGTGTGATAATACTAACAAATTGAGTCACTGTTACTTGAATAAATATATATAATAATAATAATAATAAAAAATATACGTAATCTATACCTCCGATCCGATTACGTAGGAACGTAATATAATAAAGGCGTTTTCGATATTGTTGCCTACGTAATATCTGGCGTTTTTGTTGGGCATTATGATTACGTGCCAGCGTATTATAGATATTGCATAAAATCAAGTTTCGATTCGAATTCACCAAAAGAAAATAATTCACGGACATCGGATCTACACTCTATACCTATAGGAATAATTAGGTAATACTAGGAAGGTATCTAATTAGATTACTCAATATGAATATTAATAAAGACTTTTAACACAATAGAACTACTTTGATTCTAGGCTAGGAGGCGGAACGAGATAATAACTAGACTTACGTAATGAGCAACAATACGAGAAACTCATAAATAAATATGAACGTAATAAGTACATAATTATCTGCTTAACGAATGCAATAACCAGACAAATACGCAACTGCCTGGCCATAGAACATAATACTCCGCAGTAACGCTCGTCGAACTGAACACCTAAGACTAGCCATACCCCGCGGTTACCATCGGCGTGCAGTTCGGAGCTCTGTAAATATCCGACTATCCCGCGGAATCTTAACTTTTCCGGGATCCAAAGTACTCAATGACACTTGTATGTAGTAGTAGGAATAATAGAGCTTCCTATACACCATCATAAATTAAGGAGGCCTCTGTCTGTCTGCTTACTGTTAGTGCTAGAATTCTCTAAATTGGTTTAGATTGAATCTAGTTTCGTAGATTAGGTACTACCCTACGTACAAACTAACTTACAATTACTTTCAGCTTCTGCGCAAACTTTTGCTCCTTATAATATTAGCGATAGATTAAGGGTAGAAATTTTCGTTTCATAAAAGCAGAAATTTGCTGGACAATGCGAGCCAAGCCGCGAACAATTTGCAAACGTCGCCATAGTCCCCTCACTTTCCAATTTTGAGGAATGTCAACTCGTAAAAGCCGTAACTGCGGTCGTGTTTTATTGGATTGTATTTTAAGAGAGTTGTAAAATCATAATTATGTGTGTTAAGCCTGCGGTCGCCCAAAACATCAATATTGCGGCGAGACACCGCGGGTTTATGGCGACTCTCTTAATTTGATAGTTTGGACGATGAACTGTTATTCTGTAAGCGATTTTTCGAAATATTACACAAATCATTATTTAACAACTTTTAAGCTCATAATTCTAAATCCCCGTAACTCATAATAATTTTAAGAGGAACTCACGACAATTTTAATAATTTATTGAAATTAAACAATTTTATGTTACCCTTTAATTTAAAGTTTCTTAACAAACATCTCTAAAAATGTTATAGGTAGCAACGTGTCAATTTCAAAAGGCCCATATTGATTTGTAAATTCGATGTTTTGAACTTGTAGAGCGCTTTGATTTGGATATTAAAATAATTACTTACTTAAAGGGTATATGAATTTCAAAGCAGCTGAATTGGATTTTCACTTCATTGTATTTAATTTAATCATTGATGCAATCTTCAATTTCGCGTTGTTTGAGTTATTTCTGAAGAGCTTTCACCCGCGTAGAATTCTAGACTTCAGAATTTTAAATATCCCCATTTGAAGCATTAAATGTTTCTGTAGATCTTATGGAAATGTCTAACCCAAAGGGCCATACAGAGACTCAAGTCCGCTAATTTACTAATGGCACGATTAAACAATATTGAATTGTATTTAGCAATATTTATATGAATTACTATTATAGTAAAATGACTCAATATACTTAAATAATTAATGAAGACTAAACAACAAAAACCGGATCTGTGGTTTGGAGCTGTGGAGCTTCTCGACTATTATACCTACAGGCACTTAGGCCTGTTAATGATTATAATAGGTAATTTAAATTTTATTAAACTTTAATCATTTAGTTTCCGATTTAATTTAATTTTCGAACGAGCATTGAGAGGGATTAGAACCCTAAGGGAAAGAGAGCATCAAGAAATGATAATATTTAGCCAAGTATATAAGCATCGATGCAAATGCCTTGCGCTTGCGCATCATTAAGGACGTGATGATGAATAGCGCGGAGGTACGCGTAGGTCTGCGCCGGTAATGTCCGACACAGGAGCCCGCAACCTTCGGGTCGGGACAAGACAAATAACGCCCTAACTTAGTGGTATAAAAAGAACTATAGGAACTTTGAATCGCTTCTGTTGTTAAAGGCAAGAAAATGTCAAGTCAAAAGTCACAACCCGTTTAGCCTGCGGCAAGCTCAGTTGACCCTACACATATATAGTTATTTTATTCAGTGTTCGTGGTGCGTTGTTGCATGCAACCAATTTTAGTCGAATGTAGGTATCTGTCCCTTTTATTTGCGCCGTCTTCTCTGTCTTTTGGGGGAAGTCTGAATAGAACAAAGCTGTTACTACTCCTATCTTTTTACTCTTTAGTTCATTTGTTGAAGGTTCTAATCCAAGACAGTATTACTCGTGTACTTTGTCTTCGACCGTGCCTGGGTGTAAACTCAATAGCTAGTTGGGTCGCCACTGTAGATTCCGGATAACAAGAGTTGCAGCGATGAGAATGAGTCGTGGGCATAGAAATCTAAATAAAATTGGTGGGGCTTTGCCATAAAAAATTAAATAATTTACCAAATAAATTCCTGAACATTGAAGATTCAATTGAATTTACAAGACTTAATATACAAATGATTCGTTTAGTTGAAGTAAGTAATTAACATTATCTGGATTTACACCTACCAGAATTGGATTTAAGTATTCATAAATTTATAAGTTGGAATTTTATGATGCTTTTAGCTATGTACGGGTTTATGGATACTTAAATTTCGAATGGTTAAAATATTCTCGTAAACATTCTCTTGTTACATTTTACCTGCACATAGAAAACTGAATAAGTGAAGATTGTGCTAATGAAAGAAACAAATTATGTTCGTGTCCGATAAGAAAAGAAATACATAATACGCAAACGTAACGAAGTACAAACACAGGCGTTGAAACTAAAGATAAATTCAAAAGCGTGAGAAGTGGTAAAACAACCATTCGCATGTTAGAGGGTATTGTTTGACGGTTAACACCTTGCGATCACTGGTGCGCAAACGACCCGCTGATGGATTTACGGACGCCGTTTCAAGTCTTCACGTACGGACTGTTTACTTTCAAACTTCCGAGGTTTCGTAATGTTTTTAGACCACTCGAAAAAGAAGTCGTGCCAGCTTTACTGAAAACCTGGGGGCCTATCCACTTACAGCTTAGCCTTGTATTGGACGTTCTATCCCAAGCATATTTCGCAACAGGATGCTTGGTCGGTCTGTTGGCTGTTCGCAACTTGGCGAGACCGAAGGTTTGCGCCGGCTGCGAGTCGTGTCCCGGGGCGTATTCGGCGTTCGCATGAGCGCGCGTGAGAATGCCGCGAGATTTTTAGAGGTGGGCGACTGGCGACTGAGAGATACCGATAGTGCGCGGGCACGCTGTGGGCAGTCGGCGTTGGCGCGGCGTCGGCGCACTCCGCGGCTGCCGTAGCGCGGGAGCGCATCCCCCGCGGGAACCATTGTCCGGCACCGATACGCTCCCACCCGCATTGTGCCGCCGCGCTTTATTGCAAATTATTTACGCGCACCAATCTCTGGCGTGGTTGTGGAAGTGCGTCGCAAATTGTAGATTTCTGAACTCAAATTAAGTCAAGGCGTAATGTATTACAGAATTCACGTTCAAGGACCCCCCGCCGCCGTATCGGGAAAATGATGTGGAAAATATAACAGTGCGACACGAAGATTTCAACGCAACGGTAAACATTAGATCCTTGAGAAGTTTACGTAAAATATAGTGCTTAGTGAAACTAAATAGTGACACAATTGCAGATCAACCCGCCGCACTTTGACGCTTTGGACCTGCTCGCGAATTGTAGGATACCGCCGATCGCCGATGACAGTCAATCGGAGGCGGAGTACGCGGAAATCCAAGAGATGGGTCTGTGGCACTCAACGCCGCTGGCCCACCGACACAAGTCCAAAATATCGCTCACGTGGGTGTTAAAAGAGAATTTGGAGAGCGTAAAATTGCAGGCCGAGAAGCTTAACGAGGGGACCGTGAAGCCGGCGATTGGGTTCGACGATAGGTATCGTAAGAACGAAATCGAGCGTTATAGAAAGTGCAAGTCTAGCGAAGTGAGAGAGCGCGTCGTGGGCCGCAACGAGTATTACCATAATCTCAAGTTCAGGAGTGCGTGCGAGGAGTTCGTCAGTCAGGAGACCGGTTCCGACTCCAGTGGCACCGAGCACACGAGGCGGAAGCACCGGCACCGCCATCGGAGGAAGAAGAGGAGCAGCGCCAGATTCGGCTATGATATTCGGGATTTGGACAGCTTCTTGAGTGAGGTGAGCTCCTGACGGTATTTTTATGTGTTTGTCTTGCAAGAGTCAGTTTATTTCAAATATTTACTTGAGCCATAATTAGTGTTGTTACAATAGTTGCGATTGGGATTCAATCTCCTTATTTATATGGTAACAGTAATTATTTATAGTACACAGTACATAGTTTCCTCAATAAAACGATTTATCAATTCCTCATAGAATATAAGGCTTTAGATACAAAGATATACATAGGAAAATACACCGTCACGGGGTGCCAGTCAGCTCCCGAGGCTGTTCAACCTGTCACTGTTAGAATTCTAAAATGTTTCAAGCTTTTTTACCTATTCGCTAGTTCGAGAAAACCTGAATGTGCCTGAAAATCTAAGAAAATTACCATGCAACTGAGACCAAATGGCCCCACACAAAGGTTGAACGCCCTTAAAATCTAAATCAATTAACCGAAGTGTGAAACAAAAATCCCAAAATTCGCTAAACACCTTTTAGCGCCAGAATTAATTTAGAAAGCATTCTCCATTCGGCGGGCAATCCATCATATTCGGCACTCGATCCCTGCAATCGCGTGGCTGTGGCGGGTTGTTCTTTATTGTGGAATTTTAAATGCGCTTGTGAATCTGGACCATTACTCATGTCTGCAATGTTATTATGACATTACGGCGGACTGCGCGGGCGCAAGCGGCTTTTTGTGCCTTACCTCGGAGCGTAAAGATATTGGAACGGTCGGTGTATACGCAAAATTGGCAGTAAATTGGACATGGCGCACGGTGCCTGATTACGATATTTTTTACGCATCTCAACCATTTAGTCTTCGACGGTTTACGAAAATATACTGCGTTATACAATGTAAAAGTGAAAAATTGCCTTTTACATGGCCTTCGTTTTCGTAACATTAAAGCAACCATTAAAGTAAGTCTTCCCTCGATCAACCACCGCAGGCGACAATCCATAACTTCGCGTATCGTAATTGAAAATAACAACGTGATCGGCGAACGAAAATATTTACGTAACAAGATTAATACTTATTAATTCGTCTCGTTGCCAAAGTGGCATACTTTCTTGTTTCATAACTTGATACCTGCTTGGCGATCATGACCACACGTTTTTATAATCAGTGCGATTCAATTTGTTCTAAAAAACGCGTCATTCAATCATACATGCAGAATATGCGAGATTGCAAGTGAGAGTAAAGAGTAGGTTGGTAGGTAGAGCATAGTTTCATATCTGAAGTTAGTTTGAAGTAATTTCATGCACAAATTAAGCTATGTAAAAGATTAAAAGTGTTTTGTTTAAGTACTGTTCTCGCGTATTTTTACCTGCATATTCAGACGACTGAATGTGTAAGCATGATCCAATCTAGTCAGGTGCCCCTGTTAACACTCTCACGGAGGTCAGACGGCAGTCGCTCAAATATAATTACCTTATCTCAAATCCTGGATCATGGTCAAGGCAGACCCCGAGCCCTCGCGTGCGAGAGCACAATCGGGACATTAACGCCAAGATGATCACTGCTTTTGCGTTTTTTCGGTACTTACAAGCATAAAGCCTCCAGAACGGCAATACTTATGATTACGAGTACAGTAATCTTAAAAAGGACACGATCATTCCTCTCCGCGGCTCATACAAAGTGAATATCGCGTCGATATGTGTAAAATGAACGGGGTTAATTATTGCGCCTGAACGCAGCGTTATATCTCACCGGCCTTTCTTTTTTAAATGAGACACACGCACATCCACGTCAATTTGTCTTCGATCTGTACACATTAATCTTCCGATTAAAGAATGACCTGTGAAATTGTTAATTTTAATAATTGAGCGGCCAATCTTTGAATGACTGTTTCAAACGAGAGATATCATAAGTGGTTTGTTGAAAATTAGGGTCATCCTTATTTAGTTCTTAAATTTTAGGCGGCGCATTCGCTCTACCGCTTGCTTCCGCGTCTAATATACCTATATACCTCATCATCATCATCATCTTTTCGCTATGTCTCGGTTGCGCTCCCGCCTTATGCGAGGACCCGGGGTCCGCCTAGGCATTGGGCAGTAGGTATGTATCCCTAATATACATACCTACTGCCCAATTTTTTGTTGCTAATAGGACGGCCTCATGATTTTCACTTCGAATAAGTACTAATGGGTGCTAGAGATGGGTGATAGGTGAGTAGGCAGAGACCCCATCGTTCCGCTTACTTCAATACAGTCCTGACAAATCTCTCTCGAGAAGCGATTGCAGAAATGCTTGAAAATCGAATTAATCATACCTAAACGGAATCTTCTAAAAATATCATCAAAATGTTGATAAAAGTGGAAGCGAGAGAGGGAGGACCATTTATTAGGTGGTAGTACTCTGTCAAGCCTGAGGAGTCCATCTTGGTTAGTACCGCCGCCTTATCTGTTTCTGCTGCTTGCATTGTTGTGTTTCGGTTTGAAGGATAAGGTAGCTAGTGAAATTACAGGCATGAGGCATTTCATCTTATTCCTCACAGTGACAACGTACCTGCGGTTTTGTATTTTTGTTACCTGCGACCTAGATGTAGGAATTGCAGATGTTATGGGCGATAGTTACCACTTACTATCAGGTGGGTTGTTTGCTAGTTGGTCACTGAGTAGCATAAAAAATATAATTTTGCTAAAGAAATATCTGCTTTAAACTGTTGGGCGATTTATTTCTTTATTTCACACACATACTTATTGCTAATCCATTATCCACCACTTATTGCTAATCCAATCGCAATAGTGTTTATCTCCATGTCTACAATACCTAATAATAAATACACACATAACATGATCAATAGAATAAAAATACTTATACTAAACGGGATTTCATAACGAATAAATATATTAATATTTATTGGCACCAGCACAATAATAGAATTTATAATTATATTATGATAATAGATTATCTATTGATAAACTACTTAGCAGTTTTCGATTGAAAATGATGATTGACGATAAGATTTCAACACTTCGGTGTGCTACAAGCATTATCTCTAAACGGTGGCCAGAGATACAGAAGGATACCTACATACATCCACATTTCGCCTATATACCAATTCAAACGTGAAAGAGAGCAAATTTTTTTACTTTTTATGTTTATTTAACTAGCTTATGCCGTGTTCCCCAGTTAAAACGTGTAATACAGAAGGGGTGCAGGTCAGATGCACACAGAATATATCCACATTTTGCATATTTAGCCGTTCAAGGGGGCAACCCATCGTCGTAATTTTATGGCACACTACCTTTTGGAAAATATAATATTACTTAGGATTCATTCATCGGAGTCGGCCAAGGAGCCTCCGTCATGGCTTACGACTTTGTTAGCAATCGATATCATAACCGAAGGGTTATCAGGAGCCCCCTATTTGTACAAAGTTTGGAGTGGGACTCGAACCTAGGTCGCCCGCTTACTAGGCCATCACTGCTTGATTTGGTAAAGCTCGACTTGAAAGTTAGTGATGATTTGCGATATGTTTGCGATCCTAAAGCACCATAAACAAACGCAAAGCTCCCAAACCGTCCCGAAGTAGGCATAAAAAATTACGATCATTCCAGTTGGCCCCGAAATCCACCTATCTCTTTCAAGCTTGTGGTAAGTTGCGACGAGTGTGAAAGAGATAGGTAGATTTGGGGGACAACAGGGATGAACCAGTTTCCCTCCATAATGAGTGTTTTCTAGGTTTCTTACCGCGTCAGTTACAAAGAACTGTACTGTCTACTCGTAAGGCAAGGTACGCGGTAAGAAACCCGAACATACTTTAAGTATATCTCCAAAGACCTAACATAGGTACCCTACTTATCTGTTTCAGGCGTCCATAGACCGTCCAGGCAACATCCCCGTCGTGGTGGCGTACCCGACCACCCTCTACCAGACCCATAAAGAGGGTCAGATGGAGTTGGTCTTGCCTCTAGGTACCGTCGTGAACGCGGTATTCAAAAACCAGCAATGGTTGTACGCGCAGACGCCACACGGGGACGAAGGCTACGTAATGTACAGCGCTTGCTTGCCGCTGGGCATTTTGCCTACTAGGTTCGTATAAATTTAATATATCTTACACGGATACGTGACCACGATAGATGTTAAGTGGTCAAAAGGACTCCAGACTTGAGATATAATGTAAAAAAGTTGTCTCTTTTAAGGTCTCGTCATGTACTATCTTGCGCACATCGTTCCCTGGCTTATCAATACACCGTAACATTCAGTTTGAACGTACTTTACGTAGGTATAACTTTTTAACAGCCCGCAGGAAACAAGCATCTACCTCAACCCTATTTCTAAAAATTACAAGAAAGTCTCATTTCATTACCTACTATAATTGGAATACCGCCAAAATTATCATCATCTTTGGCCTTAGACATCTATTACAGATGTTCTAAACAGCGTCACTGTTAATGGTACGGCATCTCTGATGGCTGTAGAGGCCAGCACGGGAAAGATAGAATCGGTCACACAGTGAACAGACAAGAGAATTCGCCCTGGATGGTAAGGGATTGTCAGCGCGTTTGTCGGCTAGATCTTTAAACCAGGCATTGTCGTGAATGGTCACACCGTCAGTGATAGTCTTAATTGTATGAACTACTTATTCATAACTAGCGACCCGGCTTCGCACGGGTTTTCTTGGGGTTTTTCTATTATTATATGCATATAAACTTTCCGCAAGAAATTCTCTAACTGATAGTGAAAACCGCATCAAAATCCGTCGTTACGTGGTTCTGGAGAACTTAGCGGAAATAGATACAGACACTGCAAGCGACTTTAATTTATACTATACCGACTATACGTATAGATATGAAAGCAAAAAAAACTCTGTCCATTTCCAGACCATCACAGCAAAAGAAGACCCCGTGCTGGGAAAGCAGCACCGACATCTACCCGCGACCCTGCGGGAACCTCACCGACACGGAAAAGGAGCACCTGCGAGGCAGGTCCCGCTCCGAATCCCGGTACAAGCCCAGGGAGAGGAAACGAGCCAACACATGCGCTGAGAAAGACTTCGACAGCTTATACTTGAAGACCAAATCCAGCACAGACATAGCCAAGACTGGCGTCAGTAGCGTGAATAAACGGCAGACTTTGTTAGTTGTGAACAGTGATTATAAGGGGAATGTTATAAATCGGACGTTGTCAGTGCAGCAAGGAGACGTGGTCGTCCTTGCGGGGGGTGCAGTAGAGACTGATGTGGACTCAGAGTGGTTCTATGTGAAGAAGAATGATGGTAGCTACGGATTTATACCGGCTGCTGTGGCTGGCCATGGCTACATTTGATGTGGGATGCAGTAACTAGCGGGAGTAGTGGAACAATATGGTCTCTGCCTACCCCTATGGGAAAAATAAGTGTCGTTATGTTTGTAAGAAAATGAAAATAAATATATAAACCGTTTTCAGGTTATCAGCTCCCAACTTTAATGTATCTCTAATTGCAAGATTGTTGCCTAATGCGCTTTTGTGGTTTAGAGTTCGTGAAGAATAAACATGTCCGTAAATTCTGTTGCGTAAAATTAGGTAATTTTTTTGGATATAGAAAGTAGCCTTGTTTAGGTTGCCATATATCTCCTAGCGAAATTTCATCCAAATCTGTTCAGCATTTTGCACTTAATGTAACAAATAAACATTTACATAGTCCCTATGGGTATAGATAAGTCGGATGCGAGAGCCAACGGCTTACGACGCGAGGATGCCGAAGACCGGGCGAAGTGGAGAAGAATGAGTAGGAAAGCGGACCCTGGCAGAGGCCGGGATAAGCGCTAGGACGATGATGATGATGAGTTTCTATGGGTATACATACTGTACCATTGCTAATAGTGAAAACACATTGATATTGATGTGTCCTTTGGTGTTTAAAATGTAATCTAGTACTGACATTGTCTTATGATTTATGTGATGTCTGGTGACATAATGTGCATTTAATAATAAAAATTGTTGACAGTTATTAAATTAATAAAATTGTATTGTGTGTTTAATCATTTTATTGAAGTCATTAACCAATACAAAAAAAGACTTCTAACTACTCACCGAAAATTCAATATTTGATCCCTATAGTTAAATGATGTGCACAAATCAATTTGTGAACTTGATCCAGCAATAGTTAACACTTTATTAGGGCTTGTACGAAGTATCGCTGAGTATACACATGTGGCCGAAACCGGCAGTTCTACCTTCACTTCGCCAGAGTAACTGAGCTGGTACAGGTGCTTTGCTGCTCCACCAGCATACACACAATCATCATGGAAGAATGACACATGGATGCCATGGTCAGGAATATCGAAAACTGTAACAGCATCCAGTGACCGTACATGCCAAAGAGCCAGTCTTGGGCCTCCTCCACAAATCTGTAAAAAAACATTTTCATTTTTTTATGTTATATGGTAGGAAAACAGTCCTTATGGTAAGTGGTCACCACTACCTATAGACAATAGCAACACTAGGGGTATCACCAATGCATTGCCCACCTTTATAACACATTGCTTTGGCAGCAAAAAGGCAAATGCCTTCCACTGCCAAAGCCACTGTTCCCCAAATACCCACCCCAAGGAGCACTGGAAACCTTACTCGCTGGCAGGAATACAATAACAGTTTGACTGCTGTATTCTGTAAGATGGTGGTGCTTCCCCAGTCACTGAGCACCAATTCGAAAGCGATACTGCTCTTATAATCAGTGAGAGAGTGCTTAATGCTTGTATAGTGTAGTAATTACTTAAATATCTACTAAATCAGGAACACTTACAATCCAATCGTCTGACAATGCTGCTGAGCCCACCCATTTTCCGATATCTGGCCGTTGGAGTTTGCTATTGGTATGAGGCTCTAGCTTGTTGTGGGATTTAGAAGTTCTCCTGTCCCACAGCATCACTGTACCATCTTCACTAGCAGAGACCAGTTGATGACCCCTAAGCAATCAAAATAAACAAGAGTTCAAGCAGTGGGATAAGTTGCTTATTTTATTAATGAATTGTTAACCATGACATGTTTTTAGGTGTTTTTTCATTTATGTTCATTTCTGGTTAATTCAGTAAAAGTATTTAACACCTTGTGTTGTCACTTCCTGATGGAACTTCATTATTACGGTTTGCAATTTAATAAAATTTATATAATAAAATGGAACTAGTGTATAAAAAGGGATTTAATTCAGTAAAAGCACATTATTGCTGTATCAATACTTGAATAGATTACATACTTGCCATGCACAGAATGAATCAGATCCTGATGTCCCCCCAATGTAGCCTCAATCCTGCCATCTTCAAGATTTGCTACATAAATATTGTTGTTTCCACATCCTGCATACAACCTGTTGCCATCATCAGTTAACCAAATACTATTGACTTCTGGTTGTGAAATTGAGCTCTGATTTGGTATTGCAATTGACCATGATGGTTTTTCTAATTTGGCACTGGTTATGGCTTTCCAGGTATAACCAAATATCTCACTGTAGGTGCCAACAATAAGGAATTGCTCTGTACTCGCCAAACTACATATTTCACCTTTGGAGACTAAAGTGTGGATGTGTCTTGGTTTGTTATAGTCAGACGTAAGAAGTTCAGGAACTGGTTCAAGTATGCGGCCGAGACTGTAAATTAAAATTTAAGTAATTATTTCAGAATGGTAGAGCATTCGTGGCCTATTTACGTTATAGTAACAGACCTACATGCCACAAAACGATTGAAAATTATGATTTATTGTCAGAACTGAAAGTAGACCGTGGTTAAACATTGGGGTAGAAGATCTGGCATTGTATACTTACTCAAATATAGCAATTTGACCGTAGATATTGCCGGCCACTAAATACTTTCCACAGGGCGAAAATGTTTGACAAAGCACGGTATTGTATAACATTTTGTCCAACATCTTGAATTAGTATTACTATTTTTTACTGTTATAAAACACAAAATACAGAATTATCACAGGAAATGTGAAATACGAAAGAATGGACATACATAACAAACAAATACAAACCACCTGTCAAAATTAAAAGCTGCAATTACACACGCCCTAATCTAGTACTCTTTATGAGTACCACAGACATAAAATATAAAAAAATTATCTTTGATGACCACATGGCTGGAACGGTATCGCATGATACCCATAAAGAAAAAATGTGATATACATAAATGTTATGTCTGTGATGATACCACCCTCTGGAATGACGTCACAGAATATCCGAAATGCATCATCATCACAACCTGTAACAGTCCACTGCAGGACTAAGGGCCTCTCCCACGAAAGGGGAGGTTATTGCCATAATCTCCACGCTTGGCAGGCGGGTTGGGGATCACAGTGTTTAAATATAATAATGGAAAATGCTGCTGCCCATTTTCCAGACTACGGAGACTCTTGATCTTTTGCCTCGAAAACATTAGTCGCCTTGTACGACACCCATGAATGTAAGGGGTTGGTGCTATTCTACTCTGCCGGACACCACCGAAATGCATGTTGTGACGTTATTCCAGAGGGATGGTATCATGCGATTGGAGATCCTCTGGTGGATGTTGTGTGGTGTAATCGCATGTAGGTAATATATAGTAATCTGTGATCGCATGTAGGGATGTAGGATTCTGCAGACACACATTTTCACAAACAATAATTATCTATGGAAGATTAAACTCTTGCTCGCCTCGTGACTCGCTTCGCGTTTCGCCTCGTCGAGAGTAAAAATACAATGTTTCAAAATCGTACGATGGTACAAAATCAAAACGCGATCGTTACTATAGAATTCTACCTAGTGACTTACCATGGACTTATCATATTTAACAGGACAGAAAACTCTCCAAAATTACAATTGCCAAAAGCAACCTCATGTTCAAAGACTATTGTCTATATTGCTTTATCATGGGTACAGAGGCTAACCCGAGCCGAGAGGGACAGCGAGAACAGAGGCGGCGTGTACCGCTGCAACACGCTGAAACACGAGAAAATATGATCCATTTAGAATGATCTACTTCTAAAGGTGGCTCTGCCACTGTATACATAATACATGCACGTAGAATTTATTAGACAGATAATGTATTATAGATAAATATTTATCCATGGATATTCCATAAAATAAAAATATATGGTCACTATATTAGAAAGAGACAAACAGCATCTGTTCTACACCTCTTGCTCGGTGCGTTTTTCCCGAAGAGTGCTCAGTCCTGTTAAATAAGCCACAGGCGGTACCGAAAGCGAAAGTTTTTTTAGGGGCTGCAACGATTCTGTAGGATTGGATTAAGATGGCGGCGTTCATTGAAGTCGGCGGTATTACCCCGCATTGGACTTTATTCAACGAGTCTAAGAGTTTACTAGCGCCATCTATGTTGCCCTAAATGTATTTTTGTGTGCTGTATCATAGACAAAGTTTTGATATTCTGTGGCCCTGAATTCGTTTTGTTCATTCAGTTTAAATCCATTCATTCCTTCCTTTTCATTCACTCAACAGACAGAAAATAACCAAAATGGACGTAGGTTGTGCGTAATGTAAAGTGGATATTTTAGTATTAAAAAAGGTGACTTTTTGTAATTACCCATTATCTACCGATTAGTTCTCATAACAACGTTTTCATACATTGGATGGACATACTTTCCTATAGTACCAAATTATACTGGTGTATCAAATTGCATTTGTACTTCACAGCAAACGCATATAATTTACTCAATGTTTTAGTTACAGAAACCGGCAAAATGTATAATGGTATCGGCCTTACGACACCAAGAGGTTCCGGAACTAATGGCTATGTTCAAAGAAATTGGGCTACAGTTCGTAAAACCAAAGATTCTGTGAATTATAGAACAGAAGAAGAGATAGCAAAGTTGGATTCGGCAGCAAATAAACAACCTAATCAGGAGATCCTAGATCACGAAAGAAAGCGCAAGATCGAAGTAAAATGTGCCGAATTGGAAGACAGTTTGGAAGAGCAAGGGTGAGTGTTTTTGATATAATGTCGTCCAGATGGACTTAAACTACCTCTTTAGCCTAGAGAATGGAAAAGTTAAAAATGTATATTTGCCTTTTTATTGCCACAGGGTGATGTAACATGCAATATATAGCGGTTTCATTATGCTTTTGATTTATAACTTTGATGGAATTTGTGGAATGCAAATAAAGGTTAACAATAATTCAATAATATGAGATACAAGGTATGCTTTTTATGACCAGAATTCTGTTGACAATATTGACTCAATTACTGCCATGTTTTATAATTAAAAAATGATTGTTATTTAGGTATGATAGAACTGTTGGTGGCCTAGTGGTTCCCAAGTTCGAATCCCACTGTGGCCATGTACCAATGACTCTTTTCTGAGTTATGTACATTTGTTGAATACTAATTGATGCTCTTACGGTGAGGGAAAACATTGTGATGAAACCTTCACATTTAGGCGACTGAATGTGTAACCATGATTTATTTTGTCAGGTTTCCTCTGGTACTAGGGTCATGGAGGTCTGATGGCAGTCGCTCCACTGTTATTAAAATTACCTGATCTGCTAAATCTTGGTCAAGACGAGTCTTGATCATAGACAAGGTGGACCCAGAGCCCTTGTGTGCGAGAGCATAACCAATGATATTGCCAAGATGATATTTTTTTTATTTTATTTAGGTATGGTTCTTTTGTCTTTCCTGACTTTGTTTTGTAGGTTTAGTTCTATAATACCTTTACTATACAGAAGATTTATTTATTCAGTTAAATAACTAATAGCAATAGCAAAGTATGAAGGGCAAAGGCGAGCCGTCGGCGCCTCAAATCCGACTTATTAGCTAAGGGAGACAACCCTGACAAAAAAACCAGTGTGGGGCCCGGAAGGGCCTCCCCAGACCGTAAGCCAGCGGTTTTTCTCGTTGGCCCGGGGATCTGAGCTTCGCCACTTGGATTATGAGGAAGGCAACCTCTATAAACAATGTCCCTAAATCCTATGGTAAGGTGCGTGCCTAGAGGATGTATGGCTGTTAGGTGGATCAGTCACAAGCGACCAAACTCAGTGTACCAGGCGACCCGCTGTTTTAATTAGCCTTCTCTTCGGGAATGGGCGTCACCCCGAGAGCGACCTTTATTCGACCCTACTCGTGGGAACATCATGAATACTAAAAATGGCAATTTTAATGAATCAGTAAATCTAACCCAGGAGGGTACCGGAAATGCCGGAGAATCCCTCCCTGAGAATACCTCAGGCAGCTCCACAAATTCTGGGAGGAGCAATACACCCCAATCTGCTCCACATGAAAATAATAAAAAATACGTGCAACAGGCTTTCCACCCAAGCCTATTCCTACAACGACCTAGATCTTCGTCGCTGGGAAACGTTACAAGTATCAGGCGAGACCTACCCCCTCTGCCACCTGAGGAGAAGCAGGCTGACAATAATGACCAAAACAAAGTTTGCCATCCCACCTGGCAAAGAGTACCTACACAACGTAACTCTAAAAGAAAGATGCATATGCATTATTTACCAAGCACAAAAAGACACACTAGCTCCTCACAAGTCGAGATCAGCACATCAAACAGATATAGTAACCTACCGATGGATGTTACAGATGATCTATCAGAAGCTACAGAAGATCAAAATCAGACTACCCAGAGCAAGAAGGTACATAAACCGCCACCGATAATCCTCTATGGCATAGAAGATTTATCTAAATTAACCGAACTGCTGAATACAGGTGTGCCCAGTGGTACCTACTCTTACAAAATTATCAACAGAGATCAACTTAGAATTGTAACAAAATCAACAGAAATATATAAAGAATTAATAGAACACATCCGAAATAACGGTCTCATTGGTCATACCTTCACTCAAAAAGAAAAAAAGTGCTACAGAATAGTGATAAAAAACCTGCACCACACTACACCTAAAACGGCAATAATAGAAGAAATAGAAAAAACTGGCAACAAAGTTAGAGGTGAGATCATATGTGCAATCTCTAAAAAAACGAAGAAACTGTTAAATATGTTCTTTGTGAATGTAGAACCAAGCCCAAATAACTCAGAGGTGAAAAACATAGAATTTATTTATCACACAAGAGTCACGATTGAAGATCCCAGGAAATCCCATGATATCCCGCAGTGTGCCAGGTGTCAACAATATGGACACACAAAAAATAATTGTATGCGTCCTTATCGATGTGTTAAGTGTGCGGAAGCGCACAAAACCACAGATTGCCCTAAGAAGGATAAAAATACGCCAGCTACCTGTACACTTTGCTTTGGCGATCATCCAGCCAACTACAAGGGCTGTCAAGTATACAAAGAGATACGTGCGCGAAAGGCGACGCAGATGTCTAATACCAAAACAAATCCAGCACTAAGAAATAAAAACAAGATCCCTCCTCCGCCGCCAATCGAAGAATTCCCACCACTGAATACACAGCAGTATTCTGTACAACACACTAATAACGCTTCTGCTAATAACAGACAGGACCCACACCATACCATGACCTATTCCAGGGCAGCTAGAAGCAGGGAGCTGGACAAAAAATCAGAGGAAATACAGCCTCAGCCAACAAATTTGCTTGAACAAATCCTTATCAGGCAAACAGAAAAAATGGATATACTCCTTCAACAAATGAGCACCCTAATGGGGCTTCTCACGACACTCATAGCCCAGCAGCGGAAATGATTTTTTTACGTGTTGCTACATGGAACATAAACGGCCTAGCTCCTAATAAACTGGAGGTAGAACTATTCCTTAAGCACAATAGAATAGATATTCTACTAATCTCGGAGACTCACTTGACTGACCAGAAAATAATCAAGATCAATGGATACAGTATATATTATTCTAATCACCCTGACGGTACGTCCCATGGGGGAGCTGCTGTAATAATAAAGGAAGCTATAAATCATCACTTCCTCGTCGACATCAAATACCCATTCCTGCAAGCTGTGGTCATAGCAGTAGATGACTGGCAGGGAACACTTAATGTTGCTGCAGTGTACTGTCCACCTCGGCATAGAATCGACGAACATATGTTTACCGACTTTTTTAGTAAACTTGGGAGTAGATTCATTTCTGGTGGAGACTGGAACGCTAAAAGTACCCACTGGGGTTCCAGGCTTACTACAACGCGAGGTCGAGAACTCAAGAAGGCAATTGATAAAAATCTCCTCGTTGCACTTACAACTGGCGAGCCAACCTACTGGCCTACGGACCCCAACAAAACTCCAGACCTTATAGATTTCTTCCTCACTAAGGGAATGTCTGAAACGTATACCAACACTGAATCTTGCCTGGACAGTGCCTCCGACCACACGCCCGTATTGTGTACGATAAGTACCACTGTTATCTGGAGGGAACCACTCGAGACTTTGTACAACAGTAAAACTGACTGGGACTCTTTTCGGGACTATATCGACGAAAACGTAAATTTGTCATTTCCTCTCAAAACCGAGGACGACGTTGATAACGCAACTTGGTATGCCACTAACCTAATCCAAAGAGCGGCTTGGCTATCGACTCCTTACCTAGGCCACAAACAGAACATCCAAAATACCACCCTGGAAATTCAAGAAATGATAGTTACCAAGAGGAAGCTAAGACGGCAATGGCATATGAGTAGAAATAGTCAAGACAAAAGAGCACTCAACAACGCGCAAAAGGAATTGAAGCGAATGCTAAAAGAGAATGAGAATAACACCTTGCAAGATAAGCTAAGAACTCTGTCTCCTCACAAAGCTGATGATTATACCCTGTGGAAAATGACAAAAACCCTGAAAAGGCCAAAAGAACACATTGCTCCATTAAGACTATCCAATGGTAAATGGTCAAGGAAACCAACTGATAAGGCAGAGTTATTCGCTAAATTTTTAAAGGAGGCATTCAAACCCAACGAGCCTGATCCTCTGTGCTCTGAAAAGGAGATTGATGACATCTTGAACAGGGACCAACAAATGTCACTGCCATTAAAACTGGTAACACCAGCAGAAGTGAGGAACTGTATACGGCGATTAAAAACAAAGAAGGCACCAGGCTTTGACTTGATTACAGCAGAGATACTAAAACAATTACCGAGAAAAGGAATAGTTCTCCTAACGATCTTGTATAATGCAGTCCTAAGGTTACAATATTTTCCGTTACTATGGAAAACGTCCATTATAAATATGATTGCCAAACCTGGGAAACCACCTACTGAGGTGGGCTCGTATAGACCCATAAGTCTTCTCTCTGTTTTGTCCAAACTATTTGAGAAGCTTCTTGTGCAACGACTCCATCCTATACTAGAGGAACAAAAAGTGGTACCGAATCATCAGTTTGGGTTCCGAGCGCACCACGGGACCATTGAGCAGATACATCGTGTGGCACACACCATCCGCCAATCACTGGAAAGAAAAGAATACTGTTCTGCAGTATTTTTGGACGTACAACAAGCGTTTGATCGTGTGTGGCACAAGGGCCTTCTGTGTAAACTAAAAATGTGTCTACCGAGTACCGCTTACCTGCTCCTAAAATCGTATCTACAGGACCGAATATTTCAGGTAAAGATTGGGGACTCGTTTTCGTCTTTCTACCACATAGAAGCTGGAGTTCCTCAGGGGTCAGTACTGGGCCCAATTCTGTATACAGTATACACAGCCGACTTACCCAATTCCGACGAGGTGGTGATCGCGACCTACGCCGACGACACGGCAGTACTGTCATGCCATGAAAACCCTAACACAGCGTCTGAAAAACTTCAAGAACATCTGGACGAAGTTGAAATATGGCTTAAAAAATGGCGTATAAAAGCGAGTGGTGCAAAATCCACCCATGTAACATTCACATTAAAAAGAGGAGATTGCCCACCTGTGAAACTAGATGGAACTGTTCTACCCCAGCACACTACAGTCAAATATCTGGGGATGCATCTGGATAAAAAGCTCACCTGGAAAGATCATATCAAGGCTAAAAGAGAACAGGCGAATATCAAATTTCGGGATATGTACTGGTTAATAGGCAGACAGTCCTCACTCAGCCTTGAAAACAAGCTCTTAATATATAAATGTATCATAAAGCCAGTATGGACTTATGGCATTGAACTCTGGGGATCGGCAAGCCACTCCAACATCGAAATTCTTCAGCGATTCCAAAACAAAGCCTTAAAGACGTTGGCTAGCGCACCATGGTTTATAAAAAATACAGAAGTACATCAATATCTAGAAATGCCCACTATAAAGGAGCAGATAGACAGATCCTGTAAAGCCTACAAAGACAGACTGGAATGTCATAGGAATAAATTAGCTTCAGCGCTCTTGGATACTGACAAAAGTATATTCCGATTAAAGAGAACAAGACTAGCTTCAATCTGAAAATAGCTAATACTGAGTGAGATGTCACATCATAGGATGTGCTAAATCTCTAATGTCGATTATGATGTCAACTAATTTAATTATAGCTTACTGGCTGATTGTAAATGGACAAAAGAAGGAAAAAAAAAAAAAAAAAAAAAAAAAAAAAAAAAAAAAAAAAATAACTAATAGCTCTTATTATTATTACTAACTAGTGACCTGTCCTGGCTTCGCATGGGTCTTCTTGAGGTTACTCTATAATAATATGCATGTAATATGTATAAACCTTCCAGAAAAAATTCTATAAATTATAGTGAAAACCGCATGGGACTTTATTTTATAATATATAGTGTTTAAATTTTGAAAAACAACAGGTGTTTTGAAATTATTTACTTAATATGTGGGTAATTTATTCTGTATAAGTGGTTTAGTAGCACTTGTTAAAACAGTAATTTCACAAGGTTTCGGTAATAACAGAGAAAAGCAAAACCATAGTATAAACTTATTTAAGTAGCTATGAGGACTTGTGCTATGGTAGCCAGTGGAATAGGCCCAAATGATAGCGGTATGTGAATAGATATCTTTTCGGCAAAAATAAGACCTGTTGACGAAATGATAATTTATATATTTATTTATTTATTCCTTGTACAACATTAAAGTTAAAAATAATAATGATCCATTGATGACAGATTAACCTATAAAGCAAGTCCCAAGACATTTAAAACAATAGAAAACCAATGTTTGTTGCTCTATATGGGGCCTGTTGGTCTCCTAGGGTTAATTGCATTACTGAGCGTTCTTATTAGAGTATTGGGTTACATTTATAACTACTTAAATATTATTGCAGAGTTCAGTTATTCCATTAATGTAGCCTTTATTGGGATAACTTGAAACTTAAGGTCTCCCATGCCTGTGGTAATTTTGTAGGAGTTTACAATCTATGGTCTATCTAGTTAAAGACATTTTGCTTAAGTAGATTCAAACCATGGTCAAGCCGAGCCAGCCTTATACCTTTATCATCTTCACATCCATAAATAACATTCACTGTGCCATTACTTAATCAAATTAGAAAAAAATCTGATCATGAAAATGCACATTTTCAATCACAATATAATAATTGTAAATTAGACACGGTGTGTAAATATTAAAGAAATCTTGGTTATGTTCTTCATTTGATTTCTTTTAGTTAATCTTGGATATTATGCCTATTTATAATTTATGTTTGGACATTATTTTCTTTGTCTATTTATTAGGCTAGTGTGCCATTCAAGTTGTTTAAGATTAAGGAGCTGGTTGCACAGACGTCTTATAATTTTAGTTTTCTTATTTTTAACCTTGGTGTACGAGTAGTCTGATATTTCGACGTAACCACAACCCGGAAAATACTGAGGGAATCTTTTGTCATTCGCCTTTACCACCACTGCGTAAATCTGATGGTAACCTAGCCCACAGTGTAATTGAGGAACTCAATTTATTGAGTACTCTCTCCGCAAACTGGACTTTGAATGGTGGAGGTGCCGATCCTTAACGAAGAGAGGTATGGTGCATGGGCACTAATATCTCTAGACCTCCATTAGTCGAGTAGACCTAAGATATGTGTGCTCCCGAGTACTGCCCATATTTGCCTTTTTCCCTGGAAAGTTCAACATGGGAGTGCTTCAAGAAAGGGGTGAAAAGCTTCGCAGGGTTGGCAACACGGCAGGGATACTCCTGGTATTGCAAACGTCAAAGGTCGCGGTAACTGTTTACTATCAGGCAGGCCGTAAGCTTGTTTGCCATCTCAGTAGTTAAAAGCTGATAAATTGTCTGATAATAACTGTAATTTTAAAACATTTCTTTGGTTGCATAAAGATAACATTTTCTTACACGTGGCCATCACAGCACAATAATGCTCGTAATAATAATAATAACGTAACGCGTTCTTCAAGGCGCAAGAGTGTTAAGTGGATCCTAAGGACTCCGTGCATTAGCTGTGCTTCGGGGACCTCTTTGGGGAAACTGAATTTAACACTGGACCAGGTCGTCATGACCTGAAGGATGGCACAGACGACTTATATAGAAAATGTTTCCAGGCTAGAGAGTTACTCAATGACTTTCGGGTGTCCTGTTCTGACTGATATCGAATATTTACATAGACATAACCAATCAGCAAAAAGACTCCAGACGGTACCATATATAAATACTCGGCCGAGCCGAGGCATACCAGTCAGTCTCAATCTCACCTAAAGAGGTTAGGTCTGCGAGACGGGCCAGTGATAAGTGGCAAGGTTCCAGAGAGCGGTCTTGTTTGTATTACGCCAGGATTGTCCGCCGATACCTCTCAATGTCTCGCCCTGACCCTCGGCCGTTTGACGTCCTCTACCGAGGGGAGTCTTCCTAAGACGAAAAGAGTAAAAACTCATTATCATGTGCCTGCCCTGCTTCCTTATGCCCCTAGGTGGGGTCGGCATATGTCTCTTTCTTCCATTGAGCCCTAGCACTCGTGATCTCGACACTCCTTTCACAGGCGTGTCGTCATGCATACTGCCAAGCCATCTTGCCTTAGGTCGGCCTCTACTGAAGTATTCGCATTCTCCTTGTCACATGACTTTCAGTCCTCCGCGTAATATACCCATACCATGCTAATCTATTGCTCGCAATAAACGGAGCTCGTACCGACGTGGAGCACAGTGATTGAGCAACGCATTACTGAGTCTAGAGCAATCGGCCTAAGCAAGTAAGCTAATCGGCAAGCTGATTGCCTTCAGGTCAGGTAAGATATGCCATTAGTGATGTGTCGTTCATAAAGCAATCTTACAAGAATCTGTCCTTGTGCGAAAAGTGACGGAAGGCACCGAACCCTAAGCAGAAAGTCGCTGCTTGGGAAAGTCGGATTCGGCTATATTCAGAGAGAGTGCTAAAGTTTCACCAGAATTGTCTCTTCGGGAGCAACCAATATAAGCCTTATTTTATAGGGTAATGGAAGTGAAACTAGTTATAGACATGCCAATGGTACTGTTTCATGCTTTGGCTTGGTTCCAAGACAGTAGAAAACAATATTTATGCGAAGTAGAACATATTTTTTTATCTGCTTATTGTTTGTAAACATTCCATGTAGTTGACTAGCCGTCCCTCGCGGCTTCTACCCACTTTCTGTCCGAAACTCACAATACCCATACCGCGAGATCTTGATACTTTTTCGGGATATACAATAGTAGGCTCACTAATTTCGGATACTAGTGCGTTAAAGAAAACAAAATAAGTACCATAGATGTAGACCAATTAATTATCCAAACGTCCCGGACTAATGCACAGTAAAAAAAGAAAAATAAGTAACATTTCTTCTACAGAACTTCTACACTGATATTCTGACTTTTATTTCCGGGACAAACTTTTAGCATTTTTCGTGCCAAACTGCACATTAACAAGTACCTGTGACATACGGGAGAGGAGACTGCGTGGTATTAAAAAAAAAACTCCTGCCTGACAAACGACCAGACAGCCCAGCTGATGGAAAGCGGTAACTGTTGCCCTTAACGTGCGTTGCGTGCAGATACGTTGTCACTGTAAGGACCAATATGTTGCTGGCTACTTTATCTTTTATACCGAATATTGCTGTTTCTTGGTGGTAGAAAGAGATAAGGGGGCTCTCAGACTTGACAGGCTCCTAGCACCTGTAAAAATGCCTTAATTGCCGTTTTCGGAGTTAATTCATTATATTAAATAAAATGTTTATTTATTTGTTTACTAAATTGTTCAAGTTTCTTTAGATGTATAGGACACCTTTTAACAAATAAAATACATAATAGTACCTGTTTTAAGACAAGCCCCAATTAACTGTTATTAAATTACACTTGATAGAGTCACATGTATGATTTACGGGTACGGCGAGCAACCCTTGTTTATAATTTTTTTAGAATAGGGCCATTGGACCTCGTGCTGGGTTTATTGTGTCGATCGTTAGCACCCCTTGCGGGGCGGGGGTCGTTGCGCCGGAGTGCGATCGATAGCCGCCCGAGCCAGCCGGCCGCTCCGGCGCAGCCAGGCCGTTCCCGACGCGGCCCGAGCAGCACGCGCCAGCGGCTTATCGCGCCGCTTTATTGTTCTCCTAAAGTAATTCTGCGCGTCCGCGGCGACGCAATGCTTTGGTACGTTCAGGTGTGGCGCGGCTCCGATCGCAGCGCTATTTATTTCGAGATTTCATTGCATTTCACTTGTTCGCACGGAGCGGTCGAGTGGACCGCGGGCCAGTGTATTGCGCGACGCGGGATGCGCGCGCGCCGCTCCATCGCGAGCACCGAGGGCCCTCCGAGCCGCGAGAGTAATGAGTGTTTCGTTGGTGTGGTTGCGCAGGTTGCCCAAGGAGGAGATCGCGGCGCGCGTTGCCGCCTTCCGCGCCAAGCTCTCGGAGACCCGCAGCAGCGAGAAGGACGTGCCCCGCGACGAGTTCGGCCGAGTCGCGTGAGTACCTACACCTAGCCTCCAGCACGCGACACCTCACACCACACACCCACACCCGGGTTTTATGCCGAGAAGAGTAATCGTAAAATTTTATTTTAATACCGTTCCGTTTGAAACATCGATACCTCTATGTGATTGCAGTTTTTACATATAATTTCTGTAAAGGCTGTGTATTGCGCTGTTATCGTTTAATATAAGATTGGTTCCATTTACGGTGCAATGTGAGATGAGATGATTGCGAAAATCCGTAGCGCAGGACAAACTCGCCAGCTAAGAATGCGCCGGAGCACTCTCATCGCGCATTGGCTTATACCTACGTAATCCGCATTACATACTCGTTAGCGACGGCTAGTTGGACAATTTGGCCTAATTACTGGCGAGGCTTAGCTATTGGGATAATCGATTACCGGCCACTTCCCTCCCGCTAAACTTAGGTGTATCTAAAATGAATCGATCCGATCCATTACGCGCTGGCCTGAAAATTCAACGAGTTATTAATTTAAACGGCAATTTTTCGACGGAAAATCAATTCTTGCCGCTTGTAAGCTAATGAAAAAATTGCTTATCAGCCCAAGTACCCGTTTACTTGCCGTTGTAACCGGGAAATCTCAATCAGCCAGTTAAATTGAATTGAATGTCGCTAAAAACCTCAATTATTTATTACTTTCGATATTCGTAGTAAACAAAAGGGAGATTGCGCTCCCAAAATATCGCGGCGCAATTTTGGTTTCGGTGACGTAGGATGTTGTTTTCGGAGCACGTTCCATTGACTGGTCGATGGCGTGTGCATTGGCAGCGGTGCCGTATCCCGAGCGATGTAATCGGTTGCGGCGTGTTTGTCGCTCGTGTTCAATAGCGAGGGGCCGTAATATCGATCGGGGTTAGGGGTGCATGACGTCCGTGCCCCACTCCACCCCGCACGGGGCGGGCGAAGGATTTTAATAATGTCACTACACCACCCCACGTTCCGTAATAACTTGCAATGGTTGCGTCGCTACGTTTATGCAATATTTTCTAGTGGCTTTTCTGCTAATTAATATTCGAGATTTATATAGGGGTAGTTGAAACTTTGGTTCTATGTTCTTCGTCAACATCATTCGAGCGGCCAATCCCAGCTTCTGCCAGGGCCCCTTATCCTACTCTTGCTTCATTTAAAGTAAAGTAAAACACTTTCATTCCACTCAGACACACGGCATAACATTCAAAAATATTCATGGAGAAAAAAAAAGTAAAACAGAGACATAAACGGATAAAAAAGATACTCCAATCTCGTTACCTTTGCCATGTGGAGAGTGCAATATTTCGCCTGGTCTTCGGTATCTTCGCGTCATAAGGCGGTGGCAATCGCCCCCGACTCAATTATGTGACCAAAATTCTTAATATACTTGGTCTGCCGATGTATTTACATTCACATTTTCCGTGAATGTCAGACACACAATATAAAATTAAATGACGTTTATTCTCTAGGCAAAGTAATAGGGTATGATATTTCAGTGTCAAAAAAACTACATCATTCATTAGGTATATCAAAATTACGAACCATTTTCTTGAAGTATTACGTTTTCGCAGCACCCCCGCTGTTCCAATTTTAATAAAATTAGTTTTCCAAGCAACCTGAGTTTATAGCTTGAAGCCTGGAGAAGTCTATTATTAAATTTTACGCGAAGGAAAACTAATTAGAAAGTATTATTTGGGCACCAATATGGTTTGTAAATAGCTGCAATTAACGATATATATAGTAACTGTTCCCAGCCCTTTTTATAAATAAATAAATAAATAATCCTGGACACATTCACACAGCGCCATATAGCCCCAAACTAAGCAAAGCTTGTACTATGGGTGCTAGCTAACTGATATACTACTTATATACTTTTAAATACATACTTATAATACATAGAACACCCAGACCCATAACAGAAATTAAAATTCATCATTTCATAGACTATGGGTACTTTATATTATACTGCTTCTTATTGTAACGAGTAATTAAGTAATACTAACCACATATGGCTTGAACCAACCTTGTGTTGTAAGTAATTTACTTAATTTTGGAGCATGTAATTTACGTCATGGAAAAACAACTGTTTGAACAATTGTGTAGGACTCGATGTTGTTTCAGCGCGAGGTTCTAACTGCTTCACTTTGAGTAATTTGTTGGTATGTGGGATCAGAGAGACGAACGAAGCCACTTCACGCTTAGCGCCTTGACGAGGCCGTGGGTTCGAGTCCTGCGCAGTAAATGTGTTATTGTTGTTTTAAGTGGCCGACTGGTAGTGGTAAGCCGATGGAGATGACTCAAACTAATGCTCATGGGTACCATAATCTCGACCACCTCCGCCAAAAAACTTATAACAGTTTGACGTGTGTATCTGGGGCTCTACCTGTGTTTCTGTCGGTGGCATCGTAGCTCCCGAATGGATGCACCGATTTAGATACGGTTTTCTTTATTTTAAAGTCAGTTTAATCGAGATCGGTCTTAGCTTTGTTTTATTAAAATTGGTCCAGTAGTTTAGAAAATATTACTTGATAAAAAATATTTAACTTGGTCGGGAGTTGTCCGACTTTTTCTGTCGGTTCTATCCGCCCGCATAATCTTATCTAGTCTCACTCAGGCGGAAGGACGGCTGTCGCCTGCATTTCATCATCAAAGAAATTCATACTTCAGATAATACCAGCGCTTTTTTCGGAATGTGAGACAACTCGCGGGATCCTTACTTTTCCCGGGATCAAAAGTAGTGTCACTCGTAGTGTAGCAGGGCAGGTTTCGATTAATTAAATTTTTAACTTTTTAATATTAGTTCAGTAGTTTTTCAGTTAATTTATGATATAATATCTATGTACCTCGTCATATTTTGCTAGTGATTATTTTAATATGTATATATAACCATTATGTTAAATTAATATCTGTAATTTCTCGTCTGAAACACAGGGTACCATATTATCCTAGCTCTGACAAAAAATATTTATTATATTTATCTTTAACGTGTTTTTGTAAATGTAAAATTGAATTGTATTTCACAAGATTTATTAAAACATTTAAACACCTCTACAAACATACGAGTACATAATTTATGTGCAAAAGGGCACCTTAGTCATTATGCGTGGATATTATTTACATTATTTTATATATTAATTCACGCAAAACGCCGTTTTGTCGTTTCGCGTTTTTGGATTTACGCGTCGAAAAGGTCCCAACTAGTGTATTTCTTACCACATAATGTTGGTTCATGCGATGTGTTCAATCGATACACCTTTTGTTCAATAAAAGTAGTTGTGTGCCAAATTTCAATGGAATTGCGCTGACAAGCAAAAATATGTAGGTCATTTGCATAAATGACGACTTCAATTTTTCATGAATTGTTTGGGAAAAATAAGACTATAAATAGAGTCAAATAAACATTTAAGTGTATATGTTGTGGAACAAGTAATTAATCCAGACATTAATGTATGAATAATGGACAAACGAAATCGGGCAGTGTAATTAATACTTATTTCAAGTTCATTATTTATCACATTGCCCGGTTATTATGAATACTGCTACGTAACTGTTGGACAAATTTTCCGGTCAATTTAATTATTTCAATACTTTTTATCACATTGTCTACTCTACATATATTGCCCGGGCATTATAAATGATACTCTATTAATTACATTGTCTATAACAAATATAATCAAAGGAAAAACTTTGTGTGAAATAATTTGTCCCGTTTGTTTTGTGAATTTTCGTCTCATAAATATTTACTAGTAAATGAAATATCGTCGTTTATGTAAGTGACCTAGTTATTTTCGCTCGTCAGTGTAGTTCAGATTTTGTCCAAAAATGTACTGTAATGTAATGTTAGTTATCATTATATATCATGTACCAACTAGACAGGTAGTGATCGATTATAGGATATAACTAGGTACTTATTAATGATCCAATGAAAGCAGACAACCACACATGTGACAATGTGTTCCAGGAAAAAAGAAAACATCTGTTGATTCAATGTAGACAAACGGGAAGATTTAAAAAAATATTAATGGCTTCTGAGGATACGGCCAATGTAAAATGAGAATATTAAACAGGCGTTCAACCAACTTAGGGCAACGGCTGGTGGCGCGCGACTTTGTCGATTACATCCCATTTCTTTTGGAACGTTTCAAAGATATTTTTTATGTCGAGTGGTACTTAATTTGCTGTTACCTCGCATCAGAATTAGCTGTTAATGTATACTTAATAATAACAATACTATCTGCACACTAGTTTTCAGCGGCGTTTAAGCTTTGTATGGCGTGCGTCGATTTGCAGTTGATTTGATACGTCAGTCAGTGTCGGTCAGATTAATATGATTTCTATTTATTTAATTGACAGTGTTACCGTGTCCAATCTATGTAAATAAAAATAGATTTATTTACCGAATGTATGCCCAAAGAGCGCATAACTTCAGAATGGCTGCACCTGTTTGACTAATTATATTTTGTTGTTGGATTTGTAGTTGTCTGGACAAGGTTTGTATGTAGGGAAAAATGGTTGGGTTGGATAGGCTAGGGGTAGAACACCAAGCGAACAAGGGGTCGCCGCGCCATGCCGGCCTGGCTAGGTTAATTTCATTAAAATTGTGTTTATTATGGAATGAGTGCAATTTATATTACCAAACAAGTTTTTACACTATTTCATCTTCATAGCTCATAACAGTCCACTGTAGGACTTAGAGCCTCCCCTACGAAAGGGGAGGTTATAGCCACAACCTCCACTCTTGGCAAGCGGGTTGGAGATCGCAGTGTTATAAATACAACAATGGAAAAAGCTGCTGCCCATTTTCCAGCGATATTTTGCCTCGCAAACATTAGTCGCCTTGTACGACACCTACGAATGTAAGAGGTTAGTGCTATTCCACGCTGCCGAACACCACCATGGCTCACTATTTACACTATGTGCCTAACATATAATATTTAGTAGTAGCTACAAAATAAGATTTAAAATAAGTGAGAAAAACCTGGCCAAGCTATTCTAGGTTTCGGTGTTGCGTTATCACGGTATCGTGCCAGTAATAAAATGCGACATGCGTACGTGGGGCGTAGGTAATTAACTAGCGCGCACCGCGGGCGTGCTCGCCGCGCCCACTGTGTGATTGACAAGGACCGAGCAGCAACTTAAAAAAAAAAAAAAAAAACTTTTTTTTTTCCATAATTGTTGCTTTCATTTTATACACTGCTTCCCGAGCTAGGTCCATACAAACCCGTGTTACGAGAAACAGTTGCATCTTCCCTTAAATTGCTATTATAATCAGAAAACTATTTTTAATAAACAAATATTAAAAATTAATTATATTAACATCTGCCATAATATAACCTAAACACTTGCCTTAATGTTTGTGCATGTAGAGTCTGTGAGTGAGCATGTGTGTGCACCATCTTTTGCTACATGACACAAAAATGTGCAGATAGTCCTTTTGGTTGAAACTTGTAGTTAATGTAGTGTGTAGGTGCCAAAAACTTCGCATTCAAGCTACAACCGGTACATAAATCTTTCATGCCTGTAATTAATTACACGAAAATAATAATTAAAATGCACTACTCTCTAAAGTGAACCGGAAAACGAACATGAGACGAATATTATGTGGTTAAGAGTCAACGATATTGACATATACATAAAGGTTAAGAGGTAGACATGAACGCGAACTAAAATGATTTAATATTATAAATTTAATAATATTTTCGCGACTGATAAGCAGATCTATTCATAAAAAATGAGAACCGAGTCACATCAGCGAACATTTACTATTCTCATTATTAAGCTATTTGCCCTAAAAATATTGATAAATCCTTGTAGTTTACGTTCATATCTATAATACTCGCTCTCGTTTCAAAGATTCATCGGATTCGTAAAAATTTTGACGAAAGAAGTGTTTGTAAGAATGGACTCTTAAATAAGGCTCGGTAGAGACTAATGCTGAATAAAGTCATCATCACTGTCAACAGCCTATGAAAGGCTTCTGCTGGTCTTGTCCACATAAGCGGAGCGTATTTTACTTAACGGAAAACGCTACTGCTCACTTCCACCATGCCCCCTGCGACCATGGCCCAAAAACGCAGTGTGGAGTGAACAGATGCCCTACAAGGTGCCCACGACCTGGTAAAATGCGCGGGAAACCATTCAATTCAATTCAATTAATTTAATTTGTGGTGACACAGGTGAAAGATGTTACATTAGAAATATGTGTGTTCAACTGTGACCTGCCATTCGGCGTACAAATGAAACCATATGATATGGGCTGTTGAAGACTGATCGTTTTGCAATTTAAGGGCGAAGTCCTTTCATTACCTGTAGTCGTCTTATGGCCAATGATGTAAAGCACTGCGACTCCACTACTTCATCGCAAGTAGGGACATCTATCCTAGCTTCCGATAATAACGTCTATAATCTCATGGTCTGTGGACGTCAGTCTTTATTAGATTGACATATGACCTCTCGACACGCGAAGTGTACCTACCTGCTTTCGTGATTTGGTGACGTCACAACGACCCAATAAACACAGTATTTATGGCCAACATAAGCTTATTTAATGTAAAGGTGGTTTGTCAACCTTGGGGATTAATACTCGAAAAAGAATGGGGGCAAATAAACACGATAAAAACTACCCTGTGATTCCTACGACCAATCTTTTGTAGCCAATTAATTGCTGCCGCTCGATTGTAATTCTTTTTCCACCGTGATTTCAAACACGTACTATGGTTACGATAATTTTAATTAAGTGTATAATGGTTCCACCTAATGTTTTCATTCGGTAAATCTGAGTATGACGTCTATCGAGCGATTTGAGCCTGCGTGCAGCGGTACTGGGGTAGCGTAACCGAGTCAGTACTGCTCCGGAACGTAGCCGTGCACCAGTTGGCTCCGCGCCAGCCTGACCATTGCCTCCCCTTATTCATTCAGCCAGCATATAAACACGAAAATCGCAAACGAGAGCCCCAGAATCCATAGAAATTTGGGTCTTATCTCCGTATTGTAGGGCTGCATTTGCGATACGGGAAACTCCGCTGATTTATGTGCTTTCGACACGCTGTCTTATAGAACTCGTGACACGGCAAATGCTTTGGACCACCACGCACTGGCACCGCACCAGCGGTCAGCTTGTCAACAAGCGTCACCTGAGAATTGAGATACAAGTTGTCATTTACTCGGGCTGTAATATGTGTTTATTAGAATAGATATGCCTCTATAATGCCAATATTATATCACATTCGGATTGGTCATAATCTTGGAGTTAATGTCCCGGTTGTGCTTTCGCGTACGAGGGCCTGGGATCCGTCATGACCATGATCCAGGATTTGGCAGGTCACGTAATTAAAGTGAAGCGACCGCCATCAGACCTCCTGTTCCTATTAACAGGGAACCTGACCAGATTGGATCATGGTTAGACATTCAGTCGCCTGAAGATGCAAGTTTCATCACGATGTTATCCCTCACCTTAGGATCATCTAACCTAAAGTACATAACTCAGAATAGAGTCCTTGGTACATGGCGGCACTGGGGTTCGTATCTGGTACCTCAGGGTTCTAGTCGGACCCTTTAACCATCAGGCCATCGACGCTCGACCATTAGGCCACCGACGCTCGACCAGTATGCAGAGGCATATAGAGATATTGCCACTATTTCCATCTAGAGACTGCCAGACTAAAATATAAAGTCGTCTCTTTTTTTCAATTATCTACGGAACCCTAAATATAGACGAGCGTAGGCGGTATATCTAATTCGGTAGTCGGCAAACGTACGGATGAAAAATGAAAGCAATCCGAGCATAGACGCTCGACTCGTGACGCTATGCCTCAATAAAGGAATTGATTCCTATGATGCAATGCGCCTCTCGTAGTAATTAAACAGAAATGAACTCATCGTAATGTTTGAATGAGCACGTGTCATAACAAAATTATGATAGATTTTCGGCCTAGTTTAGTAATTAGGCTGTTTAGTTCTTTGCCTATATTTTTAGTACCTAGGTTTCGTTTAGGAATTTGTTGCGTGACTTCGCTAAAAAGAAAGAGAGTATGTCCTATTGCATGCCATTGTGTAATGTTGTACGAAATTTCATGCTTCTACATTACCTCTTACATAACTTTACTTCATCAACCCAGTGAAGCAGAATTACTTTAATCTCTAACAAACAGTTGGATGAGTGACGGGCGTACATCATTCATAGGTATTTGATGCAAACCTCACATCACATCACATCGACAGCCCATAACAGTCCACTGTACTTGAGCCTTGTCCACCAACGTGGAGGACTTTGCCACAATATCCGCGCTCGGCAGGCGGGTTGGTGATTGCAGTGTTTAAAATACTCATCAAAAACACATTATTTTACGATATTACACACCCAATCTGAGGGTCGGTGCAATTCTACTCTGCCGGATGCGAGAAATTATAAAACATTAACTTTTTTTAATATTCCTTTTATTCGGCGTCATTAATTGTCATACATTTTATTGTACAGGCATTTTACCGCCATCTCACCTGGTGATGGAACTAATAATTTTTACTAATGTCTTGTTAACACCTGACGGAATAAGATCCTTGAGGTGGTGATGCACTTCGTCGTCCCCCTGCCGTTATACCACTAGATGGTGTCGGTTAAGTGTTCCCTTTAATAGGCGCATAGACAGACAAGGCTCTTTCGAATCGGCTTTTCCCTAACGGTTTGTGCGGGTCAGATTTCCTAGTAGCAAACGTTGGCTGGCAGATTTACCGCTAGCCGCTGATCCGGTATTTGCCACTGGGATGAAGAAGATGATTCGTTCTTACATATTCTATACGATGTGTTCTTCGATACGTAGTCACTAAAAATTATGGTGACATGCTTCGTGCGTGCTTGAAATGATTTTTATTGGCCACCGGAATGCAAGCAAGCGTATTTGGGCAGGAAACAAGCTGTGGTACTCATTCAGGTGCTCAGCGTCCTACCACCGTTATTACCGGTAGAATTTTATTTTATTTACTTAAGGAAAACCAACAGCTATGATTACAATATAATAATACGGCAGCACAGAGCCAATTACAGGTTTCCACCGATAAAAACTGGATAAACTAATACATACATAAAAAAAAAAAAAATAAAAAAAAAAAATTCTTTATTTACCAAATAAGTACATTTTATCTTATATCTATACATGTATGATTATCAGTATTACAATGAGGAGTGGGGTTGACATAAGATTTTTAATATTCTGATTTCTAAACTAGGAAAATCCTGTATTTTAGAAATCAGTGATTGCTCGTGTGTCGTTTACAAATTTGGTAATTTACCTATACCCTTTACTAAAAAACAAGGAAAATTTTTTTTTTTTTTTTTGTCTTAATCTACAAGTAAAAAATTGATTTAGCCATGGATTACATGAAATCATAATGTTAGTGTATATGTGTGGATGTGGGTGTGTGTGTACGTGTGTGTGAGTTTGTGTTTGTGCGTGTGTGTGTGTGTGTGTTAGTGTACATGTGTGTTTGCGTTATAGTGTGTATGAATCAGAGTGAATTGAATGTTCAATGATCAACTGGTTATGACATACATACTTAACTAAAATTTAAGCATACCGAACCGAACAGTCTATAAGACTTTACAGTTTCAAATTTAAACTAAAATAAACCTACAATACTCGAAAGTAATGGCAGTTAATTTAATAATTATATGAATTACCACCAGTTGTGCTAGGTAGACTGAATACCCCACATTTTAATATTGGTAAGTTATTGTCAGAAACCCTTGCGGGGTCTGTATTGCATCCAATCATCATCTTTCTTGCGGTCAATCGCGGCTTATGCCAGGCTCCGCTATCCTACTTTTCCTTCTCCACTTTGCACGGTCTTCAGCTTCCTTGAGTGAAACATTTTGACAGAAATAATATATCGTCATCATTTCACACAGTGCCAAGAAAACACAAGCTGAGGTACGAACTCTAGCTTGAGCCCAAATCCAAACTTATATTTATTGTTATAACGTATCCATAGAAAGCGGCACATGACGTATAGAAGCCGCACTTCAACCAAGTGCACATACCTTTTTATTTATCGATCTATACGCCTGCCTATTGACTCGTAGTGTTTCTATCACGAAATTCGATACGCCTTGCAGTAAACTCGGTTTTATTTTATCCATTTGCGGCGACCGCCGCGTGGCTTGCATTAATTTACTGCTTGCTAGAGAAACGACTCGGGAAGCCTGTGACAAACTCCACAATGCAAACATAAACACTTGTACATGCTCACTCTTAGTATTTTTAATTTCACTTACATAGTACGCATACATGGGTATGCCATACCATTTCTAATATATTTTTCATTATTTTACTAATCAGGTTATATTAAAATGCCTAGGTATGTTACTGGCCTATAAATACATATACTTAGACATACTTATAGTTATCGTTCCAGTTTGTAACTACAAATGTTCCATGGTGAATTGATTTGTAACATTTTTTAAAACATGTATACTGTTGTATGCTGCTGACATCGTGTGTTTCATTTCGATCGTGTAGTACTTTCACGGGATTGTTGAGAAATAGGTACAGAATGTGAACATCGATACGTCAACTGCAACGGTTCGCTCCGCTGTAGAATTACGCGGTAAATAGCTAAAACAAGCAACGTTTGCCGTTCCCCCGCTGGCGGAATGAGTCGCAGAAAACTGGAGCGTCCTCGTGCAAATCGAATCCGGCGAGATGCGAAATCGTTAATCACAAAGGGCGAGGGTGAGTGCCAGCCGTTTAAAAGGAGGCGGCGCGTTTCCGTTGTTTGCGCAGTGGAGTCCTGCGCGCCGGCGTGGTTCCGCCGGCCCGCCGCCGCCGCGCGGCAGTCGCGCCGCCGGCCCGCCGCTGGCCGCACAATGTAGTCCCGCCCGCCCCATCCGCCATCCGAGGCGAAGCACAAACGTCTTCCATTAGTATTAATTTAGTCTTAAGAAACCAAGTCTTCCAGTAGAATAATAAATATAAGTTAGGATAAGGTATGATGCAAAAGAGTAGGGCGTCGCGTCGCGAGAACGACAGGCTGGTGTTCGAGCGTCTGTGGCGCGGCACGTTCCAAGCCGTGGTGGGTTCGCGGCGGGGTCGCGCGTCGTCGGCGGAGCCCGGCACCGCCCCCGCGGTATCGGCCGCCATGCCGCCGCCGCCGCCGCCGCCGCCAACATCCGACCCGCTGGAGCCCGCGCTGCGCTCGCTGCTGGCCGGCCTCCGCGGCCCGTGCTGCTGTCGTTGCAGCTGCACCGCCGCGCGACCTCCTTTCACTGACAATTTGCAGGTCTGTCTCTCCAACGAGGAGGAGAGGAAGTCTATGCGGTCGGTCATAAGGTGTGCATTCATGGTTATTGATTTACTTATCGCTATATCGCTATCGCCCGCCTCGGGTGTCGGCCGATAGCCGGTACCCCCGGCCATAAAACGCCCCGCGCGTACACCATAGCCAACAATTAATTAAAAGAAACACAAGTTTCTTGGAAACTTCGTTAATTGGAATCCAAGCGATTTCACACTCGGTTAAGGCAAACAATGCCCGCACAAGTTAATTTATTTGAAAATTGGTTCTGATTAGACATCGTCGAGTATGCTAAATCATTTTAATGTTTCCCTATTTTTAGCGCCCTTAGGTGCTCCTCAGGTAATTTTGTTATTTTGTTAGTCTCACTCGAGGTTTCAAACGGTAACATTGTATACACACACACAATCATACAACAAAAACATTTCGGTGTAACCTGAAACTCGTCATAAACACTTCTACAATACAGCTGACCAATCAATCCGCACCGCTAACCCCCGATCCCCCGTAGCGTCCGCGAGACGCACGCCGTCGCCGAGGCGCAGCAGGAGAAGAACGCGCGGCTGCGCGACGCGTTCGGCATCTCCCCCCGCTTCGTGGAGGGCTCGAGCCTCGACGCCGAGCGGCGAGCGCGCGCGCACGCACAGCGCTACCCGCTCGTGCGCACGCCCAGCCGCGAGCGAGAGGAACACCAGCCCAGGAAGAAGAAGAAACGGAGGTCAGTTGGATTCAGTTGCAGGTCAGATGATGGTCTGTGATCACTTTTGCCTGTGGACATCAGCAAAGGCGCCAACCGCCTCTAGTGTGCCTCTTGAAGGAACACATGTCATATTCCAACTCATAACTCCACGAAACACGATGTTGGTGTCGATTGACATGCAAAAGAGTGGATCTTAGTACGCTCATATCATACAGCAATTTAACGATAGTATAGTAATTCATATCATACAGGAATTTAATGACAATAGTATAGTATTTAATAGCACAAAAAATATTTTGATTTTTGTACAGCCGGTGCGTTCATTCTACGAAAAGTTAACTTATTGCATACCATGGAAAAAATTTACTTCAAAAATAAATTAAGTCAACGTAAATAAATTGTTTATTCAAACAGTCTTTCTGGTGTATTTTTTTAATATGGAGAGGCATTTAGCCCTGCACAGTAACCTATACTTGAGGTGAAATGGACGGCACTGCACTGGCTTGTGTTATCTGTCTGCTGTCACAATTGCAATGATGGATGTGATTAATTTTTATACTATCTTTAGTATTTAAATAGGTTTAAAATTAGGGCAAACTATATATTAATTTCAAAATTCAATGATCTTGTCAATTTGGTTTTCAAAAAATTTATGATGGGTTTGTTAGATAGTCTGTTTACTTGCTCAATTATTTTGTTGCTATTACAGTTATTTACATTACGAGCATGATTTTGTGATAAGTATGTGCTATTAAATATACATAGGTACCCGAAAATATATGCATACTTTTCTCAAAAAATGCGGCTGATGTTATTTGAATGCAGCTGGTGGTTTTCAAAATCACCTGATATATCCAAAGATTGAATGTCATTTATGAAGAACTCGTTTCTTTCTACACGTGTTGTGTGTAATTATTGTAAGCGACTTATATTTAGTAAAGGCTGATTTTCTAGATTTTGATGAAATTTCTATACAATTATAACCGCAAAGCTCCTAGAAATTCCCTAGTGGGACTGCGGTAAATATGGCGCGAAATATCTATGATTCATGTACTAAAAATAATTCTAAACCGCAGTGCTGAGTTACGTCACTGTTATCACACAACGGAAATATCTAAGGCACAGCTAAATTGTAATATTCGCCGTTCACGAATTGTAGTGCATATGTAATAAACATGATTTAAACACTATTTACATAACGTACTTCGAACATAATTTAGATACATTAGATGTCACGACATGTGGACCGGATAGAAAATCTGGTTGATTCTAGTTAAAATAGTGACATACATATAATACACCCATGAGCAAAAATAACTAGCAACTCACATAAACGACAATATTTCATAACTAAAATTATATAAAGAGTTTTATTTTACCCTTTTTACTTTGATTAAATATACTTCAATGTTCGTTTCACTTCATAGACCTATGAGTTGTTTAGGAAACATCGTCGTCTATATGACTATGTAGTTATTTCTGCTCATGAGTGTATGATATGTTCTCAAATTTAATTGCAAGAAAAATTAGTACAAATGCAGGCAGTAATAATAATAGTTATATGTAATATACCGTCACGGGGTGCTAATCGGTTACCAAGACTGTTGTAACTAGTCTCAGGGTCCCTAGCGGAAGACCTGGTTCCACCTCGCTTCAACAACGTAGTATTAGTGACACCTAACGAGCTGCGTGCTCGTTGCAGTGCTGAAGTTTGACTAGCCTTAAAGTAAGAAACGGTCACCCATCCAGATTAATATTAATGATATGGGTGGTTCGTAATAACAACAACGCTTTATTTATTGAATCTATGCGTGATTGAGAAGGACGCATGGCATTATTTCTTTTAGATAAGCATCAGTTTATTATTATCAATACATTGTGCCGCATTCAGAATAAAGCTATTTTAATTTTAAAAAAGATCAGATCAAGAGTAGTTATCCTAAACCGACTAGCATGTATGAAAAGGTAGGTACATGAATGTGGAAGAAGCGACAGAAGTTGGTGCACACCGTAGCCAGTGCAACAATGTGGTCTTTATCTACCTCATATACAATTAGGTACCTACATTGTATTTATACAAAGTACTTGAAGTTAAAGAGAATAGTGCAATGAAAAGCCTTAGCCATGTATCTAAAACTACTAAAATAAAATATCATAAATATCATCGCAAAACGCGTTGGTATTGCTTTTTTATGAATCACATAAAATTATATGTAAATAAACACTAATATAGTTTTTTTTTTATTATCATTCAAACGTTACGCTAGACGATTGGTACGTAACAGTACTATAACAGTATGTACAGTACTATTCTTACTTTGAAATTGGACAAGTGGAGCCTAAATTAATTCAATTTTTTTTAACAATCACATTTCTAAATCCAGTTGAAAGATTTCTAACTTTTGGAATTTAAAAAAAGGATGTGTAATATTTTTTATAAACGTTTTATTAAACTTTTCAGCGCATCACCTGAAGGGAAGAAGTTGAAAAAGAAAAAGTCTAAGAAGAATAAAAAAGACAAGTGGGTATTGTTTTTCTAATTGTGTTGTTTTTCTTCTGTTATAATTCATTTATAAAAATGAATGAATGATTTTCATTTTTGTGTGAACTTTGTTTTATGTGCTAAAGATTTGATAGATTTGTTACGTTTAAACCCAGACAGATGAGCCTACAGTTGTCCAAAAGGCAAGTACTGTTTGAATAATTCAATTTTGTTATTTAATTTTCTACGTAAAATGTTGAAGTTTTTTAACTTTTTTATTAATGTGTTGCTAATTTCAGTCAAAGAAAATTGTTGTGGAATTTATTGATTAGGTATGATCAATTTGACATTTTTTTTTGTTCTTATTATGTTCGGAGGACAATCCATTATTATTATGGGCACATGTTTTTTTTAATATTATATTTTTTGCTAATATGGGTGTTATATTGAAAAAGGTAATTTGTTGAGTGGCTGTGAAGTTAAGTACTTACCTTTGTTTGAAAAGCTATGCCTAACCTGTTGGGATAATAATCTGGGCGCCAATAAATAGGTATAAACATACAAATTATATAAAAGCTAGAGGTTTACATAACGCGCTTATTATTTTTTTATCTTTAACAGATTATGTAAAACGTTTTGCTCTTGTCTTCGTTGTGGGCTTACACATTTACTTAGTTCCAAAACTTATATCAACCATCATAATCATTGTTGTCATATTCTATACATTGTAAGGTTCTTATAAAGCCTGGAATGACACCTTATTGTAGGTAAATTCCAGATAGTCTAGCCAGAAGTTATCTGGTAGATAAGTAGGTACCTATCAGACTTTTGGTTTACTACTCTATGATATCTATAGGTATATATGGCAGATCAAGTGTCATGTAACTTGATTAGCAACCAGTTCGAGACATTATTTGCCAAATATCTGAGGTTCGTGAAACAAATATTTTACACAACTTTTGAGAACCTTACCAACTTTATGTATAACATAAAAGCGTGATTAAATTATATTTATTTTCCAAACAGAAAATCGGATAATGAATTGGACATACAACATCATGTTGGAGATTGTAACATTTAAATACGCCTCAACTTTATATATATCTCACCTTCATGGATTAAAAAATAATTTCACGCACCTTAAACAGCACTACAGAAAACTATAAAATATCCAGTAAACACTTGATTAATGTACTTTATCTTTATTCAACTGAGTTGAAAAGCGTATTAAAATTGCGCATAAATTGTACCAGAGTAGTAGTCTAACCTGGATATTTGATTTGCGTGAGCCCGCAACGTCGACGCTTGGTCGCGGAGTGAAACGTCAGAGTAGTGTGTGAAGTTAACGCACGCTCCCGTCCACAGGCAAGACAACAGTAAGAAAAAGAAGAAGCGATCCAAGTCGTTGGAGAGCGACAGTTCCAGCAGCTCCGAAGCCGCGGCCGACTCCGACTCCGGATCCTCCGACGACGACAGACAAAGGAAGAAAAAAAAGGTAATTACCACCCCCCTTACACACCACCCTACGCTACGCTAAGATAGTAGCATCGACACCAAATAAGTGGCAATTGGCATAGTTCAAAGATTATGCCGAAATGAACCGTTGCGACGACTAATATTATAAAAAAAAAAAAATGGATTTTATTGCTTTCAGCTTTGAATTCTTCCCGTTTACTATTTCATTTAGTTTATTTTCAGTATTATATGGTTAGTATATTCTTTAGTAAGTTTTAATTTTATAACCTTAAAAAGTTTTCTCGTCTCAAATAGATGTGTATAATCTTTGAATTATTACGAATTTTTCTTATCTAACAATAATGGTCGTTACTTCTTTTTTGGACTTTATAATTATGTGTAAAGTGGGATATTGTAACTGTTTCAAATATGGTTGAGATTACACAGTCATGTTACTCTACACCCGGGGACTTCCTACACTGTTCACCGCCCTCTGAGCTCAGTATTCTCCCGAGACCATACTGCTGTACTGTTAGGTACCCATGTTACTTCTTGTAGATTAGCATTTACTTTCCCTTAACAGTATTAGGTATCAACTCTGAAACACGTTGAACGAGGCGTAATTTCTCTCAGTAGAACCCTTTTCGCTATTTTCTGCATTAAAGTATGGGCCTCACATTTCTTTTGTGTTACCACCCAGACCCTTATTATCACACCCCTTTCTTAGAAATCATTCAAATATTTCTTGGCGGATTGGGCGTAGTTATTTGTGTTTAAACCGACATTGGAGGCAGGATACGGTTTGTTATTGTGCAACCTACCAAGAGTAGTACAGTTTGTTGCATCCGCTTTTCCAATTTATCTCATTTAAGCACGAGTCTATGCCGATCTGCCGAAGCATATTAGATGTCATTCACCTAGTTTAACATACCTTTCTTAGAACGCCCCATTAGCTCTGGCAAGCTAAGTGACCCCACACGTCTGTCGTGTTACCAAAATCTATTAGTTCTCCTTTTCTGGGTCAAAAGATATGTCAAATCTCTTTCTAAATGTGGTTACTGTTTCTTCGTTTTATTTTATTTTATTTTTCTGTAAATACAAGAAATAGACAGTAAAAATTATCTGTTTAACTGTGCATCATTTCATAGGATAGCCATCTTTATCTGAAGAAATAACGTATACTGTAAGTATATCACAAAACAATAACACTCAGTAAGAACACTTATGTTAGGTGATTACTAAAAATATATATAATAATATTATATTATGCTCCGTGGTAACTTTCGTTGTGCATTTTTTTTGAGTTACATTTGTGACTAACTTTTGCGATGAGAGATACGCGAGGACATCGTGCAAATGGGCGGCTGAGAGGGTCCAGTGTGCACCGTTTGCTTGCATGGTGTTGTAGCCCTTACGACGGACGGTGGTCCGCGGGTGGCGTGCGCTACAGACACGGCCCCCCGTCTCTGTACCGCACACCACCGCCTTATGTCCAACTGATGAAATGTAACTAATCCATAACATTCTCCCTCTTCTCATTTACCCAAAACTAATTAAGGATGCTCCACATGTTTAAATGGTATCAAACACCACCACCGTTTGTTAAATAAGGTACGTTCCCGATGTGTTATAATAATTACATTTGGTTTTTACGTGTATTACATGTATTTATGTATTACATAATGTTGACATCGTAATGTGTTACTAATTTAATTTAGTTTTTAACCGATCAACATGCACTGGTGCCAACAAGTCAATTCTTTTTCATCCTGTACACCATTCTCATTTGATTTTTATTGGACGTTTTCACCCCACGAGAATGTTATGGATCAACTTAAATATAACATTCTGCAATAATGAAACGATAATATTTCCAATCTCTACCGATACATTTTAATTTTTTTACTTGCTTCCTTGGATAGCTTATTTATGATTAATTATTTTTTTATCTTTATTTTTTCAGACAAACAAAATAAGTTTTACTTATTATCTGTTTATAATGGTTCTTTAGTATGCATGTGTGAAAGTGCGAGTTAATTTGTTCCACATCCTTCCCTCTCTGAATGGAATCCACGTATTTCAAAGAGGCCGAAGGAATGTAAGATAATATTTTAGTATGAAGTACATTTAGTTGCCGTAATATAACCACTATAGTCTTCTTGTATTGGCACTGGTGTTACTTGCCACGCTCCCGCCACCTGATTATTTATATTCTATTGTTGGATTTCGAACAGAAAAAGTCGAGTAGCAGACGACGCGGCAGCAGCGACCCTTCGTCCAGGGAAAAGTGAGTTCACACAATAATCTTCTAATTAAATAAAACATACCATTCAGTAAAATTAAGAATTATAGGTAAATTCTAGGAATAAAACGAAATGCTTGAATTTATTATACATTATATAAAACTGTAAATATTGATTTTATATGATGAAAGTCACTCGAACGACTTTATTGTCTTTTAATATCACCTTTCAATGTCACCTTATGTTAATATCAAGAACAGTTGTTCATTCTTAATTCACACGACTATTTACCTATTTCAGTTCGCCTGTCAAGGCGTCTAAGGACAAACAGCGCGACCGCAAAAGCGCAAGTAGGGATAATGACACTCAGCCGAGGAAGAAGGAGGTGGACCGCGAAGATAGACATAGGAAACAGGACCGGCGGGACGAGTCTAAAAGTTCCAGGCACAACGAGAGCAATGCCAAGAAGGGCCGCGACGCCCGCAGCCCGTCCCGGGACCGGGACTCCTCCCCGGAATACAAACGCCGATCACACGTCACCAAGATCGACAACAAGCCGCGGGAGACCTCCCGCGACAACTCGGAGAGACCGAAGCAAAGACGCACGATGCGCGACCGGTCGTCGGAGTCGGAGGGCGGCGATCCACCCCGCAAGGCCGACAAGCGGGACAAAAATCGCAGAGACGCGAGCGCATCCCCACCACCGGAGAAACGGAGGAGGAGAAGCGTCTCCCCCGAAAATAGAAGAAGAGAGGAGCCTCAATACAAAAAGGACAAGTCCAAAGAGAATAACAAAAGTCGCCGACAAAGCTCGCCCGAGGTCGACAGAAAAGCCCAGAGGAGAAGCGAATCTCCGAGCGACAAAAAAAAGAGACGAGAGGACTCCTCCAGCAGAACCGACAGGGACGACAAATATGAAAAGAGAAATAAGAGCAATCACGATCGATACGAGGACGAGGCCCCCCGGCGACGGGACAGAGAGAACGAGGACAGCAGGCGGAAAAAATACAGAAGCACCTCCCCGGACCACCGGGACAGGTCGCCGGTCGGCAAGGCCACCAAAAACAGGGATCCACGAAAGGAGCCCGAGAGAAACGCCAAAAATTCAAAGGGGGACAGGAGGTCCTCGTCGTCCGGGAGCGAGGCCGCCCCGCCCGCAAAGAAGTCGATAGAGAGAGATGGTAAAGCGAAGGGCCGCCACTACCGGGAGCGCAGCGCGTCGCCGGCCAAGCGGGAGCGGCGGCGCAGCCCGTCGCCGTCGCCGCGCCGCCGGGACTCCCCCGCCAAGGGGAAGGGCGGGGCGGGGAAGGGCGCGGGCGCGGGCCGCCGCTCGCCCTCCCCCGCGCGCCCGCGCCGCCGCCGCTCCGCCTCCGCCTCGCCCAGCCCCGCGAGGAAGCCGCGCCGGGAGAAGCGGCGCAGCGCCTCCCGCCGGAAGTCCTCCGAGCGGCGCGAGCCCTCGCCGCGCGACCACCGCGCCGCGCGCGCCGACCGCGACCGCGACTGCGACCGCTCGCGGCGACGCGACTCGCGCTCGCGCTCGCGCTCCCGCAGCTCCTCCAGCCTGAGCTACTCGCCGGCGCGCCGCAGCCCGGAGCGCTACCGCGACATCCTCGACAAGCTCCCCGAGAAGGACAAGCGCAAGTACCTGAAGCCGGCCGACCAGCCGCGGAGGCGGCGGCGGGAGGTCGAGGACTTCAAGCCGAAGGTGACCTGCATGAGCTCCGACGGCGAGTCGGACGACTCGAAGGAGGACTACCTGCGGCAGGACGAGCGCGCGCGCCAGGACGAGCTCGACAACAAGGAGCTGACGAGGCTCAAGGAGAAGCTCACGCAGATGGCCAAGCAGTCGATGGAGCGGAAGCGCGTCGAGGACACCAACGGCCCGTCCACGTCGCAGCCGCCGGTCGCGCCAACCGCCGACGCCATCGCCAAGGAGATCATCGATCTGGCCAAGGAGAAGTCCAAGTCCCCGAAGCCGGAGCCGAGGAGGAGTCCCAAAATCCAGCCTCAGAAAGTACTTAATAAGGACAGTCCGGTGCGTGTGGACAGCTCCCCCGAGGTGAAGAAGCGCGAACGTAGCGCGTCGCGGGTCTCGCGGGCGTCCCGGGGGTCAAGGCGGTCCCGGTCGCGGTCGTGGTCGCGCTCTGTGTCGCGGTCGCGGTCGCGCGGCAAGTCCCCGCGGTCGCGGTCGCGCGGCAAATCCCCGCGGTCGCGGTCGCGCGGCAAGTCCCCGAGGTCGCGGTCGCGCTCCCGGACGCGGTCGCGCTCCTCGCGGTCCCGCTCGAGATCGCGGTCCTACTCCTCGTCAAGGTAAGTTTATTTTGTAATTTAAAAAGAAAATAGCTGTGTAGCTGCTGCAGAAGTATACCGTCTTCTTCATATAACTTATTTGACGTTTATTAAACATGTTTTAGCTAAAATATGGTCTGTCACTTTCTTACAAATTCAATCATTTCAGTGACAGATAAAGACAAAACATATTTTAGCTAAACGTCAAATAATTTTTATGAATAAGACGGTTAGCAGTTTACATACACAACGCCAAGCCAGTACTCTTTTTCTTAAACTTTTTATCGGGTTAAGTTCAACCTCCCGCCGCTAAAATTCAACACCCTCCCGGCAGTTCAACACATGCCCTTGACTCTTCTTTGCGGCCATCCAAAGAGGCCATTTACCCAGCGAGTTAAGTTGAGATTCCAAATTCACGATATGTCCTGTCCGCAGCCGGCGGTCGCGGTCATCGCGCTCCAGCTCGTTCAGCAGTCGCGGCTCCTCGCGGTCTTCGCGGTCATCGTCACGCTCCACACGATCTTCAAGGTGACCACCAGCTTACTGATACTGTAACAATGCAGTAGCCCGAATGACTGTCTCGCCACGGAATTTCCATCCAGCAATTTGACGGGTAGCCGCCGCTACCAGCTTCGCCATGACCGGTTTCGACTGAAACCGTCGAAATTCCGACCGAGACGCGTCATCCTCAAACCCAGGGCCAATATTAACATTGTTTTTTCTTTCTGTTTCCAATTCCCTTACTGAAAAACGAACCGACCAAAAATGTTAAACGATGTCCGATACCGAAATGCATGCGCCACGTACTGTGAACTGTGAACCGAACAGAACAATGACCGGCGTGTACGCCGATTACCGTAGATCGAGCGTGACTCGTGCGCGTTCGCGGTCGCGCTCGCCGTCCATCCCGCGGCGCGCCGGCTCGCCCAGCTTCCTGGACCGCAGACGCATCACCAGGTACCCGGGCACCACCCCGCGTCAACCGCTTGGCTGCCGACTGTACGCTGCCACCTCCGAACGATAGAGGGGAGATACGCGACTGATTTAGAGGGGTAGCGGGGGATGTTCTTTTGGGAGGGGATCGCGCCTGAAAACGCGTTCGACTCTTTTATACACATGGTACAGGTTAGGGCACGGGGAAATGATCGAGATTTTTGTGTAATCAAATATGGAATCCCAGATTTGATCGGGATCCATTAGCCGTCTGTGCCAGATTGTAGTCTCAACCCGAAATTTAGGATTTTTATACCGAAAATGTGTAGCCAAATTGACTGGGAGACCTCGGCATTGTCGCTCGCAGGCTCCCAAGCGTGTCTTCGACTCTTTACTAAGAACAGCGTACAGTTTCCGCAAACCAAAGCATTGTATTGATGTTCCAGTTCATAACGCAGCATAAAATATGACATTTATTCACGTATATTTGCAGTAATGATTGTAAGGTTTTGTCATTATTATTATTGCCTTGCTCAGTGTCCAAAATAAATGTCATCGATGCTGTATTGAATCGAAACCATTAACTTGTTTTCGTGTGATGCCTTTATGCTAATTTTATGGTTGTGCTTTATTATTTTGCCCTGGTAAATACGCCATATCCCGATTATTTAAGTTATCAAATAGAAATTTCAATTGTTTAGTTGAAAATTTTGTAATTTATAAATAAATATGTACGTCGTTTTACAACAAACTCATACACAAGACTTCGTGTTCGGTCCAGATTAGTTAAATACCGTCACGGGGTGCCAGCCGGCTCCCGAGATTATTCAACCAGTCTCTTTCCAGAGACCAGGCCATCAGACCATCCAGGTCCAGGTCTGGTCCAGGTGGTTGGACCAGATTGTCCATCTAAAATCTGATATGGCGTATCGCGTGTGTGTTATTTTTCTTTTTGTCACAATGGTTTTGTTTTCTTTTTTTATAGAAAAAAGTCACGCAAATATAGCACCAGTTCAGAGTCCTCGAGTAGTAGCTCCGATTAGCAGTCTAGTGGGAAACTAGCTTAAGTTATATTGTGTATTATAAGTTCTACTTTTATTATTATAATATATGTATCGGCTAATATATTATTGTTTCACTGTGAGTGCTCATGGCATGTAATGAGTTTGAGTAGAATTATAATATTGTACAAAAATCTCGCCGTGTATGAAATTATTAATCACAATAAAATTGAAACCAGTACCTATACTGGATGTAAATTAATGTACCTTCTTTGTAAGTGTAGGGTTTTCGTCTACTCCTTGTAAAGTTACTCCCACTCTGTACATGCCCCTAACGAACTAACTGGGGCCAGTGGCTCCCTATAAACACTATAAAGAGTCAGAAATGCATATAAAATGACATTTTCTCGACCTACCAACCACTAATAGTTTTGGGACCATTTAATTGGGTTACTAACATAAAGTAGGGGTGTGCTACTAAAACTTGCGATTTTTTTTAGTAATTTGCCACGGCTGTGCGTCAGTCTAACCACATACTGAAATATTAATGTAAATAATGACATCAGCATGATGCCAACTACGAGCTTCGTTTAGTTAAACGGCGGTGGCTCTGAAGGTTTTCACGACACAAAAATTCATTTGGTAGCGTTTCTGTGGCGTAATGAGGGCAACCGTTTTTGTGCTTACCAGTAGGCGCCACTATCAAGTAAGATATTGTCACTGTCCAAATAACGCCGTCCTATTGGCTGAAATCCATATGTCAACAGCGTTTGATTCTGGCCAATACCGCGAGGTATTTTGACAACGGCCCTTACTCGCCATTAGCGCCATCTAGTAGGATTTAGAACTCGCGTTAGCCCTCATTAAATACTTATAGTCTTTCTCACTAAACGCACTTATGCGCTTATTACATTTGACTAAATTCAGTAGCCTAAATTCAGAAGCAAAAAGCGTGATAGGATAATGTATATTATGCTCCGCGTTGCTCCGCTTTTCAAAAGTCCTGATACAAAAATTGACCTTATTTAATGAGCAATACATTCCATTTTGATTTGCTCTCACGCTTCTTGCTTTCTAATTTAGGCTACTGAATTTAGTCTAATGTAATAAGCGCATTATCTAGTTTTTAGCCCATCATCAACGTCCGAATTGAGATAAGAAGAAACTTGGCCGATTCTTAAGTTTTGTGAAAACTGCAATTATCGACTCGGAGATAGATTACATTAGTTGGGTTCTGCGTGTTTCTGGATTACCAATATGATTCACGAGATTCCTGTAGCAGTATTCCCAAGCCTTGTTTCAAATCTTGCTCAATTTTTTTTTTTGTCGAACCTACTTATTTTGTTTGCGTACATTTCCTCCCCTCGAAAGCAACCGCGCTTATTTATACCCAAACAAATTAGGACTAATAGCAACAATTTCTTTGATTTTCCCTTAACTCTCAGTAGCGCAACCTGGTGGATTTTTGTATCAACAAAACTCATTTGTTGGGGTATGACATTATGAATCCTGCTCGTGTCGAAATTTACTTTAATATTGAAGTAAATACAGACAATAAATTGTCTCTTGAGATTTCATCCAATTAGAGTTAAAATTTGGGAACGAAATAAATAAATTTAAATCTGTTTCTTTTCCTTCGTAGCGCACCCGTTATAGACATAAGCCCGCACAATAAAAAGTCTAAACGAAGAAGACGATGAAATGAATGCATAACGCTCAGGAAGCCAGATGTAAACATTGTGCTATATTTGTAGAATTACAAGCGTGTTTTTATTATGTTCCAATAGTGCATATTCAGTTTGAAATATCACATTAAAGTATTGTAAAAATTTTGATGTTTTTTTTTCTTTCATTTTGCCGCATGGTAAGCCGTAAGCTAGAATGTTGTTGTTTTCTATAAGCCCACATTTCTTTTTATAAATACGCAAGTGCATGATTAATTGAAAGTTAATTTGTTTTTTATCAATACTCTACAAGGTAAGCTACAAGAATGCCAATAACATTATTATCGCCTTGCTAAACATTATCATTTGTTAAATGCTATCATCGAATGTCTGGTAAATTTCAATGCAAGTAAAACTAAACAAGTAACTTGCCGTATCCTAGATCCTTTCTCTTTGTTAGGCAGGCCGCTCGCTGCCGTCAATTCAATATTCAGTCGCAGCGAAACAAGAAAATAGCTCTTTCAAACATCCTAAGTATTAAAACTTTGTGACAACTCTTATCCAAACTTCAAAACTACCGAACCCATTCACTCGAGCAACATTTGGATGCCTAAAAATCTAGTACAAACTGTAGAGATACTCAAATATGGCACTAGTGACTGAATTTACCAGACAACCACGCATGACTCATCCGGCATCTCGCAACTCGTACTAATACTAACCGCTCCCATACTTACTAACACTAACCGAACAGCGCGCGAAAGCGCCCGATCCCGTACCGGAGGCCTACACCGTCCAGTGCCTCCAGTGGCAGCTACAGCAGCCGCTCCGAACGCAGTTGGACGCACTCGCCACGCGCCGCGCCTTGAACGAGCCTCCTTGGACTAAATCTCCGAAATTCATAGTTCAAGCAATGGATTTGGACTTCTAGGGCCGTATTATAGAAATTAATAAGAAACTGATATATAAATATCTGCTGAACGTTTCAAGGCGAGTATTAATTTTAGAAAGGATATGGTTCAATATATAACGTAACCTAACCTACAGTTGGTATACGAACGTATTTTTGGTAAACAGTTTAGATTATTTCCTTTTAGAAAGTCACTTAAGTATGTGCCTATGTAGATCTAGACACATCAAAATCCTGATTGGAGACGATGACTCTAGACATGTATAAATAATGTTGAAATTCTAAATATCTGTATCATAGGGGACTACTAAAGTGTCTATAAATACTCGGTTTGAAACTAGTTTTAGAAACAGAGATTATCACTGGACTTCTGTAATATGGGCCCAAGAATTAGATAATAACGCAACGACATCTATGTACAACAACTATATATAATTATTGGAAAGCTACTTTCAGCGCCAACTATTATACATTATGGGGATAGTGTACAGGAATTTGCTGGCTGATTTTGCGGAGATTCCCGTATCGATCGTTTCGGGATAGAGGTCCTGCTGATCGGTCTTAGCCCCTTTAGGCTAGGTGTTTGAGTAATATGTAAAGAATATTCAAAAGTACATTGAGTTTGAGAATGGACGGAGGGCAAATATATCAAAAACTATCTGCCTTAGCGAAGGTTGTTGGCTCCGAGAGGAAAAACTACGTCTGTACTGAAGATTTAAGGCTTGGCTTTATGATCTGACTTAAAACAATGTCAATATTCTGCAGAGGGGGGTGTTCTACAAGTAGGTGCATAAAAAGGAAATTGAAATGAAATCAAAAAGCGAGAGTATGAATTAACTTATCTAGTCTTAACACGGTGTACATAAATAAGATGTGTTTAAAATATTTACTGTGTTACATTCTAGTCGAACTGTGTTATTTTCTTAATTTATTATAGGCTAAGTATTTGTTTTTTGTAAGTAACAACATTCCAAAAATCTAGGTAACTATTTGATCTCCAAATAATTTTGTTTATTTCTTTTTATAATTTTGTTTTCATTTTGTTGATAATTTTATTGAGATTTGAAAGTACCAATAATAATACTCTAGTCGTGTATTTGATAGGTTGATAAGAACTTAGATCTAAAAGTGCAATATATTTATTGACAGCTGATATTTACACTAATTTATTTCAATGAAGTCTGATTTGTTTATTATTATTTAAAAATTAAATTTAAGGTAATTTATTGTTACATAAAGACTTAGAATAGGGGCAGTCTTGTAATGTAGAAGTAGATGAAATGTAATTTATAACATATTGGAGGGGAAAGTAGAAGCAATAATTGAAATGTGAACAATATAAATAAATAATACTCAACATTTACTCAATAAAACAATTTAATATAAATATATAAAGAATCTCAACTCAGAACTCTCAGGTGCCTAAAATGCACTGTGAAAGAATTGATGTGATTTTTTTCCCAATTAGTTTAGCCAGTTACACATAATATATGTACTTATAGTATATGTATTAATTAGACGAAAACTTGCATAATTATAAATATTAAGGACCCATTCGCTGTTATTTAATAAAGTACGTAAAACTAACGACTACCTCTTTTACCTTTCCTTTAGATCCCCATACCCACCCAACAAGTGTAAAAATACTTATAAAAATATCAATTTAACTTAGTACTAAATAACACATGGATAAATACATGGATGTAATGCTTTACAAGCAGTTGACAGACTGAAAATATTTTTAGACAATTGTAACATTGACCATGCGGTCAGGGAAAATTTTATCTTGTAATGAATCATGTAAAATCGACAAAATGAATGAGAAATATGGTACCACAAATATGGTAAAGGCAACGAGTTCTTTTAAACATACTCCTTACCGACCAGGCTGTTACAACCTGTCAAATTGTCTTTTTGAGGAATGCTCATTTTTACATTCAGAGCAAAAACTTCTATGCAAGGTTTTAGGTGCACGTATGGGCCATAAGCTACAAATTTTCCTTAGCTACACCAATGCTCAGCCTTATGGTCGATGCTCAAAGTTAACGTTGATGACTGATGAGATGTATGAAAACTATAATTTGCACGCCCCGTGCGAGTGGTCCGTTACAAATAAATAAGATGTAACCCATGTTGCAGTTTCCTTGCATCACGCATACATATTTGACAGTTTTTCTCGAAAATCTTGGTTTGTCTTACAACTTTTAGGCTAGGCCGAATATATAGCTCATGGATTCATCTGTCTGCCATTTACATATAGACATCCATGCAACTAACACTCATCACCACATATTAATTTGTACATACATACGTAACTTAAATGCTTAATCTGCGAATATATTTGAACATATAATTGCCCTGTAATCCACCACCTCAGTCCGACAATTCGCCAGCACCGCACAGCTCATGTGGTCTTCTTCTGGGCCTGCTGCCGCCGCTTCGAAGCCAGGAACATGGCCCAGCCGAATCCAACGAAGTTCATAAACAACACACGCAGCTGTAAAGTAACATAAAATGGTTTGTTGGTTTATTCAGCAATATTGTCAATTTGGCAGCCGCATAAGGAGTTGTTGCATTATTCAGCATCATTCTTAATTTCACAGCTGCAGTAGACATTAAATAAAACAGCTTTTATACAACAACTAGGCGACTTCGTTTGTGTATTGTCCTACCCTATAAATCTTCCGCAGGAATCACTATCTATTGTTGAAAACTGCATTAAAATCCGTTGCGTAGTTTAAAATATTTACGACTTCATAGATACATAGGTAGGGAAAGGCGGCGGGAAGTGACTTTGTTTTATACTTTATATAGATAGTAACAGACGAGCAAACAGCGCATCTCATCATCATCATCATCATCTCAGCGGCAGGTCGCCCACTGTTAGACATAGGCCTCTCCTCACGCCTTCGCAACGATCGTCTTTGTGCCTCTTGCATTCATTAACTCCTCGACATTTACAAGATTGTTTGTTCACTTCGTGGGGGCCGTTGCATGTTGAGATTGCTGATACGTGGTCGCCGCTCGAGAAGCTTTACGCCCATCGGCCATCCGTTCTACGAGCTGTCGTCTGTCTATTGTCACTTCAGTTCGCGACGTTGAAGCATATGTCAGTGACTTCAGGGGGCCTATTCACGCGTTGTTTCGTCTCGAATTATTTCTTGTCGCAAATCTGTATTAAAATATCAATGAGAACGATCATCTACATTAAAGGATTGTCGAAGATCATTGAGAAAGCCTTTCAGTGTCTCAGTGTCAATTTTTTTAACACTCGCTGCAGCCGACGCAAGAATTGGATCGAAATCAGCGCTACGCGTGTGCGCACGACTCATCCGCGCGCTACGATACTTAGCGCTGCTGTAGCCTCTCTGGTATTTGCAGAGGAAGTGTTAATGAAGATATGACTAAGAGAAAATGTATTCGAGATGTGCGTGTACGTGAATAGATCCCCTGTTCTGCTATGGTATCTTATCCCTCCATCGCACGATGAGTGATTTTGATCTTTCCAATGAGATCTCTTTTCTATAGTCAGCACAGGCAACACACACTGGACAAAGACCATTCCATCTCAAGGTCAGTGGTAGGTGTTGGCCATCTAAGTAAAGTTTTTATGTAACTCACCAATCTGATATGCCTCCTACCTATATCATTGTGGTGGCTATCTTATCCTTCAAATCAGAACACATCAACCCAAACATAGTTCTTTGGCGGTAGAAATAGATAAGGCGATGGTTCCCATCCAGCCAAACGGACACCTCAGGCTTGCTTACCAAGTGTTTCATCAGGATCACCGGCCCACTTTCATATGCTAATATGCTTTAAATTCAGCTAAATATTACTCAGTGTATAAGACTGGCTATGTCTATGATGAGAGTAAAAGAATTTTCTTCTGTAGTTTCGGAGATTACATACAACATTCACAATACATAATATTATTATAGAAAAAACAATTACCATAGGAGGCACCAACGCCAGATTGATAATTTGGAATAACGTTAACCATTTCCAGTTTGCTTCTAACACTGTCGAATACAGAGCGAATAGCTGTTTCAATGCTACTCTGTGTGGTTTGCCTTCAAATCTTGCCAGTGTATATAGAGAGAATGCTTGCATAAGGGGAGCAAAGATAAGTCTTTCAAATAATAGCTTCTTGGCTAGAGGGAATGCTACGACATCTTCAGGAAACAGTCTCTCAACGAATTCGTAGAAATAGTGGGGGATGGTTCCTCCAAACAGAAATCTGAAAATAAGCAATAAAACAAATAATAAACATTGAAATACTATAATATTTTTCATCATCGAAGTATATAAACGGCAGACAAATAGGCCACCTGATGGAAAGTGGTCACGGTCGCCTATGGATATCAAATATTACAAACACAGCCTTATGTTTCCACATATTAACTATAGGTACACAGTTGACACATAATATATTATGCAGGGTAATTTATCCATCTATCATTTTCTGTGTATTTTGTATCAAGCAAGCAAGCCAAGGACTAATCTGGATTATTTAATTAAGTGAATATATTCTCACCCGTATAATCCGAAAGCTAACACTGGATCAAGCCGGACATTATCTCCTGCTACCAACTGGGATGCTACGCTGGCAGTGGTCCCCACAACACAGCTGAAATATTGAGAAGTATTACAAGATTAATAAAATTTTTACTTATTATAAAACTATCTTGCTTAACTGTTGTTATGGTGACGTCATTCGTACAATACAGTAATTAGTTATTTATCAATCACAATAATTTAAGTTAAATGTTAGTCTATCTAAAGTATATACGTCAAGGTTAATTTACCAAGTTTTTATATTAGACTTTGTGCATAAATTCATGGCAAGCTATTTTAATGAAATATTGGCACTTACCTTGTTATGGCTTTCGTCCGTATAGGATATAAATATAAATTTTGCAAGTATGAAGCCACTAGATTCATTATAGGTTTAGAAAGAGCCATTTCGATAATTTCACTATAAGTGTTCAGAAAATTATGTAAAATATAAGTTATCTCCCACGAATTTTTATCTTATTGTTATCTTACTCGCAAATTATGACACAAATTAGAAGTGTTTTATCAACTGAACTTTAGCCTGATAACAACTTTAGTCATTCACTCACAGCACTAACAAGGTTCCATTCATTCTTTGTCACAACACTCGCAACAGATAATTAAATGTACTGAATGAATGGTGTTTTTATATGTTTTGTTGTACGTATAATGAAATTTATTTCTCAGTTCAAATTTTAGAATATTATTTACAAACGTATTCTACCATTATAATTACATACAAACTATCTAAAGTCTAGGCTTGTTGCTCACCAGTAGCAATATAAAGTAATTAATTCTCTCAATAAGTCCATGTTATATTAAATCCAAAATTTATAATATTTCCACCTAAATCTATTAATTCATGTTAGTCTAGATTTATCAGCTACCATACAGTTTATCCAACTGCTTTTGTAGATTGTGGGAGGTGACGTTCGGGGTATCGGCTACAGCCACGGTGCGATTAATCATTGGAGTACTTAAAAAGTTCATTTTTTCTTTCATTTGCATATATATATTCATACCCTTTCCTTCCCATGCCACCTCTTTCCCTTCTATATCTTTTGTTGGTGTTACACAAGACACATTTGGCATTGATTTGCATATAATCTTTTTTCTCATACAAAGATTTTTCTTGGGTATTTTATACGTTGGAGACTTAGTACTCTTGATAACTGAGCATGGTCTGCTAATAATAGGACTCTTCTTTGGTGTTGATGTCAGAGTCACATCTAATTGTTTTTCATTGTCCTTTAGAAATTTGTCCATTTCATTGTTCCTCTTCTCTGCTATTAATTGCTTTATATTTTTCAGAGATTTAACATGAGACTCTTTAATATTATTCAGTAGATGAATACCATTATCAATCATTTTAATACTCTGTTCGGCTTGTGTCTCCATTTCCAATAAATTAAAGAGTTCAGTGTTCTCTTTCACTTCAGGGTTGGTTACTGTAGCTTTATTAAATAAATCACATAAAGACACTATGACACTTTCCTCTCTCTTATCATTATCATTATTGCCAACCATTGAGGGTTTCTCAAAGCACATAATAGTGTTATCATTATAAAGAGCAGACGTTTCCATTGCACTGGAGTTGTTGAAGTATTCCTGGACACTTCTGTACTCTGTAAATGGTGTTGAGATAGGAGGTGATATTTCTGCAATGTTCTCTAACATTTTCTCCTCAGTAATCAGATCAATTTTAGCTTCAATTTCATTGATTTCTTTCTCTTTTTGTATAAAACTTGCGTCACTGCCAGATTTCCAAGAAGAGTTTGAGAGTGGAGTGTCAGGTACTAGTTTGGCAGTAGGAAGTATCTTCTTGAGAATAGGTGTGGGTGGAGGTAATAAGTTTTTGTTTACGTTCCCATAGTAAGAGAGGTTTTCCTTGTTGAAAATAGTTGTTCGTTTGAACTGTGTGGGTTTCTTGACTGTTTCAATTGGTGTTTGAGGTATATTGTATATTCCACTAATACGTACACTAGTCTTGGCTGCAATTTAATATTTACAAATTTATTTAATTTGCATTTTAAATTGCTTTAGAGCAGAATCAGTAAAGAACATATTTTGCAAATTTTTATAGACTTACCTGTAACATGTAGTGATTTTTTTGCTTTGTATTCTGGTTTGGGGAACTTTGGTGTTTCAGTCTGGTACATTGTTACCCTTGGATTCACAATCTAAAATATAAATAAAAAATTAGGAATTTGATTTTCTTTTGTATTCAGTACTAATTTAGAAACATTATTAACTGAAATATGTGACCCTACTAATATAGAAAAGGCAACTCCATCTTGAAAGAGGTAAGACACTTTTAGTAAACTTTTGCCAACTTCATTTACACAGACTTGTATAGATAAATGTAGTTTGTATTCTCAAAATCTGAAATAAATAACAAATTTGTAGCACTTACTTTGGGTTTAGGTGGCTGAAAATTTAGGACTTTTCTAACAGGATTGTTTTTCAATTGTCCATTAGCAGTATGGGACACTTTCTTTACGTCCACTTTTATGGAAGAGTTCCAGCCTTTTTTCTTTGTAGAAAGTGCTACTTGTACATTTCTTCTGGGAGAATTTAAAGCTAAAATAAAAAGTAAATAAGCATAAATACAACATGAGCTATGTTACATAAAAGTACTATTAAACCAATAACAATACATGATATGTGGTGATTACACAGGTAATGTATACTTGCCTACAAGATCTGCCTTCATTTCAGCAATAGTCAAAGGTCGGACAATCTTTTCAACAGTTCGGTTTCGTCCCACAGTGGGTCGAGGCTGTTTCTTTGCAGTGAGAGACTGTATTTCATCTTTACTTAATAGTCCTGAAAAACGTTACTAGTGAAAGTTAAGTATGTACCTTAATCAAAACAATTGCAAACAACAGCGAACAAAATTACGGACTCGAAGAAGTAAGTATATCTTACCACTTAGGCCAGGTAACAGTTGCGATATAGGGAAAGCCTGAGAAAATGACTTATTTTGCACTGATGAAGAAGGCTCCATAATGTTAGATTTAGTGTACAATCAACTTTACGACTCATATGATAAGTATATTTACAAATATCACTAAAAAACTACACCAATTTCAAAATTATTTTAGCAAGTACAATAAACTGTTGTCAACAAAAATCCGTTGTGAACTTGTGAGTTGAAATGAAAATACGTTTCAGATCACGCATTTCGTAATTTCGTAAATTTTTCTACATACATCATATTTTCATTCTAAATGAAATATGTATTATAGAAGGTCGCTGTAAGAAATTTTGCATGGAATGAGGTTCCTTGAGAATCCCACATAAAATAAAAGCTATTTCGTTATGTTATGTGTTAATATCATAGAGAAAAAATGTGGTTAATATTGAGTTCGTTCGTTTCCTTTAGCTAAGACATGGCAGTATGGGCGGGGCGAGCAAAGGCGGACGTTCATGGATTTATGATCTGTAGCCCAAACTAAGACTAATAACCAGTCAGACCAGTCGACTTCGTAACGTTTTCTTCATAACGTTTACGATCATTTATCTTTCACATAATAATTTGACTGTTATTTCATTAATCTTGTCACTAGGCATATATCTATATCTTGGCATAAATTCACGTAAATAAAATGGACTAGTGCAACAAGCTTAAAGGATATTTAGGGCTCTTAAAAACTCGCGTATTATTATTCGACCGTCTCGGTCGAAAGAACGAAAATGATCGGATGCCGAACCTATCAAATCCGATGCCGAGAGTACTACCTAATGACCTCACGCTCTTACGACGTATTAACAGTCAATGTCATTATTGTATCACTACTGTCACTGTCACTGTCATCCATCATCTGCTTGAGGTTGAGTTGTTGAGGTTGCTTCATTGAATTTTGTTATCATTCTGTTCGTTTCAAAGCACTGTATTCTGTTGTGTCGTGTCATCGTCCGTGCATTAATTACTTAAAAAATGGCAAATATAAATATAGTGCAATTAAAAGGATTCGATGAATTTACCAAATATACGGAATCTATTCAACCATCCCAGCCCCCTGTGTATTTTTACTTCACTGGAGAAAAAGTCGACGGCGTTAGCTGGTGCCCTGATTGTGTAGAAGGTATGACGATTCCTTTTACATTGAGGTACAAACTTTACAAAATACAAAATAATATTTATTCTATTTAAAAAGGTTATATTAGAAAAGAGTTCGTTTATGTTTAGGTAGGTACCTGCCTACCATGGACCTAATGTAAACTAATCTGTATTGATCTTAAGGAAAGAGGTTGTACGCATTTTATTTGACTTTTGCTCTGGTATTACAAATTCAAAAAGAAAACTAAATAATAATTTTCAATAACAAAGTTGCATAAATTATGCTTTTAAACATATATTTAAATTAAAATGCCACACAGAAAAAAGCCCAAAAAACCAGAAATACATAATATTGATAGCTATGAAAACTTTACCATATTTGTGGATAAGCTTGAAGAAAAGGCAAGGCACAATGTGTTTTTTATGTTTACTGGTAAAAAGAAGGAAAACGGAAGGAGTTGGTGTATTTATTGTCAATTAGGTATTGAATTATTGCTGGTAATCTAATTCTAATTTATTATCAGAAGAAATTATTAGCTAAAAATATTTATTTTTCAGCTGAACCTATTGTGACAGCGTATCTAAGTGAGTTGGAGAAGGAACTCATATTTGCTTATGTTGATGTTGGAACAAGGGAATTGTAAGTATTTTCAAACATATGTTAAATTAAGAATGTTGAATTTAAAATATTATTATGTTACAAGTATGTATCATGTCATGTGCTGAAGGGCACTGTGTTATCTAACCTAAACAGTGGCGATTCCTGGTGTATAGTCTTGGGCTGGTGCAAGAATAAGGTAAAATTTTTTCCGAAAAAACTTTTATAAAGTTAAGTGTTATCGAGTTAATTAATTATCAAGTTTCTGCCAAACAATATTGCCAAGAAAATTTTCTGCAAACTATTTATTAAATATTTTGTTGCTTACTACATATAAGTCGCGAACCAGATAGAATTTCGTACATTGACCTGATACTACCTGTCTCTGTTGTGAGAGCGTGATGTAAATATATTTACGCGGGAGCAACAGAGATAGGCAGTAACAGGTCAATGTACCTGTATGTAATTTTTCCTCCTCCGGCTTAGGCAAGTTTTTCATGATTGTACTGTCTAAAAAGTCTAAAACGTAAGCCAACTTATCCAACACAATCACAATTCAACGAAAACGTTGCGTCAACTAATGCTTAATTTGCTCCTTTCAAAGAGCCAACGCATTGAGACGCTTGAAATTGAATTTGATAGCGCCGCCGCCGGCCGCATACGCCAAGCGCAAGTCGCGAAAGGCTCGTCGCACCGACACCGACACCTAGTTACTAATAAAAACAAAACCTATATTAATGAAATGTTAGTTTGTTAGTGTGTAAACTTTATTTAATTTAGATACTTCAAGGAATTTCAATGAGTAGGTATTGTAGGTATTAACCAACTAATTTGGCGGCGCCAATCTCGCCAACTTAGTGAAATCGCCACTGAACCTTTAAAACCTGCACTGAACCACTGTACAATTTTAGCGGCTTAGCCCGACGCGCGCGGCGTGAGCTTTATGTATGTATGTCGATAGGGTTCACTGCAATTGAATTTTTGCATAGGCATTGTCATAGCAGTATCGAAGATCCGAGAGTCCCGTTTACTGAGGATGACGTCATCGGCGTAATCCGTGGCGGATTTTCCGATCCATTGCACACAGTTCCATAGGAATCCATACAAAGCAAGAAATCCATCCGATCCATACGAATCCATTCTGATGCAGTGGATGTGCAAGGTTGCTTGAGTTACATGTTTCTTTTTTCTAAACTGTAATGTATAGGCGGACCCGAGCTCTTGCGCGTTATGCTAGAGCACAACTGGGACTGACGACAGGAGGATGATGGTTACGAGTTGCATGTCAAGTATGATCAGCCTATAGCTGGACTAGAGCCTCGGACAAATACGTATTTGTACGCTGCCAATTATCTGGTCTATGGAGGTCTACCTCTAAGACATCAGTTTCCTTACACGACACATGCAATGGATGATAACAGCACGGCCTCTTATTACATGTCAGGAAATATGAGCAATAAACTACATAACAATGGTAGCGTTTACAGAAGCAGAATTTGTAAATATAAACTAGATAGGAAAACTGAAATATAGATGATCTGATAAGTTATGATATGTGGTATGTAATGTTTGCTTATTTTCTTTGTTTTAGTTGGAAGGACGTAAACTGTCCATTCAGGACAGATAAAAGAACGACTCTCATGGTTATTCCCACAATAATTAAATGGCATGGTGTTCAAAGACTGGAAGGTTCTCAGTGTAATAAGAGAGATCTCTTGCAAATGCTGTTTGAAGATGAAGATTAAACTATAAGGAAGTTGGAAGTATTGTGGAAAGAAATGTCTGCAATTGCAACTGAATATACCGACTGTATAACTGAATAAATCGCCAAGTTCTGTAAATATTTTTTACTAATATATATATTATAAGCAAGTATGGTTTTCATTACCTAAACCGACAAAGGAAATGATATTATAAAAATATAGATTCAGTCGTAGGGAGTGTAAAACACCCAGGCAGGTCTTACCCTTTTCCTTCCGGTCTTACTTATCCAAATTTTTGCCAAAGTGGTAATCCTGAAGTAATTTCGATTTGGCTATTATCACTTGCTGTTAAGTGACATCTGCATGGGCAGCACAATAGGAAATCTTGAACGAAGACAAGAGTCAGCAATCATCACTCGCAGACCCTAACATCCAAATCATCCGTTGTACCTCGGCTCGTTTTGCTATGACCTCGCTCTGTTAGTTGACGATCCAGTGTGTATGTTAACTAATGCAAGCGCGAATCCAGCGTTGTGGGCACGATTGGCATACCCACAACCCTAATTGAGGTCCAAGACTAACGTTGTATAGAAAAGTTAAAGTAAAAAAATCTGTAGCAGAATCCGTGAAAGTATAAACCCCAAACACTTTGATGCAAAATCCGACTCGAACTTGGCCGATTTTCAGGTGATCGTGCCCACAACTTTTTTTAGGGGCTGGATCCGCGCCTGAACTAATGTTTATGTATTGTCTGTCATCATTTCACATTAATGGTCTACACGCACACGCGCTGATTGGACTCCGGGCCCTCGCGGGCCGCGCGAGAAAGAAACCGGGATTTAACGCCAGGATGATGATGATGATGATGACGATGATGACGCACACGCGCTGCGCGGCACAGCAAGGTTACTTTGTATGACTTTGCATGGAGCTAGACGTACTTGAGCGGACCGGCGCGACACGACGCGGCGAGAAAATTTATTGCAGCGCAGCGCAAATGCCTTTAGGTCTTCAGTGTTAAGACTTTCAGAGTTTCTGTCTAACAGGAGCGCCAGTATATGTAAAGGTAAGCGCAGCGCATCGCAGAAGTGCATCCTGAGTTCCTATTTTAACAATACTGGTGAGAATAAACACCAAGTTTAAAAATAAGTGCGAGTCATGTTGTTTACTGTTACAATACAATAGCTGTGTCATCTGCATAGGAATACCTTAGTTTAGTAGTTAACTAGGCGTTTTGTCTTCATATCAGTCGCAAAGGGCGGGAATGGAATGGATCCAAGCACGTTGCCTTGAGGAACGCCTGCAGGCGACTTGCTCAGATTTGTGACTACTAAATAACTTGAAAGTATCTAGTGTACCTATACCTATACCTATTAAAGGTATAGGAATGTGATGCAAAGTGCAATATCTAATATTTAAAGGCTACATAATAAATAAAGTCTTACGTTGACTCATTTGAAGCCGATTGGAATGAAAACAACGAGCCTCTATTATTGTGGAGAAGTCACTCGTGTCATGTTATGGTCGTGACTATAAATGCCGATTTATTTACTATTGTTATACATACAATCCAGAATCGTTGAGCAAATCGTAGATAGGGTAGATAATGAATTGATGTAAGTTGGCATAGGTATTAGGTAAGTACCTACCTAAACTGGCCTGGAAAGTAGGTAAACGGTGTGTCGAGTTTCACATTGTTACAAGACGAGTGCGGAGATCTGCGGGTGTTGTGTAAAGCGTATCAAAATATAATAACCGCAATTAATAAAAATATTTTTAACAGTAAGTGACGCGCAACCCTACGCCGATGCTAAGACATACCTAATGTTTTAATCTATCGCGGTTATTATAACACATGTTAAGGGTATGTTCCGGGTTTCCTACCACGTACATTTGTTGACGAGTAGCCCGATATTTCGACGCAGTTGCATGCATCATGCATCGTCCCGCGACCATGACGACATTTTCCAATAATGAGGTCATATCACTAATCCATCTTAGGACTTTCAAAGAACGACCATAAAGAGCCTTGGGTTGGTAGCTTCGCAGAAAAACACAGGTCAAAGTGGGATAAACAAAATTAAAGCCTTATGTAAAAATATACAAAACTTTAATTTGTAAAATAGAAATACATAGATACATATACAAACAAAACAATTTATTATAATTAATTTACAATTACAATATTTACTAACCTACTTTTAACTACACCATAATGTGATATTCTCCCTATAATTAATTTAAGTATATAATCTTTCAACATAGATTTTATTGTACCATAATTTTCTAAAACACAATTTTTACTAAATTACAGCCGTGTTGTGGACGTGTTTCCTCACTGGTTTGTCGGCCATTGACGGGTCCAATTCGTACCTCACCCTTACAGTACAGTTCAATGATAACTTAGAAACGAAATAGTTTTAGGTTGTAGATCCTATATTTCCTATACTTTATAAGTTACAATAACAATGACAAGCAAGCAGCCTGAACGAGAGTAAATCTGGAGCCAGTTATTGAACAACAACTACTCGTATATACTACACAACTGAAATTTGAGTCTCCTCCACATTGGTGGAAGGTGGAACCTAATGTGGTAGAAAATAAAAATGTTCCAAAAATCAACCGCATCGCGGTAGTTAACATAATATGTTAACATAATAGGTAGGTGGGTCCACGCTTGGCAGGCGGGTTGAAGGTGTAATATACCCACTCAAACAGAATTAAGAATATGCTGTTGTCCATTTTCTGGCTTACGTAGGTAACGGATGGCCTCTAATACATTGCGACACTCGTCAATGACCCATTCATTGATCCATTCTGGAATGTCATCATCATGGTCATGTCTGGAATGACGCATTCATGATCCTTTATTCTACTCCACCGGCCACCTCATGGCCACTGTCTGCTTTTAGCTACCTCAGTCTCTTGCTTGTTTACCTCATTCAATTCTATCTGTAGGTCGCTTCGGTACGACAGCAATGATTTGATTTAAAAGTATATACAAGGAAATTAAACTATCACCACCCACTATCAAACAAAAATGTCCCCAAAACAAAAAAAACTGCTTACATATGAATTAGAATTATACTCCACAGTAGTGAGTGTAGATTTAATAAAACTTAACAAAATTGTTGTCACTACACTCAATAAAATATTTTTTGTTTATAAAATCTAAATGCATCACAGGATTACAAGAATTTACCTGTATTTATAGGTTTAAGCGAGATTGACTGTTTATCTCGTATAAAAAAATGTTTTCAACAGGGGTCTTCAAATGTCCGCGTATGTTGACTAATCTTTCTGCAATATCGGTGAATTTCCCCAGTGGTGAAAACTGTAACAATATAGTTGTTTGATAAAAAGGTTTACTACAGCTGGAAACTGACTGTTTCGGCAAAACTGCTTATAAAAAATAATCATCTTGGCGTAAATATCGGTGTGCTCTTGCCCGCCAAGTCCGAGGATTTGGCAGATCGAGTAATTACAGTACAGCGACTGTCATCTGACCTCCGTGAACCTATTGACAGGGGAACCTGACCAGGATTGGATCATGGTTTGATATGCGTTCAGCTACCTGAATTGTCCAGGTTTCACAACAATGCTTTCCTTCACCCTACCCTCACCGTAAGAATATCGGTTACTGTACATAACTCAGAAAAATATCATTGGTACATGGCGGTACTGGGGATTGAACTCGTCACCTCTCGCTTATAAAGGCCAAACTGCTGATCGGCCCTAGCAGAATGGTGTCTCTTGGGGAAGGTCTATATTCAGTCCATGCTATGCACGAACACTTATCTAAATAACTAACTAAGGGCTTATCATTACATTAACCCCATGAAATATGAAAGGTTGCGTAACAATTCCACAAAATGGAAAGCAGAATGTGTCCGTCGATATCGCTCTTAAAGTTTATTGATAAGGTAGCCCACTTATCAAAATATCTATGTTTTATCTGTTTGTTTAGGTATCTACTTCCTCGTAAGCGTCGTCCACTCGTCTTCCGGCCAACCTTTCTATGTCCAACCTAAACTACCTATTACCTAAACTACTAACTAAATATCTCTTTCTATCTTTTTCAAAGATCAACAATTTCTTATCTGTCACAAAGCGTAGGTAACAATGATTCCCAGTAGCCGGAGGACAATGCTAGATGCATTTATCATCATAATATTGGTGTTAATGTCCTGGTTGTGCTCTCGCGCACGAGGGCGCTTGGTCCGCCTTGACATTACCCAGGATTCGCCAGATTAGATAATTATGATAGAGCGACTGCCATCTGACCACCGTAACCTTGTTACCAGGGGAACCTGACCAGATTGGATCATGGTACAGTGTTAGATGCACAGTCCTTCAGCTGTTCTCTACCATACCTTGGCCTTGTCTTTGTTCTCTCAGAGATCTTGCCAAACCCGAAGTTATAAGTTCGTAGAGACGCTGGTGGCGCCGTCGCTCTCCTCGGGCATGCATTGCAGCTCCATGTCCTTAGTCGGGTTCGCGATCACGACGTCGTAGAATATCTTCTTGTTGCGGAGGTAGGCGCTCTTGTTGTCGAACATTATGGTGTCTGGAATTAGAACTGGTTTTTAGGACAACAATGCAACAACAACATGCAACAATGCAACATGCCTTGGAATGCAACAATTATCAATTAATATGAATAGGTACGGTTAAGCAAGGGGGGAGGGTCCTATTGGGTGTAGGATCCCGTGAATCCAGTAGAAAAAAAATACCTACCTGCCTATTTTGGAGTACTTACATGCCAGCATCTTTAAATGTTCTTTAAAATAAAAATATTGTTGACGTTTTTTGTTATACTCAGTAATAGCTATAATGATAGTATGGTAACTGTCGCCCATAACATCTAAGATTTATGTACTTAGGTTTTATTCTGTATTACCTGTCAATCCGGATCCAGTTTCTGGCTTGGCGGCAGAAATAGATAAGGTGGTATTCACCCAGACGGACTCCTCAGGCTTGACAGAGGTGATGTCTTGTATGGTATAGGTGCCATGCTATGATGGTCAGTCAGGTATTTCACTAATGTTACGTTATGTTTAACATAGGTATCTACTTATGTTATGGTTTTATACTTACACGTGGCCGGTCCATCAACAGGCAGGACTCCCACGTCCAACTTCTCATCAGAGGTGACCTTCCGCGGTCCGTGCACCACGCTTTCGGCGCCCTCCTCATCCCGCTTCAGGATCTTGAACACTATATCGTGGCTGTCCACTCCGAACTCCCACCTGGGGGAGAATAGCCTATTAGCTTGACAGGTCATCACCATCCTATCGGCCAATTCTGACTTCTGCCACGTCTGCTTTCCCATTGTTCCTTCTCCACTTCGCCCGGTCAACATCTTAAGATCAAGACGTCGATTCGTACCCCCATCCCCCTCTTAATAGATGTAACCAAATTCATATAATAAAAGTAACCAAATTCATATAATGAGAGTTAAGATGTTCGTAATAAAAGTAAGTTAACTTAAAAAATTAGCGAGCTCGAATTTTTTTGGATTTTGTCTCAAAAGAGCGAGATGGGCTTGAAATTTTGGGTATATTAACCCTTAAAATCCGAATCGATTGTACGGTGCGGGTGGTGTGAATACTCCAAATATGAGCGAGCGCAGCGATCTTGATTTTTTTTTAATTTAGACTCAAAAGACACTAATTTTGGCTCAATTGAGTCGGGGTGAACGTGATACCTAAATATAAATTAACCAATGACTGAGTGTGCGCAGCGAGCTCGGCTTGGACTTTTTAGTATACAAATTGGCTCTTTAAATCCAAATTAAGCACTCGGCGCCATTGGTGTAAATATTTAATAAATGAGGGCTCGAATTTTTGACTAAAAAGAGCTGGAGCGAACTTATTAAAAAGCAACGAATTAGCGAGCGCAGCGAACTCGGAATTTATGGTATTTTGGCTGTAAAAATCCGGTGTGAAATGATTTCTACGCCTATGAGCTATGATGTGGATATATACTTAGGTATCTAAGTGGCAAAGCTGGGGCTACCTAATTTTGATTAAGACTAGCACTTTTTTGCTTTTATAGTAGGGTGATCAATCAATCAATGAATGAGCGAGCGGAGCGAGATCAAACATTTTGGGGCTTAAAAGCTGGGGTGATCAATGAATGTGTGAGTGAACGGAGTAAGTTCGAAACTTTTAACATTTTGGATCTTAATAGTTGGTGTAATCAAGGAATGACTGTGCTAGCGGAGCGAGCTTGTATTAGGTGACATTTTGGGTTATAAAAGGTGATTATTGAATGAATGAGCGGGCGGAGCAAGCTCGCAATTTTGGACATTTTGCGTCTCAACAGCATGTGGTGATCCTCAGAAAAGTAACATAGGGAAATCAATAAATGAGCGACCGAATTTGACAGTTGACAAGAATTTGACCGAACTCAAACCGGTGATTGAGCGAGCGGAGCGAGTTCGAAATTTTTGGCACTTTGGCTTAGACGCTGTGATTATGTGTGTTGCTGATCGTAATAAAAGACAATAAAAGTAACTTAAATTATTTAATAAGCAATCGGAACGGTGCTGAAATTTTCGGAAAATATCATTTCTTGGTAGGTATTTTTTTAGTTGGTTAGTTTATCCCTAAAGAGTGCTCCCGCACTCACCGGGAGGCTTCTGACCGGTCGATAAGCCTATAAGTGTGTGACGACTAGTAAATTTTGTATGAAAATAGTACCTTCAGGTCGCACCTGACCTGGCCCTGCCCGATCCGGATCAGTAGGTCTGCCCACTAAGCGATTTGCCCCAGTGGCCTACACCGTCAAGTCCTATTTAATTAAAGTAGCCGTAGTAGGTACGTCTATACCGTGTTTTCCCTGGACAGGCTGAGTCGTATCCTGCCGAGTGCGTAGCACGCGGATGCGAGTTTAGCGCAAGTCACATCTATGTACGCTACCTATGTGAGTTGCATTGTGAGCCCGAGATACTTGACCTGGTCCAGCTGTGAGGCGGTCACGCCACGGCACGTGACATTTAGTTCAGGTTTTGCCGTTTTGCCCAATTGGAAATGTAGTATAGCAGTTTTGTCAATATTAAGTACCGTACCTAATAATACATTTTCTATTAAAACTTTGACACCTTTACTAAATTTAGGTAAACAAGGATGGATTTCGCAGTAATTAAAGCGAAGCTTCCGACTAATATCTCCTGTATACATGAACTAATAATGCATGTATATAGTATATATATCTCTACCTAAACTAAATTTGCATTAACTGTGGCTAAGTAAACCAATGCGTGTAAAGCGAAAAGGATAGGTATTTGTTTTAGTTTCGCGAATACCTACACCGCACGTACATATTGACAAACAAAAACAAAGTGGCCCCGTTGTAAGTAAAGTGACATGCATATAACGTAATGCATTCCAAGAATTTCAAGGTATTATGGTGCTTCAATACATATTTAGTGAGCACTGTTAGTCATTCTTGTCTTCAGAAAATAATGGCCGAGCAGTTTCAAGGTTTGGAGAAGATAACCATATTTAGGAAGTACCTATATCCTGCCAAACTTTACCGAAAGCTTGTTTTCACAATACAAGTACATATATAGTCAGTTTTCTGGCACCCAAAACACAAGCTTTGCTTACTTTCGGGCTAGGTGGCGCTATGTGAACTGTCCAAGCATACTTATTTATTTTAAACCGATAAAATCTACAAATAATGTTAAGAGTATGTATATTACCCGTTTATCATAATTTAAACAATATAATCAAATTTTATGGCGTCAGTGACATAGTAACTAATAAGGCATTAATTCCAAAGTATTAATTAGGTATAAAACATATATGTATGAATCCATGAATCCTAAATGCATGAAAAGTAGATGTTATGGGCCACAGATCCCACTTCCTGCTTCCCGTAAAAAAAATATTATAACATAAATAGAAACACCAGAAGCATTGATATATGTGAGATTCCAGGCGCATGTAAATCGAGTCGTGCAAAACCGCATTGTCGGTCAAGACCGGTCTTAAAACAGATTTAGCAAGATGTCCTTTTTTGATGATGAGTAATAAATAGTAATAATCTTGGCGGTTAGGGGCGTCCGTGCCCGAGCGGTTAGGGTATCCGACTCGTAAGCGAGAGGTACCGGGTTCGAATCCCGCTGAGGCCATGTACCAATGACTCTTTTCTGAGGTACGTACATTAGTTGTATACTAACCGATGCTCCTTAAAATATCGTGATGAAACCTGCACATTCAGGCGACTGAATGTGTGACCATGATCCAATCTGGTCTGGTTCCCCTGGTAGCTGGGTCACGGAGGTCAGATGGCAGTCGCTCCACTGTAATTAATCGAATTAGATTCGAACCCGGGATCTCTCGCTTACGAGTCGGATCCCTTAACCACTACCACCGACGCTCCTTTCTTGATGAGTAATAAATGCCGTTAAACTTTCGTATGTATCCAATTATTTATGTACTGTGATAAAGTTGCGAATACATATGCGGCGCTTTTATGCTACTATAATAAATATAAGTAGGTATTGCAACTGGTTTCGTACAAGGACGAAAATTCATTCGAAATTCATACTTACGTCATCCGGGTCCTACGCACCGCCGCGGCCGGGACATAGATAAGTTCCGAGATAGGTTATGGTACTAATAATGCAATAATATATAATACCAGCAACTGTACTGACCAATATAAATAATTTATTATTATAATCCTACCTACATATTTATTATTTATTATTACATTTATTTATGTATATTTAGGTAGTACAATGCCCGTGCCGTACCTAAAAATGGGCCCACAGAATAATAGCGCTGTGAGTCGCTTCTTGCGCCTCACAGCACATACTGAGTAGGGTACCATTTTTGCTGGCCGCCGCGGCACCGACAGTGGCATGGGGCTACTCAATGTTTTAAATGTTTTCCTTTGGCAATTACGTAACTATTATTGTGTCGTGGTGTGCTATGTATAATGAATGTCTTTCTTTCTTTCTTAATATCTACCTATGCAATGTAACGGACTTACTTCAACACACTCTCGTTCTCAGCGCACAAGAGGTCCGTGGTGTAAATGTCTCCCGTCTTCACTGTGATCTTCTTGTATTCTTTGGTCGTATTCTTCAAGTTTTTGGTGTAGAGACTCTTGGGAACTTTGCCGCCTGGTTTCACCTGCAATCATGCGATATAGCAAATCATTAGTTATGTCAAAGATAATTGAATAGGTACTATACTAATTCGGTGTTTCCTTTAGAGCATGTCATGGGATCGTTCAAAAGGTATATTAGAGGTCTCTTTAGAGGCGGGAAACGCGTTGGTGACTCCCCTAGTGTTGTTGATGTCCATAGGAGGCGGTGACCACTTTCCATCAGGTAGCCCGCTTGCCTGTTAGTCTGCCGTATAACATAAAAAAATATAGAGTTTATAGTTTGACCTATAATGTAGTGATTATATTCTCTTTGGTTTGACCCATAAAAAACGGGTCAATCATTTCCCCCATGGCCATGGTCCCGATTTTGCACCAAATTTGCTTGTTTGCTCCCTCTATTATAAAAAGTATGTACCTAAGTAAATAATGTGTTAGTTATAATAATATTTTGTTTGTATATTTAAGCAGTAAGCGTGGCGGCTGCTTTAGCAGTTTTAGAAACGCCGTAAATACGCAAATATTTCCAATGATTGCAAGCTTTTTGGAGTTTTAAAAACAAGATATACTTATTTATTTTACTTATATATTTATGTATTTTAGATAGCTTGTTTTAATTATATGTCTAGCTTTATATACCTACATATTATAATATAATATATTAATATATTCAATTATTGTGCACGTCGTATCTGCGTTACTTTAGTCTAACATCACTCTTCTGTAGGCCTGCTGGAAGAAATTTCTTTTTAGAAATAAGCAGCGCCTGTTGTGTCTTCTATACTGTTATATTTCTCTGTATATAATTATTGTGTACAATAAACAGTTAAATAAATAAATAATAAATAAGATAATCCGTTCCACCGGTAACCACAGGGCTGGCTCATTCCTCGGCCAATGTATTGGTATTGCAATTCAGCGGGAGAATGCAGCCAGCCTTATGGAAACTCTCCCCATTGGTAGCGACATTGGGGACGTGTGTAGATTCAGGGTTTTATTTTATTTAGTTTCAGGTTTAATTTATGTCTAAATTCAACAACATTTTAAAATACTATTTGCATGTCTAAACAGCAGTAAGCAGTTCACAAAGAGTTGCGGACTTTATGTAGTCTGCTGGTGATTGTTTTACTGTTATTTGTTAGCTAACTCTGCCGACCTATAACATATTTAAATAAGTATCTACCTACTTAATATTTTACCGGTTTTGGGTGCGGTTGGGTGCTCCAACTTATTGACCAACCTATACCAACCTATAATAGTAGATAGACCAACCTATTGTGTGCTGGCTATTCGCTAAAACACACGGACGCACGCTTGTTTGTTTTACTTTGTGCGGAAGGATGAGAAGGTGAGACGATGACTGACGTTTTTTTTGTTACTACGTTGGCAAACAAGCTTACGGGTTGCCTGATGGTAAGCAGTTATCGCAGCCTCTGGACCTTTGCCAGGGGAATCTACGCTCTACGGATCTACGCGCTGCCAACGCCGTATAAACCCGTTTGCAGAATGTCTGCATAAGGTTTATTTTTGGTCTACGAAAGTATGATCATATTTCTCTTTATCGATCGCAGCTCAAGTGGCTCCCAATTCGTTATCGCAGGAACGCTCATGTCCTTTCTATGCTCTACAATATCCTCAATAATCCCTCTGCTCCCTCATATATCCGCAACGCCTTTCACTTCTCCTTCTTCAAGACAAGCCTTGTCGGTCCAATGTAAAATCATTATTATCCATCCCTATCCATCATTCCGATTTCTTCTCTTACTCCTTCACTGTCCATGCAGCGAGACTATGGAACTCTCTGCCACATAATGTGCGTAACAGCCAGTCACTGTCTATATTTAAAAAGAGAGTCAAGGAATATTATTCTTCCCTGTCTAGTCCATAACTTGTATATTTATGTATTTTAGATAGCTTGTTTTAATAATATGTCTAGCTTTATATACCTATATATTATAGATAATATAATATATTTTTGTATTTATATATTCAATCATTGTGCACGTCGCATCTGCGGTACTTTAGTCTAACATCACTCTTCTGTAGGCCTGCTGGAAATTTCTTTTTAGAAATAAGCAACGCCTGTTGTACTCTTATAATTCTCTGTATATCATCATTGTTTACAATAAACAGTTAAATAAATAAATAAATAAACCTTTTTATCCCTTTTTTCCTTTTTTTCCATTTGTACCTACTCTTCAGGCAAGCTTATTCTACAACCTTACGAATGACGGACTTGACGGATTTTGTAGTAAAGTTAAGTAAGTAAAGTAAAATATAAGTACAAGACAATAACAAAAAGAGAAAAATAAAAAATATTAACATATTAACAACAAAATACGCCGATAATGACAATAATTGGCCGTGCCAAGGAGAAGTTCAATGGACCGCACTCAGCATAATGCCACCGCTGACGCGCGTTTTCAGTGCGCCCCTGTGTGTGCAGTGCTTATTAGCGCGCGCCGCCGGATGACCCATGTGCGCCTGCGCATTGCAGCCGCGTTTTAGTGTCGTCACTATGACAAAGACCGACGTTGGCCGTATGTACGACCGTTTCGTATTTTGAGGCTAATCTAACTTTAACACCGCAACGAGCTCGTTAGGCGTGGCTCCTAATAGCTAAGTAGGTACTGTTGGTGAAGCGAGGTTGCCTACGGTCTTGCCTACGCTCAACCCGCTCAAGGGAGCGGGTTGAGCGGTCTCGGGAGCAGATTGGCACCCCGTGATGGTATATTATTATTACTATTTAGTTTAGAACTTAATTTTGGAAAAGACATATTTCCTTCACAAATAAAACCAGTGGTTTAACGCACAGTTAGGTTCCCAATAGACAAAAGATCACAAATATGTCCTTATCTTAACATACAATTTCCGACTATCACCATTAGTTTTTTTACCACCAACCCCTTACACTCATGGGTGTCGTACAAAGCGACTAATGCTTTCGAGGCAAAAGATCAAGAGTCTCCGTAGTCTGGAAAATGGGCAGCAGCATTTTCACTTGTTATATTTAAACACTGCGATCTCCAACCCGCCTGCCAAGCGTGGAGATTATGGCAATAACCTCCCCTTTCGTAGGAGAGGCCCAAAGTCCTGCAGTGGACTGTTACGGGCTGTGATGATGACCATTAGTTTTTTTAGGGAAGGTTTGCACGTATTTTTCACCCCTATTTTTCTAAATTACATCCATGCGAACCGGTGGTGGTTATAACCCCCAACCAAGTGTACTTAAACTCAAATATTTTCTAAATGACAGACCCGATTTTAATGAAACAAATGGCATAATCTCCTAATACTTATTTACGGAGTACAATGAATTTTCCAATAAAAGGTTTCTTAACCGGCGCCTAAATGCTTCGTCAGACGGTTCACTCTGCAGGCAGGTTGTTGTAGAACGTGGGACCAATAATACGTGGGTTTTCCACCGCAATTGCCATAGCGACGGCGTTATTTAGAGTACCTGCGTTACGAGTCTGTTTTCTTCTCGTACTGTTACTATCCCTGCAGCGGCACCGCCGATTTCCAATTGCATGATCCCACCCCTCTGGAATGACGTCACAACATGCATTTCGGCATGCAGTTCCTGTACGTAGTTTTATTCTCTTTTTTCGTCGGGGGTTAAAAATACATTCGTGTGTTGTTCTCGCGACAGCTAAAGTGAAGGTCATGACTCACGTGAGTCAAAAAACTCGTTTTTACGTCTGTTTTCGTGCCGTCGCCTTCATTAGTTACGTATAGTAATGCCTCGACCTGTTTTCGAATGAAAATTACTATAGGTGACCTTCAAACGTTTTTCTAAACCTGTTTGTTTACACCTACCTGACCCTACTGTCTTGTGGGTATTTTGAATAACAAGTATCTTTATAACTAAGTTTTTGTTTCCGTACAATTATCACTGTCATCGGTAACAAAAACAATAATTGCGTCATTGGCAGCGATATGTTAAACGAGGATAACGAACGGGATGTCTCAACTTTTATCTACAATACATTGATACTGGTTTCTGGTTTTAAATAAGAATAGTTCGAGTTCAACAGGCCCTTAGGGTCCGCTGGCGGCCGCACTGAAATTCCTTAGGCAGCCTACAATCCCCCAAATTTTATTTTCAAATAAATCGAATATTGACCGGTTCCAGCTAATGTAAATGCATTTGTCGGAAGAAAGTTGCATAAAAATGAAGATCCTGCCTGTCTTGGTTTCGCTGGTGGCTGGCATTCAGAGTGATATGTTTCTAAAATATTTTTATCAGGTTGTAGGACTCTGTCAAGCATGAAGAGTCCGCTTGGGTGAGTACAACCGCCTTATTTCTGCCGCCGAACAACAATGCTTGCATTGTTGTTTTCCGGCTTAAAGGATAAGGTAACCAGCACAATTACAGGCATGGGGCATTTCGTCTTAGTCCTCACATTTTAGTTGCCTGCAACCTAAATGCATGAATGGTAGATGTTATGAGCTACAGTTACCGCTTACCATCAGGTAGGCTGTCTACTCGTTTGACACGGTGAAGTAAAAAAAAACTTTTAGGTAAGTACTCTCCGAGCATCCGAGTTACGTGCGAGGTAATGATGTACGTTTTACGGACACTGCGAACGGACAGTTGCTTATCCATTGCGGGTTTAGTTTTCGGCGTGCACTACAAGTAGCCTAAAATACCAGAAATGGAATAGAAGCTAACCACTTGGTTGCTCGTTTGCTCCCTCTACTTCTTATAAAAAGTGCCGAGTGACGCAGCACAGCACCATTGTCACTTACCATATCACCTAGGGTTGCCAAACATTTTCAAAAATAATGTAGATTTCTATTATATTATCTTATTTACGGTGACAAAAAATAGTATCCTCTAGTAACTACTTAAGCAGATTAACAGTACCTACCTTCTCCTTCTTGTATAACATTCTTCTCGGTTGGTGCTATTCTACCGGACACCACATGATAAAACAGTTAAAGTTTTTTTTACTTATGTATGTATTTTTATTTAAGGAAAAAGTGTATTTTTTACCATATGGCTGTTAGTGTTGCCGCTGTACTGCTAAAATATAGTACATTTGGCTACTATATATTTTTCCAACAGTAACATAGTATCCATAATATAGTAGGATACTATAATATTATGTTATTACATTCTCATTCTTCATTAATCTACTGATTTGGCAACACTAATCTGACCTGATGGTAAGTGGCAATGCGGCCGAAGACAAAGCATGCCTGTCTAGAAGAATCAGCTATTTACTCTGGCCTTTAAGTAGTCTAGGTTATACAGTTCGGACTCACCACCGAACTGCACTTGGGGTCCCCGTTTGCGTCGACCATGGTGCCTCCGTAATGCTGCGGCAGCTGCCCAGCATCCACCAGCGTCAACACTTGCGCCTTCCACTTCTTCGCATCCGTGCCGAAGATGCGGATCTTCGATATCGTGTTCTCGTGCATGAACTTCTTTATCACGTTGAATGCGAGCGCGAACACTTTCGGTGCTGGAAGTAGATGGAATTTAGATTTTAGTGGATTTAAGCCACCACTCATACCCTCCGCTGGACCTCCTGTGTACCACACAGAGCTACTGATCTTTGACACTCAGGCACGCCCAAGGATAAGTTAATTCATATTGCCTTGTAATCCGTAACAGATAAGAGTACAAAAGATATTGGTTTCGAATTCCCCCTCAAAAGCGGACACGTCGCAAAATAATAAGTTCTCAAATGAAAAATATATTTTCATAGCTTTTATCGCGCAATATAGTACCTAACTACTCATCAAGACCATTCCAAAGAGCCCAAACAGGATGAGGTTATCTTATTGTGTTCATTACTTTCTATGACCATCTTCCGACTCTATTATCTGACCATGGTACCATATTAATGCATTGTCATCCAAGCTACATAGGTGTACCAAATTTCAGCTCAATCAGATAACATCAAATGTCGAAAATTGGTTTGCAAGTTTTGACGGACAACTTACAAACATACATATGAATAGTGCAAGTTAAATAAAAGCTTGTACAAAAGGCCCTAAACCAACAAAGGAAAACGCACCACGGACACTGGCTAGGCAATTAGGTTATGTCTTGTATTATGTCGCCAATAATAATTAGGTAAAGCGCTTTTGCCTATAGTCTATTGGTGTATGGATACTATATAATAGTCATTCAGTGGAGGCTTAGTAATAAGGTTCCGTTCTACGGTGGTAGAAGCTCGGAAAGTTTGAGGAGTCTGGGTGGATGGGTACCACCGCCCGCCGCATTATCAATTTCTCGCGGCAAGCATCAATGTTTGCGTTGTTGTGTTCCAATTTGAAGGATGTTGCAGTTAGTAAGCACAATTACAGGTACGAGGGCAAACAAATAGAAAAACTCGGATAACTCCGGATCAAGTTTCCTTAAACTCAAATATTTTCTAAACTACAAAACCGATATTAACGAAACAAAGCCAAGAAACATATCGATTAAACTGGCTATCAAATAGAGATAACCGCATCCAAAACAGTCCATCCGTTCAGGAGCTACGATGCCACAGACAGACACGCAAGCTACAAAGCCAAAGATGCACAGATACACACGTCAAACTTATAACAAACATATATTTTTTGGTGGGGATTAAAAATAAAATCTAATTGCACCAATTGTAGGTGCTATGGGCGACAGTTGCCGCTTTACATCAAGTGATCTGTCTCCTTGTTTGTTATTGAGTAGTAGGCATCAAGAAAACTTTACCTACTTCTATATACAGTATAAAACAAAGTCGCTCCCTGCCATCTGTATCTGTGTAGGCATATATCTTCTAAACTACGCAACGGATTTTAATGCGGTTTTTAACAATATGTAGAGTGAGTCAAGAAGAAGGTTTTTAAGCAAGAAAATAGGGTAGATAGGGGTAAAGTAGGTTTAGGGTAGGTTGGACGCCACGCGAACGAAGTCGCGCAGGGTCCACTAGTATATCGATTTACGACAAAAAACGTAACATCCCATGGAAACCTACCATTTACAATGAAGCAGGTCTTCAGAATTTCCGGGTAGTTGGCCTCATAAACTTGCAACAAGGAGAACACCATCTCGGCAGCTGGTTTCCAGGCGTACTGCCGCATGCTCCAGCCTTCCATATCGAAGAGTACCACCACCTGGAATGTGAGAGTATGCTGTACGGCACAGAAGATACAATAGTGACACCCGACCGACGGCGACGGTAGGACTTGTCAAGGCAGAGGAGTCAGTTTGAATGGGTACCACCGCTGCATATAGTTCTGCCGGTAAGCAAAAATGCTTTTTTTATGTCATACGGTAGATGAATAGACAACCGGGTCACCTTAGAAAAGACATAAGACGCAAACAAGTCGCAGACGCGGCGCCCCTTTATTTTACTTTCATACAACATTTATAGAAGCGTCGCCATGCAAAATAAATCGCTAAGACTGGGCGCGGACACGTCGCAGACACCTCTGTGCCGTATTGCCGTCCTTTCTGTATGTTTTGCAATAGGGTGCAAACGTGTCTGCGTCGTGTCCGCGCCCGGTCTTTGCTGTGTGTTTTGCGAGACGAAGCATTTTGAAAGGAAAATAAAGGGACGCCACGTCTGCGACGTGTCTGCGTCTTACGGCTTTTCTGTGTGGCCGGTCGATATGGCTAGTTGTTGCTTTCCGGCTTTCCAGATTGTAATTTCAGACCCTATAGTTCTTCAACATATCAGTGTGGGTGTGAGGTGGGCAAGGAACTGGTGACACCCCGTGGTGATCCTAATGTCCATGGTCAGCGAAGCGGTGACCACCTTACATTACATCAGGTATCCCCCTTGCCTGTTTGACTATCGTATAACATAAACGTATAAGTTAAAATGAAAAATATTTTTTCATAGCAAGCTATTATCGCGCGTTCTCTACGATCGGTCAGAGAAATGTGAAAGGAGTGAAGTAAATTTCATGTCGCTTGATGTCCTCGACGCGGCAACAAAAATCATTCGCAGCTTACTTTTAGCTAAGTTGAGGAAATTATAGGTACGAAATTTTAACATGAAAATATGAGTGTAGATAAAATAGTGTATGCAACTGCATATAGGTAGGTGGTTAAAACACTCGTGTCACTCTATTATCACACACGGCGCAGTTTTTATGTGCCCCCTTTTATACGCGAGTTGCATAAACTACTATTACTTAGGTTCTTATTTTTAAAGATATCAAGCGGTTACCCATAGGTACATGAATTTACGAAGCCTGTGTTTACTAGACTAGATCGACTCGCTATGAATAATTTATATACAAGTAAGTATACGTTACACAATACAATGAATATACGATGTAAAAAGTAGGTAGACACTGTAGCTAGGTTGGTTGGTTCTTGGAATTTGATAAGAGGTAATTCTATTAAGTTTAAAAATATACACTTACAGATTCATGTTACAGGAAAATGTTGAGGTTACCCACATACATTACAGTTTTACGAGCTCTATTTATGAGCTATATTGATTGATTGATGATATCATCGGTATTTTAACGATTAACGTCCGCTGTGCTGGACGGGGCCCAAGCGCGCATAATTCATTGCTGGCCTTTCAGGCATTCCGTTGCACCCACCACGTACTAAACCCGCTATGGATTAGTATAGGTTATACCTACACAGACTTAACAGATGAAAAAAATGTTTCATTTATAGCTTACTAATAATTATTTTACGTATAATTATAAGAGCGTCGGTGGCCGAGCGGTTACAGTATCCGACTCGTAAGCCAGAGGTCCCGGGTTCGAATCCCGCTCCGGCCATGTACCAATGACTGTTTTCTGAGTTATGTACATTAGTTGAATACTAACCGATACTCTTACGGTGAGGGAAAACATCGTGATGAAACCTGCACATTCAGGCGACTGGATGTGTAACCATGGTCCAATCTGGTCAAGTTCCCCTGGTAGCAGGGTCATGGAGGTCAGATGGCAGTCGCTCCACTGTAATTACCTGACCTGCCAAATCCTGGATCATGGTCAAGGCGGACCCCGGGCCCTCGTTCTCGAGAGCACAACCGGGACATTAACGCCAAGATGATTATTATTATTATTATTTTTATTTTACGTATAATTATACGTCTGTGAGGTTATATCACCGCGCTAGGCGCAACGGAAGCCCTTAATCATAGTTATCTTATATGCAACCTCTTACTTATTTGCAAGTTCTTGCTTCAACGTAGGTACCTATCACGAAACTGACCTCTACTACGCATGCCCACAAAGTACAGAAAGCAGCTTGGTCTGGCATAAATATTTCCAATTTTTACAATAAGTGGACAAATATCTTCAACGCGACAAAACGTTCTCACAATTTGCGTTAACTACAGAAGGAAATCCCTGAGGAGACCAAACCCACCGAATTGATGCACCAAAGGAAGTTGCATTCCACGACAAGCAATTTGCTGGTTACCTACTCGTGGACCCTGTTCACTCTTGACATATCTTCATGTCTCTTTGAGGGATAGAAAACAATCTGCAGCAAGAAGCATCTTACCTTCAATGCAGCCGGTCCATGGGTGACTGCTTGCTCCCTAGCCGACGCCAGGTAGCCTTCTAAATGCCGCAGCACCATTCGTATCGTGTCAGACTTGGAGACCGAGTGTAGGACCCCCCACACGTCCAATCCGGCGAAAGGGACTATGATCACTAGAAATCAAAAAAGAAATGTTAGAAAATAACGTTAGAAGCAAAAAAGTACGTGTATTATAACATACATAATATAACATATATTCATCATCTTAGTAGCAAAAGTATACAACGCATCTTTGGTCATGGGTGTGGCCAGCATAAGACAGGTCTACTTTTATTATGTTCATCCTAAATGTTTTGAATAAAAATCAAAACACTTTTGAGAACGCTGTCCTCGCAAATTTATTTTTTTCATTCTAACCGCCCGCGCCACATGAACAATCCGGATTTTAAAAGCCAAAATACAAAAAAAATTAATGGCCTATGTTTGGCAAAATGACAAAATATCAAACTTGTTTCTTTTCCTATGTTTGCTGCCTGTCTGGTTTTTCTCGCTCGCTACAACATTGACACTGCCCGCGCCGTGTGCTCTATCTGAATTTTCAAAACCAATTCCGAGCTCGCTCATACAACAATTCGAAAAATTTACAGCTCGCGGTTCTCGCTGATTTTTTGAACATTCACACCGCCCACGCCGCGTAATCAATTCGGATTTTGTAGCTCGATGCGCTCGCTCTGTCATTTGATAAGCTACTTTTATCATGTTCAGCCCAGCTCTTTTGAGACAAAATTCGATAATTTTCGAGTTTGCTACACTCGCTAATTTTATATTTTAGATTTCTTTATTACGAACATTTAGGATGGAAGAGATAAAATTCCAAATTTCCGAGCTCACTCATCCATTGAATTTCGTCTACTTTTAATTTAATTAGCCCCCAGCTTGTAGAAGGGGTCCTCCTCCTCGGGTCTGCTTTCTTGTGTGTTCTTTCTTTTTTGATTCTTGTGTCGGAGGTAAAGATCCACTTCGGGTCGCTAAGCCAGCGAAGTAAGTAAGTATGTAGGTACCTTATTGTACTGTTTGTTTTCCGACATACCTATACACGTCACGTTAAAAAGTGATAACGTAATTGCGTCACTTGTTTACCTATTATTTTTAATACGTTTTCATAATAGGTGTTGTTTTAGACATTAATTTTAAATCATCAGGTATAGGATGGAAAATGAAAATTTAAGACTAGCCGTTCGCTGCGGTTTTCATCTGCGCGCAGTTCGGATATCTGTAAATATTTAACTACCCCGCGGAATCCTACTACTTTTCCAGATTCAAAAGTATCTACCCTATGACTCTCGGGAATAATGTAGCTTCATATTAGTGTAAGAATTTTCAAAATTGGTAGCAGGTACGTAGGTTCAGTAGCTTCGGAGATTACAACTTACACACTTACAAACAAATAAAGCTTTTCTGTATTCTATTTGTGTATTGGATGTGGTGGAAAAATGATGAAAATATGATCATCAGCACAGCTCCTACCAGTCCACTGCAGGACTCAGGGCCTCTTCCACGACAAGGGAGGTTATTGCCATAATCTCCACGCTTGGCAAGCGGGTTGGAGATCGTAGTGTAATAAGTATTACAATGGAAAACGCTGCTGCCCATTTTCCCGTCTATGGAGACTAGATTTTTGTCTCGAAAACATTAGTCGCCTCGTACGTCACCCAAGAGTGTAAGGGGTTGGTGCTATTTTACTCTGCTGGACACCACACAGGCCAAGAAGACAGAAGATTTATAACCAGTGGTAATTCATTCGGGTCGTCAAAGAGTGGACATGTACCTACTTCATATTTTGATCGTTACCTGGGGAACCCTCCTTATCGAAGCCGGTACTGCCACTTGGGAAATAGTTTTCTAGAACTTCTGAGGCTTGCCATGTGGAAAGCTTTGTGTCTATCTCCCATTTTTCTCGCCATTCCATAGACTGAAAATTAATTAATTGATTAGGCGTTACGTTATGTAGGTTCATACCTGGGGCTCTATTTTTAATGCCAAAAATCAAAATTGAAAACCATTCAAGACGAGGCGAGCGATTCAAAAATAGGGCCTCTGGTTCCTAATGCGCTTATTACATCTGGCTACAGTCGACTGAATTCAGAAGCAAAAATCGTGAGAGCGAGCAAAAGAGGACTGTATGCTCATAGAAGGTCCATTTTTGTATTACGCCTTTTGGAAAGTGGAGCGACGCATAACAATGATATAAATGATACAAAAATAGACCTTATTACGGGGTGTCGCATCCGATGAAACCTGAAATGCCTTCCCGGCTACAGGTGCTCCTAGGGGGTGTTTAGTACGTATGCGCCTAGGTCTTTTTTGGCGAGTCGTGCATAACCAGTCCGGCCGGCCGGCTGGTATTAATGAGAGTTCACCTCCTCCCTCCCCGGACCTTATTACATAAACAATACATTCCACTTTTACTTGTTCTCATGCTTTTTGCTTCTGAATTTAAATAACTAATGTAATAAGCGCATAATATGTGACTTTACCTTGTTGCTTCACTTTACTTTGTTGTTTAAAAATATCTATATATTTACCTATACGTGTATTCATGCGGTTAGTAAAGAACACACAAGAACCTTGTGTTAAAAGCCCTACTAATACTGTATGTAGGTTAGGGTTTAACAATTAAAATTACGGTAAGTACGCTTGACGTAGCGTCTACCACGCGCGATGTACGCAGAAAACAAATCTCAACGACTCTGCACGCTCAAAACAGCAGTGCACTTATGCGTTGGGTTGGAACCTTGTCGAATTATATCAACCTACATTTCGAGCTACATTGACAAGGTTCCCTGAATCTGTCAAGGCTAAAAAATGCTTGCAATGTTGTGCCGGTCTCAAGGGCCCGCGCAATTACAGGCATTTCAACTTATAGGTGTCCCCCGAGCGCGCACAATGCACTGTTTGTATGGAAATCTTAACACCCGTGTTTTGAAACGATATATCGATAATCTGACAAACCACAGTCATAGATATTGGTTTCTGAGAGTACTGGTACGTTTGTTACTGGAGAGTAACATAAAAAGAAATAAAAAAAACCCTATCGTAGTAGTAGCTGCATATATTATGACACCTATTCTAGAACTCCTCACCCTAGCGGTAAATCCGAGCTCAGCGGCTAGCAGTAATATGGTAACCACCTCTATCCTATCGCACATCAGCTAATTTGGCTTCGTATTCAACGGCGCTTCCCGCTTTCTCGTTGAGTAAAAGTATTACACATATAGGATCTACAGACGACACTGCGGCAGCGCCGATCTAGAAGGCAAGCGTGAAGCTGAGACTAATCCTTACGCTGTACAAAATGAAGTCGTTTTCGGATGCAGGGGACGTGGTCGGACGTCTGACCAAGGTCGGCTCGCCCGTGCACCCGAAAGCAACTTTATTTTATTTTACGTAAGGGTTAGTATCGCCCGTGTGGTGCCAGGCAGAGTAGAATAGCACCAACCCTTTACACTCATGGATGTCGTATGAGGCTACTAATGTTTATGAGACAAAAGATCAAGGGTCTCCATAAACTGGACAATGGGCAGCAGCTTTTTTCATTCTTATATCTATAACACTGCGATCGCCTGCCAAGCGTGGAGATTACGGCATAAATATTCCCGTTCATGGGAGAGGCCCTAAGTCCTGCAATGGACTGTTATGGGCTATGATGATGAAGGGTTAGTATCAAGTATACGCTTGCTTTAGATGGACCCTGTCGCTGTATTGTAAGCAGCCGCCTATTTTAGGCACCATTGAGCCCTATTATAGTGTTGTTACCACTAAAATAGTGATGTGACTCAACGGAAACAAAGGCTACGAAGCCGTTTTAGCCGACATTCATTATTATACTGAACATAAACAAAGAAATTAGCATCCAAGTAACAGGCTCGGCTTAGTTTGGAAGGTAGTACACAAAGTTTACATTTTAAGTAAATAAATTAAGATCCACACCATCACCATTGTAACTTTATGAAGGACAATGATTTATTATTTACCGAAAATATCTTGCCTATTTTTGAACCACTCGCAACTAAATGAAGGAGAGAGATTTTTATCAAAGGATAACAAATCCACGACTGAATGAGTCGCGGGTTTAGGAAGATCCTAGATCAAAATTTATTAAAACGTCGCCGATTTTTAACGATATTTTAAACTGCGGGAAACATGTAAACTATTTTATGAATGTATAACTATGTCATCTTGGCGTTAATATCCCGGTTGTGCTCTTCTCCGCGAGGGCTCGGGGTCCGCCTTGGCCCTTGACCATGATCCAGGATTTGGCAGATCAGATAATTACAGTAGAGCGACTGCCATTTGACCTCCGTGACCCTGCTACTAGGGGAACCTGACCAGATTGGATCATGGTTACACAATCAGTCACATGATCATGATATTTTCCCTCACCGTGAGAGCATAGGTAAGCATTCAACTAATGTACATAACTCAGAAAAGAGTTATTGGTACAAGCCCGCGGTGGGATTCAAACCCGGTACCGCACGCTTACGAGTCGGATACCTTAACCACTCGGCAACCGACGCCCCTTAAAAAACTACGGTAAACATTATAAACTACTCTATGAATGTATAACTACTTGTTACATAGAAGATACTTACATCGCGAAGCATTTTTTCTGCCGCATCGGGATCCCATTGTCGGGCTAAAAGGAAATGTATTTATGTAGTAAAAAAATAAAGATGTTGTATAAAACATAAGAAATAAACGATAACATTGAAGGGATAATAGCGATTTGAGCCAAGATAATTACTGAAATCAATAGGTAATCTAAGCGATTAGTGATTATTTCTCCATGGCGACAAGGTAGGAATAAGTACCTCTGCACTATAATCGTATTATTTATATTATCTTTGCTCTAATTGGCAGTTGATATGGTGGCGATGATAGACAGGTAGAGTTTCATAGTGGAAAATTAGACAAACATTTTATTACACAGTCACAACAAAAATTATTTTGTGATTGTTATCTTTATGTTCATATTATTGTAACTTTCTTTGTGCACAATAAATGGTTAAATAAATAAATAAAAAAATAATAGCAGAATGTCAAAAAATACTATATTTATAAGTAATAGTACAGGTTTTTTTAGTTCGTGGGCACGAACTAAAAAAAATTTGTATGGCAACTACTGTATCTTGTAGCGGTATTATACATATATGTAGGTAGTTAATGGGTTAGTTAACATCATCTTGGCATCAGACCCGGTAGTGCTCCAACGCGCTAGGGTCCGGTTCTAGGTACCTTAGGACCCTTACACTAGTTTACGATTATCCAACCAATATCTAGTCACTCGCACACGCTAGCATTGGACTCTCAGTGCCACAGAATAATGACGTAAGGATACCTCCACGTGCAAAATTCCGCTTAAACAATAATGATAGACAATAAATGTAAACGATTAACTTACCCCTAAGCCATCGCAGTAGAAAATGATCGTCGTGGTCGGGTTTCAGCACATCTTTCACGCTTCTACGAAACTGAAACAAACAATAAACTTGGGTAAGATTACACAGGTACAGTCTAAGTACAATAGCCTAACGCCGTATTTCTATTCATTGATCAGAGTTGGGCCGGGTCAGATCAGGGCCTCCCTCGTGGCTATGACGACTTGCCGACTGCTATAAATCGAGGACGTAATACTTAAATCACGTTTGTCCTCCTCTCGTCTGACCGTCCTCTGCTGCCTGGCAGTCAGGGTTAGGTTACCCGCTTTTTTTACAATTGTTTAGCAAGGTGTTTGACCTCTATCTCACGTAGGCTGTTGGTAAGTGACGATGCGGTCTACATGCATATCTAGGTACAGCCTATTCAGTTTAGCTTTGAAGTCGAGATTGTATTATAGGGTTTGGGGGACACAAAGGTAGTAAAATCGTTGGTTCCATTCCTTATATTAAAAAAGTTCTTGTTTTCGGGGACGAAATGTGTGTGAAGACGTTTTGCTCAATTAAGGTCACCCGTAGTTGAATCCACGGTAGGTTATTGCCATACCGATCCCGGAACTGCATGTCGTGGTGGCCTAAATAGTTCTAGACTAGCGTCGATCGATAGCACTGTGCAGAAAAAAAAATTTCCTGTCTTAGCCGTGAATGTAGCTAACTTTCCAATCATTATGGTCGAACTGGTTTCCAGTTTAGCCTAGACGGTTTTATAGAATTATAATAGCGTCTGAACTACTCTGACTGACCCACTAATTACTTGACCAGAATCGTCAATGAAAAGAAAAAAGTAGCATTTTGTGTGATAAAATCAGTTTATGCCCCGTAAAAATAAGTACCTAGATCCCGCGGGACAGTCGATAGTTAGCAGAGTTTTAAAATGCACGAAGGTGAAAACCGGGGGATGCCGCTATTTCTGTATATCTAGTTTCATTTTCAAGCGGATTTTTTAGAAGGATCCGTTATCACAAGTATCACAAACAACGACCTTAGCATTCACAGGTACCGTCCAAGGTCAACAATTGCCTATGAAAGACAAAGCATATATCAAGATAGAAAGATAGGATCCCTTATACGATGTTTTCCCTCATCGTAAGAGCATCGGTTAGAATTCAACTAATGTACATAACTCAGAAAGGAGTCATTGGTACATGGCTGCAGCGGGATTCGAACCCGGTACCTCTCGCTTACGAGTCGGATACTCAACCGCCCGGCCACCGACGCTCTGATGTCAAATACGTAGGTAGATATATATTTATTAAGCTTTGTAATTATAATAATATACATATATTTTTGAAATAACCAATAATATTTTTAACCGTTCGCCTAACGTGCGTGGGATGCATGGGCTTGTCTGAAAACCAGCGCTGTGACAGACATTAGCCCTCACAGCATTATGCTAAGACTATTCCATTTCGGTTTCCGTTACATCACTGGCTGTTCTTATGTAATTTTCAATCATTATAATTTACTGTACTCACCTTAGGTTAAGGATGTAATGGGGCACCGAATAATTTACTGACTATGTCTATATCTTATATTGCAAGATCCTACCTAACTAAAGCACTACGTCAGTGCTTTTGGCCCTTAAGTAATGACTTTGGCAACGATTGCGTGCCAAAGAAAGCGAAAGTAAAGAGTGTTGCGAATCCCACGAACGAATTTCGAGGCCTACCTTTGTGCGCATACAAACACATAGAGCTCTATATGGAACGATGGAAATGTAGGATTAGTTTCGTAGTCAGTAGTCGTAGTCGCCTCCTCAGTGGCCTTGTGGAGCGTCGGTGGCCTAGTTGGAGCGTCCGTCGATGGTCTAGTGGTAGTATCCGACTCGCAAGCGAGAGGTACCGGGTTAGAATCCCACTACCGCCATGCATCAATAACTCTTTTCTGAGTTATGTACATTAGTTGAACACTAACCGATGCTCTTACAGTGAGGGAAAACGTGATGAAACCTGCATATTCAGGCGAGTGAATGTGTAACCTGATCCAATCTGATCAGGTTACCCTAGAAGCAGCAGGGCCACAGAGGTCAGATGGCAGTCGCAGATCTGCCAAATCCTGAATCATAGTCAAGGCGGACACCGGGCCCTCGTGCACTCGTGCACAACGGGGACATTAACGCCAAGATGTTCTTTTTTGTCGTAGTCGCCTTCTATTCTACGGTCAGCAGTGTATACGGACGGGTGTGATCACTTGTTCAGTTAGCTTTGATTGCTGTAGTTTGATCTGCCCTTAGTTATGGCGTCCCTGTCATTGTGTTTGTTAGGAGTATTTATTGTTGGCTATCTGTTAAACTGTGTTCCATTTTCGGCCGCGAGCAAAGATTTGCAAAGCGAATTTGGTTGCTAGGCACACGCGTTATGTTGCTAAGCAACGGAAAGGAAATTGTGTGAAATAGATGTCAATAGATAAAACGCCGAGGATTTGGCAGTGGTTCTTTGTCAACATTGTTTGTTACCAATTTTACTAAACTCGTGTGTATTTATTTTGAAAACTAGTTTACTTTATAGAAACCGCAATGATGATGGGTGGGGAGAACGACCCTGACTCCCAGTTCAACGCGGACGGGGGTCAGGACGCCGTGGGCTTGCCACGCATCGTAATGGTCACCGAGGGCTCCGACACCTCCGTATCTTCACCATCCTCAGGCTCACCGTCGGAAGACAACTGGGAAGCCCTCATAAAACAGGCGGACATACCACCAGAGTACTGGCACATACAGAAACTGGTTAAATACATGAAAGCTGGCAACCAAACGGCCACCATGGTATCACTATCCTGCCTGAAGGACCATGACCTCTCTGTGGAAGTCAACCAGCGAGCTATCCAGGAGATCGGTGGCTTAGAATTACTAGTTAACCTATTGGAGACCAGAGACCTGTGTTGCATTTTAGGAGGTTTGGCTGTATTGAAGGAAATCACTCCCAACATAGAAATAAGGAAGAAGGTCACGGATCTAGGTGCGATTCCCCTTTTAGTTGGACTCTTGTCTGACCCAGCTAGAGATGTACAAGTACTTGCAGCGGAAACAATAGCCAACTTAGGAAGAATTCGTAAAAGTAGAAAGTTTTGCAGGAAATTCGGAGGGCTGCCGAGGTTAATTGATTTGTTGGATATAAAGCAAAGGTAATTCTAGATTCATTAATGGGCAAAAAAAAATCGTAATAAATAACAAGGTTTTGAAACTTTTTCCAGATATCTAACAACGCCTCGCGAAGAGTTAAATTCAGACGAAATACAGTATTTAGATATAGCACGCGCGGGCGCTAAGGCTTTGTGGTCAATGTCGGCCTCTAAAAGGAACAGAGAGGCCATGAGGAAGTACGGTATAGTGCCGTTGATGGCGAGAATGCTCAAGACTATACACCTGGATGTGGCAACTCCAGCTGTAGGTCTGCTGCAGATGTGTGCCGGTGAATCATCGTTCCAATTAGCTGTACAGACAGAGAGGATGGTTGATGATCTGATTATACATTTGGGACATGACGACAGGGATTTGAAGGTTTGCTAAAAACTAGTTATGTACATAGTAATTAACCTAATGAATTATTAATAATTACGTTACCATTAAGTGCAAGTACCCTACTTAGAACTACTTTAATAGTGGATTTACCTGATGTGTTTGTATCACGCAAAGCGAACGCGCATACGAGTAGTTATGTGAATAACCCACATTTCGCTTCCTCCCGTTGCAGACTTATTGTTGTTTGGCAATATACAAATGTGCCAATGACCCTATTACGAGGGACATGATTCGTCTCGGTGGAGGCCTAGAGCTGCTGGTGGCTGCGGCGTCCGATCCGGACAACAGAACCAACAAGCCATTGATGGCGGCAGTCACCGGAGCCTTATGGAAATGCGCAGACAATGATGCGAGCATAAAGAAACTGGACCAACTCAACATCATACCCATCCTGGTTCACCTGCTGGATGATGAAAATGATGGTGTATTGACCAATGTTGCTGGCGCTCTGTCGGAGTGTGCTAAATACCCGCCCAATCGGGAGAATATTAGAACTGCAGGTGGAATCCCAAAGTTGAGTAAGTGACCTAGTGTGCAAAGTATTACCTAACCTTTATGAAATTGTTACGTATCTATTAATGTTTCAATATTTTCAGTTCACCACCTAAACAACACTCACAAGCCCCTTTTGGAAAACGTCCCTTTAGTCCTAATGGAATGCGCCAAAGTGCCAGAGTGTATGGCGCAAATCGACGAACTTGATGGCGTCAGGCTGATTTGGTCATTACTTAAGAACGAGGACCCGAGGGTTCAAACCAACTCGGCGCTAGCTCTTTGTCCATGTGTGCAAAACGCAGCGGACTCCGGCGAGATGGTCAGGTCGTTTGTTGGCGCTTTGGAGCTGACTGTGGACTTGCTGGATTCTGAGGACCATAACGTGCTGTCAGCTGTATGTGCTGCAATAGCCACCATCGCGAGGGACCATGAGAACTTAGCTGTCATTTCTGATCACGGGGTGGTGGCCAAATTATCTAAATTAGGTACGTAATAAATAAATTTATATAATTTTAAAATATATTAAATATATACTATTAGCTAATCTTGTCAAAAGCAACCTATGCAGCATGCTTAATAGCTTTTTGCGTAAATTTTCCACAGTGGGCACAACAGATGACCATCTGAGAGCCAATTTGGGAGTGGCAATAGCGTACTGTTGCGATTGGGCTCAAAACCGTCAAGAGTTCGGAAGGAGAGGTGCCGTAACGCCCCTGGTCAACTATCTGACTTCACGAGACCCCGCAGTCCACAGATCCACCGCCCTGGCATTGTACCACCTTTCATTCTATTCCATAAATTGCGTCACAATGCATGCCGTAAGTACCAGACAGTTTTAATTTCATTGCCGATACGCATAGAATAATAAGCGCGTTCAGTAGTTGCGCCAGTTCCATTCACTTTGGATGGGTATGGCTATCTATTACCTACATGGTATCTGCGAGCTAGGCTCGTATTATTATTCAAGTTTCTAGATTCTAGATCCTATTCGATGAATTTTTTTGAATAATGCATCGACCTTTAATGTTAATACCCATTAAAAATAGACAAAAGTTTTGTTCTATTTTTAACCAAGGCTAGCGCTATGAGCATATATTTTTTGGATCGTTATCACGTATTTTTTGCTACAAGTTAAATAGTAGGTAGTGAGCGTATTTTTCGCAGGTAATATGGTCGTTAGACACACGAAACACAATATTTTTCTCTTTAATGTCTACGTTGTTGCTGATTAGGAAAATATACATTATTTTAGCTACCAGTTGAAGTCAATTATATTTTAGCTGAGCTATGCTTTCAGGCGGGGGTTGTGCAGTTCCTGCTGGAAACGATTGGCTCCAAGGACCCCGTTCTGCAAGAGGCTTCGGCGGGTTGCCTCTGTAATATTCGAAAATTGGCTTTGGCTACTGAAAAGATCAAATTGAAGCAGTAAATCGCCAGGATTCTACGTGTTTACTAAACCTACTATTCTTTGTCCCTATGTCTGAATAGTCATAAACAATGTCGCTCTTCGCGTCTGCCTTCTAAATGCAAACAGATTTCAATAAGAGCTTTAAAAATGGAAGGAGAATAAATACTACACTCGGAAGAGGGTCGCCAATATTGCTATAAATCTAACGAGTATTTGGTTATTCTTCCACGCAGCAATACATCGACTTGGTTTATTGCATATGTACCCGTATCGTTATTTAAAGTGAAAGAGACTGCCTCTAGTAGTCTAGTCTAGAGAGTGCCTTCTGTAGCTGGTGTCCGGAAGCAGTCTTCACTCGACTCTGCACCATAAAACTAATCATCTGGCTTGGTCTGGCAACTGGCTGGTGTTGCAAAGTTTTCTTGGTTTTATATTCCTGATCTTCCCTGTTTATGAACAATGATGTTGAATGTATTGTTTTATCGAACATATTGATATTTACTATTGGGAAAAATATATATTGACTTGATTTTGTTTATCTATTTTTAATTTTAGATTCTGCAACAATATACTACTGGACCTGAGTGAGCCTCCTCTATTCAGATAAAGGTTCTAACAAATCGTAGATACCTACTATGTACTTAAAATTATAATATGTTAATAGTTCAGAAAGAGATCAAAAAGATCCATTGGTATGGGCTGCGTTTGGATTAGAACTGAGGCTTAGGATTAATTAAATATTTCTACGTAAATACATTGACTGGCCTAGATTGTGAAAATGTAAAAGTAAAGTTGCATTCCACTGCGTGCCAAGATGCAATTTGTGTAATATCGAACGCGTCTGTAATTTGTACCTAACTCTTTCTAAACTAATAATCATCTGTAATACAACTACGATCTGTTGTATTTTTGTGCCGTTATTTGTTGATGCAACTGAATTTGGTAGCTATAATATTTTAGATACTCATTTGGTTTAATGGATTAGTCGCTTATTAGATTTATTTTTTCAGCAAACAACGAAAAAATCCTCGGTCACATTTTTGACATAATTGACAAATGAACCATATCACTATGGTGGAGAGTACAAATTCGTATGAACACAAACAGAAGTAAGTATCGCCTCGCGCACACCGTATCTAATACGATTTTGTTCTTCCGGAATATGGTGATATGATTCATTCGTCAATTACGTCAAAATAGTTCGCGAGGGATTTTTGCGCCGAGGAAGAAACCTATAGAAAGTTATATTATAAGGCTACAGTCATGGTAAATCTAGGGTATATAATTTATTGAATTGCAAATCTGTCCAATTCAGATTCTGCCCTACACCGAACAAGGGCTCTAAGTGCTGCTGAAAGTAGAACTAAATTCGTCTGACAATTTAAAGTTCAGCGACTATTTATAAATACAAAACAATCAGGGTTACCTTCATAGAAACGTCCGAAACGCATCTTTCACTTTCGCGCAATTTGTTTATTTTTAATTTATTCGTTCATTTTCACGTTGTGTCATTTTCAGTTGGTGGACGAGCGGTTAGATTATCCGACTTGTAAGCGAGAGGTACCGGGTTCGAATTTCACTGCGGCCATGTACCAATGACCCTTTTCTGACCCTTATGTATATTACTTTAATATTATGTGATGCTGATGTCCATAGGCGGCGGTGACCACTTTCCATCGGGTGGCCCGCATGCCTGTTTGTCTGCCAGATAACATAAAAAAAAATAAAAAAATTACCGATGCTCTTACGGTGAGGGAAAACATCAGGTCAGGTCATGGTCTGGTTCCCTTGGTAGCAGAGTCACGGAGGTCAGATAGCAGTCGCTACACTGTAATTACCTGATCGGCCAAATCCTGGATCGTGGTCGAGGCAGACCCCGGGCCCTCGTGCGCGAGAGCACAACCGGGACATTAACGCCAAGATTCTTTTTTTATTCATTCATTTTTACAATTTACTACAAGTAAATGTACTTACGCGCCATAAACTAGCATATCGAAAGTATGGCGCTCTAAAAATTTCACTTAGTATGTTCAAGAACAAACACATTAGGGCGATCCTCCTGCGCGTCATAATTCGTAGACGCCCCTAACCGTGTCGTGTTTTGTTTTATAACTGGCCTGCCATATTTTGTACTTTTAAATTAATGTCTCGTATAGAAGATGACTATGGGACATTACTGGGCCCACTGAAGACCAGCGTTGTGGTTCGCGTCAAGTGGCCACAAACTTATACTGAGGAAGGTCCACTTACGCTGGATGCCCACGAACAATGCCACTGTGAACCTAATAATTGTCTAGTGTTGTTTACTTTACTTTTTTCATGTTGTATTGTAAAATTACTGCGTCGTGGCGTTCATGTGTCAATAAATGTATCAATCTTTCTCTCAAAATAATAAGAAATAAAAAACATGTTAAAATGTTTGGTATATTGGTATCAATTTTGTTAGCTTATCGATAGATCCTCATTTACTTTAATTACTTAAATTGCCAGCTTAGGTACTATTAAAATAAAAAGTTTATTAATGCCCAATTGCACAAAATTTTAGGCGACGCTGAAGTTGATTTAAGATATAACAAGAAAAAGCATTGCACCAACATCAACCTTAAGTGTTAACTAAACTCGCTACGTCACTCTTCACTTTATGACATCGATTTTGGGACTCCTAAATGCTTAGGACTATCTTGCATTTTGAATTTTAAATACAAAATGAAAAATTATTTGCGTTTTGCATTTAAATACATTTTGTAAACTATTTTGCATTTTTATTACTAGGAGTTAGTACTTGTTAACGTTAATACTTGATACGTCGTCAAACGTTAAGCGTCAAAGTTTAACAGTTACCACTGTTAATTCACGTTAATTAACATCAGTCAATGGACGTAGAGCTAAATAAAAGTACTATTTATAAAATAACACCGTGTTAATTTAATTAGTTTCGCTGTATCGTATTAATTGACCGAGTCAGTTCTTGGAATTATTTATGGATATAATATCGGCAATCTATTCTTTTATCAGGGTCAAGGGGTCATCAAAGGGTCAGGGCAAGAGAGAGAGAGAGAGAGAGAGAGGAATCAGCGAATTATCATTATTCATCATCAACAGCCCGTAACAGTACACTGCTTGACTATGAGCCTCCTCCACATTAGTGGAGGGTCTTGCCATAATCTCCACGCTTAGCAGGCGGGTTGGAGGTCGCAGTGCTAAAACTACAATAGAAAACGCTGCCCGTTTTCTGAACTATGGAGGTCCTTGCTAGTTCGCCTCAAATACATTAGTCGCCTTGTACGACACCTGCAAATAAGGAAATAAGTGAATAGGAAGGAATTATTATTATCTAAATGTTCAATTACATGTTGATTGGCAGCTGTCTTTCGAAACTATGAATATTGAAGTATGGAAGCTCTTTTAATTATATAAGCGTCTCACAGATCTAGAGAGAAAATAATTAAATGACGCGACTGTTTTCATTTCTGTATCTTAATTTATTGATGACGGTAGGCGAACGCTAAAAATGACGCGTGCGGTAGAATGGACATCCTGGTATAGTGGATACTTTAATATGGACGTTTTAATATAGTGGACATTATTTTCATAGAGTGGACATTTTGACACAGGGGGCCTTGTGGACCCTTCGTCAGATACCAAGATCATTATATACTTAAACAAAATTGTTTAGTCTCTATATTATAGGACAACTTTGCTACTTACGAGCCCAGCTAGGACCCCGTCGACCGGAAAATGGGCACCAGCTTTTTTTGTCGTTGCGACACCTGCCAAGCTTGGAAATGATGGCAAAACTAAGCAAAGATGATCTAACATGAGGTGTCACATCATAACCAATTAGCTAAAAAACTGGCGAGCTTAAAAAATGTATTTGCATAAGTACCTTACACCAGAGAGTTAATTAGACATTTTTGTTTCACAATAAAGTGCGTAAAGTTTTGTGTGATCAGTTATTATCATATTGAGCCAAGCAAGGTCAACAAAGGCATTCAATAGTTTTACATAAAGGTACAATTTTTCCCTGGGGTAATTAGGGGCATTACTTTCTTCTCTCATTCTTCTTTATCTCATAATTTTCTCCTTGTTGGCCATTCTTATGGACTCTAATGATTGCTAGAACTGTTCAATTCACTGGATATCTAAGATACAGACGAAAGTCTAGTTTAGGCTTCAGTCTCTTTATCTTGAACTGTAAACTGAGAATTGGAACCACTGTATGTGTGAAAATATTGTTTTATTATTGGTCATGTCAATAGCGTTGGTGGGGTTCGACTCGTAAGCGAGTGGTACCGAGTTCGGACTCCAGTGCCGCCATGTACCAATGAAACTTTTCTGAGTTATGTACCTACGTTAGTAAAACACTAACAGATGCTATTACGGTGAGGGAAAACATCGTGATGAAACCTGCACATTCAGGCGACTGAAGTTGTTACCATGAATCAATCTGGTCAGGTTAATAGGGTCACGGAGGTCTTTGAGTAGTTGCTCAACTGTAATTACCTGATCTACCAAATCCTGGATCATGGTCAAGGCGGAACCCGGGCCCTCGTGCGCGAGAGCACAACTGGGACATTAACGCCAATATGTAATAGGCATTGGTCATGTTAATGTCACTATCTGTGTGCTTGCTGTAGGTCGGGTGAACAGTACGGCAGAGTACAATAGGTAGTAGCCATACATAAAAAAATATTTATTGCAAGACATTAATTGTGTCAGGAGTTTGTAATGAATAAGTCAATTGGCCAAGAATAAGAACATTTATTGCCACAATACTCCACGACACGACACGACAAAAATAAACAAAATTACAAAAAAGAAACAAAAACATCGTCTATTCGTTTTATGTAGGTAAGTAGGCAAGTAAAAGCACACCCACATCGATTCCCATGGTATCTAGCTATGAACCGCGAGGCGTCTCACAGCGCTGGTTTTCTGTGGGCCCTAGTGGGACACGGGCAGCTCCAGTGGTGGTTGTCGTTTACAGCGAACCCGCTGCCCTGACCAGCAGAGGGTCGGGTGGTTGAGTAGTAACAGTAAGGATCAGCACCAACGCCGATGGTCTAATTTAGTAACTTTTTAGCTTAACGTCATCTCTTTTCATCGCTTTTCATCAATTATGAAGATATAGAAACGATATATCAAACGCGCGATATATTCACAATATTCATTAGTTAGGTGCAATAGGTCAGTATTATATCTAACAGACTTAGAAGTAGTGACAATAGTTCACTTGATAGACCGTTATATCAACACACACATATATATGTATAAATATGATAGCACTCTACTGTTGTAACAGCGGAACAGTCTGTTCTGTGGTTATAACACTCATTGTACTAATGTATCTACAGAGCTATTTCTCATTTATCTGTCGTAATATATGTTTTTTGTTCGCACTCTGAAAAGTCATTGGCGTTGAGTAGTTTATTGCAAAATGATTGCTCGCTGGGTAAATGTATCCTACGCAATGAGTTGAAGCGATTTTGTCAATCGACGGATAATGATTGTGACCGAAGGTTGTGACTTTATTGCTTTTATAACTTGTGATATTGCGTCACTTAAGGTTTGCTCCAACGGTACTTGTCTGACGTTGGACAATCATTTCCATTTTACGAGTAGGTAGGTACTTACTTATAACGTTATAAAATGGGAACCGTATATGCGACATAAAATGCAGTAGCTTCGTAACGTAAATAAATAAGAAGGTTTTTATCTAAGATATTAAGATAGGTACACTTATTATAAGATTACGTAAGTAATGAGGTAGGTACTAAGTACACCCGATCAGTCGTTCTTATCATGTACCTACCTATACTTTTGGTGCGTGTCCGTGTCTTTGTTTGCCTGAATTAGTTTTCGCTCATTCCCGTTCATTTTGCCGCATTGCCATCTCCCATTCTAAAACCAGATGACCCAAACTATTTACTTAATTGTTTATGAGGCACGGTGGCCTAATACTGAAAGTTATGTCATTATTATTATCAAAGAACAATACTATAACAAAAAAATGTGTTAGTTTTTGACGGCATTTTCTCACACAACGGAAGTTATCGTCAACTTATCATTATTATTATGTGTTTATGTAAAATATTCTGTAATTTCTGAGGGTTTATCGTGATTGCGCGCTTTTATAATGTGTGGCTGTTCACAGCTGTTTGATTTTGGTTATTTTTAAGTATTTGGTTTGATATTTCTAATGTAAAAGCCCTTCAATTGAAGCAAGTATATATTCCTTTGGTTCCAAGTTACCACTAGTAATTCCTCAATGGGATTCACATCAAAGAGATCGGATTGTCTCCCGTAGTTACGCGCCCGTACCGCCTCACTTTATGAACAAGAATAGTCCTACAATCTTGGAAGCTTACCCTGTAATTACCTATACACCGATTGCCATCACCTCCATCGAATACAATGTACTTAAATATAATTTCCACCAGGAAATGACTCTAGACAACACAGTTGCTGACATACTTTAATGCTAATGATCTACTCAGTGACTGTCAATAGGGCTTCCGCTGGAGGTGATGATCAAGTGGGAATCAGCGGCTGTGAATTAAGATACCTAGGCTTCCAAAACTAAGGCTTCACGATCTCTTCGCCAAAATGGTTTCTTTGAAATTACGATGTTCGAGTTATCGACCATATGCAGCTTCCCGGAATTGAGTTGAATTCTTGAATGAAACTTAGTTCAATATTCAATATTTATTACTTCATGAGTCGTACATACAATGGTATACATTTATAGGTAAAATTATGAACCCTTTAGTTAAGACGGGGACTTGGCAACTACATTTTGTCAAAGCCCGCGAAATCGAATTCACGACAAAAGCTGAAACCTAAGTGCTTAATCGGTAACAGGCTCCGTAAAAGTATTAATTTATTGTGAACGCCGTAGGTAAGTCGCATGCGTACGGTTTTACGCCAGTCTAGAAAATCTGCGCGCGCGCAGTTGTCACAGCTTGCGCAACGCACAGCCATTCAGTATGCAGCCGCTGGCGGTTTCCCTGACCTTCACTTCTCTGTTGTAACCCCGGTACGTAAATACCTTCCTACGTTCGCAATATAAACAAACCATTATGTAAAGCCTGATTCACAGCAACAATAGACGGGAATGATTATTCATTATTTAACGCTATTCATGCAGCGTATTTGCACCGACCGTTACATTTTATTGGCTCGTAAATATTAAAGTGCGTATTTACCTATTTATTGTAGTGAATAATTACAGTGTCATGTGCATGACTTATATCATTATCATCATCTTGCGAACGGTTAGTCCCGGCTTCTTCCAGCGTCCTCTCTCTTTCCGACTCCTTTTTCTCCACTTCGCCGGGTCTTGGGCATCCTCGCGTCGTACGTCATCATCATAACCTACCTTCATGCTTATAGACACGCCCTTTGCCACAGAATATAAATTTGTTGCACTTGCTACGGCCCTGCTAACTGAAAAAGAAGATGTTATCTGTTTTCGCGTACAAATACTTCACCTTGACTTGACCTGGAGTCTGCAAACTTGCCGACAAAAGCAATTTTTTGTGAATAAGTGTAAATATGAATGAGGTAACATTAAGCAGCAAACGTTTTTCTCTCTACAAAATATAAATAAAACACTTCCTGTACGTATGTGTTTACCACGAATGAAGCAGCCAATTTTTTAACATATTTTATTATATAACTCCAACTTACGTAAATAAAAACTATGTATTTTGGGAGCACAAAAGAGTTACGAATTATTCACGAACTGCTGGTGCATCTCTTACATACTTAAATTAATTAATTTCGTTACGTAGACTTAAGTTATGCCACTTGGCATTACGACCTCCATTTTATAGTTAGTTAAATGTGGTATTTTGTGTTCCTTGTATGAATATCGCTTACTTGGAGCCCGTAGAAAACGTTGCATATGATCGAGGTCGTAAACTGTGGCCGTATTAAGGTCTGGCTTTCGTTGACTTAGGTCTTGCGTCTCATATTTATACTGACCTACCTGACTTATCTACGACGCGGGCAAGGAAGATAATAGGTAGATACTTTGGATTTTCGAATGTTTTGCAAAACTTGCTTAAATATTATTACCTGTTGTCCTATAGCTACACGTACATATTTTGTATAATTCATACAAGTCTACTTAGACGATGTTTGATATTTGGCATAATAGCTCTTATGTCACTGTTAATAAAATGCAGAGTGGTAATGCTAATAAAACGACTTACGATTTACATTAATTACAGCGATAAGATTATCAAATCCTAGTTGGTCGATCAATTTAGTTCACGCTTATCATTGTCACTTGTCTTGTCACCCCTAGTGTGGGTGTAGTAAAATACTAGTGGACTCGCCGCGACTTTGTTCGCGTACACCTATTTTATCGCTACCTACTCTTTTTTCTTTGAATCACACTATCTATTGTTGATAACCGCATTAAAATCCGTTGCGTAGTTTAAAAGATATATGCGTACATATGTAGATACATACTCACATAGATACTTAGGGAGGGAGAGACGGCGGGAAGCGACTTTGTTTTATACTATGAATTAGGTAGGTACATTACCCACAGATTCCGAAACCTCTTTACTTTCACACTCCAAGCATACACTTAAGCCTGAATTGCAACGGCCAGAAAGGAAGGACACAAATGTTGCGAAAACACGCCACGCGATCTCGCCATGCAAATCTGGTCTCAGACACGTGCGAAAACATTTCGCCATACAGATGATGGTACTCGAGCGCGAGGAGGGTGCGAGCGGCCATTTATTTTATTTTTTCTTTAGGTAACAAGCCCCGTTTATTATAATAAACATATAAACTACAATAAAACTTATAAACACGATATACTTATGTAGGTATAAAGAGTAGCAATAGCTTTTTAATTCTACTCAAACGAGCAGACACTCCACCTGATGTTTAAGTGTTAATTGTCGCCCATAACATCTACATTTAGGTAGCAGGTAACAAAAATGTAGAACCGTAGGTGCGTTGTCACTGTGAGGACTAAGATGAAATGCCTCATGCGTGCTATACAAATCAACACTTTATAACTATGTATGTACTTAAAAGGATACCCTGTGTCACGTCGGTGAGGACGTCGGCGCATGTTGATGATGTCGGCAATGCAGTCGTATTCGCTGATTGTGTGAATTGGGTGCACTTGGTTTTCGAGACCTATGTTAGGTATCTACTACTAGATAGGTACTTTTAAACAGACTACTACCGGTAGCAATTAGGCGTAAGAACCGTCTGTCTAATGCTGATAGTAGGCAATTATTGTTGGCGTATGACGTAATTTACTATGCTGACTGTCATACTGTCGTAGGTACGAGGAGCATGGTATTATAAATTAATATTTTTTATTAGGCTATTGTTTAGGCAATTTTTCTGGTCTTTAGTAACATCCACCAGGCGCTTAGCTAGCTCCCGAAATAGTGAATGTGCCTGGTCCCCACGGCTCAAGGGTTTCCACGCAAAATGGCGCAATTGTGTGGTCTTCACCAAGACTCACGTATTTGCAACGCTTGGCGTTTTCAGATGAGAAAATAAAAATATTACTTACTCTGCCGTGTTGTCGATTCCCTAACGTAACTTATATATCTGGAGAATTTGTTCCCTAAGGTAAACTGACCATGGCCATACAGTGGTCATTCTTTAATGGGAACGTGGTGAAAGTTCCTCTGGAACCGCAGCGTACGTGGGCAGTGAACGTTTTGGTTTGTGAGTATGAAGCGTGGCCGTTGGGATCACCTCAAACAATTACAAGCACCGTTATTAGAAGCGGTAGAACTCGCATTATAGAGGCAAAGTCACACCATAGACATAACGGTAACTAAGTACGAGAAAAAATTAAATGTTTCGATGTAATTTATTAACATTTTGGGGTGTTGCGGGGTGCCCCAATATTTGCCAGACGAGTTTCAATAAAGTACTGCACATTGGTGTTTAATACGAGTATACACAATATAAAACTAGGCAGAGTTTTGTGGGCAGCAGCGCAATTTTTTGTTTACGGTGCGCTTATTTGGTTACTCTCAGACGCGTTAGAGGACACAGTACGTATTTTGAATACATACATGATGAGATTGCAGTTTGCTTTCATGCGACAAAATTGTCAACAACATCAGGTATGTTACTAGGTACTAATCTACACCTGTAGGTATGCGTTAACCTAATGAGGGACAGATAACGATAAAATAGTTTACCTACACTCGTATCTACGAGAGGTACAATTGTATGTAACTGGGTACCAAGGTACTGGATTGCACTTGAACGTACATAATCTGTAGGTTAAAGTGCAATAGGATGCAATCTGATGTAAGTGCAAGTGCAACACGATGATTTATTTGGGTTGACGAAGGTCTCCCGCTGGGGACACTGAGACTGGTTGAACAGTTTCGGGAACCCATTGGCAGCCCGTGACGGTAGAATAGAATAGAATAGAATTGAAAATGGTTTATTTCATACTTCATTACTTTATTTATTAAAATTCTCGTCATCGTCTTAGTAATTAGGTACCGATAATATCACCGGTTCAAGTAAATAGCATACGCACTCGACTGCAAATAGAATGAATAAGTAGGTATGAGCTATTATGGCCGACCTAGTTCTAGAGGTCAAGAAATCTAGATCGATTATGTCTAGATTAGTGTGCAGTGTAAGTACTTAGGTCATTAGAATATGTCTTTCGTTTCGGTACGGTTAGGATAGGTAAAACATCTAAGTAGGTATTTGAACACGTTGTACGCCAGGTTACACAAACATCTGACGACTAAAGGATAGGTAAGTACTAGTACATCATTTTTTTTCTATTGGCGCTCAACCGTTAGATGGTACGGAACCCTCCTTGTGCGTCCCACTCGTGACGGTCCGACATTTTTATAATAATAAGGAAACGTGAGACACATTGCTATATTTCGTTACTTCGGCATTTTATTGAATGAATTCATAACGACGTTCTAAGTCCGGGATATATCTTTCTCAGCATCAACAGAAAACGTAGTGAATTAGTTAGGATGTACCTAGCTACAGTCTTAATTAGGTACCTTAAACATAAACTCGGGATGTTTAACAAACATTGTTTCGTTGTGTTTAGGAGCACAGACTTGACAGAATATTTATGATATAGACATTAGAGACTAGAGGTACTAGGAGTAGCCGACTATGGCTTTGGCCGAGTAGCGGACTGGCCGACTAAACCTCTTGTTTAAAACTGCTAAGTGCTGACAAACTTCAGCCGCTTTTTCTACATTCATCAACTTTTAGTTTATATATAGGGTACCTACTCTTGACCTGTCCTAATTAGAATGTCCTCCAATAGATCATGGTCTAGGTCTAGGTCGTAGGTCGTCCCCCTTCCAACTGTCACATTCAGTCTTGCTTTATACCTACGCTAATATCCAAGGCTTTGTAGGTTAGTGTAAATATCTTCTAGATTACCAATAATTTTTGTAGCACTCTTCATTACCGAATCTAAAGCAGCGACTTGATATTTGGCTGTGACATCTTAAAGCTGGCAGCAGTACCAACTCCATACAAGAACGAACTTGTGCTTAGAAGCTACCGCATGTTTGTCATGTCTCGCCTATTTCATAGACTAAGTAGATATAGTTTGTTGTCGTCTCGATTCGATTAATTTTATGTTTATATTCCTAGCGCTTTTTCCCGTAACAGGTTCGGGGTACACTCGACCATGATCCAGGATATTAGTAGATCAGGTAATTACAGTAGAGCAGCTGCCATCACCTCTGTGACATTGTTTACAACAGATTAGCGATATTACACCGATGAATCGATATAATGTCGACACGATTTGACACCCTCTACATCCCTAATAGGCGAGAATGTAGAGGGTCGACCAAAGTCCCGGCTAAAGTTTCGGCGGACATGTGGTGTACGCTTTACTTTTGATAGGATAATGTTTTTACCAATCGCGATTATTATCACACATTTTAGGGGTATGTTCCGGGTTTCCTACCACGTGCCTTTGTTACGGGCTACTCGTCAACAAAGGTAGGAAACCCAGAACATACCCGTAAAATGTTTTGATACTATGTCGATGTTTTTGCTTTGGCTTTGAAGTACAGCATGATGGAATGGACTCCGTTTGGTGGAAAACACAAACACGTGAACGTTTTGGGAGAATTTAAGACTGAAAACTGCAATCAGCTGCAAAATCGCAATTTTCAGACACAATATCTTGCAGTCGTCTGTGAACAGCCATAAGGCACTTCAATAAATCAAAAGCGAGCTGATAGCGAAAGGATTTATATGGAAATAAGTATAATTTTGATTTTAATTCATAATTAATTTATAAGTAAAGCAAAGAGCCGGCTTATCCCAAGTCCCAAGTCTTCTGCGTTTAGAGATACACTGTCGTTTCGCACAATTGTGGTTGTAGGTACCTACATAATATTTTTTTTCTCAATATGTTGTGGCAACGATCAGGCTTTCAAGACTTTATGGAAGTACTAAAATTTACACTTTACGATTTATTCTTGGATACTAATAAGTGTTTAGCGACCTTTTCAAAAGCTATGAAATAAGAGAATGTATCTACGGGTGGTACACTGTACGTACATATCTTTAGCAGGAGTTACGTACCTAAATATAACATAAATATTGTAACGTAGTCCAAAGAAACATTAGAGGCCAACAGGCTGGCAGGCAAATTATCACACGGTACCTATACGACACTGGGTCAGACAGAATACATAAATAATAATATTTTAAATAACTATTATTTTATTATTAGCATCCAATTCATGGTTTCCTAATAATTAAGCAAGTGTTCATTATATAGACTTTTATATGCGAAAACATGTAAATGGTCGATAGATTCTTTGTCATCATCATCATATCAGCCAGATGACGCCCACTGCTGGGAATAGGCCTCCCCCAGAGATCTCCACAAAGGCCGGTCCTGTGCTTCATCGTCACCCATCCAGTTACCGGACATTGTGAATACTGCTTAACCTTCGTTATCGGTCTTGCAAGCACGTTATACAGACCAGTGCCGCTGCCTTACAGAATACTTAAAAGAACGTAACGTAATATTCTATCGCGGCCATTATAATCCGCGTGCAATCAGGAAACAAACACGGAATGAATAAAAAATTGATTTAGATTTCTGTAGATGCAACTTTGTCGATGTAAATCGAATTATGGCAAATATATTTTAGGAAGGTACGGGGTTTTACCGTGCTGGCTTAATAAGTAGCCTAATTATATCGTTAACAAAAAGTACCTAGGTATCGATGTGGTAAAAACCCGTAACATATAGTAAAAACAAAAATGACGTCTAAGAATGTTCTATTCGATACCTATAAGACTTATTACAGAGGCTAAAACACGTTTTTCAAATATAGATAGGTACTGCTGTGCGTATTGTGTTACATATCCTAGATATTATAACAATAACAGCTAATTCTAGCAAGTAGGTATTGTTGTGTTGTGTTTACGTACCTTCATCAAAGCGAAACGCTGGTCATCATCAATTCCTACTACCGTGTTTGATACTGGTGCCATTATACACGGGGGGTATGTTTAGGGGCGTTTAATTACAACTTTATTGTTACGTCTTGGTGAAGAACAGGGAAAACAATGATCGCGACGCTCTTGCGCAGGTTGCGCAAGTAAACACGTACAGCGGCGGCGAACGTGCGCGCGCTACTGCCACACACAGAATACTGTTACTCTACTGCTGCCGACTCGTTGACTCGACCTGTCTGACTATAAAGTCGCTTTAGGGATGCGCGGGCGACGCGACCTTGGTCGGACGTCCGACCACGTGCATGTATCCGAAAGGGACTTTGATATGTAATTAAATTTAAAAAATTATAAATATTTATTTCTTTAACAATATGGGTACATTTTTATAAATACATATATTGAAGCATCCATTTAAGTATATTGCTTGTGTTAGGAAGCTTCACTCTTCTATAGCAAATAATTACCCAAACTAAGTAAATAACTAAATCCTAGTTGGTGTCATGGCCTGTGTTTTAATTTATACTGTGTATGAAATAGTACCAACTCCTAGGTTGACCCTGCCGCAGTGTCGTACATTAGCTTCGCTACCTTAACACAAATAACTGTTCAGATATAATGTACGTAGTAAGACTTAAATTTAAATGGAAAGTCACACAGAAATTAATATACGCGCATGACACTCTATCTTTCATTTCTTTTACAAGTTATTATTAAATAACACAAGAAAACCACAATACTTTTTTAGGTTTGTTAATAATAAAATGTCAGAAGAGAATTTGGTGAGTGGAGTAATAACTTAACAAACTTGGAAGGAAAAAAAACAAGCATATATATTTATGAAAAGTATTGATTTACCTAAAAAAAGTTTAAAAAGTAATCATTGATTAATCTTTCATCAAAAATTACTAATCATTTGCACCAGGTGCTTTTCCTTATAGATATATTACATTTAAAATATGAAGTGACTATTTATCAGCTTAATCAGCACAATTAATCAGATAACAAGGTAGATGTCATATTATGTTTTTATTTTAAAATCAATTTTATATCCTCCTTGCTCTTTTTATCACAATTTCATATCTATATCTTAAGACATATTTATGCAATACAACTTATTATTTCATCCAATACAAAAATTCAAAACTGCTATTTCATAACAGTGAAAATTACTCCACCTCTTTCAGGTTCTTCATCATGTACTTCCTTATCACTACCCTCAGGATCCGAGGCCTCTGAATCATCACTGTCAGCATCTCTGTACCTCCCAAATTTTGTAGTGTCTTTCGGTAAAGTTGCCATCTTTATCCCACTGCGGAGAAGCAGTTTGGCAGCTGCATTTTCAGCCTCAATCTCCTTCAAATGAGCATTGTATTTCTGCTGAAGATTCAAAGACTCCTCCAAATTCAAAATCTTAGCTGGCCCATGGATACTGGGTGGAGGTGTAGCAGCAGTAACTTCCCATTTTTTGTGCTTACTACTTAGTGCCTGTATTCTTGGCAATTCTTTTACGGGATTGTGAACATCTGATTTTGTAGTTTTAAAAGGTTTAAATTGTCCCGTTCGTTTTGGCCCTGGATTATTGGTTTCTGATATTTCAACTAAATATCTAACATGTGGTATATCACCTATTTTAATCAAATCTTCAGGTGTCACTAGTGTTTTTTCGGGCTCTATTACTTTTACTATCTTTTCTTGGGCAGTACATTGACTCAATATGTGCATAACATCTTCGGGCTCACTGTCGTCATCAGAGTCAAGACAAGTATCTCTTTTATTTTGTATTTTTCCTTCCCACTCTACATTTTCTATTGTCTGCTTGTTAATCTCAGAAATTTGCATATTATCAAATAGTTTGCATGTGTGATCCTGTTCCTCTTTAATTTTTAGCTCTCTTAGTAACTTGTCAAGAAATTCTTGGATTTTTAACCCTTTATCCGGTAATTTGGCGATGAAGTTTTTATTATTTAGCAATTTCAATTGTCTGTCTCTAAGCTCTAATAAAATAGGTACACTTTTCGATGACAAGTCAACAACTTTACCATCTATTTCTGTTTTAGGTGGAGGAGGCAAGATACCAGGAATTTTGGTATTTATTTTCTTCATAGTTTTAATAACGGTCATAATAATACAACGAGATTTCCGCCACCTTATAAGTTATCTAAGAATTCACAGTATTTACAATAAAATATAGATTTTTGCGCAATCAACAGCAATATATTTTGTGAATTTGTTTGTTTACTAATGCAATGTTTTATGATTTAGGTTATACCTAGGACCAAAAATAAAATGGCCAAACAAAAATTTATTGACAATATTGACAGTTTGCCTGTAGGGTTTAGCAAGTCAATAGTGAAAAGATACGTGATCGATTGGTGGTCGTATACATAAATATAAATATTCTTCTGTATATACATTTTTTTCTCTATGGTAGCATAAAGAAAAAATTATATGCAGCAGGGGTAGTACCGCCGATCTCCGATTTTACGCCGTCATTTGATCATGTGGAATGACGTTACGACATGCTATTTGAATAGACTCTACTCCAGTAGTGCCTACGCTGTGAAATGGACTGAAAAGTACGATTTTGAACGACTTGAAGTTGGGTTTAATGCTTTAATTTTATGAATGAATGAATGAATGAATAATTTATTGCTGTAAAATGTGGTACATGGTAGATGTTACAAATTTTTATAGTCGTTTCTCACACTTCACCAGAATCTGGCATGCAATATTTGAGCATAACTAATCTAATTATTATTAAAATGTACGCAACAAAAATTCCTAAGTATAAAAAAAGTAATAGGATATAAAGCTATAAAACAATCATGTCACTTTCAATAATTAACAATAATAAAAGTCATAACACTTGCGCTAACACGTTAGAAATGTCAAAATAAGAATCAACGTAACCAAACGCAAACTTTTACTTTACACTGGCAACATTTCCATACGTCACAACCACTTCATGTCATATTTTTTATTGTATTTAGTTTGACAGCCAACGGCCATTCTGACTCTTCGCAAAACGACCAGCGAAACAAATATAGTTTGGCGAGCTATTAAATCTAAATCCGAGTTTTCTGTGATGATCACAACGCCACTTGCGTCTACATAATATTTTTAATTTTATTGCTGTGATCAAGTGTCGCTTTATTTTGTGTACGAGAACGTAATAAAAATTTGGCCTAAGCTATACGTTTTATTAATTGCAGGTAGTATACAATTTAGCGACGGCGCTGATTTGACTCAAAGAATTCACTAATACTGTAAAAACAGCTTTGTATCAACCATTTTTTTAACTTGCGTTTAAACATATTTAATGGCAATAATTTCATAGCACTGTCAAGGCCATTATATATTTTAATTGCCATTGCATTACTGTTTGTGCCATATAGTGTCGTTGAATGGGAAGGTACTACCAATCTATCTGGAAACTTTGTGTTGAAAGCAGTGGTTTCCGAGACTTTAGTGAATAAGTGCATATTACTCTTAACAAATACACATATCTCGTAAATGTACATGCTTGGGACAGTCAACATATTATGAGATCTAAATAGAGGTCTACAAGATGTCAATGAATCAACATCACAAATTGCTCTAATGCACTGTTTTTGGTAAATAAATGATAAATGCAGTCACTAGTACTTTTTTACGCCACATTTATTAATGTCCTAACATGCCTTCGATTGGGACACTACCTACTGATGAAAAGACACTGATGGTCACGGTCCTTATTATCATGTGTCCTAACGTTATGACGTGATTTCGTTACACATATAAAAGTTTTCCTAACGTTATTTAGCACTCATCTCTCCATCTCTAGTACATACTTTGACTGAACTTCGTAATTTTTTCACCCTGTGAAACTATGGGTTTTTGAAATTAATTGTTGCCTATTTTTGTCGTGTACTGCAAGTTTCGATAGGTAAGTACGAAACTATATTGACTTAGGGTTTAGAACCATAGGCCAAGCCGTAACGATGATATAGAAATCAACCCGTCATTCTGATGTTAGAATGGCGCTGTAGGTAATATTTTTTTCTGTAGAGGTATTAAATAATTGACTTGTTTCATCTAAGGCCGATTTACATTTCGGTAAGTACAGTGCGAATGATCGATGTTGACAAAAAGCTACAATCTCTATACCACAATCGATATTAATTAATCGATCGACTTGTAAATAAATTGCTTGTTTGTCTTCGCTTGCTTGTACGTGGTTGTAACCTCTTTGGCATTTACTATAATTATCCATTCATTCTTTCTTCTTTTCATTCATTCTAAAATCTGGTTTTGTTGGATTCACGACTACACAGATTTTTTTGTAATACAATAAATCGTGGATATTTAAATGAATTTTATGGTGTTCTTTACTGTGTAGTATTGTATCTAATTGTTGTGAACATCAATATTAATTGTGTATGCTTTGAAGGATTATTGAGAGAGAAGGGAGGAACCTCCTGAGTTTGTAGGTGCTATAGATTTTTACTTGCTGACTAATTAAATGTTTTAACATAAAACAACTAAAATACTGGCAACTTGCCTAGAGAATAGAAAGCTGATGATGGAAAACATAACGGTACGTAAATCTTTTCTGTCCCTGACAATGAAAGAACCAATTCGTGCGGTTTTCGTTGTTGTCTCATGTGCTAATTCATGCCTTCGTTGTTTTAGGTGCCTTTATATTTGGATCCAGTCCAATCAAACACAGGATGCGACAAAAGGCTTTGGATAGGAAATCTTGACACTCGTGTTAATGAGTATGATTATTTTATCTATTTAAATTAAATATATTTTTTCAATTATTTGCAGTAAAACATTGTTTACATTGTTCATAATTTTACACATTTATTAAACCTTACTCTTTTCTCCTTACCGGTATCAACTACTGAAAATGGTCCGTGTGTATGGAAACATTGAGAAGTTTGACATGCTGTTTCATCGCAGTGGCCCTAATACGGGCCAACCACGGGGCTTTGCCTTTGTCACCTACAAGTTCAGGCAGGATGCCATTAGTGCCATGAACTCACTCAATGGCCAACTACTGGGTTCTAAGAAGATCTGTGTCAAATTTGCAAAGAATGTTGCCGTAAGTTGGATTGTTGTAATAAGCAACTACCCATACATTTAAAATTTTTCCATATATATTTAATTTACTTTTGTTTTTTTGCCAGGATGAATATGACAAGCCAAAGCCCGAATTGGGAATTGCAGTCTTGGCTGGTGCCAAACCGGAGGTGAAAGTAAGCAAGAAAACAGCAATTCAATGCATTGAAGCCAAACTGAAAATGCTTGAAAATATGAAGGCTGGCGATGATTTTGTTGTGAACAAACTTGCTGCCAATGAAACTCCCATAATTACTCAATATCAGACTAAACAACATCAAATGCCATATAAATCAAACAGTTTTTTTAGAAGAAGACACCCATATCATAAAAAAAGATAAATGTCATTTATGTAATGTGTAGGAGGCATGGGGAGTTTATATCAATTCATACACATATTGCAAAAATCCTATGACTTCCCTAGATCTGAAATGTTGTGATCAATGTGTTTTATTATTTATTATCTAACTGCATGTGTTTGTTACCATAGGATGTCAGTATTAATGTACTTTTAATTTAGGATTTAATAGTTGTCTTTAATCTAATGGGCAGTACCATCACAGTGTTCAATACTTTTGTACATTTATTTAAAAAAAGTACTGATAGTCAAATACAATGAAAGGTCGAAGGAATAGTAAGTTATTTAGCTGAAGCAATTAATGCGTGTGGGTAATATCCGTAAGAGATGGAGAGCTTTGCTATTTGAGTTATTTTGGCGTTAAATCGAGTGATTTTGTGTGCAGATAATAATGGATTCTTTAATATAATGGAGTTACTATGAGATTATGAAATCCTGTAAAGGATGACTCACTACACACAGCTAGGTCCCAGCCGAACGTTGACCGTATTCTGTGTGGATATGTATAAGGCATACTAAATATATGGGATATTCAAAAACAGACTCGACAAACAGATTAATAATGAGTAGAGAAGAGCTAAATACAGGCATCTATGAGTTGTTTTGACAACTGCTTGCCTGCTTAATGATAATAATAATAATAATAATATTATTGACCGTGCTACGGCCGATACTCAGCTTGGAGGAGAAACCTAAGGGTTTACATACAGAAATTACAATTTAGTTATATAATGTAACTATTCTTAATGTGATATTTAATTTACAAATTAAACAAAATTTTAATAAATAGATTTTTTATTTATTTAAGATAACATTTTATTTATTGTTCACATAAAAAGTTTATCTATTATGTACAAGTACTTAGATAAAATTTGTAAAATTCAGCCTTACGTAGGTCAGAGGCTTGCGATCAATAAAAAAAGATAAAAGGATAAGTATTTATGCACAGGTAAGGGTTCCTCAGTCTGTTAAAAGTTAAAACTAATTAAAAACACAAAATATTGATCTAAGTATTTACTAAGGTCCGTTTCCTTGTTTTAGATTACATACTGTTTACCATTTGACTACAGAACCGTACATAGTAGCTAGTAGTAGCACAGGTATAAAATGAAATACATTGGTACTTAAATCAAATTAAATTTTTAAAATGTAGTTGCTGCTCATAAAACATTTTGCTGAACATCAGATCTATCAATATATTATATAGATCCAGTAAAATTAAAACTTAATTTCCAAATAATTAATATAATCTCAATTTAACAAGCAATGCTAAAATATTAAATGCTCACTCTTTTATAATATTGGGTAGAGCTCGTCTAAGCTGAAATGACGCGCCCCACTATCGCATTAACGCACACAAGCAAATTTAAAATATGGACGCAATACATACAAATGCCGTTGTAATCGGTCATTCAGTTGCCGGTGAGACTCAAACGTAGGAGCACGCGGCGTTCGATTGAGCAGTCGACGCTCCCACACAGATGAAGTGTCGTTATTAATATTTGCACTCGAACATAGAAATCAACTAATTAAGTAGTGGGGCGCGTAATTTCAGCTTAGACAAGCTCTACAACATTGTTCAAAACTGTGCCAATGAATCAATTGTTTACATTCTATATTTTTTAATGGATAATCTGATAATAAAAAGAAAACATATTTGTTGAAATATAAAGGAAAAGGATCAAACATACGAAAATAGTACTATTCGTCGAAGCAATGATCTGTCCAACTATCAATCACCGATCATTTTTGTTCGAACCAAGGTTACGGACTCTGCATTCAAGTGCAATGCATAGTATGCATGACATCTAACAGGTTTCACGATATATCTTTGTACATACAATATAACATAGTAATGGATGACCTTTTATAAATATTCTATACTAACATATTATCACTTGTTTTGAACCCTGGCGATATACAATTCGAGAGGGAACTGGCCAGCTTTTGTGTGGGTGTTGCGAATACCAGATAGTCGTCGTCTTCCTCCAACTTTCTCTTCATGCCAGAGTACTGGGTCTCATCGTCGCCGTCCTTGGAAAAGTCCTTATATTCTATGCAGAGAGGCCATATTGTTTTGCCGGATCTGTGAACAGTTGCGGTAAAAAATTATAATAAATACAGTGTCAGTAACACTTGGTATTATTTGGTAAGTAGTATATTTTTTACTCTGAGGTTGAAAGTAAGATTCTAGTTTCTAGCTACATACAAATTCTGCACATTTTTTTTACAGGCAAGTAGGCTAGCGGGCAACCTGATGGATAGTGGTCACCGTTACCTTTAGACATTAGCAACACCAAGGGTACCGTTGATGCGCTGCCCACCTCTACAATACGTTGGTGTGGCAACAAAAAAGCAAGGCCCTCTATTGCCAAAGCCAAGGCAAATCCCAGCACTGGAAAACATCTGGAAACCTTATTCAGCAGCAGGAACACAATAGTATTGTTTGGCTACGGTATTCTGTAAGGTAGAGGTACTGCCCCAGCCGGGCCGCTGCAATTTGAACGAGATACCCCGCTACGCCCTACCTCTTTTTTAAAGCCAAAAAGCGTTTTAGTGTTCCGCTGGGAACCCTGAAACTTGGTTAACAGTCTCGGGAGCTGATTGTTGATTGAACTGATTGCAAACGGACCTGTCATTTTGTATGTAATTTACAAATGCAGCACAAATCACGCGACGATGAATTATCAAACAAGCGTAAGCTAACCTAACCTAACCTAACCTAACCTGATGGTAAGCATTTACCGTAGCGTATGGGCGTTAGCAGTACCAGGGGTGTCACTAGTCTAACCCGTCTGCCTCTCCATGTTACACATTCTCCATTAAAGAAGCTTAGTACTGGAAAGTCTCATGATAAACGGCAGTTTTTGGGTGGGAGGTCAGTCAAAATAGAAAAAAAAATTACTTACATAGGCAGAGTGTACGGATCATAAGGGAACCATTCTTCGTAGTTTTCCTCCACTGTGGAGTGCAACGAGAGTCTGCTGTTCTTCTCGATAATCGCCTGGCAGTAGACCACTTGGTGCGCACGCGTCACTGATGAGAACGCGCGCGTGACCTGCGGCGGGCACGTGCGCAGCGGGTTCAGTGAGCACGTCACCAGTCTGGGCAGGTTCAGTGACTCCACAAAGTGTATATCTGGAATAGAGTATGGGAGTTGTAGGTGTGTTTTGTGTATGTGCAATCGGTTACAGACCCCTTAATTTATTCATTCATTCCTTGTACAACATTACAGTTAAAAACTAATGTGTTGCACAAATTAGGGTAATCAATTATCTAAATGTTAAATCATTTATTTAACCATTTATTGTACACAAGATTTTTACAAAACTATATGACAGAATATATCAGACACAACACGACAACTTATTTCTATAAAGAAATTTCATCCAGCAGGCCTAAAGCAGAGAGATCGTGACAATTAAATGCAGTTAAATGCAATTAAGTGCATTAAATTAAATTTTTAGAGAACATAACAATTATATTACGAATATTCACTAGAGTATCGGCAAACAGATCGCAGTCTAGTACCTCACGCAGTAATTTATTAAGTTGGATGCGTGCTTTTACCAATGGAGAGTTGCAATGCGAAACAGTTCGCACAGACTGTACTTCGATCAATCGGTGACTTGCTGGTTTTAATACATAAACGTTGAATTGAATAATGGTTTCTTAATGTTGATTCTTTTATTGCTTGCTGGCGCAAAATGTTCAGTTGTAATAGTACAAGTCCGCCGATAACAAAATGATAAGCATTTTATAAAACGCCGGCTTAGCATATCCGATTTGCAGTAAACACAATACCTATTTGGTTTGAGGTAGATATTTGCAAAGGAAATTTCTGAATAATTATCAAGGTTTACTATCACCCTCTACATACATACCTACTAATCAATCCATGAGTTTCATAAACACTATTAGTGTTTACTCTGAGCTATATTATAGTAACAACATAATATAAACTACAACTTACTTTCTTTACTACTGAAGAGATGGTGGTGCTTAAAGCCGATTAGGTAGAAAACTGAATGACATATCGCGTGGAAGGCGCCATGAATTTTAGTGCTATCGGTCGCTGAGGTAGACTCCTGCGTCGCTGTTATGTATGAATGACACCATTCCGCCATGTTCTTCAGGTATTTGATCAGTCTGGTGTTAGGGACTCGAACACAGCGAGCCAGGAGGCCTGCTAAATGACTCACTGCTGTTCTTCTGGTGGCTAAAGCACCAGGTCCTAATCCATGATGGCCAGCCGCAACCAACCAAAGGTTGTTGAGTATACGGTCTGCACACTGCTGGTTAATTGATATTGTGTACAGCAGCAGGAATTGGACGTGTCTGTGGATAAATAAATCATATGTAAGTACCTACTGGCGTTCACCCGTGGCTTTCATCCGTGTTCAGTTCGAAAATCTCGAGGTTTTTCAGTACCTTAACAAGTGGAACAATGTGGACTGTGTATACACCAACTGGGAAAAGGCGTGGTGTAATATATTTGCATACAAACTAAAAGAAAGCTTATTGTCGACCAATGGAAGCCCCTGAATCAAGCAGAATAAGATTTATCCCATCCCATGTATCCATAGTAATGTCTTCAACATTTAGAGCCGTGGGCACTCCATTTTAACTTTCTTTTTCCATGTTTATTTTGATGCCCAGTTGGGCTTGCTAAGATTTACTACTACCAATGCACTGTAGTATTTCAGGGACTAGCTAGGTCTTGCGACATAATTATTACATTTTCAGCAAATCAAAGCCGAATGAGTAATACAAAGTAATAAATTACATTTCATTTATACAATTCATTGTAGGCCAAAAACTAATTATATCATTTACGCAATACATACCTAATGCCATGTGTGGGTAATATAACTCGCTCAAAGACATTGCACAAGGTTTCTAATGCAGGAGTGCGTTCATCTTCCAGCCATTTCAACATTTCTAACATACAGTAGTCTAGGGTATCAGCCACTTCGTCCACAGCTTCATCTACGTCCATGTCAAACATTGTCTCAACCTGTGGCTGGCACTGGTCCTTAGTTCTATGATCCATCACGTTAACGTCCAATATCACCATCCTAGAATTTACGATAATCATTACTTAATTGAAAACAAACATTAATATTAAATTTATTATTAACTATCAATAATAAATTAAATTAAATTATTCAAATTATAACTAGATATATCTTAATAAAACAACAGCATACACATAATTTAAACAAAACAAAGATGAAACATAACTACCTAAAATTAAATTATAACATGAACTATATAATAAATATAGTATTTAAAAGTGTGTAACTGATATGTAGTATATCAGTTATCTAGCAATCATATCTGCTTAGTTGGATGGATTTAGTCTTTTGTTATTCATTACTTAATAAGTTATAATTATAATAAACTCAGCCATACAAATAAATAATAATAATAAATTAATATCATTTAAGAGCATCCGTGGCCTAGGTGGTTAGGGTAACCAACTCGTAAGCGAGAGGTACCGGGTTCGAATCCCACTGCCGCCATGTACCATAACCAATGCTCTTACAGTGAGTGTAATGTGCACTTTTTTAGATGAGAAAATGTGTAACCATGTTCCAATCTGGTCAGGTTCCCCTGGTCCTTGAGGACAGAGGACTCCAGGCCCTCGTACGAGAGAGCACAACCGGGACATTAACGCCAAGATGATTTATTAATTAATTATTATCATTTTTTACAATCACAGACAATATCTAATGATAAAGGTATGCATTAAAATTATTAATCTTTACCTGTTTACAATCGCTGACATAATCTGTTCTCTCAGTGAAGGTATGTATTTACTCATCCATATTAGGTTGTGTACGTATGACCTGTTGGGACAGCAACCGGCCTTGTAATATGGGAACTGATCTATCACAGTATGCATTAAGAGATCACTGGTCCTGAAATAAAATATAATAATTATTTGAATATGCCGTGTAAACATCTGAATTCTGAGCAAAGTATAACTTGTTTTGTAAATACAATAATCTAGATTAAAGTTGAAAATGTTTTGGTGGCATCATTTTCCATTATTTTTTATTTATAACACTGCAATCTCCAACCCGCCTGCCAAGCATGGAGATTATTTCCCTAGAACTTTTCCTTTCATGGGAGAGGCCCCAAGTCCTTCAGTAGACTGTTATGGGTTGTGGTATTTTTTGGTGAAGAATTAAGCTGTTAGCTTAATTCTACACAACAATATTAAATATTTCATTCTTGTGCAAATATTGTGCCCAAGACTAGAATGTATCATTTACAAAGTGAAAGTTTTAATAATAACTCACATAGGCATGATGGCAACTATTTGTGCAATAATTGTATGGATGTTGGACCACATAGACACCTTTTCAGGTGAAGGGCTTTCTTCCCAATTCTCACCATCAGCTGGAAACAATAAAGAATATCATGGTCAGTTTTCTTATTTAGCAAATCACTCACGTAAATAATATAATTTTTAATTGGGAAATCTGATATCTAAAAGCTTTAAAACATATCTTGAGATAACTAGTTATCTCGTGTAGGCTATTATGGAAATGTTTTGGTAAATAAATAAATAAAAAAGTACATTAGTCTATGCCAATACTATTGCAACATGTTTAATTATTATTTATATATTAATTATTAAGATAAGAAGACAATATAATGAAGATAACATATATTTATTTTCTTTACTATACAAAGTTTGTACATCAAAGAAAATAAAAACATAATTAAAATCATAATGACAAGTTTGAATATTAGCTTGTGACATAATGATTGCAAAATATTTGTTATCAACAACCGAAAATGTTTGCAAAATATTGCTCAACTTATGAAATTTATTAGGTAAATAGCTACCTAAACATTGTCTTCTATGTAATCACAAATTGTGGCTTCAATGAAATTTAAAAATAAAATATGCTACTAAATTACCTTTGAATACTTTAACTAGTCCCGTCATTACCCTCGGGCAATGGTATGTGTGGGCGGTCACCAGACTGAGGACAAATCTGCTATACAATTCTACCAACTCTTCACTCCGTGTTGCCCACTCCACATTGCACACAGTGTCCACTAACTGCTTTGAGTCTCTACCAAGAAGTACTACACATGATAGACAATCTTCGAACAATATCTGGTAATTTTCATCAGTCAATGGACAGGATTTCAACACTTTTACGAGCTCATTGTATGTAACGGTATTGCCAGCCTTTACATAGTCCAAGATAATAGTCTCTACTTGGTTCTTTTTAAACCGGAATTTCATGCGTTTGACTGTCTGCCGGTCTAAGGTCTTTTGCATCAAAGATGCAACACTTTTAGGAGATGCGACTGCCATGACTATTTCTTTAAATCTGATGCCACTGATTTCAGGAAGGCTACAATATCTGGATGCCGAAGTAATTCGGCTTTCTTGTGATTTAAAACTTCCCTTAATATGTTACTGCTGTCTTCGAGATGTGGCACGGAATGTGAACTGGCTTCGTAGCTGGTACTTGGTTTGCTGTAGCTGAGGTTCGGCTCTAACGATTCTGAACTTCTTTTATCCTTCAGATATGTCTGCAATCTTTCTAGAACAACTTTATTATCACTATCCTTTTTTTCAGAACCATAACCTTCTTTGGACATAGCTCCAGTTTCGGCTTACATTATGCAGTATGTATTACAGTCGTAAAAAAATGTTATATAGAAAATGTATTTGTACTGAATTCACCTTATCTGTGTATATTTAGCTAAAATTAGAATTACTTCTATTTCGCAATAATAATTCACACGTGCACTTTCCGATAGAATCTACGCGCAAACTTTCTTCCCTGTGTGGCAGTGTGACAGAATGTGAACTGTGAATGAAATGAATGACTGAGTATCAGCATGGTGTCAGCTGTTACGAATGTCTATCATATCATACAGTCAGACAGTGATGTGTGTTGTGTTGATAGATTATATAGAGAATCGATCGATTCCGAAGTTATTCTTGGTCCGCTGTGTATGTCAAATTAAATTACTTATCTGTATCATGACGACACGATGACATAAATTGGTATAGCTGTCCTTGTTGATTGTCATGTCGTAGACAGAGAGAGATTATCTAGTTAGTTTTCCTTTGTTTTTATCTGTGCTCTCACTCATTTCTTCAATGAAGTTTGATTGGGAGGGGTGATTAGTGGAATGCGTGTATTTCTAAATTCCGGATCTATCTTTGCCTTATTATTTTATAATACAGTGTAGTGTAGCGCTATTACGAAAATGTGCACAAAATAAATCGTGATTGTAGTATGTAACGTCATTCGGCCGGTTTCACGAATTTACGAGTGTGTTGGGAATCATGCAAAATGGCCAACGATTTGTGGTCATGTACCTGTTGGACAGAGGCTCTAACTTGCTGGCTGCGGCTGAAACTGTCGCCGGAGGAGATAGAGCAGAGGTACAGGAGCAAGGAGATCGATAGAATACTGGAGAGGGACAAACAGACGCTGCGGCGGCAGGTGAAGTTGTTGTTGCTCGGCGCGGGTGAAAGCGGAAAGTCAACATTCCTGAAACAGATGAGGATTATACACAAGGTGAAGTTCGAGCCGGACCTCCTGCGGGAGTACCAGCACGTGATCTACCAGAACATAGTGAAAGGCATCCAGGTGCTGGTGGACGCGCGGGACAAGCTCGCGATCCCGTGGGAAAACCCGCGCAACCTGGACATCGGGCAGCAAGCGCTGCACTTTAACAGCACGGCGTCGCTCGACAGCCGCCTGTTCATGCATTACGCGCCGCACATACATTCTCTGTGGTTAGACAGAGCCATAAAGAGGGCGTACGACAGGCGGAGAGAATTTCAATTGGTGAGTGACAAATCATGTTTGCCAAGTAAACAATGCTTGTGTAACAGTTTCTTTGTATAATTCCTGCGGTCCCCTGCAATATTAATTGGAATTAATTTGTTATTCTAATGTTGGCACTGCAAATAATTTGTATGCATTTGTGACTTCGTATTGGCAGATGACAAATGCGATTAGAGCGTCGGTGGCCGAGCGGTTACAGTATCGACTCGTAAGCCAGAGGTCCCGGGTTCGAATCCCGCTCCGGCCATGTACCAATGACTGTTTTCTGAGTTATGTACATTAGTTGAATACTAACCGATGCTCTTACGGTGAGGGAAAACATCGTGATGAAACCTGCACATTCAGGTGACTGGATGTGTAACCATGATCCAATCTGGTCAGGTTCCCCCTGGTAGCAGGGTCACGGAGGTCAGATGGCAGTCGCTCCAGTGTAATTGCCTGACCTGCCAAATCCTGGATCATGATCAAGGCGGACCCCGGGCCCTCGTGCGCGAGAGCATAACCGGGACATTAACGCCAAGATGATTTTTTTTTTTTATTGGCAGATGACAAATGTTTGTATAGAGTAATTTATTTACAATTTTGGCAACTACACACGGAATGCTCAAACATTGTTTGCTCATAGCTAATTTTCAATTCAAACAATTAATCTCAGGTTGTATTAGATTTGTAGAGGGTTTCATAACATTTTGATTGTTTCTGAGATATCTGTACTTATTACTTAGTACTTATTACTTCGCACTTCGCACGGGTAACCTTAACAAATTACACACCTAAACTTTCTTCATTAATTATCTGCCTGTTGGTGCAAACCACATGAAAATACGTTCAGTAGTTTTTGAGGATATCACGAACAGATAGACAAAATAGTATGGGAATTTGTTTTATAATATGTAGTAATTTGGAAAATCGGACTTTGTTTTATTATGTAGTGATTTGGAAAACCAACAACGTATTACACCAAATTAGATACTATTCCTTTAACAAGCCAATTACAGGATCCTTTTCCCGGACTCGGGAAAATATAGCTACTTAATAGGTACTTCCTATTAGTCAAATAATTTTTGGAGTCAGTTTCCTTGCAGTGTTTTCCTCACTAAGAGCATTGGTTAGTGTTCAATTAATATAAGAAGAAGTAATAAAATATCAAAAAGTCATTGCGACATGGCTCTGGGGTTCAAACCCAGTACCTCTTGCTTAAAAGTCTGACTCTCTAGCCATTAGGCCACTGACACTCTGATAAAAAATCGGGTTTAAGTAAGATATTATAATAATTATTATCTATTTTGTAATGAAAAATTTTAATGTAATTAGTGCCATTATTTATAATTATTACTTCCTGTAAAGATACAAATATACAAATCTCAATGTAGGTAATTAATTAGTTTACAAAGAACAGTAGTTAAAAATAAAACAAGTTTCAGTATTAATTCCTATTGCACTTGCTGAAATTATTATTTCATATTTTTGTTACTATATTTTTCCTAATATATGTACCCAATAAAAGGTATGTCCATCCAGTCTGAATGTGACAAAGTGTGTTGCCATAAAAGGGACGGACCACGTGTTTCTTACAAGTGCAAACTCTATTAAATATTTTGTGGTGCTGTCATTTCAATGAACACAACCACAGCTTCCTGCAAACCTTTGCTTGATAAGCCCGATTACCCCTGACGAGGTGGAGAGGTCTCTGTACCATATGAAGAACGCAAAAGCTATTGGCCATAATGGAATACCCATAGAAACCTAAAAAACAATGGGGAGCCGGGGTGTACTCTTGCTCAGAGTTAGAGTTATTCAATAAAATTATACCTGGCGCGTAAATGTTATTACGCCAATCTATAATGAAAGGGCAGATTATCGTCCAGGACATCTACGCCAACACTGAAACCGTCGTCAAACCCATCACAGACCATACTAATCCCTTCCCGAATACTATAGGTGTTCACCACGGTTCTGTGCTGAGCTCTTACTGGTTTTGCGATGTGCTTGCTCGATGTCGTCTCAGCGGAAATTCAGGACGCCCCTCCTTGCCTTATAAAATACGCTGATAACACCACACTGGTGATGTTATCACTGGCAAGCTTAGGCGGGATCTTGAGACCAGGGTAGTGGAAGGAAGTGCTGGAAAATGGGGGTTTGAGCTGAACGTCGCAAAAACAGAGTATATAGCTAGCTGCAGCGCGAATCGTATAGGCAACGAAGCTGTCAAAGCGGACCCTTGGAGAAGCCGGGATAAGCACTAGGACGATGATAATGATGATTGTAAACCGTTCCAAGCAAACTGCATATACATATTTTATTTTAGTAATTACAATAATAGCCCGCCTTATAAATCTTAATTTATTTAGTAGACCACCTATAGTTTAGCAAGAGTTTGTACCTTTACAAAGTTATACATCATATCAGCCAGAAGACGCCCACTGCTGGGCATAGGCCTCCCCCAGAGATCTCCACAAAGGCCGGTCCTGTGCTTTCCGCATCCAGCTGGTACCTGCGATCCTTACCAGGTCGTCGGTCCACCTTGTCTTGCCTACCCACGCTGCGTCTTCCGGTACGTGGTCCCCACTCGAGAACTTTACTGCCCCATCGGCCACCCGTTCTTCGAGCTATGTGCCCTGCCCACTGCCACTTCAGTCTGGCAATCCTTAGAGCTATGTCGGTGACCTTAGTTCGCTTGCGGATCTCCTCATTTCTGATTCGATCGCGCAAAGAGATTCCAAGCATAGCTCTTTCCATTGCCCTTTGGGTAACAGTGGGTTTTCTTATAGGGCCTACAGTGAGCGGCCACGTTTCAGTTCCGTAAGCCATCACTGGCGATAAACATTGGTCAAAGACCTTCGTCTTGAGACACTGCGGTAATTGGGACGAAAATATATGGCGTAGCTTCCCGAACGCTGCCCAACCGAGTTGGATTCGTCGATTGACCTCTTTCTCGAAATTGGTCCTACTTAGCTGGACTATTTGTCCGAGGTATGTATAGTCGTCAACAACTTCAAGTGGAGTGCCTCCAACTGTCACTGGAGTAGGCACAACATGGACATTCGACATATAATTCGAAATACAAAGTTATACACATAAAAAAATGCGTACATACATACCATCACGCCTTTTTATAAATAATAGGGGTAGTCAGATGCCACATTGTTCCTCTTGCTACGGTTTTGACAAATCTCTTTCGCTTCTTCCACATTCATCAACCTTTTCATATATGCTTGTCAGTTTAGGCTCTTGACATGATCTTTCTTTAAGATATCTCCTATTTGATAATGCAGATCAAAATGCAGATTTACAGTTTTTTATACCTTTAAGGTGGCAAACAAGCTTACGACCCTCCTGATGTTGAGCAGTTATTGCAACCTGTACATGTTTGCAATACCAAGGGTATCACTCCCGTGTCGCCAACCCTGTAAAATACTGGGTTACTTTGTTATTTGTCCCTGGGGATTACATTGCCTCAAAATTTAATTCAGTTTATTTTTCCCCTGACTCTATGTAACACATGTTAGCGCCATACTCGGAGTTTGCTAGCTTTGCTAGTGTTCTTGCGAATTATCTCGCTAACATATGTTCAATGGACCAATTTTGGGCTAAAGTAACACTACAAGCTCAGAGTAACCGTTTCCTACGATATCGCTTCACCTCTAAATTATTATTCAATTCTGTGGATCTACATGTCTGATAATAAAACTCGAAATTAAAACTGATACTGATCATCGGTCTCCTCAAACAAAATCGCAAATTCGACGCATCCACAAGTTGCATAAAGCACCATTGAAGTTGCATTATTCCTCCAAGAAATAACAAAATGAAATATTTGTAATTGCATTTCTTATCTCATTTTGATTAGTCATAGGCCGCGTTGCGTCATGCATGCGCTTGCGCCGGGCCCAATGCAATGCTAGCCACACAGGTATAAGAACCTATTCATATTGGGCCATCAAGCGATCAAACGTAATTAACTACAGGCTACTTAGTACCTACCACTGTACGTCATAGATGATACTCACGTATTACAAATTTTAGTTATAATTTATATTATTCATAGTTATGAGTTGGACCTGTAACTCGTTATTTTGTTCGATGTTAAAAAAAGTAGCGGTAAGTCTTGCGAATGTCCTTGTGTTTAATGTTGACGTGTTTCGTTTTGCATTGACTCACATTGTTTTGTATTTTTGTGTTTGTATCCCTAACTCCTTACCTGTTCAGTATTATTGAGGTAAGTCTAAGTCACTCTAGGTTAGGTACGCCCAAATCAAATGCCATACGTTAAATCTTTAGTGAATAACTCTTCTAGTGTATCTGACACTACTGGGCTTCAGCCGCCAAGATGGCGTGGGGGCCGGGTCACCCTTTTCCCACAAATATAATGTCCTACTCAGTAAAGAAATTTTGAGTTTGATTTTGATTTTAAGAGGCTTTAAGCTAAAAGCCGTTACCTTGAAGGCATTCGATGTGGTCTAGCACAGGTGTCTTCTTTCGAACTTGTCGTCTTACATGCTTTCCGAGGGATTCTGCAAATGATTTTAATTTCTGTCCAGCAGGTGCATCAAAGCCGTAGTTGACGGCAGCTGCTCGGATAGCTTGAATATTTATAATTAACTGTATAATTTATTTAATACTGTGATATTGAAAATTAAATATCGGCTGTAAAATAAGATAATAAATAAATCTAAATCTATTAATGCTGGCGTCCTGCAAGGCTCGGTGCCGAATCTAACTCTGTTCCGCCTTCATATCTGTGATCTGTCTATTTATGACATTGCTACTGTACGATAGTACTGGAGACGCCTTTTATATGGGTCGCGTGCAGCGAACCATTTCTGTCAACAAGCAAGTAGTATAGAAACTAAAAAACGCGATTAAAAAAGAAAAAGAAAAAAAAAAAAAAATCTTAAGTTGCATATATTTATGAAATCGTCTTTTAAAGGCCTTCCATTGTGATACCTCAGGTGAGTAAAAAGATTTTCGACAGTCACAAAATGGCACCTAAAACTCCAACATTTTGAATGTTTTAAAATTTTAATGGTCCCAGTGTCATTTGCGCGACCATGACTAACTACAACTCATATGGTAAAATACATTGAGTCAACGGAGAATTTGCGTGTTCTGCTTATTCAACGATGTTTATTCCGTAGTGCATGGGTTGCGTGCCGGGCAGCCTGCACGACGTCTGAACGCAGCATTAGATCTAAAACTTTTCAGTAGGAATTTCCTTCAATTTAGTGGAGGAGTTCCATTATTTCAACATTGGACAGGAGGTTTGGAAGAGTCCTACAATAGAGAACGCTGCTGCCCATTTTCCAGTATGGGTTGCAATACATTGCATAGCAGTTCGCGGTCGCTCGCATACGAGTATCAAAGTTGTGTCGCTTGTGAAAGGTCCCGTGTTGCGAATTTTCCAACTCTATGCAAAAATGTCACGAATCCGTTGCATCGTCGCTAAGTGAGAGTAGGAAAACTCACTAACACTTTCGTATTTATCACTTTCGTATTTATTTTAAATGCGAAACTGTTTTGCTGGAGGGTTTAAAATGTCGCACAGTCTTCTTGGCGTTAATGTCCCGGTTATACTCTCGCGTACGAGGGCCGGGGTCCGCCTTGACTGACTGCCATCTGACCTCCTTGACCCTGCGACCAGGGGAACCTGACCAGATTGGACCATGGTTACAGATTTAGTCGCCTGAATGTGCAAGTTTCATCACGATGTTTTCCCTCACCGTAAGAGCATCGGTTGGTATTTAACTAATGTATCTAAATAACTCAGAAAAGATTCATTAGTACATGGCCGCAGTGGGATTCGAAACCGGTACCTCTCGCTTACGAGTCCGATACCGTAACCACTCGGCCACCGACGCTCCGTGAGGGTTTAAAATGTCGTTATTATTTATAGCTTTTGCCCGTGACTTCGTCCGCGTGGAAATCGACTATCTTAAATAACCCCCTAATGTATGAAAGCTCATTCTGCGGAGAGGTCAAGTTGTATATCTGGTTCTACTCAACCGAATTGAATGAAACATGGCCTAGATTTTAAGTTGGACCCTATACAACCAACCTGTGAAAACCTCATCAAAATCCATTATCTTATAGTTTAGCTGGTCTATTATGGTTCTACATAATGTGTTTCAATTTCCAAAATCAATTATACTCTATATGTATCCCAAGCTTAATAGCGACATAACAAAAAAAGTTTCTTTCATATCCGTCCAGTAGTTCCACTAATAGCGGGTACAAACAGAAAAACCGACTGGCTTTTTCCACAATTTCAGTATTGAAATTTACAGAAAACCTATTTTATAGAAGTATCTATTACAGTTAGCAACAATGATGTACCTAACTGATATGACCGATATGGCTATTACAACAAACCTTATTGTGTACAATAAACAGTTAAATAAATAAATAAATAAATAAACCTACCAGTCTATAGAAAAACTTGCAAGTACAAAGTTGTATGCATTGATTTCTAAAGGCCCGCCTAAACGTGTTTGTGATTCATACGTCCACACGTGATTTTCAAATTATGAACTTACTGGCCTGGTTTAAAAAGCAGATGTCATATTATGAAGTCATCCCAGCTAAACGGAGAGCTCCTCATGTTGGTGATATACTGATTTAGTTATTTTCTAGAAGCATTTTAATATTTTGTAATACGAATCCAATACCTGTTAGTGGTGCCATTATAAATAAGTCCATATTTAGTTAGTATCAATCTTAAAACATGTTAGTTTTCTCATTCCATCACTTTTTAATTTTCCCCTAATCGGTTCCGTGTTGAAATATTTTTGTAGGTATAGGTTGTCAGGGAGTTTCGACATCTGATTGGTATAATTATGTTATGATTCGGTATTTGTTTTAGCAATGATTTACGATATCACGTAGGTAATGATGTTCAATTTCCTTATGGTTTACGTCTTCGTGCAAACTACCCGATAATGAAGCCAAATGGTATCGGTAACCATATCGATAGATAATTAATCGCACCACTGAAGGATGCGTACACAGTTGCTCATATATTTCTCAAGAATCGATTAACGTGGAATAAATAAATATATATCACACACCCAAGCAATTAGAGTACTTTTTATCTAGGTATATAATCGGAGCGTCAGTGGCCGAGCGGTTAGGGTATCCGACTCGTAAGCGAGAGGCGCCGGGTTCGAATCCCCTGCGGTCATGTAACAATGACTTTTTCTAAGTTATGTACATTAGTTGAATTCTAACCGATGCTCTTACGGTGAGGGAAAATATCGTGATGAAACCTGCACATTCAGGCGACTGAATGTGTAACCATGAACCAATCTGGTCAGGTTCCTCTGGTAGCAATGTTATGAAGGTCAGATGGCAGTCGCTCCACCGTAATTACCTGATCTGCCAAATCCTGGAGCGTGGTCAAGGCGGACCCCGATCCCTCGTGCGCGAGAGCACAACCGGAACATTTACGCCAAGATGATAATTATTTTATTTTTTAACTAGGTATATAATATATACTGTAGTAGATAGAAGGTAGTCTAGCGTCAGAAGACTAAGAAGTAACTAAGTAACCAGACTGTTCATAATGAAACTTTTTTTTCTGTGTATTGAGGATCACGAAATCATATTTATGAATATGACGAAACGGAGTATCTTAAACATTATACAGGTCTGTTTAGAATGACCATTGCCGTGAACATACCAAAATTTGTCATTCTGGATTGTTTCGGTTATGACAATTATGACTGACCGTAAAACGCTTGGACTTTAGCCCGTCCTTACGCCGAACTCCGTAATATGTTCTTAATAAAGGTAATATTTGTTAATTGATACTTTTCCGCTGACATCTTTTTATTAGATTATTATACAACTTTGACATTAAGTACCATTGCGTAATATTACTATTGTTATTATTGATTAATTACTTGTATGAATTCATCGCTTTCCAATAGGAAAGTATTTAATTTTCTTCATTAACGATTCTTTTATAGTTTTAAGTATAATACAATATTTACATGTACCTATATACTTTTAAATGAGAAATAAAAAAAGTCTAAAAAATAATCTATGTGTAACTGAGTTGCTGCCCTGTGTACCAATGAACGGATATTAGAGCCCGCATATCTCAGAATTAGGTACAAGGCAGCATGGTATTAGTGGGTATTGACCCATAGAATAGAACTGATGCGATTAGTTATTTATATATGGCATGCTAGATGCGCATGCGGCTTCTTATAGCGCGTTTACCGACTGTGTTGTTTACATTAGTTCGGTTGACCGAATTCGTAGCGGGGTGGGGGACGTCTGGACACTGCGGCATGGGCGACCTATAAAGACAGCTAGTTGATACTAATGTATAAAAAAAGTGGCTTTTCGGATGTGCGGGCAAGCCAGCCTTGGTCGGACGTCCTACCACGACCCGCATCCGAAAAGCGACTTTATTATATACTGCGTAAGGATATGCATCCAGTCAGAGTGTATCAATTCTTATAAAAATTCGTATTTACAATATTTTTTAACGTTATTAACGTTTTTTTTATTAAAATTGATTCAGCAGTTAGTCTACTGCCTTTGCAATTGATACTTCTCATAATTCTATTGAATTTCGTAAGCCGTAAAACTGGTAGAATTACTTTATAATTGCAGTTCATTAGTAGCGATTTAGACTGAGTTGAGAACATAAACGCCACACAATATTTTATCGCAGACTAAATAAAAAAGACATGAGCGGGCGCAGCTACCAGTGGCGAGGTATATAATTTCCAATGAATCATGTTTATATCAAGGTTGCACCGCAGTACATGTACAGTATTTGCCAGCACAGGTATTTTAACCGGATACCTGCCTGACTTTGGTGATAACTTATTTAATTAGTGCCGATAACAATTATCTTGTTTGAACAGTGGCTTCTAAACATCGACATGACTATCATTGTTCGTTTACTATACGCTGGTGTGAAACGCTCGTACCTTTTGCTTATTTAGGGCGCAATTATCGGCTTTGATTCATCCTAAACCTCGAGTTCCAATAAACACCTGAATCGCTCCAGTTTTCGTGCAGTTAGCGCTTCCATGTTTTGTTCTCTTGTAATTAGTAATAGCAGTACAGTGGTTGGTGCTATTGCAAATGTGTAGTTTAGAATTACGTGTAATTTTTATATTAGGTGCCTACTTTATTTATAACTTGTTGGGTTTTGATTTCCGTCCGCGGTTTCCCGCGTAAAATGCGGTTACAGCGTGACCACTTTAAATTTAGACGGCGTACTTGGGTGTAGAAACAGTACCGAAGAAGTTTAATCAAAATCTTAATAGTTTTTGAGTTAAAGAGTAAGAAACTTGTGTGTATTCTTTGGCCCTTTTTTGCCTGAGAATAATTTAAAATCAAGTGAAATAGGCTATTGGATCGGGCTAAAATTTTTTGGTTTACCAAATCAACCAGAGTTACGGCCGTGGTACCTATTATATATTCACGAATTTTTTAAAAACCAACCCAAACATGACGTGAATCACATACTATAAATAATGTAAAAAATTAAAACGTCTATCAAGAATTTACATTGAAAAGATTAGGTAATATAGCCCATATTATCTGAGCAATAAAGTGCTTGCTCTGTGTCATTGACCACAATGTAAACACTGCCGTGTATTATTGTGGTGTTTGTCGTACGAGCTTATCATGAAAGAATTTATATACGCCTCCCTCTTATCTCTTAGCAAATTGAAAGAAAGGGATTAGCGAAACACAGTTACGGTTTACGCGTGCCTCGTTCCGAGTTATTGAACGAATCGTTCTAATTGGTTTTTTATTCGCGCTTATTTGAAAATGTATTTTGATAACGTTGCCGACAAATGAACAGGCCCACCTGAAGGATATTAACTGTTGCCCATTCACTTTTTCCTAACATAAAAAGAAGCAGAAATGATTGAGGACTAAGGTAGCCTACAAACCGGAACACAACAGCTCAAAAAATTTAAAACTTGAAAGCAGGCGGGACCCATTCTTCATTTCTATAAAATATCACACCGTAAGTTGGCAGGCATCTACCTATACCTACGCCCGTCCTGTAAAAACTTTTCCACCCCTTAAAGAACTTCATGTTGTACCCTACAGGAAAGCCTCTCCATGAAGCTCAGTCCACTACCTTAGTGAGCATGGGAGATTGTTCCTATGAAATCGCACAGTTAGCGACCAATTTAGTTCAAGTTTAATTGGTTTTAATTCATAAATTTTTTTGATCAGATGGGCTTTTCTGCCGTGTCTGCATTGTCTTTCACGATTTGAAGGATATAAAATGCGTAGTGTAGACATAAACCATTACTCTTTAGTCTTCTTAGTAATAACGACACGTTCTGAACACTTCTTTTATTTGCTAAATAGGCTTTCCATCAGGTAGACTATCCTCCTATCACCAGGATGGTTTATAAACCAATTCTTGTACTCAACGCCCCATTCCCCCCAATTCCAGAGCGACTCCGTGAGCTACTTCTTCGACGAGCTGGAGCGGATCGCGCGGCCCGACTACTCGCCGTCCCACCAGGACATCCTGCACTGCCGGAAGGCCACCAAGGGCATCACCGAGTGTACCATCAACATCAACAACGTACCGTTCGTGTTCGTCGACGTCGGCGGGCAGCGCACGCAGCGGCAGAAGTGGACGCAGTGCTTCGACTCGGTAACGTCGATACTGTTTCTGGTCTCCTCGTCGGAGTTCGACCAGGTGCTGTCGGAGGACAGGTGAGGGGTTGGCGTTTTTCTTTTTAATTGTACTATGCATCGTTTTTCGTTTTCGACCCAAAAAACGATTGAGATACGTTGTTAACATTCGTCAGCGACTGCCAAACCGTAGCAAACGATCGCGAAGTATGAAAGAATTTGCCCAACTGTGGGATGATTCAGACTGATATAAAGTAAAGTAAATAAATAATACTGTGCGTGTATTTGACCTCGCCTTTCGTGGGAAGAGTTTGTGTGGCTTTAAGTCCTGCAGTGGACTGGTATGGGCTGTAATAATTTGAGCGCCTGGTTAGTGACGATGCGGTCCAAGATGGAACAGCCTGATTTAATCTGATCTTGAAGGGTCCAGGGGCTCTATCGTCCAATTCCATTACTTTCGTTAGGTGGTACGATTTTCATACAAATTTTATGTAACCTTTGATCGACTTTCCTACAAGGGATTGACGTTATTAATGTATATTTGTGCAATTGGCAGTTAGTAAATATGTCAATTGAGGGCGAAATGGTTTTAGTGCATGTTAATAATATAAAACAAAGCAATAAAAAAAAGAATGAATGAAATCACCAAACAACGCCATCTAGCGGCGACTTGTTATTTTATATCATTATCCTATAGAAAGCCATTGAAAACATGTACTGTAGAGCATACACCGTAATACCCGTAACTACTAAACACTCGAATGAAAACTAAAACGAATAAAAGAATGACGAGAGAAATTTAGCATGTGTTACGAACCACCTAAATAGCAGTCAATTGCAGTCTCAGGACGTGGCTATGGCTGCTCTTCGTAGTGGCATGATTCATTCAAAAGATACACTGACTCATGAGTGGAATTACAATAGATTTAATTAGAATTATATAATCGGGATCTGCAACCATATTCCTACAATAATAGCTAACTCCTCCTAAACCATACAAAGAATTTTGATGCGGTTTTTCCCACCAGTGAGAGTATTTCATCCGGAATGTATAATTCATGCATATTATAGTAAAGTCAAGAAATCTCTGCGAACCCGGGACGGATCGCAAATCAGAAATTATATCATACAGAAGAATACACAAAATATGTTTTATGTTAAACGGTAGACAAAGAGCCAAACCCAGAAGCTCATTAAATATTATCATTGAGTCATAACTAACTAAGCCCTTAACACAGATCACTGAATTAGCTACAGCATCCACCCACAGAGAGAGAAAGTACGATTTAACATTCGTAATGTCTAGCTATAAGGATATGACTGTTAACTAAGTAGCGATAAATAACACGGATTTGTAAACAAGCATCATAGACTCTCAGATCCGACCAAACCGCAAGCTGTGGTACTTACATTCCTATCTACCGGCAAATGCGTCGTATAATTTATTCTACTAATATTATGAATGCGAAACGCATATTTGTTAGTTTGTACGTCGATGACGATGGGACTGCTGGATTATTTAAACTAAGGAATATGTGCTTGGTGTAAGTTGCGTGCGCTATTGAGCATGGAATATAGAATATCTATCGCAAAATTGACACGACGGAAAAGCTTCGTACTAAAAACAAAGTAATAGTAGAAAATGAATATCGTGATCATCATTATTAGTGGCACGAGAAGCTGATATTTTACGAGTATTCGTAGTTTAAAGTAGCGTCCGTAGTGCGTTGTTACACGCAGGCAAGCTTGGTTGACTGTGAGTTTTCTAAGTTTGACGTCTGCATCTGTGGCTCTGTGTGACTATCTTTGGCATCGTAACTCCTGAACGAATGGACCGATATCGATGCTGTTTTCTTTGTTCGAAAGCCAGTTTAATCGAGATGGTTCTTATTCTTAGCTTTGTTTAATTAAAATCGGTTAAGTAGTTTTCGTGTCTTTTTTTGAGTGCAGCGATGAGAGTATAGCCGGCGAAGACACGGCATACTTACCAGACAGCGAAGATGTCAAATTATGGAAGATGAAATAATGAATGCGATGAAAGGGATGAAATTTGGTAAGGTCGCAGGGTATGATAAGGTGATTGTCGAAATGCTGAGAAGTGGTAAAGGTGTACAAATACAAATTCTTTATTAGTAACAGAGTTACACGTCAAAGTAGCAAGTCGGTACTTAGGAAGTACCTTTATAAGCACATTACATTTAATTGTAATTTACAATGTCAACGCCAATATCATTCGTAATAAAATATTACGATGTCATAATTTTAAATTAATAAAATCTTTCATAATAATTAAATCATTCACTATAATATAATAACACGATTCTGCAATAAAATAATAACATGTTATAGTTGTAATGGTAAGATTGTTGTAGCTTCTTTTTAATATGTGCTGGAGGGATGGCCAAGTGCCAGAAGACTGGTGAAAAACCGTAATTGTCCCACCATATAAGGGCAAAGGGTCGCAGCAAGAATTACCGGGGCATAAGTCCTCATTGATGGAAAAATGTGGGATATGCAAGCGGGATTTATAAGAGGGATGGGGTGTACCGATCAAGTCTTTTTCTTAAGGTGCATTAGTGAGAAACACTTAGCTAAGAGCGAAAAAGTGTACTGCGACTTCGTAAATTTGGAAAACACTTATGACCGGGTGCTAAGGAATCAGTTCTGGTCAACACTGTCACTAACATATGGGATTGAGCTTTGAAATTTCTATATGAGAAATCTAAAGCCTGTATCAGGTTCAATGGGGCGTGCTCGAACTGGTTGAATATCTCGAGAGATAGTTCTTGCAGCAGCAGCTGTCCATCTTTATATGGACAGCTGCTTAATGGTTAGAAAAATATGGAATGTGGATTATGAATGGATGAGCTCAATGTCAAATGTCTCCTTTACGCTGTTGACCAGGACATGTTAAATATAGTGAATCAGGCGTTTAAAGATAAGGGTATGTAGATTAATGTAAATTAGACGAAAGTTGTGGTGATTGGTGATAGAAAGAGAGGAGGATGTTACTCAGTGCGGGATAATGATAGATGGCGAGAGAGTGGAACAAGTCAAAGACTTTGTGTACTTATTTGTGAAATATAATAACAAGGAATGGGAAGTGCGACGAGGATATTGAAAGGAGAGTGTCATTAGGAAATAAAGTCAACAAAGCTGTGCACGGGGTAGTAGTGAGTAGCCAAGCGGTCTCACAAAAGGTACGAGTGGCTATTCACAATGGTGTGCTGGGTGGTACCAGCACGCCATTGTGAATAGCCATGTATGGAAGTGAATGTTGTGTATAGCAGAATAAACATGAAAGTCGAATCAGTGTTGTCCACTTTATTTTAACGAATCCGCATATTGTGGTATCGTAATCCACCAGAAAACCACATAATTTGGCGTTCCCTCACACTACCAGGAAAACCACTAACTTATTATGCCAGACAGATAATTAGGTATTATAATATTTCAAAATAAAACAATAATATTGTAATTTATATTATAAAATTATAGTTTATTTTTGTTTGGTAGTTACTAAAAAAATCAATCTTAATTCAATTGTAGTTGGAAGAATTGGCTTCTATGATTTCTGTTTTTGCAGAATTTTCCTTGACTATAATCTAAATTGGTCAAGAAATTGACTAACTATTTTGGGAGAATCCCCTTCTTTCTGAGTATTTGTAAACCTTAGTTGCATGCATGAAAAGATGTATAAATGTGGAGGAGGCGAGAGAGGTGTGTCAGGATCGTAGCTTGTGGCACTCTATAATCTCTGCCTAACCCTAGGCAGTGAGTACGGGCGTGAGTTTGTATGTATGTAGTTTAGTAAATATTGAAGTTTATGTATATTTGGTCGGCTTATCCTAGCCGTCGAGGCGTCAATACCAGCTTCTGCCATCCTGGGTACTCCACTCAGTGACAAACGAGAGCCCAATGTGATGGCAAACGGTAACTGTCGCCCGTAACAACACTTACGGTTCTTGCACTTAGGTTTCATCAAAAGTGCAGAACCGGAGGTGTGTTGTTACTGCGAGGGCTATGATGTGCCTCATGCCTGTAATGGCGCTGGCTACCTTATCCTTCAAATCGGAACACAACATTTTTTTTCTTGTTTTTTTGCTCCCAACGCAAAGGAAATGGGTACCCTCCGGTATAGCGGTTGGAAAGGTGGAGGTGAACTCTCATGAGTACTAGCCGGCCGGCTGGACTGGATATGCACGACTCGCCAAAAAAAAAAACCTAGGCGCATACGTGCTAAACACCCCCTTGGAGCACCTGTAGCCGGGAAGGCTTTCCAGGTTTCATCGGATGCGACACCCCGTAGGGACGTAAAAGCATTGCTGGCGCCAGAAATAGGTAAAATTGGGGTAACCACTCAGGCGGAATCCTCAGTCTTGCTTGACAGAGTCCTACTGTCGGTACTAAGGTGCAGCAGGGTGAATATGTGGGTCCACGAAATATCTAAAATATCGTTCGCATTGGTGAATGAAATTCGTAACTAAAGTGATTAGTAGATTTAAAACAAACGCAATTTATCTTCATCTGCTAACAACACTCAACGCCCACCTTCCCCCTGTTCCAGGAAAACGAACCGTCTCGAGGAATCGCTCAACATCTTCGACACGATCGCGAACAACACCAACTTCAAGGGCATCTCCATCATCCTGTTCCTCAACAAGTCTGACCTGCTCGCCAAGAAGGTCGCCAGCAAGGAGACCGACATACGCTGGTACTACCCCCAGTTCACCGGGGACCCTCACGACCTGAGAGACGTGCAAATGTTCCTGCTGAATATGTTCGCGAACGTGCGGCGGGAGCCCAAAACGGCGTTGTACCACCATTTCACGACGGCCATAGACACGCACAACATAGAGGTGGTATTCAACTCCGTGAAGGACACGATCCTGAACCGGAATCTGGAATCTCTGATGCTGCAGTGACGCACGACGCCCGCGCGGGACTCGGCCCGGACCGCCGAAGGAATTGCTGTATTTGTGATATTGGTAACGTTGTGGTGGCTTGTTGGTCGAGCGAGGACGAGGGAGGTGGTGCCGTTTAATTCGTATGTAAGCCCTTTCAGCATAATATTAGCGCATGTAGGTGAAGTACACGGTGACTTTTGGCTCCACGACGGCCTAAGATAGCGACTGTTGTTTGGCAGGTTTGGATCGAGGTGCGGTATTGTATAGCTCTAGTTTTTATCGATACAATTTGTATATCAGTATATTTATGACCAAAAATGTAGATTTTGCACGTGAAAATATTGTATTATTATTGATCACTTTTTGGACAATTTTACGTATGTACGCGTCTAACTTACATACGGCAAGGGTTTAGATATAAACATCTGTATTGTACACATTAGTTTGTAGTTGATTTGTATATCTATACAAGGTATAATGTAGTTCTTGTCCTAGACAAAGTATAGTATGAAGCAATAGATGCGCGGCTGCGAGCAACCGACCGCTTGGACCGCTTACGTCGTTCAGTGATAAGTTTAAATGGTAATGCTGCAGTGCCAAGCTAATTGATTGCAATAATTGACGTATACAGCTAATAAAACAAATGATTATTAATGTTTAATAACACAAATGATGTATTGTAAAGTCACAAAATTGCTCTATCGTAAGGTGCCACGAAACTAACAGATATTGTAGGTGTGTTTGGAGGATTTACAACTATTCGTCCCCACCGGGAGTAAAAATGTACATTGTAATGTATTGGTTCATCAAGTTTTGAACACTGTGATTATATTTGTATAAAAAGTATTTGGCTGTAAACAGCAACGAAGGTACTTTTTTTGGAACGGGAACATTTTGCGACATTTTGTAAAAATAACAAAACATGAAGTACACAGCCATCGCTCAATTTTTACGCATTTAATGATCGCAGCAAATATTAGATTTTTATATGGTTCTGATCGTGATTTCTTAAATCTTTTTTAGGTCTCGTGTAGGTTTTCTACTGATGAAGTGAAGTCCGTCCTTTGGCACAATTCGACACAAAGATAAAATAATCTCATTAAATCATGGAAATGCCATAGAAATGTTACAAATGGAACAAATTAAAAAAATATTATCTAAATATTTATTATTTTAATTTTATAAGTTTTATTTTTTTATTGTCTGTAGGTACCTATGTTTCTTCAATGGATTTAGTTTTTTAAATGTTAATTTTGTAGTCTTGTATTTATGATGTACACTATTTGCCAGGTCGAATTAATGGATCTGACTTAAGAAATTATATTTTTTTATTCGATAATGCATAATTTTTCGATCATAATAATTATACTCATTTAATTTTAGGCTCTGTAAGCTTTAGTGTATTTATTTGGACGGATAATATTTCGTTTATGATTGTGAGGCGGCTGCCATAAGTATAACTTTCTGATTTAGTATCTAGATTAATCTGGAAATGGTAATATTTGGTAAAATATGCAAAATTCATGTCAGCTGATTGTTGATGTTTTTGGCATAAAATCTATTGCTCTGGTCGTGATCTTGTATAGATACTTGAATTTGGTCAAAATGTGTTTACCTAATTTTGTCATGTGTATATTTTATATGAAGTGGTTAACTTGAGGCTATCTGTAAATACCTCTAGATTAGTAATTTAAGTTTTGTCTCGTTTTCCATTACCTGTAATTATTATTTCCATTATAAATAATTTTAAATGAGTTAAAGAGCTTTTTCTTTACATTTCTAAAAGGTTATGAAATCAATCGACTAAATCCAGCTCCAAAATAGAAAAAGATGTATGTATGTGAATGTAATATACATCCCAGCGATCTAAGGAAAAAGCTCTAGCACTGAAATTTTTTACAAATTATTCGCGTTTTTTTGACCGGGACGTTATGGTTTGGGTTTTTATTGTAAGTGATATTTTGCATTTAGCAGTGAGTGCCATGTTGCAGAGCAAAAATGCATTGATCTTTCATATTAAACATAGTAATTGTATATTACATTACCAAAAGTATCTTGCTCAGATATATTTTTCTCAGATTAGACACTGTCGACCATAGCGCCATCCTATCCTTCTATTATAATATTATAAATGCGAAAGTTTGTAAGGATGTATGGATGTTTGTTACGCCTTCACGCCAATCTTGCACTCCAAAAGTTTTTGTTACGCAAAAACTACTAATTGGATTTTAATGAAATTTGGCAGGAATATACCTTATAGTCCAAAATAGCACATAGGCTATAATTTATCACCCTGGTCCCTGCGGGAATTGGTCCGGATCGTAATAGTCGTAATTTACGCGGACGGACGAAGTTGTGGGCAAAAGCTAGTGATATAATATACCGTCACAGGGTGCTAATGGGCTCCAGAACCCAACAGGAAACCTTTGTCAACCGGTAGTAGGAGGGCAACCTAACGCAGGGCGAGCGTTGCGGCGTTGAAGTTCGATTAGCCTCAAAGGAACCTTCACCCATCCAGTTACTGGCATCGACGTGCGTTGCTTAACTTTAAACGACACCAGCGCGGGTGTCGGTCATCATCATTTTCAGTATATCAGGCGCAAGACGTCGATGTGCGATTCTATTGAGACTTTAGGCTCGGATCTTGTCGGCTACATTCGGTCAACGTTCGCAGATCCGTGCAGCACTGCTGGCGCTGCGAAGCTGGACGAACGTAGCTGACCGATTACGATCGTCAATCGCAATAAAATCGGATAATTGCCTAGACCTTTGTTGCGTACGCGAAATTTTAGTTCTGAGATCTCTGTAGACTTTTGTTATCCTCTTTTAGACTCGCTGTATTGCAATTCTCAGAGATAGGTGTATGTTGTTTAAACCTGTCATTTTTGCTCACCAGTTGGCGCTACCGGGGAGTAACGCCTTGTCGATTTTGCCGTTTTATTTGATAAAATCCAGTTGGATTTGATTTTGTAATATGAAGTTGACAATTGTCAACTTTGACCGTTGGATTCTGAGTAAGAACACGGCGTATTTTGACAATAGGACATCACTATCGACATTTTTGATCGTATCGCGGGGTCAGGGCTCAATTACTCTTATGAGGCAGGCAGGACATTTTAGTAATTTTTATGCCAAGTCCGGAATTTGGCAAATATAAAATAAAGCTGCTGTTCAACCGGAGTAGCGAGGAGACGCGGCGGGCCGAGAATTGAAAGGAGTTGAGTCACCAGTCCATACAAAATGTACCAAAAGAAAGTGCCGTGCAAATTTTGGCAGCATGTACGATTGCAAAAGAAAACAATTTTTAAGATTCAATAACAACTCTAGTAATGGTCTTATAGCGTGGGCGAGGTAAATAAAATGTTTACAATAAAGCGTTTTATTTATCAAACTATAACTTCTCAGATTTTTGCCGGTACTTTACGGCCAAAAATGTTGTCTACGTACTAGCCTAAGCTTGTAGTATTCTGTGCCTTAAGGACATTTTGGCACCACGTGAAGTTTTGTCAAAACTGATAGGCAACTTTCTTGGCCGACCACATGTTCACAAAAAGAATCTGATCTTTCGGTTAACACCGTTTTTTTTCTAATGTACCAAAGTGGTATTCTATCGGGGCATTTACCTACCTACATACTTAGGTAAAACCTACATATACAGGGTGTCAACATTTTGAAACCAGCTGCTTAAGCTTGCATAGGACTTATCTCATAGACACAAATTCAAAATAAAAAATTCATGCATCTTAGATTTTTGCAAAATTATGCAACTTAGATTTTTTTAAATATTTTTCTGCCAACCAGCATGACTTGCCTTTTCACCCGATTCCGGGTTGACGTCGAGTTTTGGGACATCCTGTATATATTTGAGAATTTAAACGTGTAGGGTAGGTAAGGTCATGGAATTTGTAAATTGGTAATTTGTTTAGATATCACTGTCATTTACTTAGATAATTTTGAAGGATTGTTTGAATGTGGGCGTTTACTTGGTGCACCGTCACTTCCGCCACCGCACCCTCCGACGATGGAATAGATTTCATCCACACCATCTGGATGCCTGGCATCCAACTAACGTACGAGCATCACAAGCCTTTTTACCACGCACGAGCAAGATATTTAATGAACTCCCTTCCGAAGTCTTTCCTCTGCACTATAACATGGTTCTTAAAAAAGCATGTATACACGTACTTCAAAGGCCAGCACCGCATCTCCTCCCCTTAGGTTGGAAATGTCCTGGGCGACGGTAGCCACTTTCCATCAGGTGGACTGCCCATCCATGTGCCTCCCTAGGCAATAATAATAATAAAAAGTCTTGGTAGTAATTTGGAATGTGGGTCTCAAAATAGCAACTAACGTGTGATTTTAGAACTTTCTTTAAGCATTCCGTATTTGCTTTTGTGATTGTTTCATTAATAGATAGCCTTTGTACAAATACGAGTACCTATTATGTTCTATTATGCAATCCCGCAAAACCCCATCAAAATAGTTTATTTTCGACAGACGCTTACTAGATATTATTTTTGCGATGACTAAATCTGGAAAACATTTAATATTTCAACAGTTACGTTAAATAATGTCATTTGTATAGGTTTAAACCTGTGCCTGTTCTTGTATGGAACGAAAGCGTGTCTTTTCAATATGGATTTCGTCGTGCAAGAACTAGCATCTTGAAAGTGTGCCTGATAAACTTGGTATTTAGCAAAATATAGGTATTTGACGCACAACTGTAAAGGTACCTTTACCAATTGTGATCCTAAAAATTTGAGATTTTTATGTTGGGCGACAAATATGTATCCCTTGCTAAAAGTACAGTATGCTAGTGTTGACAATATGTTCTAGAATTTCCCTATATTTTGTATACAGCCCAATATTTATTGTACAGTGTAATTAAATACCATGCATGTAGTTTGCTGTTTTTATGAATTAACCCAGTTAATATTCAGTAAAGTTTATCAAGTCGCCAACACAATACAAGCATCTGAGTGAAGTAGCAGTGGGCAGGGCACATAGCTCGACGAACAGATTTCCGATGGGGCAGTAAATTTCTCGAGTGGCGACCGCGTACCCGAAGACGCAGCGTGAGTAGGCCTCCTACAAGGTGGACCGACGACCTGGTAAAGATCGCAGGTACCAGCTGAATGCGGAAAGCACAGGACCGGCCTTTGTGGAGATCTCTGGGGGAGGCCTATGCCCAGCAGTGGGCGTTTTCTGGCTGAAATGATGAGTGAATTCAATGCGATTGTGGGTACCTAGGGTTGATAGGTACCGTTTGCAAAAGGCTTTGAAATTAGCATAGTTTGCCTTGTTGCCAGTGTACCATTTACTTCAGGGTGTACAACTCCAGGCTAGACGTCATATGATCAAACTTCTACGTCCATGATGGTAGGATAATTTTGACAGATACCCTCTACCGAGAAAGCGCCAGCAAGCGGTATACATTTTCTGTCATCCTGCCATTGGAAAAGGGAGCGCGATGAACCATGGCGACAAGGACGACGACTTTGATTATAGCGTTCCAAATCTACTCATCTGTCATCAATAATAAGCATCAATATTTTCAACAAACATGGTTAATTAAATGAAGGGAAACCTATTAAATCTAAATTTATAAACGAAAGGGACAAGATAAAGCACTTTTCCTCAAGAGCCCGTCGGATTACTTAAGCCAGTCCCTCACTGGTGTTGAGGATGTCATTGCAAAAGTCCATAGTCTGCGGTGACAGCTTACATCAGGCAAGCCGTAAAATTGTTTGTCATTTTAGTGGTATGAAAAACAAACATGGGCCACTGTGTCAAAATGTCCACTGTATCGACATGTCCACTTTACAAAAATGTTTATTCTATGGTCTACCGAAAAGTCCACTCTGTCGAAGTCACCCTACCGCTATGACCACCTCGCCGTATTGTTCACTGTACTGAATTGTCCGCCAAGTAAAATTGCTAGCCCATCGAAACGACCTATAAAACCCTCAAAAGACGGACCGCGCGGGGGACTAGAGTTCCAGTGGGTCCAGCGGCGTTTTTACGCCGTCGTCAGCAGCGGACCCGCCGGGCGGACCAGCAGCACCAGTGTCAGAGGCTTGAGGATTAGCTGGGTATAGAATACCGCATAGTAAAGATCAGCGCCAATGCCACTGGCCAAACTTAGTAACTTTTTAGCATTCTAGCTAGGCGTAATCAATTATGAAGGTAGATCAATTAAAACCCGGTAGAAATAAAAATGGTTTCGCGTCATTAAAAAAAATGTCTAGGTCTGTACTTATTTGAAAGAGCTCCAACACTTCAACATTAATCGTTTCGGATGACATCTGACAACCTTACAGTCACATTATTTCATAAAATGTAATTAAAGTAAATTTAGACTGTTCATACAAAAGAGTTCAACGCGAGCAACACCTCCGTTGATGTCTTTTGAAAATGTTTTTTTAGACTAGCCAGGCATTCGACCGCCATTTGATGCGGCCGAAGATGGGCCATGCCTGTCGAGGAACAGCCTATTCGCTCTAGTCTTGAAGACGTCCAGATTATAATGATTAGGGGACATACTCGTTGGCAACGTGTTCCATACCTTAGCCGTACCACAGACAATATATTTAATGGTTAAACAAACTTACCTTGTGACGTTTGACCATAATTATGTGAGTCGTTACATCCGAAGAGATTTATATTTACTATGTAGTACACTTCCTTAATGTACTAGGCATCGCACAATATTTTAGAGCTAAAATGCAAAAACTGAAAGAGAAAGTTAGATAAAAGTTGCCTATTCTCATCTCTCTCGCTCGCCGCCGCGACAGGCCGCGTCGGATCAGCTGTCATTCTTTAGAGAAATTCGCAAATGATAGGGATGAATTTTGTGATCCAAAATTCGAGGGAGGGAGGGTGTATAAATCTCTTCGGATGTAACGACTCACATAATTATGGTCAAACGTCACAAGGTAAGTTTGTTTAACCATTAATTATATTTCGTCGTTACATCCTCGAGATTTATATTTACTATGTAGATGTTCAGAGTATCTTATTCATTGCGAATTAAACCCAATTCAATACCTATAATAATTATATCTTTAATTATACTGATACATGTGCAAACAAAAAAAAAAAAAACAATTCTTATTATTACAACGATTGTTAACCATAAATTGATTCTGCAAATGTACAATCATCATTATCTCTGTTAAGAGGTTGATTGTAGAACTTCGCAAATACTAGCGAGTTGCCTGACCAGCCAGCACACCTTCTAATTAAATCAAACGACACTCCTTTTCGATGAGCAGCTGACGTGGCAGCGTGTCGTGTGCTGTGCGCCGAAAATATATCAATATCGACACCACTGTTTGCCAATGTGCTTTTTATCCATCTACTAATAGTAGAAGCACAGGCGTTATGCGTCGGTTTCCTACAAGTTAAGAAAAGTCTATCCGTACTAGGAGAACCTCTAAATTTGTCAGTAATATTGAGATAAGAAGAAAGTGTGCCCGCAGGACAAACTTCTGTTTTGTTTAGAAAAAAAGGTATCACTAAACGAGGCAATTCACGACCTGGAGCTGAAGTTTTGATTGTGTCAGTAATGACAATTTCAACAAACGTATCCCGAAACCTTATATTAGATCGTCTTATTAATGACAACGTCTGGACTCGTTGTCCCGTAGACAATGCGATCAGAGTTGCTGCTTTTTCAGAAATTTGTTTTATCGTTAGACTATCATTAGGATATAAGTTAGCCAGACAATCTAATACCAGGTTTGGATCCCAGGTACAGACATATTTAGGAAATGATGGTCGTTTTTTGAAAACACCTTTCAAGAAACGTGTAACACTGTCATTGCCTCCGAATGATTTTCCAAAAATTAGTGAAAACGCCGATCGGCAAGAATTTAAACTAGAATAATTAGCGCCGTTATTATACAGCTCCGTAAAGAAATCTAAAATTATTGGTATGTTTAGACATAAGTAATCAATATTTTTACTATTACAATATCGCCACCATCTTTTTAATGATACATTATATTGTTTTAAGGAGTTTAATGATAGTGATGATATCATAATATCTATAGTTTCTGGCTTTAGCTGTTGTCTTGAGTAAGCTGCCCTGATAACTTGCATGACACCAGGGTAAGAGACCTCCATAACGGATGAGGATCTCTGAAAGGAGATAATAACATTTGACGGTTAGGACGCAAATGTACAAGATCACTATAAGCTAATTTCATAAAAAGTGGGTACCACGGCTGACTTGGCCAGTATGGTACAACCATAAACCCAGTTGCTTTGTCAATTATGATTTTCCGCAAACATTTCAATATTAAAGAAAATGGCGGAAAGGCGTAGAAATAGTAGTGACTCCAATTCAAAGTAAACGCATCAATATTAAACGCTGACGGATCTCGTTTCCAAGATACATACTTGAAACATTTGGCATTTAATCGAGTAGCAAATAAATCTATCTCGGGTTGACCAAACATTGTAACAATTTTCTTAAAGGCATCAGCCGATAGATCCCATTCAGTATCTATATTAATACGTCTAGACTCTTGATCAGCTTCAACATTTTCTTTCGACTTAATATAAGAAGCAAAAACATTAAGTTTTCTCTCTTCACACCACTGCCATATTTGGCGAGTTATATCATTTAAATATTTGTATTGTACTCCACCCATTCTGTTAATATAGGATATGGCAACAGTGTTATCGACACGTAACAGAATTTCTATATTTCGACATGTATCTGCAAAACATCTAAGACCCATAAACACTGCTTTTAACTCAAGGTAGTTAATATGAAACTGGGATTCAGATTCACTCCAGAAACCATGTGTTCGTTCGCCGTTACACATCACACCCCAACCGGTCAATGAAGCGTCTGAAAATATCTCGAGAGAGAAGTTATTCATACTAATAGGACTAGTAGCAGACACTATATGTTTACTCCACCATAAAAAATCTGTCTGTAAATGTTTTTTCAAACACATACGACAGTCATAGTCATCTGATGAGTTTTGTAAAGCTAAAAATTTTTCTGTTTCAAAACGTTTAGTATACATCCATCCATACGGTATTGCTAGGCAAGCCGATGTGAGGACTCCTACAAACTTAGCAAACTCCCTTATAGTTAAGGTAGTTTTCTTTGAGGTTTCGTTAATTAACAACAAAATCTTTTCCCGTTTTGTATTAGGTAAGCCTAAAGTCATATTTATAGAATTCAATTCATATCCAAGATAGACTCGTATTTGCTCCGGCGTTAATTTACTTTTACTATAGTTAATTACAAATCCAAGATATGTCAGTAGCCGAATGCATTCTTGGACACAGTTATTACAATCTTCAATGGATTGACCGAGACATAAGATGTCGTCCAAATATATCACAGTAATGTACATTTTTGGCTTAAAAAAGCCATCACCGGCTTAAGTAGTTTCGTAAATATGTACGGCGCCGAGCAGAGACCAAATGGGAGACATTGAAATTCGTACGTAATATTATTAAATTTAAAGCGCAAATATTTTCTACAAGAGGGTCTTATCGAAACTAAAAAATACGCGTCCTTAAGGTCAATGCTTGCCATAAAACATAAGGGTGACATTAACTTCATGGCAGTACGGATATCCTCCATTTTAAAATGAGGGGATTCAATAAACTTATTTAAAAGCTTCAAGTTTAGAATAAAACGGAATGTACCCTGGAAATGTAAGCCTGACGCTTGGGGACTAAAAATATTTTTGATAAAAATTGTCCCTCCGTATCCTCACAAGATACGACAGCACCCGATTTACATAACTTGTTAATTTCTAATTGAACTTGTTGCTTCTCAGAGGAGGAAAAGTTATTATTTAGCGGTAAAGACCGTTGGGTTAGGGGTATTTTAAATGGAATATTGTAACCCTTTACAATATTAAATATGACAGGATCGTCAGTTACGAATGTCCATTGTTCAAGAAATTGTTTAAGCCTACCTGATATTTGGTTTACCTCTATTGGGTCTTGTTGGACTGCGTTTTGAACGCTGACTTCGTTGGAGCTGAGTAACGGTTCGGTTGCCCGTATTTCCTGGCTCCTTGGTAGGCAGGCCGATGTTTGGCCCCCATTTGTTTGCCCCCGCGCTGAGCCTGGCGAGGTGGGCCCCTCAAGTTTCCCTGTTGAGGGATGTATCTTTTACTTGAAATGTCCTTAGGATCCGACCTTTTTACTTGAAGGCCTGACTTTTCAGCCGTTTTCGAAGCTTTTATTCTTTCTCCGAGGCCTTCACCAAAGAGGAATTTATCCCTCTTAATATCTTGTGTTATGTTCATAAACTTTTTATCCAGAGAGGGAATAATCAGTTTGCTTCGATTGACAGTATTTTCGAAATGAAGGTCTAATAGGATCTGGTTAATCTCTGATAACTTTTTAATTAATTCGACTTTGTCTAATTCGGTCTTAATAAGTAGCGAAACTGTGTTTGCTATCTCGGCTATTCCTAAGCCTAAATGTTGTTGTGCTTTTTCTAAGCGTTTGTCTCTGTTCCGTGCCGAGTCAGTAAGAACAGCGGAAATTTCCGGGTTCAACTTAGGTGCCTTTACTAATTGAAAATTTTCAGGCACTAAGACTTTATCCATTAGCTTAAGCTTAAGATCTTTATCGAGTCCTTCAGTTAGAATACGTCCCCAAAGTTCAGAGACTTGTTCCTGTATTGGCGGTCCGAGTACTTCCGATTTGCCTTTTGCAGCGCCGAGGGCTGCCAATATATCTGGCGAAATTTCAGGAACCGTTGAAAGTGCTTCAACAGGGGCCGAGGAGCAGGACGGCTCAGTTGCATCGGGTACTTGGGGCTGGTCAACTGGCAGCTCATGTTCAGCAACAGGTAACTCCGAATTAGCAGGGGGTACGACGACTGATGATCGAAGTCCTAAGTGTCGATCTGATTGATCTGAATCGGACATTACGTAAAGGTCGGAGCTGTGGCCGCCTCTTCGTTGAGTAAATTGTACTCTTGAGTATTCGTTCTCTGTCAAAAGAGAAAATTACATTTCGGTCACGATCGCATCATGACACTCATCTACGAGTATAATGACTGTAATCACGTTACAGTACTGCGTTAAATATAAGCATCGACTATAATCTCGTTATAATACTAGCTCACAAAAAATTTGTTCGACTGTAATCTCGTTACAGTACTAATAAACAAATAACAAATATTTTCTACAATATCTGACTTTAGTCTCGCTAAAGTACGGTAGGTATTGATACCTGAACAAGTATCTATCGTAAATATAAATTGTCGACCGTAATTTCCATTACGGTACCTACATAATTAATTAACACTATATAAAAAACTGTAATCACGTTACAGTATGTATAATTCTGTGCATAACATTTATAATATCATATAAAATTTACTTCAAAGTTCAAATTGAGCATGTTTCAACATGAACAAAACGACGGTATCAACTACAAGTTTATCAAGTAGATGAAAAAAAAAAAATGTTGACTTACCCTCGCTTGACGCACTATCATGATGATCGCGTTCTACAAGACGCGCATTTAGGCGCCTAATTTTTTTCTTGATATGTTTTCTAGAATCAGATTTGTGTTTACGTTTCCCCATGATTTAAAATACTAAACTAAATATGCCTGGAAATAGCTACGAAAGTCACAAAATCACAGATTTTTCGACACAGTAAAAAAGAACAAGTTGCGATGCCCGCACAAAGAAAGCGAATGACAGCTGATCCGACGCGGCCTGTCGCGGCGGCGAGCGAGAGAGATGAGAATAGGCAACTTTTATCTAACTTTCTCTTTCAGTTTTTGCATTTTAGCTCTAAAATATTGTGCGATGCCTAGTACATTAAGGAAGTGTACTACATAGTAAATATAAATCTCGAGGATGTAACGACGAAATATAATATTATTCTAATAGCCGTACGCATTAAAAAGGTTGCGTGCGGATAGCTGGATAATCCACAACATGGATGTAGCAAAAATGTAAGTACTTAGTTATTTATTCATAAAACAGACAAAATGAAAGGGTATTTATTTAGAATGAAAGAAGAGGAAAAAAAACCATAAAAAAGCACTAAACACTATGCACTATACATCATTCATACAATATTGTACTAGAGACTACCCAAACTCGATGGCGGATGCTTCACATGCTAGTGATAGGGTACAATACGTGTGTTGCGATTTTGACCTTTATGGTGGCGATCCTGGACTACGGTATTGATCGAATGTGTAGTATTCACGGATTGTAAGAGCCTCGGTGGCTAAGCGGGTATCCAACTCGTAAGCGACAGGTACCGGATTCGAATCCCGGTGCGACCATGTACCAATGACTCTTTTCTGAGTTATGTACATTAGTTGAACACTAACCGATGCTCTTACGGTGAGGGAAAAACATCGTGATGAAACCTGCACATTCAGGCGACTGAATGTGTAACCATGATCCAATCTGGGCAGGCTCCCCTGGTAGCAGGGTCACGGAGGTCAGATGGCAGTCGCTCCACTGTAATTACCTGATCTGCCAAATTCTGGATTATGGTCAAAGCGGACCCCGGGCCCTCGTGCGTGAGAGCACAACGGGGACATTAACGCCAAGATGATTACCTATTTATGTAGTATTCACGGATCGTGATTTCTATACAAGATTTCTATAAATTCAGAACACCACGATCACGACAAATATCGAGCGCGTAGCATCTCCGATGGGTTTATCATGCGTAGTTTAAGAGTTCCTATGGCCAGTTTCCGTCTTCATCATCAGATCAGTTCGATGGTATCTTATCATTAGGTAGGTACATTGTCACAGAACCAAAAAATCTGCTGAATCCGATACCGGGAAGTGAGTCAAAAACATGAAAGATTTTTACGAACACAACGGGACAGTTGTAACTAAATAAAAGCTTGTAAAATGTAAATTAATAAAAGGTTTTCCTGTAATTATAATTTTGAACAGTTCCAAATCATTGTCAAATATTATTTCATCGTTGACACGAAAATGTCGTGAAGCGATACTGATTTGACTCCGAAGTTCAAAGAAATTTATGTAAAAATAAAAAGATCCCGGAGTTTGCTGAATCACGACGCTGTACCCAACTAATTGCTTTATTTACTGTCTCACTCTTTTCTGAGTTATGTACATTAGTTGAATACTAACCGATGCTCTTACGGTGAGGGAAAACATCGTGATGAAACCTGCAAATTCAGGCAACTGAATTTGTAACCATGATCCAATCTGGTCAGGTTCCCCTTGTAGCAGGGTCACGGAGGTCAGATGGTAGTCGCTCCACTGTAATTACCTGATCGCCAAATCCTGGATCATGGTCAAGGCGGACCCCGGGCCCTCGTCCTCGAGAGCACAACCGGGACATTAACGCCAAGATGATTATTAATGTATCACAGATGATGTGAAAAGTACAGTATCTATCTGTGGGATAAATACTGTCTTAGTCTTGAGCGGCTTGAACCCCTCGCTTCACTCAAGACTACACAGTTTTTCCTTGTGCCCTCCAGTTTTTAAGTTATTAATCCAATAACTAAGCCCCCCTGACGGAAGACCCTGCTTTATCTTCTTAGTGCATAATCTACTATTAATTAATATCCCGGTTATGATCTCGCGCGCGCGACGGCCCTGGGTCCGCCTTGACCATTTGAAGATTTCTAGGATTTGGTAAATCAGGTAAGTACCTAATTACAGTGGAGCGGCTGCCATTTGACCTCCGTGACCCTTTTAACAGGGGATCTCACCAGACTGGAACATGGTTAGGTACACATTAACTTGCCTGAAAGTGCAGGTTTCTTCACAATGATTTCACTTATCGTAAAAGAACCTGTTAGGTAGTATTCAACTAATGTACCTACATAACTCAGAAAACGTCATTGGTACACGGCGACACTGCACGGCTTGCACAAGTGTGCCCGCGACGTAGCTCGCGCCGTGAGAGCCTTTATTTCGTTCTCTCATTACTAAGATGAAAGAGATAGCAGAATCTATGTCGCCCCTTTTGTCGATTGTTGCTCTTGCGCGAACACTCATGCTAGCCGTAGGGATTGAACTCGGTACCTATCGTTTAAGAGTCGGACACTTTAACTATTAGACCACCGACGCTCCCAATTATAGCCAAGTGTTATTTTTTTAAGATATAAGCCGCAACACTGCAACATTTCATCAAAATCTTTCATGCAAGTACTTAGTATGTCGCTAACTAGGTTTTGTTGAGCGTGAAAGAGTAATAAACAACGAATAGTTAGGTCACAGGTTATATATTTATTCTTTAATTGGGTTAGATGTAGGTACCGCTTTCCATCAGATTTTCAATTTCTTGGCAATGACAAATTCGTTTATAATTAAACGACAAATAAATGATAATAAGAAATAAAAATGCTTGGACAAATTCACACAGCGCCATCTAGCCCCAAAGTAGTAAGCAAAGCTTGTATTATGGGTGTTAGATAACTGATAAATTACTTACATTCTTTTTTCAAATACATTCGTTTTACACTATTACACCCAGACTCGCACCAGAAATTAAAATTCATCATTTAAATTTCTGCATGGCCGGTAATCGAACTCGGGACCTCTGCGTGGCGACCGGCATGTTAACTAACTGAACCACACAGGTCGACAAATGAAGGGGTGTTAACCCTTGTAAAAACTAAAGAAAATATTATTTAATTTAATTTAAAGATTTACTGGCATCTAAACATAGGCATTCTATTTTCGAAATCATGTAGGTATTAATTTTCTCATATAATTGTAACAATACAAAAACATTTATCGAATATAGGTATAATTGCCGAAAAGAACAGCAGTTTCATAAGGATTATGATATTACTTACGTCTTCTTTATAATAATTGTTATCATCAATAAACGTATTCATCATCTAACGAGATGATAATAGGTACATTTTACAAAACTGAACTTCCGCGCAACTTATAAACACAAAGTGGGCAAGATATCAGCGAAGTAATATTACCTGCGCCAAGAAAAATGTGGAGCGTTATTGCAACCTAGTTGCATAGCGAAATGGCGTTTATTATTTTCCCGACTGGCGCTAGCTGCTCTAAACTAGAAATATCTGGTAATATCCAGGCGTCTAGTGGAAAATAAAGCGCTCTAAAAGTTTTATGAAAAGTTTTCGTGTAATTAAGGTTCCTTTTTGACGATGCGGTACGGAGCTAGAGCGTGATTAGGTAGTTTCCGCACCAGTGGGAAGCTGTTTACGGTCCGAACAAGCTTAATGTTACATTCTACAGACTTATTAAGTAGGTAGGTAGTGTACGTGTGCTAGGAATCTCACCCGTTTTCTTAACAAAGGCTAATTATTTTGAAATTGGAACAAAATAATCTGTCTATTTATAGAGTCTAAAAGACTAATAGAACGAACTAAGTACCTACTTATAAAGTACCTAATCACGCGATGAGACTTGGTGATAGAAAACTTTGCAGGTAGGTATGTATTAGTGTCCGACCGAAGCATCGGCTACGGTTTCGGCTACCTTCGGCCAAAAAACCACCTTCGGCGAAAGCTTTGAAGATTTCGCCTAAGGTGGTTTTTATAACTTTTGACAAATTTTGTAGTGTGTAGCACACCTCACCCCCTCATTAGGCTATATAGGTAAGTTAGCTTAGGTAATATGACGCATTAAATGATTATACGTAAGATACATCGCATCATTCAATCATCCCGTAAGCGCCACATTGCATATTATTGCAAGGTAATTTTTTTATCATCTCTAGATTATACAGTCAATTTAAGTCAATAAAGTTCTTAAGGTTTAAAAAAATAATTAAATTAATATTATTAATATATTGAAAAAAACTTTTTAGAGCTTTTAAACATTCGGCTTCGGCTTCGCCTTCGGCCAGAAATTGACCTTCAGTCGGCCACTAGTAATTAATGAATCAACTTCATACAACTTTACTTATACTTACATACATACGTTTCCTGTTCAAAGTTATCTTTTTCGCCTACCTACCATTTTGTGCGGCGGTACATAAATAAATAAACGTAATTACTTAAGGGTGCTTCTTACCATAGATGGGCCAGTTAAGTAGATTTATTGTGACAGGTATTATAGGTGCAAGAAAGGGGACAGATCATTAGCCTAGGTAAGGCCCTTGAGGTCGCCATAATGGGCAATTAACTTGCCTATTTTCTTATCTCTTTCTGTTTTAACGACTTGGTTTTCACTTTAGGGGTTTCAGCACGTGTTCGCGTTTAATACGAGCGTGTTGAATAATGGCGGCCTGTTTGATTTGGATGGGTTTATGCAAATTAACTTTTGCTTTAGAAATTATGTTATGGAAACACTGCCGCCTCCGTTTTACGCTGTAATCAGGATGGGTAAACGAGAATTATAAGTAGGTCAAACAAAAATTTACGTACGTACACTATTTAATACAGCGTAGGTAGGTAGAGCTTTAGTTTGTGTAGCCTAAGCAGTAGGTAGGTAGTCTTTGAGCCAAGATGTCCATCTTTCATCACAAATGACTTAATTTAAAAAACGCCATAACATGCCCGACAAAAGCGAGCCATTTAGTATTAGAACTCAATCAGGAGTCGAGCCAGCAGTCGCAGGGGAGTCGGACGTGCGCAGCCTAGGTCTCTGCCACAAATTCGACCAAATTAGTTTTCGTGAATGGAGGGCCAATTTGGCGCAATCTTGGCGGTCGTTATTTGCGGGTACCCTCGCCCGCGCGGAATGCAGCGGATTTTGAATTCGCCCCTCAATTAGGTCGATTGCTCCCTCTTTGGGGTTTCACGGGCTTGGGAGCGGTGCAGTTGTTCGGTTAACTCGCTCACTCGTTAGGCTCGTCACGGTTGTTTTGTAATAACAAAATTTTGATGTTGGCGTTACAATGGAACTTTTCGAAAATAAAAATGAAAAGGAGGGTAGGCAAAAATTCATGGACCCCAGCCTATATGACCAATAACTTTAAGCGACGTGTCGTTAGAAAGGATTGCTTATATTCTACAACTTTTACTAAGGTTGCTCTTGGTAGTCACAAATTCGACCAAATTAGTTTGGGACAATGTTGGCGGTCGTTATTTGTGGGTACCCTCGATCGCGTGGAATGCAGCGGATTTTGAATTCGCCGCTCAATTAGGTCGATTGCCCCCTCTTCAGGGTCCCACGGGCTTGGGAGCTGTGCAGTTGGTCGGTTAACTCGCTCACTCGTTAAGCTGTAATAACAAAATGTACACATTAGCGTAACTGTAGGGGCTAACGCTCAGTGTACCTAATCCGGTAGATGGTGATGAATGGAAAAATGTTTGAGCTTGATAAGTATAGGTATATCATTTCTGGTATGCTTTTTAATCCAGCTCATGGGGAGAAAACTCGATCCGACTAATGCGGAGAGTGTGATGCTGCTCCATCCGGCTCGTGCGGAGAATGTGAATGCTCAGTTGAACATTGAAATCAATGGCTGTGTAGTGTGAAAAGCTATCTTATATAGTGTGAAAAGAATGACGCTGAACGGACTTTAAGAAACGTAGCCCGTACAGAAAGAATGAAACTTTCACGAAAATAAATAAGAAAGAAAGCTAGGCACAAAAGATATGGATCCTAGCCTATATGACCAATAACTTTAAGCGACATGTCTTTGGAAAGTTTTCTTATAATTTAAGAACAAATATTACTGCATGTTAAATTGTCCTGTCCATTAAGAAGTTTAATTACGTTCGGACATAACTTTTTTCCCACATCGAAGTAATAGTAGGCGTGTAAAAGTTGTAGAGAATAAGAACACTTTTCTAAAGACATAATTATCGCCTAGCGTTCTTGGTCAATAGACAAAAATGTCCGTTCTAATACAAAGTTTAATTCTGTTTGGCCGTAACTTGTTTCCCACAGCCATTCGAGTCTTACCACCTCAGTAAAAGTTGTAGAATATAAGCAAACCTTTCTAACAACATATCTTAACATTACTCAGCTTAAAGGCTAGATTGTCCGGACCTCCTTTTTTCGGCATATCGATGAATCGTTCCGAAATCGGATGTTTTTGTCATCTCGCTGAGTTATGTCTCTCTTGTCGCATAAGAGACATCGACGATCCCACTGTGGATACGCCGCCCGGCCAGCAGGGTGGCGACACAATTACGTCCCTAATTGCAGCCAAGAACACGAACCCAGGTCGCGCTGCGTGGACAGGCAACCGTGTTTGGAAAACGGGCTTAATTAAACCCGAATTAGGTGCCCGACAGCACACGCTGTACATAGCTTTGCAATTAAATTAGTTAGTGAAGCATGCTTTGTAAAGTTTCCGTGACAATGCTGAAATTAGTTTTCTGTTGAATCGAAATTTTTGATCAAAATACTTAAAGTTACACTACATTGAGATTAGATGAGTATCGGCCAACTATCTTGATGGTGATAGGTATGGTGGAAAAAACAGATAAGGGGCGCTACTTATATTCCTACCGGTTTCTGATGATACAAAGTTTTTGACCCAAGACGATTTGAACTGTAGGCCAACGGAGCAAGGTCTGTTTACAGGTGAATACAGAATCATCATCATCATATCAGCCGAAGAACGAGCCCTCCCCCAGATATCTCCACAAAGGCATGTGCCTATATTTTATATATCACTGATACCAATACTAATAGTCGATAATATTCCAAATATTCAGGAGCAAATCTTCATCGTGCGACTCGGTAGCGCCTCTTGCTCGAGTTTTGGGACCCTATTGTTAAAACCGCTCGCATCCACGCGAGTGCTCGCGTGCGCTACCTGTTTCTCTCACACTCGTGGTAAGTTGCTAGAGATAGAAAAGACAAGCATTAGAGACAAGCGCTCGAGTGGATGCGAGCGGTTTCAACAATAGGGCTCCTGGCTCTCGCGCCGCTCTATTTACCTACATCCTTCATCTATGGTCCAATCATCGTCCGGTCATCGTGGGCGGAGTACATCTTATTGTTTCACTGCCTGGTCGCCGTAAATAGCTACAGTCCAGCCTTACGATACAAGTGCAAATCTTACGGTGCTATAGCCAGAACATGTAGAGTTTGTCTATGATCAGTTATCGAGACCGTCTGAGCAACTTCAGCAGCAGAATGACATATTTTAAAAGATTTTGGTAATTAGAATAGCAATCAATAAATAGACTAAACAAAAAGTACTCAAAATATTTTACAAAAATGTACATATCTCCTATTAACGTTCAAAAACAGGTGGAAAAAGTGAGTCACAAAATTAATTTTAAAGCATCCTCTTAAATAAAACAAACATGTCACTTGAAACCTATCCGTATCAAAACATCACGTCGGTATTTACCGACTTTATTTATTTAACATTTAGCACTTAGACCACTTTTTCTGCTGCTGTAGTGTACAAGTGCTGCTTACAGACAGAACAGAATAACATTTTCAAACGTCACTTTATCTAAAAAAGTCAAAAACATCGCTACTATAGAGAAATTAACAAACTAACGTCATCAGAAGCAATCTCAAACTTTCCAATTCCTATCACACTGCTCGCTTTGCAACGCCGCAACTGTCGACATCGAAAAATTCGGAAAGCCGGTTGATTGAAACCGGAAAATACTCCGGTGCCCCTTGAGGATATATATATTCTCCGTGAATTTTTTCGCCCCGTAGCGGGCTCCGATCGACGCGTGAATGTATTGAAAAATGGGCAAGAGCCCGCCTGGTTTCGCAACCCTTCCTCTTTCCCGGAAATCATTTTCCGTATTCCAGTTACACTGTGTAGCATGTGTTAAAAACGTCCGTCTTTTCGGCGAATGTTCGCGCGATATCGTGTTTATTTATCGCTAATGGATGCAGATATAACATGAGCTGGGAGTTGGATAGTGATGTTTGCGTTTTCAGTGGAATTTTGCGAATTTGGAGAACCGGTGCGGAGGAGCGTCGGTGGCCGAGTGGTTACTGTATCCGACTCGTAAGCGAGAGGTATCGGGTTCGAATCCTACTGCGGTAATTTACGAACGACTTTTCTGAGTTTTGTGCATTAGTTCAATACTAATCTTACGGTGAGGGAAGACATCGTGATGAAATCTGCACATTCAGGCGACTGAATGAGTAACCATTATCCAATCTGGTCAGGTTTCTTTGGTAGCACGGTCACGGAGGGCAAATGGCAGTCGCTCCATTGTAATTATCTGTCAAATCCTGGATCATGGGCAAGGCAGACCCCGGGCCCTCGTACGCGAGAGCATAACCGGGACACTTACACCAAGATGATTATTATTTTATAGCGAATTTGGAGAACGGTGTACTTCATTGACAAAGGAAAAATGATCCATTTATTATTTGTTAATGTGAAAATGAGTATTTCTAGGAATAGAAACAATATAAAAGGAAGCAGTTTCATATTTCCCCGACGAGCCACGACACGTGACACAGCCAATTAAACTGTTCAAAGAGAATGGAGCCGGTGCATTCCCCCCTCCCCCCGCAGGCGCTCTTAACAAAACCCCTGCAATTAATCGCCGAAAGCAATTGTAGGCAGACGTTTAATTCGAATTTTGCACCGGTTGATTTATACCGCCAATCAAACCCCGTAGGCATTGTATCGTTCCGGTTTCACGCGGCCAGGAGCCGTTTTTCACCAATCCGACACTTTTTCAAGTGACGTGTGCGGATATTTACGGCGGCTAGGCGGAAAAAGCCGGTGAGGCATGGGGTCGGGGGGATCGGAGCTAGATAAGGCATGTTGAATGTCAAGTACTCTTGTGGGAAAGTTATAAGTTAAAGTTAGGTGTTATAAGCGTGTATTACATTCATATAATAGGTACAATACAAGGGTTAAAGTCCATTATCGCTTTTGGGGGTAATTTCCTTAGCTGCTACAGCAATATTCAAAGTATTTGGGTTCATCGTTGGCCATAGAGGCGTTATTAGCTCTCCCTTAAGGCCTTAAGATCTCAATCTTGACCCCCACTCAGGATTCTTTTATATTTAAAGTAGAGGGTAGAGAAATAGGCAAGCGGGTCGCCTGATGAAAAGTCATATTTTAAATAAATAAATAAAAATATGTGTATGAGATCGTGTAGCCTATAAAATATATTTTTGAACAAGTTATCTTCTTTATCCCATTACTAACAATATGCAAAGTTTTAACAACTGATAAGGAATATGATTTGAATTTATATTCTCGTATTCTACATGGTGTTCGACCGACCAATGGGGGCGTCGCGCGAGAGCACAACCGGGACATTAACGCTAAGATGGACATTCTACTTGTTGTTCAGATTGGTTGTAATTAAACTTGCCATGAAAGGTTAATAAAGTGTAGATACTTAGGTACAAGTTTAAATATATATTTGATCAACGTGAGAGCCGTCTTTTGGTGTCCGCAGCCAAGATCCTCAATGGATCGTTGTACCAGCGTTGTAATTTACTCTGCTTGTCTACGATGGCAACCGATATCGAGGTTACGATTGTCATTATATAATAACTGACTGATATTATTACCATTAACCTCCATTTTGTGATATGATATCCCAGCTTCCACCAGTTTTTGCCATGATCCCCAAGTTTGGCAAGCGGGTTGAAAAATTTCAGCGGAAATCGCTGACTAAGAGAATTATTTATGAAGTTAAGTACAATAATAGAAATAAGTACTGCCTTTTATGTCATATATTTTTATTTCTTTATTTATTCATTTATTTCAGGCAACTGAGGCCCATATTTATGAATACACACATATAAATTATTATAGAATATAAACTAATAATAATACATACAATAAAACTTTAAACATAAAATTTAACAATAAAACTATACTTAAGTTCCTTTCTACTTGTGTATACTATATATCCTACTATAATTTCATGTTGTTACCATTCGACGGTCGACGACCGTAAATTTTTGAACGAGACTTTTTGCCTCATACGACCAACGGAAAGCTGGTTCCATATTTTATGGAACGAGGTTCCTACAGCATGGTTTCCAGACAGTTATGACAATAAAACCTTCAACAAACTAACTCACACCTATCTCAAAGCCGGCAACACATTCGCGTTTCCACGGGTGTTGTAGGTGTCTATGGGCGGCGCTGATCACATTCCATCAGGTTTTTATTGCCTAGGGAGGCTCACGGATTGCCGGTCAACCTGATGGAAAGCGGGCACCGTCATCCAGGACATCTGCAGTCTAAGGGCCGGTCTTTGAGGTACCTGTAGTCATGCCTTTTGAAGAACCCCATGTTATAGTGCAAAGGAAAGACTTCGGGAGTGAGCTCATTCTACATCTTGTACGTGCATGGTAAAAGGCTCGTGATTCCTGTACGTTACTTGGATGCCAGGAATGAAACATGCCCTTTGCCTCCCTCTGTTATACACTCAGCGTCATAAAATGTAGCCCAAGTGTTAATCACGAATTTTATAAACAAAACAAACTAGTTAAATGTTATTTATTGTTTGAAGGATAGATTTGAAGTGACCTGTTAGTTATGTAAGTGGGCAATTAAGACTAACTGTGTGTGGTATTTGCATTTTCTAGTTCAACTCAACTGTGTTCAGCGTGATCAGAGCTAGCCACCACCAGAACACCAGTCTACAGTTTGTTTACAAATTCGTGTTAAAAACTTGGGCCACATTATGTACCGCTGACTACACAAAAAAAAAAACTCTTGCATCTAATCCAATTTGGCAAAAATCTCCGGAAACCGTACAGGCAACAATTGCATTACAGTTCATCAATCACTAGCAATGTCAGCAAGATTTGTAAATTCCTGGTTCACAAGAAAATTTCTCTAGATAACAAGAAACTCTAAAAAAAACCACGCTATAACGACTACATGGCGTGTTAAAACAAGATGGCGATTTTCGAGTTAACCAGTTCTACTAAATTCGAATTATAACTGATATGCAGATCATACTTTGCCAGTTTTTTATTTACAAAAATATATAATATAGTGAGTTCTCATGGGACTAAATTTAAGTTCATGATAAATTATAGCCTATAGAGGTATAAGTCTTGTGTATACCTAACCTACGACACTGTTCCTAGCTTTTGCGTGAAATATAAGCTATCCATACGTAACTGCTTTCTTACAAACTAGAAAACTATTTCTTTAGAAATAAGTAGCGCCTGTTGTGCCATTTATTACTTTGCCTGTTATTTGCTATGTATTTCTTGTGTACAATAAACTGTTAAATAAAAAAATAAATAAATAGAATATAATAAATAAAAGGATAAAAAATAAGTCACAGCTTACACCAAAATCGGGTTAACCGCTAGAGAAAAAAGCTTAGGTACATAAAACGTTATTTTGTAGGTATTCATATATTAAGAACTGTATAAGTAAAGTAAGATTGATTGATAGGATAGGAAGATGATTAGTAGATAGGCTGTATGCACCTACATCATCTTGTCGCATACAGTGGAATCTGACCAGATTGGATCATGGTTAAACATTCAGTCTAATGAATGTTTGTTTGACCGCCATCTCACCCGATGGGAAGTGACGATGCGGCCGAAGGTGGAGCTTATCTGTCTAGAAACAGCCTCTTCACTCTGGCCTTGAAGCTAGCAGACACACATCGTCATAATCACCATCAAACGACGCCCACTGCTGGGCATAGGCCTCCTCCAGAGATCTCCACAGAGGCCGGTCCTGTGCCTTTCGTATCTAGCTGGTACCTGCGATCTTTACCAGGTCGTCGGTCCACCTTGTGGGAGGCCTACGCACGCTGCGTTTTCCGGTACGTCGTCGCCACTCGAGAACTTTATTGCCCCATCTGTACTCAGCAGACACACACTAGCAGGCAAAGCGTTCCACTCCTCAGCTGTACGCATTAGGAAGAAATAGTTTCATACCGTCGTACGAGTCCGGGGTAACCGGTAGTGTTCCGCGAAGCTTATTATCATCTGTTGTTGAAAATATCTACGTTTACCCGCATCTCAGTGATTATTGTTGAGTGCACAGAGTAGTCTGCATTTCAGAGGCAAACAAAAAAGTTGCTACCGTATACTTTTATTTATTTTTCATCAAGTTTATTTAACTATCAAGGATGGTCAAGATAATATGTGTATGAGTATTGGCGATGAAAGCGGAATATCAAAAAATCTTGATGATACTTCGCACATGGATCTGCAATCTTCTCTCGTGTATGTAACGTTCAGGTCAGCTCAGCTTTCCGAACCTGTGAAGGAAGTTAAAGCTGAACCGTTAGCTGCATTGCAAAACAAAATGTTGGATTCCATGAACAAATGGTTTGAAAAGCAGGATGCAAAGATGGAGCAATTATTCAAGGAGTTCAGTGGTATAAAATAATCTATATGTTTCCTCAGTGACCGATACGATGACTTAAATAAAAAAACAGATGGCATAAATATGAAATTAGAAGAAGTTGAAAAAAAATCGGTTGTCTGTAAAGTCGGTTTACTGACGATAGTTGAACGTGATAACGTCATAACTTCATACTTGACGAAACCATGTAAATGTATTATTGTATAGCAGCTGTCCACGCGGACGCATCGCTCACTCATGTAGGATAGAGACAGATGTCGAACGCTGCCGAACGCGGAGGCCGATTGTGCCTCTTTGTCGCTTGTTCCACGCTCTCGCTTGCACTTCAAGCCTCAGAGCGAGGTAACGACGTAAACGACGCATGAGTCATGTTTTTTCGTGCGTGCAGCCGGCTCCATCGATTTATAAGACGTTATCACGTCAAAAAGAAGCTAAGTTGGATGAACAAGATCTTAAGCTAGCCCACCTGGAGGCCAAAATTGACAACATGGAACAGCAAGCCAGAAATGAATCGAAATGAAAATCTTGCAGAAATTTTGATGACTTTGGCAACTGTAGCTAAACTGCAATTGTCGGCTCAGGATATAATATCTGCCCACAGGGTTTCACATGCACATTAACAAAATACAAAGCCGAAGAATGTCATTGTAAAATTGAATAATCGGTTTGTACGTGACAACATAATAACTGCTGTCCGCCTTAAAAAAGGTATTACCAGCAAATATCTTAATAAACCTGGGCAATCTCAGAAAGTTTATGTAAACGAACATATAACCTTAAAAATTAAACAACTACTTCGAGACACCAAAGAAGCAGCAAGAGAAAAAAAATGTCGCTATGTATGGATCAAGAATGGCACTATACTTATACGTAAAAGTGATGAATCCTATATATTTTCTGTGCGCTCACAGAACGACATCATCACAAAAATCAAGTAAACCATCGATGCATGGTGGCATGTACTGCAAGACTATGTTTTTTATTGTAGTTATTATTTATTATTATGTTTTTCCTAAGTAAACTTCAAACAGAGACTACCTCTGTTCTGGAGACTATACTGTGTTTTTATTATTTGTTGCGCAAATGGTTTCGTATTTCAGATATGTTTTCGAAATATTGGTAATTTATATTTAACTATTTGGAACCGCGTTATTAGTGGTGATAGTGTTGCATTAATGTGTGTAAAGCAATTGGTACTGCGAGGCGATGGAGCATTAGCAAGGTACATCATAAACATTTTGATTATCTTTCATTCTATTATATTGGTGGATGAATGGACACTGATTAGTTACTGTTCGGCTTGGCAGCTTAAATGGTATTTTTTACTGGGAGGTGAAAATATAGGATATTTGGATAGAGATAAATTAACCTTTAGGTGCAGTGTGTACCCGTTATTTTTTACTTACGTATTACAAGATTATATGAATTGATTGCTAAATTTTCTCAATGGTAGGTAACAGTGTATTATCAGAACTGTAGGGGGCTCAGAACCAAACTTAATACTTTATATTTTTATATTTTATCGGAGTGTTATGACATAATCGCCCTTTCGGAGACATGATGATCGCTACATAATCTATCGCTGTGACCGCGACCGCTGTGGCAGCCGGCGACGCGACGGCGGCGGGCTGCTCGTGGCCGCGCGCCGCGCGCTGCCGCCGCTGCCAGCAGGGCTCGGCGACAACGAGTGTGAGCTCTCAGTTTCGCCTATCGTTGATTACGTGTTGCTGGAAATGCCTTCGCGTGGGTCACCTAGTAAAGTCGACGTTTTTTGTGCAGTGTACATTCCGCCAAATCAGTCATCGACAGTGTACAGCGGGTTTTTGAATGTACTTGAACATTACTTAATACACCTTAATTTGGGTAATTTTTATTTGGTGGGTGACTTGAATGTGCCTTCTATTAACTGGACGTACAGTGGTGATAATAATGTGATACCAATTTCTATTAATAGTAATGCTATAGACAGATGTTAAATTAATTTTTTTGCCGACAAATTTACACCAAATAAATTCAGTAAGAAATAATATGGACCGTATACTGGATTTATTCGTCACTAACTCGTGGGACTGTTCATGCGATTTGGCTCTGCAGCGTCTAGTACCTGTCGATCCGTACTATCCTCCTCTATGTATTAATATTGTAACATTTAGCCAATACAAGTCAATGACGCAAAATAAAGTTGAAAAACTTCGTTATTCAGAGGCGGATAAATTCCATTAATAGCGAACTTAGTAGTATTGACTGGGAGAAGGTCTTTTCGGACCTAGATGCAGAAGAATCGGTAAATATATTTTACGAACAATTATGAAGGGTGATTAGAGATAACACTCCATCTAGATCCTCCAGATCTAGAGAATTTCCAGTTTGATTTAGTAGGCCGCTTATACGGCTTAGAAGGCTGGGTTAAATGGAAAAAGTTTAAAAACATATCAGATTATGAGACTTTTTCCATTTATCGCCGCAGGTTTAAAGAGAAATGTAAGGATTGTTTTAATACCTACATTATGTCAGTTGAACGAGGCCTTCGCGATGACATCAAGATGTTTTGGCCTTATGTCAATAGTAAAAGGAAAAATATCTGGTATTCCAGAAACGGTAAAATTTGGTCATTCGCAATCAAAGGATCCTGTGGATACCTGTAACAAATTCTCGGAATTCTTCAGCTCTGTATATGAGAAATCAGACACCTACAGTGGATCCTTGGACTCACTTATGACTGGTGACGAGGCTGTGAATATTCTCTGTGATATCGAAATATCTAAAGATGGCAATGCGAAGGCTTTGAAATCATTAGACATATCTAAAGGAGGGTCCAGATGGCATCCCTCCTCTCTTTTTTAAACACGCAGCGGATGGTGTTCTGGAGCCTTTGTATATTTTGTACAATAAATGTCTTAGGGAAGGCATTATCCCGCAGCGATGGAAAGCTGCCAACATTACACCGGTCCAAAATAACGGATCTAAGGCTAATGTTGAAAACTACCGTCCCATATCACTACTGTCTACCTTGGCGAAGGTCTTCAAAAGACTAGTTCATGACGTTGTTTATCCAATTCTTCACAGATTAATTATGCCACAACAACACAGTTTCGTAAAAATGAGGTCCACGAAGAGTAATTTGTTAGTATACACTAATTTTCTGTTTGAATGCATGGACAAGGTATGCAAATTGACTCTGTATATACCGACTTTCAGAAGGCCTTCGACAAAGTGGATCATATCCTTCTCCTTAAGAAATTGGCATACAATGGCATTAAGGGAAATCTGTTGAGATGGTTCCGTTCATATGTCACAAATCGAACTCAAATGGTAGTGATTAATGGCTACTCTTCTAAGAGCATTGAGGTTACTTCAGGGGTGCCCCAAGGCTCTATTTTGGGACCTTCCCTGTTTGTGCTTTTCATAAATGACATTGCCAAATGTTTCAGCTACAGTAAATTTCTACTGTACGCTGACGACCTAAAAGTATACCGTACTATTTACACACTGAATGATTGCTATGCAATGCAGCAGGATCTCGATGCTCTTGCTGATTACTATCTTACTAATAAGCTCCATTTAAGTTTTCCTAAATGTAAAAATATCACCTTTACTAAAAGGTAAATATTGTAGAATTTAAATACACGCCAGGTAACTATAATTTGGAAAAAGACAAATATATTAAGGACTTAGGCATAATTCTAGATTACAGGCTGCACTATGATAAGCACATAGACCACATAACATAGAAGGCTTACCAACTATACGGTTTTGTGATGCGAATTTGCATTAATTTCAAGCATACTGCCTCTTATATACTGTTGTATAAATCTTTAATAAGAAGTCAACTTGAGTATGCCAATGTTGTGTGGAATCCCTATTATGACAAATACGATAGTTTTATTGAGATGGTTCAGAAAAAATATCTCAAATCGGTAGCGTATAGATGCCACGGTATTCGTGCAACCCTATCATACTCATCTTACACCAATTTGCTCTTGAAATATAATTTATGCACATTGAAAGACAGGAGATTTGCATCTCTTGATTGCAATGACTTAGTTGATAATATGTCATATCTTTTACCAAGTAATTCAATGAGAATACGTGATAAATATTCACAACATCTCTCTGCAACGAGAATGTGTAGAACTAACGCTGGAAAGCGTGTACCTTTGAGACGTATGATGCATCATGCATGACTACAATGTTAATTTTAATCATTGTGATATATTTCAGCTTATACAGTCTAAATTCGAAAATTTAATAAAAAAATCAATTAGTCGAGGGCCCTAGTGAAGTTGAAATTAACCTTTTCGCTGCACAGGGCTGCTAAAATTACTGGAATCAAATGCGTAAACACTGTGGTCATGCATGTGGTGATTCAGATAGGTATCTAGGTAGATGCATGTATGAATTATCGGATGTATGACTGTTAATTTAATCTTTCTTAAATTTTTTGTTACCTAAAATTATTATTTTAATATGTGGATAACGTGGCTGGTTTTACTATAACTAAAATAATTCTTTGAAATGTATTTTGATCGACATACATTGTAACACTGTTTGTTGTTCCTAATAACGCAAAATAAAAATAAAATAGTATTAGTATTATAGAACACGCAGGTTTCCTCACGATATTTTCCCTCATCATAAGAACGCTATATGAAGGTATAGATACCAGTAGCAAAACAAAAACAGTGGGTTCGAGTCGGCTTCACACGAAAAGGCTGTGGAAATATGTATCATACTCGTAAATCGGTTATTGGATTTATATCGTACCATTTCTATGATTTACGACTGATATCAGCAATTTTAACAGTATCGCGTAGAATACATTTCCATATCTGGTGGACATTATGAATGTCCGGGGATTTTAAATGTTGCCCCCAAATTACGGGGAATCGACTCAGATATCGTCGATTTATATGAATATGTGATTGTTGCCACTAAAGTACCTATTTTGTATCCATTGGTTTACAGAAATCGGACAGAAAAACAAAATATCAGGACAAATAATTTACGGAACTCTGTGCAAATTAAATACGAGGAACGACGTTTCATCGTTATGTCGTGGATCTTCAGGCTTGTGCAAATAACGAGCCGCTTTGGTTCAACATTTACCTATGCTTAATTTGCCTTTTTGCAATCAGAGCAATATGTTATAGAGGTGGGTAACGTATTGACGACAACTTTCCATCAGGTAGCCCGGTCCTATTATAACGCCCTCAACGCTAGAGTGAAAATAGACTGTTCATAGACAGGCGTACGCACTGCAAAAAAAAATATGCCGGTCTTAACATCAAGGTAGCTAACTTTCCAATCTGTTTGGGCGTACTTCTTCTTCTGCCGCATCGTCGCTATAACCAGATACACCATGACCACTGAATACAATAACGTCCACTAGCTACTTGGCGGTAGACTCCTCAGATTTAACACAAACCTAGGCAATATAAATGGAAACGAATTCGTTTCGGAAAATATAGGAAAAACAGTTCTTGCACGCGAATTCGTCCGCGTAAACTCGGTTATTACGTTACGAACCTGTGCCAATGGGAACCACATTGAATTTTGGTTTACATTTTAGCCTATATGCTTTTCTGGACTTTATGCTAGATCATCAAAATTCGTTGTGTACTTTTTGGGTGAAGGAGTAACAAATATCTAAATATCCTTACAAATATTTACTTAATGCCATTTCTTTCAAAATAGGTTGTTGTACCGAAATAATAGGGCGAATGTGTACTTTGACGTAGTCTCGCTCAAACTACTAATTTTGAGGGAAAAAATCCTTCTCATTTCTCGAAGCCACCAATCATAGTAATTCTAAATTACTAATTTCAATAGTAAGAACTTGAATTTGGCTTGAGTACCTATTTATACAAGTCATACGTATACCCAAGTATCAAGTTATATTCTTCCGCATTCAGGATTTTATTTCAATTGCCGCGGTGCCCGGAAATATACCCGAGCGAGTTGGGTTTCACACATTTCAGGTGAATTTTCAGTGGCTGGAATGTATTCAGATTGTAAAGTACCATCGTGGGAAAATTTCAATAATATTAATATTTATTGTAGAAATTAAATTAAATTGTACAAACATGAAAAAAATATAATTTTTTAGTCACATGTTTGTTTGTTTATCAGTTATATTTTACTTTTTGATTAGGTAAACAGGGGCCCAAACTTTTTACAAAATATTTGCCCAACACTTTGGTCGACCCTTTACATTCTTGTCAAGTAGGGATGTGGGAGGGATCAAAAAGTATCGATGTGACATTGATACATCAATATTTTTCTGCAATATTTCCCAGTAAAGTTTTTTATTTATTTATTTTACGAGATTTCTGGAGTTCTAGTGATGGACGTCTTGTCTATGGTAAAAAGACGATTGCCAACATAGAATACAATAAATAAATATCAGAAATTAAAATTCATCACTTCAATTTCTTCGGAACTTCTTGCGTGGCAGACAGGCATGTTGACCACTGAACCACTCAAATCGTCAATATAGGCCAATGCTCCCTCTACATTCTCGTAATTTCCAAGTCTCATGGAGTTTTGGATAACACATGGAGCCTCGTTTAAGCCTGGTGAGGCTTTAAGTAAGTAAAGCCTCACCAGGAATATGACGTGCCACCGTTTTTCAAGAATTTTTTTGTTTTAATTTTTTTGTCTGGAAGCAACAACAGCAATATCAAGTAACAGCAACAGTAACAAGCTCCCTCTTGACAATCTTGACAGCCTAATACAACATAATGTTTTAAACTATCGCGGTTATTATCACACATTTTAACTGCATGTTCCGGGTTTCCTACCGCGTACCTTTGTTTACGAATAGACTGATATTTCGACGCAGTTGCATGCATCAAGGACACGGCTGCGTCGAAATATCGGGCTACTCACCGTTAAAAAGGCCTCATACACCCATTCCCAGGCTTTACCAAACATCCTTAATCCGGCTCTTGCCTGAACTCTTCAATTAAAGGTGGCTAAGCTGTGTGACGTCATTAGAGGACTCGGATTCAACCCGGGCGTCGCTCGTTAGCCAAATTTTTAAAGCTCGCCGAGGCTCCTGACACTTTTATAAAAACTTTTAACCTGCGATTTCGCCTAACAAATTGAGTTCTGCAGTTTTTTGGGGCAGAAGCTCTCCGCTGTATGTTGTTGCCTGTGCTTTTATTAACCCGGACATATTAAAATGAAAACATATACGCTTTTGTATGTTGAGTTTTTCGGGTGTGTTGGTTTTTAAGAGGATTAAATATCTATATTTGCCGTAAGTTTTCGTTGCAAAATGGCATACTATTCTATCTTTTTAAACACTTTCATAATGCAGTTTAAGTAACCAGTCATCGTTTCAACTGCCGTATAGACGACCTACGATATGACTGCTGATGTGCCTCATGCTACTATTTCCGTCTAGAATACAGAGCATAATAATGCATAATGTACGCTTGGTCACTTTGGAATGGCTGATAAATAGGTAAAACGTGGATGTATGCTTCTGCGTACAACTCAGACCTCGCTGTGGTGTTTGTCGGCAGTAGGCTTACTTCTACACATAGTATAAAATAAAGTCGCTCACGTCGTCTGTCCCTACGTTTCTATGTATGCATCTACGAGTATATCTTCTATATCTATCTATTCTTTGTATCTATGTACGTTTAGACCTTTTAAACTATACGCAGGATTTTAATTCGGTTTTCAATACTGAAAACCGAAAGAGGGAGGTTTACAAGCAAGAAAAAAAGGGTAGGTAAGTTGGCCGTGTGGTGTCCGGCAGAGTAGAATAGCACCAAACCCTTACATTCATGGGTGTCGTACAAGGCGACTAATGTTTTCGAGGCAAAAGATCAAAAGTCTCCGTAGTCTGGAAAACGGGCAGCAGCATTTTTCATTATTATATTTAAACACTGCGATCTCCAACCCGCCTGCCAAGCATGGAGATTGTGGCAATAACCTCCCCTTCCGTGGGAGAGGCCCTAAGTCCTGCAGTGGACTGTTACGGGCTGTGATGATGAAGGGTAAAGTAGGCATACGCGAACAAAGTCGCGCCGGGTCAACGTCTACTAGTACAAAACAAAAAATATTTCCAAACAACACACAAACACTCACACTGTAGGTACTCTATAACATATCATTGCTTTCGTGATCGCTTTTGCTGAGTTCTATATCCACTAGCACCACCTCATTCATGGTAGATAGTTAGTTACATACATTAACCACAACGTATCACACCAATTAATTTCCCAAAGTTAGCTGCATGTTGTGATAAGACGTGGAACTTACAGTAGATGTTTGTAAACAAACTGGTGAACTTTAATTAATGCAAATATGTTAGTGTTTACGCTATCTTCCAGTTGTGTTGGTTATAGCTGTGTACTTAGCACCTTTACGTGGTGAATTCCTTAAGGGGACCAGGCGATTCTTACGTAATTATTTTGTATATGGTTAATTCAATCATTTTTACGTTTATTCATACAGTTTTACGAAATATTTGCAATAATTACCTGACTTTATAGCCTCACATCCGTACATCAAGATTGGTCCAATAACTTTTTTGCTCTGTTAAGTTTATACAAAATAATGTTAATTAATTTTACAACAAAATAATCACAATTGTATAAGTAACTATAGAACCTAATATGATACTAATTACAAATTTACAATTAACTAAGTAATACTAAGGAAAAAAATTACCAAACCTACACTTGACTTAACTTATTAACAATTTGACATATTATTTTTATTTAATTTGACTAATTTTCTATTTAATTTGATGTATTCAATATTTGTAACAATTTGACATAGGTATTATTATAATTCAAATTGTATAATATAATACAAAAGAGCGTCGGTGGCCCAGCGGTTTCAGTATCCGACTCGTAAGCCAGAGGTCCCAAGTTCGAATCCCGCTCCGGCCATGTACCAATGACTGTTTTCTAAGTTATGTACATTAGTTGAATTGTAACCGATGCTCTAACGGTGAGGGAACATCGTGATGAAACCTGCACATTCAGGCGACTGGATGTGTAACCATGATCCAATCTGGTCAGATTTCCCTGGTAGCAGCAGGGTCATGGAGGTCAGACGGTAGTCGCTCCACTGTCAAGGCGGACCCCGGGCCCTCGTGCGCGAGAGCACAACCGGGACATTAACGCCAAGATGATGATGATTATTATAATTCAAATTAGTATTTTAAATAATTGTAATTATTTTACTTTAATTTGATGTATTCAATATTTAACGGCGGATCACAGCGCTATCTTTTAATTGTATCTAATATCTCACTGTATCTGTGTTTCACAAATAAATTATTAGATTGATTGATTGAATCAAAAATTGCTTAGAGATTCTAGGTACGAACTTGTTACTCCTCCTATTTACCGCTTAGAAAGCTGTTTTAAACTGTGCAAGTACGTCTTTGCTCCCACATGGGGGCCCTTATTAATAATGCAGGACCGCAGATGCCGCGCATTACTTCGAGAAGTAATGATGTGCCTCAAACGTGAACATTGCCTTTTAGATAGAATGATAGATAGATAAACTGAGTTATGTACATTAGTTGAATACTAACCAATGCTCTCACGGTGAGGGAAAACATCGTGATGAAACCTGCACATTCGGCGACTGAATGTGTTAACATGATCCAAGCTGGTCAGGTTCCCCTGGTAGCAGGATCATAGAGGTCAGATGGCAGTCACTCCACTGTAATTACTTGATCTGCCATATCCTGGATCATGGTCAAGGCGGACCCCGGGCCGTCATGCGCGAGATGTCAAACGGGATATTAACGATGATGATGATGATGATAGATAGATAGATAAACACTTTATTGCTCATACAAAACATAATACAGTACAGTTAAAATCAATAAGAGAGAGTTGAGCAAAGGTGGCCTTATCGCGACAAGCGATCTCTTCGAAGAAGAGAGGTAGAATAGCAGCCTTTTAGTTAAAGAGGTAACATACTAACATTGCATACGTACATACTCATGTCCAAATCGCATAGGAGTAGGCAGAGAGTATCGAGCGCCACAAGCACACACCTCTTTTGCCTTTTCCACATGCCTAATCTTTATTTACCGTATACGGGACAACGGGACACAACGACGCAAACACTATTTTTCTCGGCAGAAATAGAAAAGGCGGTGGTTCTCACCCTGGCGGATCCTCACGCTTGATAGAGTCCAACCACCTCTTAAAACCGGAACGATTTAAGCGTGAACGGGTAGGCTTACAGATGCCCGTCGGTTCAAGGATTATATCGAAAGGGGTCAGGGTATTTGTATGTTTGTTACTCAATCCAATCACATATAACGTAGCCGCGCTCTAAGTAAGGTAATGACTATGCATCCCCCATTTCTAGCAGCGCACACCGCCGAATCAGCGAACTCTGCGGACTCATCGGTCACAGACGCGATGTGCAGTTTTAATAATAGAGAATTAATATAAATTATTGTTGATCTGACATCGATCGCAATCGATAGGTTAGGTTAGGTTTAATTTAAATGTAATTAACAATTTAAACTAAAATTTTAATTTTAACTAAAATATATTTTACCTATTTCATAATTAGAAGTAGATAAGGTGCCACCTGACACAGGCCATGCTTAAAAGGAGTCTCCAGCAACCATAGATTTAAAGTACTTTGTTAACGAAATAAATAATTTATTTATTATTATTTATTTAAATTAATTTTTTGTTTTATAGGGTCCTCCGGCTGCTTGAATCCATCATTCCATGTGAATGATGGATTCAAGCTAGGATATCAATAGATTAACGTATACACACGATTACTGAATAAATATAAGTATGCTAATGAAAACCACGAGCGAAAGTCGAAACATAAATAAGTACTACTTAGTTCTTTTGATAATTACAAAAGCCCCCGCCCCAATTGCTGGAAACCACTGCGCCCAATCATGTAATGGGTTAAACCCAATTTTGGGCAAATTGTTCGACAAACATTCGAACGTATGAATACGAATTAAGTTTATCCCACAGTCGTGTTTGCTCGCGACTCGGCTCGATTTATTTGAGTTATACGTGATTTTCATAAATGTAAAATGGGCGATCTTCTATAATATGCTGTAGGTTATTAGTTGGGTATGTGCTACATACGGTTTTTTTAATGCCAGGGTTGTTGTTGTACGGTTAGACGATCCTCTTGTTGGGAAAGGATTTTCGTCGACCAGGACATTTGCAACCTAAGGAGAGCGGGTGTGGTGCAGGGATTGAGATACCTGTAGACATGCTTTTTGAGAACCTCATGTTATAGTGCAAAGGAAAGACTTCGGGAGCGCTTATTCCACTAGTAAAAGGGCTTACGATACCCGAACGTTACTTGGATGCTAGGCATCAATATGATTTAGAGGAAATCTATTCCATTGTCGGAGGGTGCGGTGCCGAAAAGTACAACATACTTTTTTTTATGAGCCTTCTGTGTTCCACTGCAGGGCAAATGCCTCTCTCATACAACATACTTAGGTATACTTTTTTCTGGTACTCAGTGACTTACCAAGTTACAAGCAGATGCGCGTATGCTGAAGACAGATCTACAAGGAGACGTTAAAATTTAAGTAGAACAAAGTAGGTGGGTCGGACAACCCTCGAATATCTCATGCTCACCTCAGGATTCCAACCAAAACCGTATGACCATGAAACAATTTAAGAGTATATTAAATGTATTTATATATTACAAGGCCTAAAGGGCTAGGTCCGAATTATTCCCGCGATGTCGAGTCTCATTTAGTCGAGTCTAATTTTGTCCACTACTTATTCCCGCAATACCTGTTTAGCCAGGATCTACAGCGGTAACCCAGAAGAGTTACTAAAGTTTGACACCCAAGCACTCCCGACATCATAATACTGTCTTCGAACCCGCAGCTTTAATTAAGGAGTAACAGATAGGTACAAACTAACGATGAGGTCCTGTAGTGTTTCTGCGGCTGTGGACACATAGAGGGATTTTATTAGGTCCCTCCCCGGGTAACGCGGTATCTTTCGAAAATTTCCCATCTAACAAATGTAGGAGTTGAAAACATATTGGTTCTGACTTCCCTCATTAAGTAGCGGAGACAGAGCAAAATATAGAAAAGGTAGCGTAATTGCTTGAAGTCAGGGGAAAACTCACCACGGACATACATGTATGCTGATACAGTCCACGATAGAGACCTGAGTGGTTCAGTTGGTTAACATGCCAGTCTGCCACGCAGTGGTCCAGGGTTCGATTCCCCGCCGAGCAGAACTTGAAATTAATGAAAGATAATGAATTTTAATGTCAGTCAGTTAAGGGTTTAGACCAGTGTAGGATGTACAATTAGTTTTTTTTAATTTAGGCTATCCAGGCATTTGACCGCCATCTCACCTGGTGGTATGTGACGATGCGGCCGAAGATGCAGCATGCCTGTCTAGGAACAGCTTGTTCACTCAAGCCTTGAAGGCGCCAAACTATATTAAGTATGTATTAAAAAAAATTAAAAAGTTTATAAGTAGTTTATCAGTATCTAACACCCATAACACAAGCTTTGCTTACTTTGGGGCTAGGTGTCGCTGTGTGAATTTTTCAAAGCATATTTATTATTATTAGTTATCATGACTATAAATAGGTCTGCTTACCGCTATGGGATGTAGGCATAAGTGTGTATAGTGTCTCAATTAGTTTGAAGCCACGCATCGATAGGTAGACGTGATAGGCCGTAACAGTGTAGGATGCCCGCAATTTGTACCTGGCCCGTATGCTATGCATCGAACATTCCAGACCTTTGTCCTACGTCAAATTGGTTCCTATGAGCCATTTGTCAGGGGCCTCGTTAGGCTGGCCGCACTCATGTGGTAAAGACAGTATCAACACAGGTGTTCTCAAACTATGGTTCACAGTTAAAATTTCCTCGTCACTGTCCATTGTTGACTTAACAATGGACAGTTTAACAACGAAATTCAATAGTATTGAAAGTCGTTGTGTTGTAAACTGTCAAATTATCGATAATCATTTTCGTAAATAACTTCTTAAACTAATAGAACCACAATGTAACATTACAGTCTGGACTGGAGTCTGTGCCACATCAGCAGAGTAGTTCCTACGCTTGGCAGGCGGGTTATAGACAACAGCATACAACATCTATCACAAATAACATAATTTTCCTCACTATTGTCGCGAACAAGATATTCTATTTGTCGCATCAGGACTCTGTCAAGACTGAGGAATCCACCTGTTCGAGCGCCACCGCCTTTAACCTGATTTTGCCGCCAAGCAGCAATGTTTGCATTGTTGTTTTCCAAGTAAAAGGTTTAGGTAGCCGTCGCTTTTACAGGCTTATGACATTTCAGCTTTGTCCTCACAGTGACAACACAACTGCGTAAAACCTAAGTGCGTGAGGTGTTGCAGTACTGAAGTGCATGAAATTGGCAACGGCCGTGCGATCATGGTCGTACGACGGACGTCGCCCGACTTATTAGTCTCCTATTGGAGACCTCAAAACTGCCCGTCGCACGACCATCATCCACGTCGACTTTCTGTTAGTTTGTCACTGAGTATAAACAACGGTGGACCCCAACAGTGCTCAGTTTGAGCATCCCAGCCCGGTTTGAGAGGCTGGATGGGTCGGTTGATGAGGGTGCGAAACTGGTGGTCCGGAAAGCCGATAGCAAATATGGCAATAACACGCCGCCTCCGGGCGAGCCCTTGATTGATGATTGAATAACTCTGGCTGCAAAAGTGTATTTCCCATCCATATAGTAGGTAATACTAGAGATGTTGGCAGTAGACTGCTGCCGTACATTCATAATAACAGTATAGATATCGGTAATTCGCAATAGTCGGTGGTGTGTGAGTAAATACGAAGCCGACACTGGCCAAGCGCTTCGCATTAGCGTATATCATAGAACGGAAAGAGTGGAATTCACTGCCTGTGAATACAATAAATAACAACTGTGAATACTCGGAAATATCCGAGTGAATATAACCCGAAATCTTTTAAGATAATAATGAATAGATAACATACCACAACATACATACACACACAAATACACACACACAAACACACACACAAACACACACATACACATACAATAATCTCACTTACCTTCCTAATCACTATAATATTATAAATTTACTTCCACCACACTAACATAAAAGATAATATAATTGTAGTATAGAAAATTTGTCTATGTTACGGAATATCTACATAAAATTTTAAAATTGTTAACTACCTACTTGTAGAATCTCAAAATAAATAAGATATAACTAAGGGAAAGAGCGAGCCACCCCAACACAAGTATATTCATTACTTACTGGGGATGACTCACCTCATATATTGTGAAGATTTGAGAAATTAAGAAATTTTTATTTTTATTTTATTATTTATTAATAGACATCTTCTGGATAAGCTCGCTCCATTGTCAATATTATATTTGCTTTTCTTCTACGATCAAACCCATTTGTTATTAAGAAAACCAGCCGATATGCTTTAATTACTGCCGACTAGAGTACCGTGCTTACTGTAGCGGTGTTTAGGTTAATTCCTTGAGTCGTATAGTGAAAATCCTTTATTATATTTCTTTGGTTGTTGTTCAATTATGTGTGAGTTGTGATGTTGGACGAAATTCGGCACAAATCGAAGTTATTTACTTTTGATATTGAATACAGAATGGACCTGAAAAAAATACGGGCGCCATTCTACATACAGAGAAGTGAAGCATTTTCTTGACATTTTATTTTGTTGTACATTCTTATACATTATACATTTTACATTAATTATATTTAACCTGTACATTCTTACAGATTTGAGTGAAAAAAAAACGGATGTACGTCAGGTCAGGCAATCCGCCGCCATTTTGTTTGATTTAGTACCGCGCTGTCATGGCAGTGACAGTGTCAAAGCACGCACGCACTTAAATGGGCGGCCAATTTGATGCTTCACTCATGATTTTAGAGGGTATCCGTCCGTATCTTTTTCAGGTCCGTAGAATACAGTCCCTAGTTACGTGAAACAATTCGTTTCCATGGTCATCCATTTCGTGTCGTACTCACTATATTCAATGCATTTTTACTATAGAAAGAACGGAAAACGAAAAATCGCTAAATTTTTCGTTGACCCCAATCGTAAATTCAAAGCGTCACTGCAAAACTTTCGCTCTTTTTTCATGTAGGTACATACTTTACATTTCTTCGCTAACTACACTCGCATACCAGGCTTAAGATACGGGGTAAGTTATGCGGCGCGAATTCCCCAAGTCGTCGCCACCACATTGGAAGTGCTCGGAGCAGTTTCTTATTTTGATGCCGTCTATAATTTAAAACTTGTCATTCCCCAAGTGTTGCAATTTACAACATGCGGAAGAGTTATTGGGGTGCGTTCACGACCTCGGAATGTCGTTTGGTTCGGAACCGCCACGATTGTTATAAACTTAAAATTTTTGAAATAGTTTGACGTAACGGTATTCACGAAATAAGTAAAATAAAACGATGTGGTTTTTACGAAATAGCTAGATTTTATAGCAAATAATACCTATATGAAAGAAAATACTAAGGAAATCCGTCATTTTTCAGTTGTTTACAAATTATAAAATCTTTTTGACGTAAAAATTTAACAGCTGACTGTTCACAAATACTAAAGCGGCGTAAGCAACAAATACGTTGGTTGGATTGGACAGTTGCAACCGTTCAGCTGAGTATCTTCTGTGTGGGAAGCGGCTCGTAGTCGTAATTAGCGTACGGTGCCTCAACAAAATACTTGTATTTTACTATAAAAATAATCATCAATGCCGTCAACGCCGGTTGTGCCCTTGCGCATCGCGCGAGAGCCTGGGGTTCACCTTTCTACTTCTCTAATTCCTAACTTTCGCTCGGTCTTCGGTGGTAGTGACAAAATGCTATTAAAATGCTAAAATCCAATTGTAGTCAACGCAGGTCCATAACAATACATAAAAAGTAAAGAATTCGTCAGCTTTGTACCAGCTGATTCCGAATGCAGTGGACGTACAGCTTTATGGCCCAGAATGGCCGGGTTGCGTTTGACATCGAGGTTCGGAACGCCCACAGAGTGAAAAGTTGCAATCGCTGCGTAGCCTCTGAACGCGGCCTTGGTGCTACGCCGTAGACGGCTACGCTTCGTAGCGTCGTAGAGTTTACGAGCTTTCGAAAATTTCATTTTGTATTGTGTGTTTCTTTTGACAAGTGCGGGCAAGTATTTTTCTTTGTCGGTAAATACTGTTTTACTTCTAGTCTTAGTAAACTGTGAGGTAAGTAAATGGTCTAGCTTCAGATTTCCAAAATTAAAAGAAAATACCCTTTGGGCTACGCCACAGTCGAGTAATGATGCGGATCACATCATCCCAATATGTATCATAATGATGCACACTGCACTCACATTATTTTGGACCAAGAGCTCTTTTTTGCGAAACGCTCAATGTAACGGCATCTACGACGTAGTTTTTCGTTTAGAACAGTTCGGGGATTATTATTGTAAACTTTCTCTTTGAGACATAGCCCAATCAAAATACAAATTGTACGAACGAATGCTGCACCAAATTCGATCATAATGATCCTGGGTGCGTCCACATCTGGCGAATGCGAGTTACGCCTATCTTCTATGGTTCGGATTTCCCTATATTGTCTTGATATAAGAAAACTCGGTATTTTTCTTGCCATGAAGTACGGACGGATAAACGAGATGATGTTATTATCTGAGACGATGACGATAATTAAATAAATCTTTGACCGTCTCGAGCAACAAACGTTATTTTCTTACCTCCTTTTTAGTATTAAGTAGAAAATGCACGAAATTTCCACTGAGATCAGATAACGCACATGGCGATAACAAGAAATCTTTAAGCAAAGCGGGTATTTCCTCGTTGGAGCGTTTAAGTCCCAAGCGTGTGCAAGTTTGCGAAAAGAAAATCCTCATTGTTGCTACTTTTGAAGGTAAAGTAGAAATTGCGCTATCGTCTTGCGAAACTGCGAAGTTTCCCATTGCGATAACATTCGGAAGCCACGATCTAGGTATTTAGGCGATAGAGCGTTCTAGAAATGACTGATGATTGCGTCAGCATTGGAGCTGACTAAGGCTCTGATGGCAGCAAACATTCATTAAGGCTGCGCTGCTGGCGTCTCAATCAAGCTAGCAGCGGACTGTTGGCGCCGAGCCGTGTTGATCGGCGTGTCAACAATTTCAGTGAAGCAAGCTAACATTTCTAATTTGTAGCTTTAGGTTGTTTTTATCGCTATTAATCAGCTGTCAGGTGTTCGTCTAAGGCGCTGTTATAATTGCGACAATGGTCGTACGACGGACGTCGCCAACCAATAGGAGACCTCAAAACCGCGCGTCGCACGACCACGGTCGTTCTACCGTTGTGAATTAGGACAGCGCCGAATGCGATCTCTGCGGTGGAATGCGAATTGCGGCAAAACTCGGTTCTATTACAGCGTCGTGTCGCGTCATGTACCGGTGCCGTGTGGTGGTACCATGCGATTTCTTAATCATTTCTCGCCGGGTCTCGCTTAGGCCTCAGGTCGGTGCATTATTCATCATCACCATCACAGCCCGCAACAGTCCACTGCAGGACTTAGGGCCTCTCCCACGAAAGGGGAGGTTATTGCCATAATTTCTACGCTTGGCAGACGGGTTGGAGATCGCAGTGCTAAAATATAATAATGGAAAATGCTGCTGCCCATTTTCCAGACTACGGAGTCTCTTGATCTTTTGCCTAGAAAACATTAGTCGCCTTGTACGACACCCATGAATGTAAGGGGTTGGTGCTATTCTACTCTGCCGGACACCACACGGCACATTGGACGGCACGGCACGGTGTATTAGTCGATGTCTATTCCTATGTTCTATAATGAGGACCCTAACTCCAATGTTTTTTTTTGTATATTGTATTTAGCATTTAAGATAAAACAATCCGTTAGCACGATGTAGGTTTGACAGTGAAGTAGCTGTTGATTTGCTAACTCGTAGGTTGAGCGAGCTCCTCTGTTTGCAAGGTGGTTGAGGTTGCTACACTACTCCCCTTGGAGACTGGAGGTCGATACCAAAGGGAATTCCCGTCGTAGGTGTAGAACAGTCTGGCGATGCACGTTGCGAAACGTTGGCGTGAGGTTGAGTTGTGACTGTGACATTCGAATCTGTCCGCTGGTAGAGAGGCTATTGAGTACCGCAACAGATAAGCCGTTAGTAGACGATCTCTTTCACAGTCGTGGTAAGTTGCTAGAGATAGAAAAGCAAGCATTAGAAGGCGAGCACTCGCGTGGATGTGAGCAGTTTCATAAATGGGGCTCCTAGAAGTACGGACAATGGTCGTAAATAGGAAGCACCCGCCCGTGCTGTGCGAACAATGGTCAACAAGTTGTGACTGCTTGTTGCTTGTAGTGACGTTGCGCTACTGCTCCGTGTCGCTAATGCGCAAGGTTCTAAGCTCATGATAAGCCACTGTCTTAATTAGCAACGGTCGAGCGACTATGGTCGTACGACTGATATCACCCGAGCAATAGGAGACTTCACAACTGCCCGTCGCACGACCGTTGTCAACTACGATAGCGCCTTAGGATCACAACAGCGTCACCACTTTACCAACTCGTTGTTTGAGCGAGCTCCTTTATCAGCAAGGTGGTTGGGGTCACTCGCTAATACACACCATTGGTATAATCGAAACAATTACGACAAGAAACAGTAAACACAACTACCCATTTCCCTGACACATTTCTAATAAACATAATATCCTAAGTGAACACGTATGGTGTTTAATTTGGTCTCAAAGTGCTGGGCCCGACGCGTGCAAACAGTCATTAGAGGCACGGCGCGCATCCAATCAACCCTCTGTGAGCTAGAAAGACGGCTTGCAAACAAATTGAGACACTGATTTACTTGCTTTACCTAGTCACTGAGCTGTTTGAGCATAAGGCAGTCTCGCTCAGCAGGTCTCACTGAAAACGAGCGCTCCGTTTCACGCTGGGGCATAATGCTGAGTGAGGTCCTTTTTACACAAACGCACCACCACAACACAATATCAATTACACTACACAACAAATAAAAAATTAAGTAGGTTCATACATCGGCACTGTGTAGTCTTCCCGTGTATTTTATGTTGTAATCATTGTGTTCTTTTTGTTTTATTGATTTTTTTTATTGTTGTCTTGTTTTTTTGTGTCAATAAATGTTTTTTCTTTCTTCTTTTTCAAGACTTTCGTCTAGTAGTAGCTCAAAGAGGCTTGATTGGATGCACGCCGTGCGCTCGTCTTATGATAACGGTATGGTAGGGCTAGCTATGATAGGGTTGGGTTTAATCGAGGTACAGTGAATATTGAACTAATTACATACGTTCAAACAGTGCCATCTAGCGACAAAAGCGAAGCTGGAAACATGCAAATCGTAGTTTCGCCGACACCTTCGATATAGTAGTTTTTCATTTAATTACAGTGATTTAATTTAGTACTAATGCAGTAGAATTTAAACCATTAAATAAGGAGAATTTACTCATATTAATACAGATACATAAAAATTCACGATAAAAGACTTGCATCCTCCTCCATCTTATTGCTTTATTTGTTTTTATTTAAGTGGTCCATGTATTGTAAAGAAGCCGGGCTGAAGGATCTTACGTATGTAATATTTCTCTCAATAAAACCTATCTTAATTAACGACTGAAGTCGTGCTTACAGATCTCCACTGACCTGAAAGAGAACACTTGAACCGTAGACTTCGTAAAGGTTAATTTCTACATCAAAATGTGACGTAAGTAAGGATTATTTATATCCTAGTAGTAATAAAATACCATAAAAACTTGGAAACTGCTTTTGTCTCCCCTTTTACGGCAAATGCTTAAAATTAACGGTATATTTGACGTGACAACACGTAATTCCACAAAATATCAAGAAACGGAAGGACCGTGTTGGGTTTTAAAATGAAATATCAATATTTAATTTAGCTGAAACGAGGTCCTTCGTAATATTTATTATCGTCTAAAACGGAGTTATACTCTACGACTTCCAAACAATATCGCCTGGCAAACTGACAGTCGGGAGCGTCTCTGGTATCCCTTTTCGTCGACACTCACGCTACCGTTCCGCTTTATTTCCTTTACATTGCCGCTTAGCTTCGAGCGCAAGACTCCAACGTTTATTTCCCAACCCTCAATGTAAAGAAAACTCCAAGGATTGACGTACAATGTCTCGTTTGATGTTCGTCAGGCGCGAATTCAGTAATTCAGTCACGCGTCAACTCATTCACGTAAAACGAGCAACTCATCGTGGGAATATCTCGTCTCTTTCTTATTCAAAACTCGACACCTAGCCATGCTCGCGGGTAACGAAGACATGCCTACGCATCATCGGTTTTCGTGTCCAATTACTGTGAGAGACAATTTGTATCAATATATTAGGTTTGACTTTAATTCTTAGGTTGTCTGTCTGAGGGCCTATTCCTGTGTAAAGCGGGCTTGAGAGAATTATGTATGGTATATGTATTGGGTTAATTTTTTGAAATAGGTATTTAAAAGAATAGAATAGGTGTTTATTATGTTTACTAGAAATAATCATTCCTGCGATTTCATTAAGAGTTAAAGGCACAAAAGCTTTACGAACTCCACTTTATTGAAAGAGGAAATGACAAGGGGCTGTAAATGGTATCATTACTTGTTTATGATAACAATTTTTACGAGCACCCTAAAACGAAACAAACAGATACTATAAAAATGACGATAAACAGCGCCACTTTTATAGGTAACAAAGATTAAATTAATTTTATTTTACAGTGTCAACAAACTTGGGAAACGCTATTTAAGGGATTGTATGTTGGGGCATGTTTAGCATTGTCTCGATACTAATACTCTTTCATCTATTTCAAATAACGCTGCAAACCTATATAGGCTACCTCTAATCATAGGGCTTTAAAAGCGGTTGTGAGTTTGGAATTTACTTTCTAAATTATCTACAATATGGAAAATATATTGACCAGTGTATCTGAGAGTCGGTGGCCTAATGACTAAGGGATCCGACTCGTACACCGAGGTGCCAGGTTTAAACACCAGTGCCGCCATGTACGCATTACTCTTTTCTGAGTTATGTACATTAGTTGAACACTAACCGATTCTCTTACGTTACATTCATGCGACTGAATGTGTAACCATGATCCAATCTGGTCTGGTTTACAGGGGAACGGGGTCACTGAGGTCAGATGGCAGTCTCTTCAATGTAACTAGGTAGCTTATTTGCCAAATCCTGGATCATGGATCCAGGGATCCTAGGTGTCTGGTGTATGAAAATCGCCAGTTTAATGGTATTCACTGTAAGTAATTGGTACTATGGCATTACATTGCAAACAATTGTCAAAATAATGAAGTACTTATTGAATATCTAAAATAAAATTACAAATTACATTTAGTTTGCTGCAGTAGATATACCGAGGCAAACTAAATGCCCTCGACATTTATACCACAATCACCTAGCAACGTATCTATATTACGACCATTATATCTCGTGTTTTCTGACGCGTGTAATCTCTCCCTGAATACATTGCTGTTCAATATATCAGCTCAGTTGATGGCCGTAATCCTGCCGCCGGCCCTGGCTTAGATAATGACGTGACAGCGTCCGTCCGCGTTTAATAAACGCGCTCTAATGCGCCCTGACCGCGGCTCTGTCCAGGATTCAGGGCCGTATTCAGGCCATTGCATCGGACCTTGGACGATTTAATTAAAAATACAACAAACGTGAACGCTAGAGCTCAACGTCAAGGAGGAATGCCTTAGCACGGATCCGCTATGTCTCTTTTAGCTTTTAGCACTCCCCAAATTGAGGAGCTGAGTTATTGGGTCGCTATAGAATTAGCAATTCAAATTGGACGAGCTCCCTCGCCAATACAGTGTGTCGTGTAGCCATTTTGAATACGAAGTTAAGCGTACCTACATTAATTGTAAATAATGAAAAGTTACACTTATTGTGCCTACCTACCTTTAAAGAGATTAAACAAAGTAACAAATAAGACCCTACTATGTTAGCTTCTAATAAGTTGCCGGACTAAACCTATCTTCGGGTAAAATCAGGGAGGAGGACCTGTATACATTTCGGAATATGTAATGGCTGCTGTGAACTTCCACAATTTGAGATATAACCTAACCGACAGAAGTTGGTTAACCTTCGACCAAGTTTACTTCACTCAAATATTTTCTTAACTAATGAACTTCTTTGCATGTCGACTAGTGGCGGGTCAAATTTGCGAGGACCAGTACTCCGCCACTGATACAGCGTTGTTTGATTTCAGTAAAACAAAGCTAAAAAACATCACGATTATACTGGCTGTAAATCGGTCCACCCGTAAAGGAGCTATGATGCTACAGATTAGTACAGATAGACGCACAAGGACGCAGATACACAGATGCCCACGTTAAACTTATAACACGCCACTGTTGTCGGGGGTTAAAAAGGAAAATAATCAATCATTAAATTGTACAAAACTGGGTCGTCTTTCACTTCTGGCTATTTGTTATAAGACGTTTCGTCTATAAAGCGCAAGGAACTTGAAGAATATTCACGAAGGATTGTTTGTAGCTCATGCCGTTTGGTCTCCGGGAACAACTTCTATTCATGGATAGCGTACAATGCGATTAAGATGACGCTTAAACTTTTATATGGTTTTTGGAAAGTGTCTGAGCTTAGTACCTCTCTCTCTATGTATATATATATAATTTAGACACGTGAAATTTCAGTATATTTTTCTTGGGACCCTTATTCTTGGATTTTTATAAAAAAAACACGATTAATTAGATTTTATATAATATATTTTTAATTTACTTCGATATTAATATTTTTATCAATATTTTTTTTTATTATCATTCAAGGTCGAAAATTGTCCCAAGTAATCCTGTTTGACGGTACTAGGGATTTCTTCTAAACCGCTTACGATAGGTAGATCAAATAAATAACATAGAGTAAGCTAAAACTCGTAGAGGAATTTTGTTTCAAGAACAGATTATTGTTCAACTTTATGGCAGCTCTCGAAAACGGGAATCTGGCATGGGGAGTCATGCAAAAACAAATGACAGGCGACGGTCAGCTAAGCCAACCGTAAACCTAAATTGAGAGCAGTGTTTTCAGTTGTGTTTTATCAACTTTGCTCAACCAGCCTGCCAAGTCTAGCATTGAACTTTCGCATGCTGTTGAAGGGATGTGATAGTTTGTACTTACGAAGGATCAGAAACGAGCAAGAGGCCAGGTATTCAGGTCTTAGCCGTGGGCAACAATACCTCGGTCCGTTTGGTTTTGACACTCACCCGGCTGGAGGGGAGATAGGATAACCCGCGGTCGTGGGAGACACGGTTTTGTCCAGCCACCCTGTTTAGAAGCGGAGAGCCTGTTGGTGAACTTGACCAACACCCGTGGAGTGTGCAATTTACAAACTGAATCTCATCGTCCCCGGGCTCGTACGTAAAAGTAATACTGTCCAAATAGGTGATGTTAGTGTGTAGAATCTAAGATTCTGTTATGATAAGTACCAACCAAGAGAGCGTCCTTCAGACTCAAACCTTGTAACCACCCCTGAGACTCTCTTATGCTCTCTTCGAGCTCTAACTACGGCGCCTAAACTTTTATTAACTGTGATGTGTCTAAAGGTTAATAAATTGGAGTATAGCCTGAATTAATCTTTCATACATCTCCTCCCCAAGGAGTATTTTAAATCTTAAAAGGTTACAAGGTTCTGCACATTATTGCATGAAACTGAGACCTAAATGCTCGAATCGTAGATGTTATGGGCGACCAGTTACCGTTCATCGTTGCGTTGTCTGCTCGTTTACCACTGAGTAGCATAAAAAAACATTCCCATTCCATCTGTCCTTGCCAGTTACCATCCAAACACCAACGCATTTCACATTCTATCAGAAAGTCCTCCCATTCCCGTTAACAGTGAAAGTAATCGCTGCGAAATGCTCGTAATCAGCGAGCGAATGTAACGCAGTACATTAGGCGGTCCCGTCCCATCGGCTGGTCTATAAACACACCCACTGCTCCTTAAGGCTCTTTAGTGCGTCAACCGTCGTTTAGCACAACGACCACTATCGGCCCAGGGCCAAATTACCATATTAGGAGGCCGTGTATGGGCATCACAATTTGTAGGGCGATGGTAATAACGGAAAATGGCCCGAGGGCTGGCTTGCATCGTCTTCTGATATTCATGGTGCGCGTCTCGACGGCGCAGATGTGTGGGGTAATGATGAAGAGCAGTGGTGTTTGGACTCAACGTTTTTTGCTTATGTGCATTGATTTAAACATGTTGATATGTAATTGATTTAAATCGTGAGTGTGCTACCTACTAGGCTGGTCCAAGAGTTTTAAGCCAGCGGTTTGTTATACACCCTATTGTTTTAATTTTTGTATCGTTTAAAGGCAAATTTTATTACAAACTTCTTGACCAAAAATCACTAGCCGGCAACTTTTAGTTATTTTTTTATTGATTATTAAAGATAACATGTCAGCTAAAAATCAACCCCTACGACGGAGGTCACGCGGGACGCATTTTGTTGTATGTTTTACATAATGTTTGTATGATTATAAATATGGGTTAACGTTTATAGAATTACATGAAAATTTTATCAGCCCCTTTGATGAATTGTCCCTTGCTTATGCTATTGTCGTTTGTTGATTTTATGACTTTAAACGAAGTCAGAGCGACCTGAAACATGAACCTAGACCAGGGCAGCCGCAAAAGTCAGTCACTCCAGAAAACGTCATCAGGGTATAGTCGCTGATAAAAGAATATCACAATATTACAAGCTTTGAGATTCAGTATGAAATATAGTTTCAAACTCATATAGTTTCTATCATTTTTACGGGCCATATAAATTATGTATCATGAATTGGCACAAGTAACTTTCTGCTCTTCTCTGAAAAAGTGGGCTATTATTCGAGATACAACCTTCCTAACCTTAAGGCGTTCATGTAAAGTGGTGGAAACTACCTGGGATCTCATGCTTTTTAATACTGTGACATTTATCTAATAACGACTTCACCCTGATGACGCTTTCTGAAGTGACGGCAGTTGGCGGTTGCCTTAGTCTAGGGTCATGTTTAAGGTCGCCCTGACCACGTTTAAACTAATAAAATCAATATGACAATAGCATGTGATAAGGGCAATTCACTAAATGCGCTGATTACATTTTCAAGTAATTTTTTATGCGTTTACCCAAATAATATTATCATAATACATCTGCCACGAAATGCTTTCCATATTACTAAAATAGTATGGATTTGTATGGACAGACATGTTTTTTTAATATTCGATTAATAAATAACTAGTGATTGCCGGCTAGTCATTTTTGATCAAGGAATTTGTAATAAAATTTGCCTTTAAACCATACAAAAATTAAAACAATAAGGTGTATAACAAATCGCTGGCTAATTACTTTTAGACCAGCCCACGTATTTTAAAAGTTTATTAATGTTATACGGCAGACAAACAGGCAAGCGGGCCACCTGACGGAAAGTAGTCACCGCCGCCTATGAACATCAGCAACACCAGGGGCATTTTTTTGGAACTACTGTTTTATTGAACGAAGTAGAAAAAGTAGCCCTTACCTTTTGTAAATTAATAACAAGACTGACATGGCACCTCCGTTTTGGTGGTACTAGCCTGAACGGTTCATTGATGTCTTTCGTTCATTTTTCTTTTTTGTGTACCTACTCTCCGAAACTACTGAACCGATTTCGAAAACTTAGTACTAGGAAGAACCATCCTTACCAATTTTCATACGGTCCTTTATCTCTCGGAAAACGATCAGGATCCGGCGGGGTAGCAGTATGTCAGCAGAGCTTGGTGATGACTGCGGGGAACCGCTTGTAGGACATTATTTGACATAATCAATTTTACAAGCTGAAATTAAAACCATTATCCCTCGACCCATAATTTATATAACAGGGTCGAAGTTATCTTTAACCTGAAATTAATATAAACCTGCAATAAATTACTTCAGAAGCCAATAAAAAGCTTAATTGGCCCAGTAAGAATCATATGTCATATTTCTTTATTAGTCTTGTTCCTACATCGTCCAAAAGTAAAAAAATCTGACATCGCCCGCCCAAAGGCATAATATATCAATGTTTGTAATCAATATGTTATAATGTCTTCTGTATTAATACAAATTATAACGTTATTATTGCTAGTATTTGCTATGCATTACTGGAACACGGGAGAGCCACGGGGAATAGACGTTTAATCTGATTTTCTTTACCTATTAATAAATAATATCTTTGCTTATTTGTGGTAGTGCAAGATAATACGGGAATTCACAGAAGTCGTAGTAAGTAAAATCCGTATCATATACGACTGGAAACACACGACAAAAATATAGTTCTACGATATGACTGGAAACATGATGTACTGATAGATTATTAAAAAATTCCGTACAAGTCATTTCGGAGCAGATAAAAGTTACCAGTAATTACCCAATATCCTAGCATAAAAAGGGTAAAAAAATTCATCAGTTTTAAATATTTCCATAGATTTGTTAGTTAGTTTTTAGATTGTTTAATTGTTAGGTAGTTGAACGCTGTTCACAATTACGGAGAATATTAAGATACGCATAATAGAACCACTTACTTTCTGAATATCTTTACCGCAAAAATATAAGCTCCTTACCTATGAAATTGCCGTTTTATATGGCAAAACTGACGAAACTGGAAATATTATACAAGCAAATATTCCAATTTATTTTAAATGGCCAATCCGCCTTCGTTTTTAATGTTTGGTTAAATTACGTCTGGTTAAAGTGGCTAAACTGACGACAAATGAAAATAAGTATTTTCAAACTCTTACAAAGGCTTGAGGAAATATTTTTATTCAATTTTAGGGACTTACTGACACCTAATCATACCCTATTTTCGAAATCAAGTATTCATTATGATATGTACAAATAAAAATATTTGAGCAAATGTGTAATTGCAAAACAAACGCCAATTTCACAAGGTCCGTGGGGACCGGGAGCCTATCAAATTTTTAAAGATGTCTCAGCACGTCTCGTCGAGGGAAGCTTTATTTAGCAGAGCGTTTTGAGCATTGCCATTCAACGTGGCAATGCCGCCAGCATTTTGGGCACCTTGCCTATTACAGGCAGCGGCATAATATATTAATGGCAGCGGTTTATTAGATTAGTATCTTAATTTTTTTTTAGTTTTAGATTAATTTAGAATTACCTAGTTTTAGTTAGTTAATTATTATAATTGTTTTTATCTTATTTCGTGTACAATAAAATTTCACAAGTAAGGATCCAATGTTACCTAACGTTTGACTTCGGCTACGATTTGTGTTCAAGACGTGGTTCCAGTAATTCGAGGAATATTATGTGTCGATTCAATTTTCGCGCAGATCTATTATTTATTTATTTATTTATTTATTTAACAGTTTATTGTACACAAGATAACAAATACAGAAAGAACAGATTAGTTTTATATTATAGTAGTAGTATTATATTTATAATTGAATTAAGTGACCGTGAAATCATAGCCAAACTGCCACTATCATAATGAACGCACAATGCTGAGAAAAAAAAATACGAAAGGCTTTTCCTTTTAATGCTACTCAGTGACAAACGACTAGACAGCCCACCTGATGGTAAGTGGTAACTGTCAACCCAGGCGGACTCCTCAGGCTTGACAGAGTCCTACCATCTGATAAAACCTAGAACTCGGTGGTCCGTGGTGGGTGGATCAAAAACATAAACTTATTAAAAAAATTAAATTAATTATAAATTACCGCTATGCAATCAATTACCACCCAATTGAAACCTCTTCTCACTCCAAGCACACAAAAAACAACGCTTTCATAAACTTTGTAAAAAATGAGTACAAGAAACTCAAGACTAAGACTCAAGACTAAGACTCAAGACTAAGACTCAAGACTAAGACTCAAGACTAAGTGAACACGTTTGTCACGGGTGCCTATCCATGCCTACGGGTATGTTGAGGCAACCGAATATTCACTCCCACACAAGTAGGCATGTCAATCTAAGTAATGGTGTCGTGAGGGTCATGTGTCAGTTCGCAGCTGCTCTGTACGCAGGGCGAATACTATGCATGATGTGCAGATTGCGGCATGGGGATGGTGTGGTGAGGAGAAATAAATACCCTAGGTAATAAAGGCTTGTTTTATGTCCTTGCTGTATTTATTTTTTATAGGACTGTCATACAACTAATTAGCTGATCCACTTAGTCAATATTGTCACGTTGTTGAATGACTGGTGGCAAACAAGCTTACATCCTGTCTGATGGTTAGCAGTACTGAACTATCAGGAACGTTTGCAATACCAAGAGTATATTGCCGTGTTGCCAACACTGAAAAATTAAAATCCGTATAATCAGTACATTATACGAAAGGATGAACGACAGATTTTGATGAGGCGTGAATCGGATGATGTTTTTTATACACTAAGAAGGCAAATTGTTTATTCGGTAACATACGATTGTTGCAATTAAAGTAAGTTAAGTTGGTCATTACACACGGGGCGCCCCTATTATCGAAAGAATTTTCTAGATTAGTTTAGCTCAAAGAAGAGTATATTATCATCATCACAGCCCGTAACAGTCCACTGCGGGACTTAGGGCCTCTCCCACGAAAGGGGAGGTTATTGCCATAATCTCCACGCTTGGCAGGCGGGTTGGAGATCGCAGTGTTTAAATATAATAATGGAAAATGCTGCTGCCCATTATCCAGACTACGGAGACTCTAGATCTTTTGCCTCGAAAACATTAGTCGCCTTGTACGACACCAATGAATGTAAGGGGTTGGTGCTATTCTTCTCTGCCGGACACCACACGGCCATGAATATATTATATTCCCTGCAAACCTTGTAGGTTTAGCCTATACCTATCTCTCAAAGGGCGGCACCGTACTCGGGACTCTCTGGATGTTGCGGGGGTCCATTGGTGGTGGTGACCACTTTCCAATTCCATTAAATAGCCAGGTAGACACAGACACACCCCCCCGGGTTTTGTGTCAATTAGTATTAAGAAACAAAATGTTCTTAAAATGAATTAAATGAATAAATACAAATAATCAGGACCTCGAGTCTTCTAATTTATTTAAATTTAGTTTTAATTGTAGCAGAATACCAAAAACGCGTAAACCTGTAATTGAGATGCGATTGCGATTCAATTACAATTCGATCAAACCATTACTAAATTTGCGAACTTGAGGCTCAGGTAACCCGCTTGCTCGTTTTCCTCTATTAAAGGTCAGGTTAGTTTACTTTCATACATATTCTTGCACCTATGTACAGTATATAATAACAGTTATATACAAACGCTTAAGGAACTGCCCATTCAAAGCGTCACAAAGCAAACCAGAACCCATTATTCCCTTGGAATAGCTTACAAAACACTCAGACTGTGTAGCAGCGACTTCCCGCCGCTTTTTCTAGACGTTGCACTCTGCACCAATCTATTATACAGGGTGTAATGGAACCCAGTGTGGACAGGCAATTATTACGAAATATAAAAAACTTAAGTAAAATCACATATATTTACAGCTTGGGTCAAATGGTGGGCTAAACGGTCACCGTGTAGCCGTAAAACCTGGATTATGGACAAGAGTTGAGATTTAGGCCTGTGATGCTCTATAGCTGCGAGATGCAGGTGCTGATAAAGTTCAATGAACGTTTTTGTATGGGAGCATTAACGTCAACATTTTGGTTAAGTACTTCTACAAGTATTTATACAAGTAAGTACTATAAAAATTAAAAACCCCGACTGCTATTAAAATACTGAAAAGCAAAAAATTATTTTGAAGACCTTTATTTTGATACCCCTCTTGATTGGGTTTCGAGAAAAAAGATTTCGAAAATCACAATACGGTACCTAAAATCCGCCATTTTGCATATTTTTAATTTTAAAGTAGGTACCCAGTGTAACTCGCGCGACCAAGACGAATTACAACACCATGTTAAAATCCATTGAGTTGTTAGAGCTGCAGCCCGTGTCAAAGAAATACACACATTACATACGCTCGAAAAACATAACCCTTCTTCTGTCGCAGGGGAAAAAGTCGATATCGTTTCCTTGGCCAATATATTTCCAACTACTTATCAGTTTCTTTTATTAATTTGCAGCATAATCGCCTTGTCAATAATACATAGAATACTAACACATTACATCCTAAACGAGTATACCTAAGGCATAATCGCCTGGTCAATAAGACATTATTACATCCTATACAAGTGTACATTACATCCTGTCAAAGAGGAGTGTCGGGTGACTCTGCGGGGGTCGTGTCGGGGCGAGTTAGGGCCCAGGGAGCAGCTGCGGGATCAGATGTCACACCCGGTCTGCTTAAGGCGCCGATAGTCGATAAATTATACAGCGGCACGCGAATACGAGCCGTATTTCAAAGAAAGAGAGGCGGTTTCGCGTGCTGCTAATTTGGATATTTTTTCCCAGCTACATTATTCCTAAGAATACGATGGTGTAAAATGCGATGTTGCCATTTTATTGCTTGTAGCTTTAGCGCGGCTTGCGCCAAATTCCTAAACGCATTTAAGTTGATACTTAAACAAAAAACTTCATACAAAAAACATTAAACGTCATTCTTAAACGTGTTTCGGTACAAGTTGGGCTTAATGAACGTCTTGGCTTGTATATCTCGTGTTGTAAGTGTAGCGTATATTGTTTTGTGCTTTCTATGGCCAATAAAGTTTTTATATGCCAATATTTCGGAGTAATGACCGTGTAAATTATGAATATGTGCTTGACTACACGCGGTAATGGGTAACGCTTGTTACGCACGGTTTTTATGAAATAAAGTTAATATTTAAATGCTCATGCTCTGCGCGATTAGATTAGATACTTTTTCTTTATTGAGTTTAGGATACCTATTGTTGTACCCTAGTTCAATGTACAGTCAAATCTAAACAAAATACGTATATTTAGTTTAGGTTTTTCACAAACGCTCTTCGGAAAGTACTTCAACATCAAAATAATTTTACATAATAAAAAAATGAAATACTCAGGCGCCGCGGCCTTTCGTACTTACTTACCTATTTATTTATTATATTCACAGCAATATTTGCAAAGTCGGATGTACTTACATACCTACTAAACTAAACTAACGAAACGCTTTCCACAAATAACAAGAGGTATTTATTATCAACAGTCGGAACAGCGTGGGACCGGCGTCTCAGCGATCGGACGTCCGCCCCAGTTGCCCAAGTCGACTTCCAAACTTACATTCGTCTGGATCCAGCGAAGGCGGCAATCCTTCAAGCTTTTTAGTCGTAAAACTAAGTTTACAAGTGAAACCTGAGCGATATCCATCTTGTAGTTGCTGAAGTGCTGTTGTTTTCAAGAACGCGACTTTGCCGCCATTTTATTTATTACGTTTTTACGAAGAAAAAGCGAACGCAATTTTAAATTGAGAATTTCCAGTTTAAAGCAATAACAGGAAATGAGAAATTGAAATTATGTATAAAATGAGGATTCAACACGTATAGCGGATGTGGTAATCGGCATTCCAGTCATACCTACATTAAAATAAAAAAGGCGGAAAACCTTAGTCCCGTCACGTCCCCGCCCATGTGGCGGCCGCGGGCCGCACGCTCCTTCCCGCGCTTTTTGAAAAACGAACGCGAGGAGCGTGACCGCCGCATTTTGAAAACTTTTGGCTGCCCGATGCGAGTTTCTTTGTTATCTTTTCACACTATTCTATTTAACACATTTTTTGTTCTTGTAACATGTTGGGTTTGGATCTATTGTATTGTACAGGGACTCTTTGAATATATTGTTTTGTATGACGAATTTCTCTTTCTAAAGTTTATTTACTTAAATGTATAATAAATAGAGGGTGTTTTTAAAGTTTTGGTTTTCAAACTGAAATAAATCAAAGAAAAATATTTTTAATATCAGGGAAACTATTTTTATGTATGCCACTTATATTTTATTATGGCTTGTAGATGGCCCAACCTGTATGTCCATGTGTTCATACACTTTTTGTAGCAAATGTGTCCGTATTTCGGTAGTACTTGACTTGTCTCCAAAGAAAATAATCATGAAAATGATCACACGGCCTCGTTACTTTTTAAACGTGAAATTATTCGTTGATTTAAATATTTTCTTCCAAACAAAGTTTGTTCAGCGATCATGCTCACTTTTCGTTTATTGGTTAAGTTAGCAAGCGGCGGCCACATGGCTAGATTCATATCCAAACATAAATAGCATAAATTATATTTCGATTATAGACAGTTTCACTGATATTCAATATATTTTTCTATATCAATATGAAAACCAATATAAAATCCTTTTACCTATTACGAATTGTGAAGAGTAATACAGAAACCCTAATATTCAAAGAAATGTGTTAGTTACTCGTTAAGATGCGACCAATAACTGAAAAACTAAGCCACAAGTTTATAGGTAAGACGTAAAATTGAATTAATTTAAATACCAGTAGATGTAGAGTAGAGATAGATATTCGGTAATATCATTACTTAAAACGGGGAAAGGCGTCCATTTCGTCAAAACTAATGACTTCTAAATGTCCAGATTCACGTATACAGGGTGTTTCATAATATATGTATAAAGCCGTGAACTGGATGGAGTGCTAAACGTATTAAAACGTTAGGTACAATTATTTTTTTCTTGCGTGGAATAGTTAGCGAGAAAATGACTATCGAACTTTTTCTTTTTCAATGTCGACAATGACATTTTGAAAACGTAAGACCGCATCTCTAGAAACCAGTTGTAATAGGTTACTCAAGTTCATAATCAGATCAATAAACTGAAGACTACAAATTTACCAATTACAGATAGGATATAGGTTTTGTTTCTTTAAGTCTTTTCTGCCTACCGTTTCATATGAGTTTTAAAATTCAATCTAAAGATCACTACGATCAATACCTGAAGTGGCTGGTTAATAAAATTATTATCATAAGCAGCGTTGGCTCCAGAAAAAGGGGAGAGTCTGTTACTAGGTTTTAGTGTCAACAACGCTTAAGAAACAAACATGTACCTAGTGGCCTAGTGGCAGTACAATTACTTGTTTTATGCTACGTAGTGATAGTCCACCTGAAGGCAAGCGGTAACCGTTGCCCATAACATCTACGATTCAAGCATTTAGGTTGCAGGCAACAAAAATGCAGAACAAGAGATGCGTTGCCACTGTGAGGACTAATGCGCTTATTACATCTGGCTAAATTCAGTCGACTAAATTCAGAAGCAAAAAGCGTGAAAGGCAATCAAAGTAGAATGTATTGCTCATAGTACAAGGTCAATTTTTGTATCACTAATATTATCTGATGTGATGCTCCGCTCTTCAAAAGGCGTGATTTAAAAATGGACTTTAGTTTTTAGACTAAATTTAGCCAAATGTAATAAGCGCATAAGATGAAATGCCTCATGCCTGTATTTGCGCTCGCTTATTTCGTAGACACCCTACGTACTAGGCGCAATGGGATATTAAAGAGGTCTAAATTATCCGTTTTGTATTTTTTGGTTCGAGGGTTCTGTACAAAAAAATATTGTAATCAATTATGATTTTAATTCAAAAGGTTCATTCATTGTTTTCTGGAAAGTGCACCACCACCTAACTAATAGGAAAGTAGTCTAATTCAAATTACTGTAGCAAATTAATGTAGCAAACTCTAATAATGTAACATCTTTGTCTTTACGAGTTTGCTTTCTCATGTCATGTCTGTCAGTAATGTTTCAGTGTCGCGTAGGTAATCGTACCTATCCGCCATGAGATTTTTCGATACCTACACTCACACATATTTTAGTATCAAGTAAAATAAATAAAATACCCTAACGCCGCCGGCCGTAATGAATGTAACATAAATAAAACATAGACTGTAGGTAGTGCAGCTTAAGACAGAACCCTCTACTGATGTGGGGAAGGCTCAAACTCTCAGTGGATTGTTATCGGCTATTAATGATGATTAAAATGCGTAAGATTTCACGAACATTTCTCATCAACTAAAATTAACTAAATGAGTCTTAGTTGATGGAGCTATACCACTAAATATCCCATACTTCACCCAGTTGGAGAACCTAGGCAGGAGCGTAGCTACCGCCGTATCAGCCGTATCAATGATACGGGGCCCCCGGGCCACAGGGCTCCCAGAACGCGTGTAAGCAAAAATTCGTACTGTTGTCCTCAATTTCAGTTAAACCCTATTTCCCGGAAAAAAAACCTTTAGTAAATTTTATACCAGGGCCGGGGGCCCGCTCCGCCAAAGATACAAATGAATCAAGTGATACAATCCGTTTTCATTCCCCTTTCGCTTAGAGATAATTAACATTTTAAAAGAAAAAACAACAACTTAGGGCGAACTCACTCATTACTTCATTGAAATTGTGTAAAAAATGCACCAATGGCAAAAATGAGAAAAATCTTGATCTCATGTACAACATTTTCAGCACTATCGGTGAGGTCATAAGACTTAAGAAACTCCTTACTCCGTTCATTCCTCAACGGGTCAGATCGACCTGGCTCATAATAAAATAGTTTTGGCCCACACGCCCTCACGATCTTGACGAATTTGACTGTTTTTAAGTTTTCACTACACATATTTTTGGGTCCACCCCAGCTTTTAAGGAGACTCTTGTCATACAAACTACCAACATAAAACATGAACAAGTTATACACCTAAACCTTCTTCGTCAGACAAAGTGATACCACTTTGTCTATTGATGTAAACCGCATGAAAATCCGTTCAGTAGTTTTTGAGTTTATCGCGAACAGGCAGACAGACTCGGTGTGGAACTTTGTTTCATAACAATATTTTTATTATTAAGGTGATTCGACGCTCATACTAAATTTCTCTCGATATACTTTCATTTGTTTGAGTGTTTAGTAATTGTGTTATGATTTCTGCTCTTAGTAAATGTATTCAATGGTGCGCAAAATGGGTTTCTTTTCAAAAGCAGTTAAATCGAAAAAAGCACAAGTCGCCGCTAGATGGCGTTGTTTTGTGATTTCATTATTTTTCTTTTTCATTGCTTTGTTTTACAATATTAACATGTAGAAATCTATTTCGCGCACAATTGGACACATTTTCTAATGGCCAATAGCAAAAACTTACATTAAAAACATCAAACCCTTGAAGGAATGTCGATCAAACGTTACATAAAATTTGTATGAAAATCGTACCGGCTTAACACGTGAATGACTTGGATTTTAGTTACTCATTAGCATCCCTTGTAGTTGGAGGTACTAACTAGGGGGGGGCCCAGACAGCTATTGATACGGGGCCCCTGGAGGGCTACGCCACTGAACCTAGGTCACCTCCACCAGGTGGAGCACGGACCCAAACACAATTTTAGAAATTACGGTCTAGGTTACTGTCATTGTACCAAATTACCCTATAAAATAGTGGTAGAATATAGAATATAGAATAGAATATCGTTTATTTCATACTTCATGCACACACAGACAACTTAAACCTAGAAGCTATATAAATACAAGCATTGTATAGAGTAAAGGCGTAATGAAGCTGCATGTGTGTGCTGCAGCACAAAAGGGTTATAGCTCAGCACAGTGTTGCCTGGGATAGCAACACACTGGTATTTTGCCATAACCCGAGAGGTACACGATAAACTGAAAATAAAAAATAGTGATTGGATATGATTTGATAGGTATTTATTGTGGATTTTGTATTGATGATCTGTTCCTGCAAAAATCGAGTGTAACTGCAAAACACAAAAATAAGTTATGTAAGAAAATATTAATTATTGTATTAAATAAAATAGATAAAGAGTTGTAATAAGCCAAATAAGAAAATAATACTTAAAGCACATTATTTTCTTTACGGGATTAAGTGCGAGCTTATGTATGTAGGTAATATATATTATGTACCATGCATGGACATTTCCAACAGAGATGAACAACTTAAAATAAAAGGAAACCGCATTTTCCGCTACCGCAAGAAGTGTTCAGGGATACCCTCCTTCTGTATTCTTAAAAGATGATGTTTATAATGTTTTTTAAAAGTATACCTTGTGCCTAACATTCTTATAGGAGGTGGTATATTGTTCCAAAACTTCGTTGCTTGGTAGCGGAAACTGCCCCTAAAAGCTGCAGATCCATGTCTGTGAACCACCAGAGGAATCCGAGCCGATCTAGTACCGTACCTATCCTGGAGAGCAGAAAAATTAAGCTTGTCAAATAGGTATTGAGGCTGCCGAAACTTTACCACATCAAATAAAGCACTAGCAAGATGGAGCTTCTGTCTAGATACCATATTGAGAATAGATTTGCTATTTAGATAAGGAGTAATATGACTACGAGGTGGTATGTCGAAACAGAAACGGCAGCAAGCGTTTTGAACACGCTGCAATAATCTTTGCGTTTTGGACAGTAACCTCGGGCCATAGACAATGTCTCCATAATTCAAGCGAGATAATATTAAGGACTCGCAAAGCTTGATACGCACTTCCTCACACAGCAAGCCACGGACCCTATACAGTACTTTCAAACGAAAGCAAAGCAAATGTAATCCATCACCGAGATCGTAAGGATTATTATTAGTCCACTGTTGGACTCGTTTGAGCCTCACTTTATCAAATAAACACAATCAACATTACGGTGCATCTACCAGGAGAACATAAGAGGCGAAATAAGTACGATCCCTAACACGCGGATCCCTAAAGCGTCGGCCGCCGCCGCGCGCCGCTCCCAAGGTCGGCCCCGCCACGAGGCCCACGAATCCGCGTGCAGTTTTGGCAGTGTGCGTGCTGCACACTCGGGTGTGCCATGTACCCGTTTGAACCGAGACGCTGGCGCCGACGCACAGTGTGACGAATGTATGGGAGAAACGTTTAAAAATCATAAGTTGATTGTAAGGACATATTATTATTTGTAACTTTGTGTATAGCCTTTCTATAACTATTTTGATATTCTGAGTTACAAACAAAGAAAAAAAAATCAATGCAAATTAAAATTTTTTTTTTTTAAAAACAACAAAAATATTATTCACTATCTGATGTTTTTTAGTTCGATGAACTACCTAACAATGATATGTCGAAATTTTCTTTATTCTCATCGGTCTCAATATAGGCCTCGATCGCTTTATTAAATTTCCTATTGTTAGAAGTGAATTTCCGATACTTAGCAATACCCGGATCAGACGTTAATAAAAGTCTCATCATTATGTCCTTGTTGGTATTCAATCTAGAAGTTTTGCGAGTGTGATGTTCACGTATACGTCTAAAATCTTTATGTCTCCACTCCAAAGCCTCTTCTGATAAAATACCGATAGGCACAAAAAATGATGCAATGATAGCAGGGCCATGAATGAGTATTTTATTTATGTGATCGGGACACTGATGCAAACCATATACGACAAATTGACAGTATATGACAAATTATCACGTCAAATTTTTCTTTACTGGCGATATTCTTGATTCTTTCAAAACATGATTTATATGTTACTTTTGATTTACTACTTAAAAAAACAATAACTGTTATTTGGGCAACATTCGGCAAATAAAACTAATCTAATATAAATATGCAATAGTACATCTACACGTATAAAAAATAGTAGAAAGATATAATGAGATGATTTTTTTAAAAGCTTCGATAAAGTTGCAAATATATATTTTTCGACCTTATGGTTTTGAATAATCTATACTCACCCATAATAATAGATTATTTAGCAAATAACTAGATCTAGATACAGAGCAATAATTCAACAATGATAATTTAATGCGAAACTTGTTACAATATAAGCAAAACAATGCACAGAAAGTAATGTCTAACAGCGAATTTATTTGACGTTCCGTAAATGATTTAAAAGTGGGTACTTTGGAACGATATTCTTTATACCTAGCCTACAAGTAATTTAATTCGGTTTTGCCATTAGATAGTCTGGTTTCTGCTTAATGATAAAGCATACTCAAAACATGTGTAATAGATAATGTATGTTTATATTTTTGTGTATGGGGCGTCACACTGTGCGACGGCGCGACTTCTTGTGTTACAATTTACCTATTTTCGAATCGTGTTCGTTTATTCGGTTTTTAGCTTTTCGCGTGATCGGTGTAATTGTTTGTTGCGTTGTATGTATAGGAAACCTAAGTATTGTGAAGATAACTGTGATAGGACTGTTAACGATATGAATGAATGAATGATTTATTGCTTCAGGTACCTCAGGTACATTAACGTAGTCTTGTTTGTGTACAATGTCCAACATTTTAAGTATTGTGATAATCATTATTCTGTGCATAAGTGCAACCAAGCAGTAGACCAAAGACCATCTTACTTACCTTACTTATACTTACGTATTGCATAGCAACCAGTGAAGTATGGTTAACAGCGCTGGCACCTGACGCTGTTTGTTTTCATAAAAGAAATTTCAAAAGGTACGTACCTAAATGCTTTTAAGGTCTAGGTTCTAGCTAGACTAGGAGACGCTACCTACCACCTAATCGTGACGTTAGAAGCGCAACCGTCGCCGTCGATTCTTTTACGACGGGAAATAGGTAGAAAAGACAGAGCTTTTATCTTTTCATAAAAACATGTAGGTATTTAGTGGAACCTGCCTGTAATGTGTTTCACCAAATCGAGACTCGACTCATAAGTGGTTCCCTACGCTACGTAGGTACTTAGATGAGGAACCCGTGTTAGTAGGTACCTAGTACTTACTTATCTGTGTAGAACTATTTTGTCAATTGAACGAAAGCCGTTTCAGTTTAGTAGATATCTATTAAGTAGGTAGGTAGCTGACTATTTGAATTTTTATTTAGTTGAAGTACCTACCTATCTTCGGCAGTCCACGCCGCGGCTCCGGCTGTCTCCCAGTCTGATTAACATTTTGTTTTGTTTTTTATTTACTTAGGTTCCTACCTACCTAACCTACATAGATATTGTTTTTAGGCCTTTAGTTAATAACTAAGTACTTATTATGAATTTAATTCTTATTTTACCTTTGTTGTGCTGGGGTGGTTTGCCCTGTTAGGTACCTAGTAGAAATCATCTCGGTCTTAATGACCTGGTTTTGCTCTCGCGCACGAGGGCCTGGGGTCCGCCTTGACCATGATCCAGGATTTTGCTTTTCAGGTAATTACAGTGGAGCGACTGCCATCTGACAGTCCTGAGTTCTGCCTGACCCTGCTACCAGGGGAACTTTATTACCTGACCAGATTGGATCATGGTTGGACATTCAGTCGCCTAAATGTGCAGGTTTCATCACGATGTTTTCCGTCACCGTAACAGCATCGGTTGGTATTCAACTAATGTAAGTACATAAGTCAGAAAAGAGTCACTGGTACATGGAGGCAGTGGGATTCGAACCCGGTACCTCTCGCGTACGTGTCGGATACCATAACCTTAGGCCACCGACGCTCCGACTATTTAAGCACACCTACCTATTGAAAATAATTAGTGTAGGTAAGTTCCTAGTTGATTTGGTAGAGCTTATTCATGTAGATAAGTAGGTAACATTTATTTCGACGCCTGGTAGTAAGATGTAGGAGGTTCGTTTGTTTTGATATGGATGGCATGAGGTTGTTAAACTCCTCCTTATGGTGTGTACACACTCAACGTACGCCAACGAAGTGCTGTCGGCCGAATTCGCCGTGGACTTCTAAGGTCCAATACTTGCATTTCGTGGTCAAGCAAGTAGCTTTGCAAGCTTTGGGAGTTTTGACCGATTCGGGCTCGTATTCGCACGTTTGTTCGTTGACCTTCGGTATTCGCCCAAACTGCGTTTAGCCGATTGCTTCTATCCGTTTGATGTTGCCGCCACGCTGAGCTGCGTATCGCCGGCCGGCACACGCCAACAGACAATCGTTGGCCGAAACCGGTGCGTGTGTACGTAGTATTAGGCTCCTGGTAGTAGGCTTAAAGAGGTTGCTCTATTTTCATAGGGGTCGCACGAGGTTATTAAACTGCTCCTTGTAGGAGCATGAACTTGAAATAGAGCTGCGCTTCAACGTAGTCGATATGGTTATTATTCTTTAAAAACGAAGGTTTTTTTTTTTAAATTAAAATTTAGTGTCCGGATAATATGAAGTCGCTAGTGTACTCTTTGCAAGCTATACTTTAACACCCTTTCGGCTTTATACATGTATTACGTAACACCCTGTGTTGGAAATACGAAGGGTCACGTGACCCGCGATTCGCGCTGTCCGCGGCCGCGGCCCCCGTCCCGCGGACCTCCCCACTCGCAAGCAGCACTCAGCCGAGGATAGATCGCCTTACATTGTTTATTTTTAAGTTCTATTCATGTAATCAAAATTACTTCGAAAATACAGTCCATTAACAGTTCAAGAGTTGTTTATTGAAGAGTCACATAATCCAAACCATAAAAGTGGTCCATACGAGCTGGATAGTATACCTATGGAGATACAGAAGGATAATCAAGAATTTGTGCGCAAAAATTCAAGATAAGGTCTGTACTGTACTACGACAATAATCAAGCGTGAGTAATTATCAAGAAAATAAGGCAAGTGGTGCGAGTTAACCTCATTGTTAAAGTGAATCCTAGTCCCAGTTAAAGCTTTTCCCCAAGTAGTTAGCGTCACTTCATCTAAAATCTAATTATTTCAACATAGTAAAGCGTAAAATTTGTCATTATCCTTTTACTGCAGTGATACTGCACAGTAAAAATAGGTTAATATCTACTATCACTATGTGTCGCACTCCACTGTTAGCAAAGACCAAATAAGTTGAGCTCCCGTGTCGCCGCAAGTATATCTTAACGGAGGTCAAGTTGTGCTGGCTCTTATAAGATCGCCGGCCGGCGCACATTTACGCAGATAACAATAAAAAAATCGTTCACTATTTGTATGTTTATTACGTTTATCACGGATTATTGACAATTTATTCTCATGATATTTGCAATTTAGCTGGTTTCTTTAATTCGTAAAATACGAATTTTATGAAGATAGCTGAGTACAAAGTAGGTGCCTACGGATGCGAGTTGTCGTGTTGGGTAGGTAAATAATTGTACCGAATTCACATTACACTCGTAAATAATCATAATAAATTATTGCATTAATGTTAATTATTAATTAAATACATTTAAAATATCGAATTATTCTCGTATAGGTACGTTCATTTCTCTGTTTTCAATACAGCAAAACAGTTTGAAGTGCAATTTTATTCAATTCTTATTTGAATGATTCCGTATTTACCTGGCTACGTAAATATGTTTGCGGACTTATATTAAACGTGGTTTGCATGGGTAATAGTTAACAGTGATAGATAATATTTAGGGGTACGGTCAGGTACCTGAGCTAACTGTTTGGTGTTTATAGTAGCGTACAGTTGTGTGTTTCGATTTAGTAATAGGTACATTGTTTTGCTAATATGAGTGATTTAGCGGAATTAATCAGAAAGAGAGGAACTTACAAGTGCCGACTCACAAACTTCGAGAAATATTTAAGTAGTTTCTCTAATGTCACGGTGTGTAATGAAGTTCAATCGCTTGAGTTAAAGTTACGTATCTCAAAGATGGATGGAATTTATAGCGAATTTGATCAGGTTCAGTCGTGTATTGAGACCCTGTGTCAAGATGAAGAGGATTTAGACTTACAGGAGGCTCAGAGATCGGATTTTGAAACACAGTATTTCCGTAATATGGCTAGGGCACAGGAATTATGCCAAACGTACAAGAAGCCATCATATTACGTAAAACCTCACAAAGTCCGTTCCTCCACCGCCTCTTCGTCGTCTAGTGACAACGATAACGAGGGCACAGTCAAAAACTCGGGTCCGAGCTCAGCATCACAGGGTGTCAAGTTGCCTACAATACAAATACCAAAGTTTTCATGTGAATACTACAGTTGGTTGGAGTTCCGCGATACATTCGTTTCGCTTATACATAACAATAAATCCATAAGCAGTGTACAAAAGTTTCACTACCTTAGGGCTTCTCTGGATGGAGGCGCTGCTCAAATTATACGATCATTGGAATTTTCAGCTGCAAATTACACAGTTGCCTGGAGCTCATTATGTGAGCGCTACGATAATACACATATACTGATACAAAATCACGTAAAGGCAATTTTTACTGAAGAATCTATAAAAAAAGAATCTTCTGAATCGATACGTGGGCTTCTCGATGCGTACACAAAAAACTTTAGGTGAAATTTTAGGTGAACCAACAAAGTCCTGGGACACACTCATTATATAGTCTGATGAAGAAGGTTTAGGTAAATAATCATTTTTATTAATCGTACACATAAATTATTTACAGTTATAATAAAAAATACACTAATACCTACATCTAAAATACCAAATATATGCAGTAATACATATAAAATTTACTAAACTAAAACCTTAATAGTTATAAATCTTTTATTACCTAACTAAATTAAAAAAGATGTAAAAAACCAGGACCTCGCGGTAAGGTGCCCAAGGTGTCTCGACACCAAATGCGACAAAGTCGTATTGGGCGCCGAGACAGCTGTACTTGCCCATCTTCGAGCGCTCACGCATCTCAGCCGCCACGCCAGCCCGTTTGGCGGTTGCCGGAAGATAGGTCGCAGCTAGTGTGTCGGCGCACGTGGCGTCCCACACCAGCGGGCGACCCATCCTCCACGGTATCATAGACATCCCGTCAGGTCCCTTGCCATCGTCCCGTGCAATGTGTTGAGGTTCCAGGATTGCGGGGACGTTGGCGCTGACGAGAGACCGTCGCAGGATGTCATTGATCGCGGCGTGACGGGAGAGGCGGCCAGCGCTCGAAGAACAGGCAAGCCCATGGTGACCGAGGCGGTCAACACTCGCTTCACAGGAAGCACAACCATGGTCGATACAAACCTCGGCTCCCAGCCGGAGACCGATGGCGAGACGGAGAGTGGTCGGGTCGATAAAAGTGCCGGTGTTGGGGGATGGGTAGGCGTTGAGCCAGTGCCCGGATTCCCGTCTGGCAACTGCTTCCAGCCTGGCGCGGTCTTTTAAAGATGATGAGTTATTTATGAGAGTGTCTAATACGACTTGAGATGAAATGTTATCCCAGGCCTTTTGAATTTTGGGTGTGGGAGGAAAATTTGGGCTCGGTCCAGCTAGCCAGGCAGTTTCAGCATCCGCCAAGCACGCGACCTTACAGTTTGTAGCCACGGGGGCTTTAAGAATATTTCCTGTGAGGTCAAACGAGCTATGGATAGAGGACAGAAAAGCCGGCAGTGCTACACTAGAGATTTTACGGGTTCCCAGGCCACCATACCTAATTGGCAGGGAGGCCTGGGTCCATGCCTGCTCGCTTAGTCTGATGTTTGTGATTGATTCAATTTGGAATTATATATATAATTTCATCAAAACTGGATGTACGTACGTTACGTGAATGGGAAGAGCACCGGGTTAAATACAAACAAATTTCGTTAGATATATTTACAAAGTTTCTTAAAAACAGGGCTGATCTATTGGAAACAATTGAGTTAAGTACGAACACAAATAAACAACACGTTGGTACAGTACAGTCTAAACAGAATAGAAATTTCAGGGTCTTGGCTACTACCACGAACGTAGGTGACCGAAATAATGCATTTTGTTGTCAACTTTGCAACGACAATCACGCATTGTATCATTGCGATAAATTTTTAAGCTTGAGTGTCAAAGATCGCTTAAAATTCATTTATGACTCAAAATTATGTGCTAATTGTTTTCGCGTACAAAATTACTGTTAAATTATTATATACATACATAATATATATATTATACATAATGTATAGTATAATTATGTATAATATTTTGTTTTGTGTCATCATCAAAATTAATGAATAAAAGTCAATTTTCATGATATTTTGTTTCAATATACCCGACCGACGATCTTTTCGAAACAGGTATAAGCAGCCCCTGCCCCCTCCTAGCTGAAATTCTGGGTACGCCCTTGGGCACTGCATAAAACTGGTCTGGGAATGAGTAGCTCCTTGAGACCACCTATACTAGTCAGGAACCTCGACCATAGGTTTAATACGTCACGAGGCATAGGGTCATCCCATTGCAATTTGTGTAGCCAAAGCTTCTGTAAAATAATTTTGCCAATTATTATAAAAGCACTCAACAGTCCCAGTGGACAAAATCACTCGTTTTGTGACCTTGGTATCATGAGTATCATTGATCACAAATCGCAATTGATCACCTTGAGGCAACCATTTCAACCCTAGTGCGCTGGACTGATCGTGTTCACTCAGATCTACAGTCAGTGCCCTAACAGCGTACGGTCTTTAACTCTAGTATACTCTTGTATTTAAGGTTGGGGTGTTCACGACACAGCCTGGAAGCTTAGAGACGCTGCACTGCAAGATCGAAGACTTCGCAACCAGTTGTATCATTCTCCACGCCCGGTGTCAGCTTACAATGGTAGTGACGGACACTGAGCTCTCAAAAGCCCGTGGAAACATTCACAGCTTTCTAGGGTTCATGTGGAGTGGTCACTGCCTAAACAAAAGCAGAAGTTGTCAAGATCTACGTTACGAAGTATGTGCAACAGTCTGTAACTCCTGCAATATGCCTTAGGGGCAAGCCACGTATGAACCACGAAGCCAATCACTCTCTTATCGGTCTCTACCGGAAAGGCCGGATTAGGAGTATGATTGTTATTTCCTTTGTTCGCTGAAACCCATACCTATCATCAAGCCATCGATTATTATTTTATTTATAATTATGGGGATAATAAGCATTGTTATGTACGTACGTAGGTATGATCTCATTGTGGGTGTAAAAACCATGCGACAACAAGTATATACAAAAATGGCATTAACCGCAATACTATACATTTTATGTAGTTAGTGTGTTCGATCTAATAATTCAAAATTTTCCCCCCAACAACCGTACACTTAGCCTTAGCCTTTTATTTAAAATAAAGACTATTGAAATTTAGCTTCACGCTATCGGGCAATATTCTCACTGGGCGCGGACTCCACCCACTTCCCTCCCCCGCTTTCATTAGCCGATTGTTTACCGTAATTAACTAATGGGCATTTATTTGTACTATACAGTTAATCTTTGTCACGTACAACGCGTGACATATTCGCGGTTTGCTATAAAACAGGATAATCACTGACGAGCGGTACCAGTTTTACTTCAGCTCTTCCAGGCAACACACGTTGTGCCCGAATCTAAACAAACTCATAGATTCACTCCGGTTCGACCAGCCCCGCGGTGCTAATTTATCAGTGACCAATAAAGAAGCAAAGACCTTTCAATATGTTCAAGTCAATCACCAAGGCACTAGAAGACAAGCGGGAACGTGGCCGAAAGGAACAAGAAGCTAAGAAAAAACGTGAACGTAAGGAACAAGAAGCTAAGAAAGAACGCGAGCGCAAGGAACAAGAAGCAAAGAAAGAACGTGAACGCAAAGATAAAGAAATGGCGGAGAGGAAGGCAATGGAGACACTATAAGCGAGGCGTCAAATAAACGAGCTGCGTTTGATACACAAGGCAGCTGATCGCGGCTGTTTTTAAAGAAAGTCGTTCGCTGAAGTAGGCCGCGTCACATCTCATCTAGTGTGTGTATCTGGTTCCAGTTGAGTGCTTAAGCCCTCTACGTGCATTGTATTTCGTGGGGGCTCATGTGTATAAGTACGGTCAATATCTTGCGTTTTGTGTTCTCTTATAAGGCTGTTGGAATGTATTTAGTATCTCACATCTACAACATGATTGTATTTGTACTTCTTTCGTCTGACATGTATGCTTACATGTCACACGTATTGCATTGTATGAGGGACCAATGTATGTAGATTGACTTCATTTTTTAATTTGCATTAAATAAAAAAAAACTTGATTCTATTTGTATTTTTTTCATTTGACACATGTGCCCAGCTTAGATGTACTTTTCTACAGCATTAGGGAACACCTGAATGCATACTCGATTGTACCCGGTATACTGGGAACATGCAACCGTCTATGTTACGATTTTCCTAGCTCTAGGTAACGGTAACGTTACATCAGTTACAATCTACTTTGGGCTTACTTTTTGGTAGTTTCCTGAGTAGGCTAGTTGTCGAGCTCCATGAACGTTCGAGTCTACTGTTCGAACGACAGGCGTAAGTATGAAAAGTGTAAGTATGGTCAACTTTTTTCAAAACATGAGTACATACTGCGGTTCCGTACGGTATGCTTTCTAGGCTTTCTGATCTTGTCCACGTGTAATGTGCGTACATTGGATGATGCCAGGGTCTGCGGCACACGTCAGACAGTCAATGCAATAAATTTCATGCTGTAAACGAAGCGTCAACCCTGTCCAGAACAAGTGTAAATTGTCTCAAGTGTACCTCGTAATCAGTTCTCGTAACAAGTCGCTGCGAGTTAAAATTAGCAAGCAAGATGCTTGCTAATTTTAACTCGTAGGGATTTACCCAAGTCATGTGACTCATACAATGCAATACGTGTGACATGTAAGCATACATGTCAGACGAAAGAAATACGAATACAGTCATGTTGCAGATGCAAGACATTAAATACATTGTAAAACCGTTATATAAGAGTATACAAAACCAAAATATTGAATGCACTTGCAATACACACAATGCAATACGTGTAACATGTAAGCATACATGTCAGACGAAAAAAGTACAAATACAATCATGTTGTAGATGTGAGATACTAAATACATTCCAAAAGCCTTATAAGAGAACACAAAACGCAAGATATTGACCGTACTTATACACATGAGCCCCTCACGAAATACAATGCACGTAGAGGGCTTAAGCACTCATCTGGAACCAGATACACACACTAGACGAGATGTGACGCGGCCTACATCAGCGAACGACTTTGTTTAAAAACAGCCGCGTCCAGCTGCCTTGTGTATCAAACGCAGCTCGTTTATTTGACGCCTCGCTTCTAGTATCTCCATTGCCTTCCTCTCCGCCATTTCTTTATCTTTGCGTTCACGTTCTTTCTTTGCTTCTTGTTCCTTGCGCTCGCGTTCTTTCTTAGCTTCTTGTTCCTTACGTTCACGTTCTTTCTTAGCTTCTTGTTCCTTTCGGTCACGTTCCCGCTTGTCTTCTAGTGCCTTGTAAGTAAGTAAGTAAGTAAAAACTCTTTATTGCACACATATTAAAGGACAATATACAAGAATCAGTATAATGTACATGCGCGCAAAGGCGGCCGTATCGCTTCTAGTGCCTTGGTGATTGACTTGAACATATTGAAAGGTCTTTGCTTCTTTATTGGTCACTGATGAATTAGCACCGCGGGGCTGGTCGAACCGGAGTGAATCTACGAGTTTGTTTAGATTCGGGCACAACGTGTGTTGCCTGGAAGAGCTGAAGCAAAACTGGTACCGCTCGTCAGTGATTATCCTGTTTTATAGCAAACCGCGAATATGTCACGCGTTGTACGTGACAAAGATTAACTGTATAGTACAAATAAATGCCCATTAGTTAATTACGGTAAACAATCGGCTAATGAAAGCGGGGGAGGGAAGTGGGTGGAGTCCGCGCCCAGTGAGAATATTGCCCGATAGCGTGAAGCTAAATATCAATAGTCTTTATTTTAAATAAAAGGCTAAGGCTAAGTGTACCGTTGTTGGGGGGAAAATTTTGAATTATTAGATCGAACACACTAACTACCTAAAATGTATAGTATTGCGGTTAATGCTATTTTTGTATATACTTGTTGTCGCATGGTTTTTACACCCACAATGAGATCATACCTACGTACGTACATAACAATGCTTATTATCCCCATAATTATAAATAAAATAATAATCGATGGCTTGATGATAGGTATGGGTTTCAGCGAACAAAGGAAATAACAATCATACTCCTAATCCGGCCTTTCCGGTAGAGACCGATAAGAGAAGTGATTGGCTTCGTGGTTCATACGTGGCTTGCCCCTAAGGCATATTGCAGGAGTTACAGACTGTTGCACATACTTCGTAACGTAGATCTTGACAACTTCTGCTTTTGTTTAGGCAGTGACCACTCCACATGAACCCTAGAAAGCTGTGAATGTTTCCACGGGCTTTTGAGAGCTCAGTGTCCGTCACTACCATTGTAAGCTGACACCGGGCGTGCAGAATGATACAACTGGTTGCGAAGTCTTCGATCTTGCAGTGCAGCGTCCCTAAGCTTCCAGGTAGCTGTGTCGTTTTTTTTTTTTTTTTTTTGCGCCCAACGCAAAAAAAATGGGCACCCTCCGGTATAGCGGTTGGGAGGCAGGAGGTGAACTCTCACGAGTACCAGCCGGCCGGCCAGCTGGTTATGCAGGACTCGCCAAAAAATAGACCTAGGCGCATACGTGCTAAACACCCCCTGGGAGCACCTGTAGCCGGAAGGGCCTTTCAGGTTTCATCGGATGCGACACCTCGTAGGGACGGGGTGCGCTCAAGCTGTGTCGTGAACACCCCAACCTTAAATACAAGAGTATACTAGAGTTATAGACCGTACGCTGTTGGGGCACTGACTGTAGATCTGAGTGAAACCGATCAGTCCAGCGCACTAGGGTTGAAATGGTTGCCTCAAGGTGATCAATTGCGATTTGTGATCAATGATACTCATGATACCAAGGTCACAAAACGAGTGATTTTGTCCACGATATCGCAAATATTCGACCCACTGGGGCTGTTGAGTGCTTTTATAATAATTGGCAAAATTATTTTACAGAAGCTTTGGCTACACAAATTGCAATGGGATGACCCTATGCCTCGTGACGTATTAAACCTATGGTCGAGGTTCCTGACTAGTATAGGTGGTCTCAAGGAGCTACTCATTCCCAGACCAGTTTTATGCAGTGCCCCAGTGATCATCCAAATTCACGTCTTTTGTGATGCATCAAAAGACGCCTATGGAGCATGCGTTTATATTAGATCAGCAAATATCAAAGGCAATGACGAGGGTCATCTACTTTGCGCCAAGAGCAGAGTTGCGCCTCTAAAAGCTAATACAATACCACGCTTAGAATTGTGTGGAGCTGTCACAGCAGCGAAACTTATAGACAAGGTAATATCAACTACTCGGTTAACAATACAAAATATCTATCTCTGGACAGATTCTTCTGTAGTTCTTTGTTGGTTGAAGACACCACCAAACAAATTAAAGCAATATGTCAAAAATAGAGTCGCTGTTGTTCAGGAAATGACAAAGGACTTCACCTGGCGTCATGTGCCTACTGCTACCAATCCAGCTGATTTATTAAGTAGAGGTGCTGTCAACTTAAGCAGAGATCAAAACAATTTATGGTGGCATGGTGCCCCATTTTTAGTAAACCCTGAACAAAATTGGCCCAATAAAACATTTGATTTTTCAGAATCCGACTTACCTGAAGTAATGGCAAACGTGTGTGTCACAAATGACAAGGATCCATTTCCATTCAGGCTTTACTCTAAATTGAAAAAGTTAAAGAATGTAATGAGTTACGTCTTGCGCTTTATACACAATTGTAGGAATCGCGATAAACGGTTAACAGGTTCTATTACGCACGCAGAAATTCAGAATTCATATACAAAATTGCTAAAACTATCTCAAATTGAAACTTTCAATGAAGAATATTATACGTTGTCGAGTGGTAAAGTTCTATCAGTCAAAAACAAGCTTTTGTCATTGAGTCCATTCATTGATCAGAATGGTCTTATCAGAGTTGGCGGTCGATTAAAGTATGGAGATTTTGAATTCGATAAAAAACATCCTATTTTAGTTTCATCAAAACATCCCCTGACGAGGCTTGTTTTTGAACAAGAACATTTGCGTCTAATGCATGCTGGTCCTCAGCTGCTTCTAAGTACAATTCGTGAGCATATTTGGCCTCTAGGAGGTCGTAGTTTATCTAAGCAGGTCGTGCATAAATGCTTACGATGTTTTCGTTATAATGCTAAAAATGTAACTCCGATTATGGGCAATCTTCCGCAGCAACGTCTCCAACCAGGGTACCCCTTCCAAACAACTGGTATGGACTATGCCGGTCCAATAACAGCGTTAAACAGAAGAGGTCGTGGTAGTAAAACAGAAAAGACATACATAGCACTCTTTGTTTGCTTTACTACAAAATCCATTCATCTTGAGCTTGTGAGCGACTTAAGTAAGGATTCCTTTCTTTCGGCTTTACGGCGATTCATAGCTAGACGGTCGAAATCACAAATCATTTATTCCGACAACGGAACTCAGTTTGTTGGAGCTCATAACGAGCTTAGGAAGTTCTTTAAGGAGAACGCTTCTTCAATCTCTGAGAATTTGTCTGTCATATACACCACATATGGCAGGGTTAGCAGAAGCTGGTGTTAAATCAGTTAAAATGCATTTGCGCCGCGTATTAGGTAATGCTCACTTGGTCTTTGAAGATTTGTATACAATCTTGACTCAAATCGAAGCTATATTAAATTCTAGACCCCTAACCCCATTATCCAACGATCCCCGTGACTTGACGCCACTGACTCCAGGACACTTTTTGGTGGGGCGACCTCTAACCGCTTTGCCGACGCCAACGCTTGTCGACGCCAATAGTACACATATGACCAGATTTGAAAGATTGGAACAGATGCGCCAACAGTTTTGGATCAGATGGCAGAAAGAGTATCTCGCAGAGCTCCAGCAAAGAATAAAATGGCGTGTCTCCAAAGGACGCCTTGAAGACGGAACTCTCGTCTTAATCAAAGAAGATGCTATCCCTCCTATGAAGTGGAGTTTAGGAAGAGTCGTGAAGACTTACCCTGGAGCTGATGGTATCAACAGAGTTGCAGATGTGCGAACAACAAAAGGTGTAATCAGACGCGCCTTCAACAGAATCTGCCCTCTCCCGCAGCAGATCGATGATTTAGAGTTGGAAGACCAGTCTCCCAGCGTCGGCGGGCATGTTGGAAATACGAAGGGTCACGTGACCCGCGATTCGCGCTGTCCGCGGCCGCGGCCCCCGTCCCGCGGACCTCCCCACTCGCAAGCAGCACTCAGCCGAGGATAGATCGCCTTACATTGTTTATTTTTAAGTTCTATTCATGTAATCAAAATTACTTCGAAAATACAGTCCATTAACAGTTCAAGAGTTGTTTATTGAAGAGTCACATAATCCAAACCACCCTGTATAATTCCAATCTAAAAAAATAGAGAGGATAGTTGAAGAACTAAACTAAAACTCTCACCGAAATAATATTTTTTTATGTATAGGCAGACAAATAGGCAAGCGGGCCATGTGATGGAAAGTGGTCACCGATCCGCAACACCGGGGCGCTACCAATGTAATCCAAAGGAAACACTGTGGTTGAGACCTCATTCCACATCCGAATCGATATTCTTTCGAATCTTCGCGTGGACACCATCAGAGGGTCTACGAAGTGGGGATGACTACCCAGCCCGCTGCGGGTGGTGCAATAGCATAATTGTGCTGTGGGCACAGCCTGTAGAACATGGAGCCGAAGTCCTTTTGGTTAAACAGTGGTTTTACTTTACATTTTGTATGGGATCGTCGACAATTCGTATGGCGCGCCTTTGTACGGACTCCAAAGGATTAGCAGGTCGGCAGTTTGGCCATCCCATAGAAAGAACAATACTCCATAATATGAAATGAAATAATTTACTAGCACACATTACAAGTCGGTAAGTAATTATAAAAATTCTCGTGAGATGAGTGATATTGAATTAGGTTACTTACACCATGTGTATTGGAAAGGGCTACGCAGACCTGTGTCTTCGAGAGGTGGAATTTGGCCAGGTTTAGTCTGCTCGACTGAGCAACTTGCTCCAGTGAGTGTTCAAAGTCTTATTTGACTGACAGCCCAAACCTCCCCATTGCTCTTGACAGTCTTAGCCCACCGGTGTGCTAGGTACACAAGAAGGTCACCAACTGAGTGACCATGTCAAAAGCCATATTAGGTCACTGATCAGCTGGTGATTTATAACCCACTCCATCACCTTAGAGAGCAAGGAGGTTACCTCTATATAGGCCTGCAATTTGATAGGTCTGAATTATCACCCTTCTTGGGTATCGGATGCACAAGGGCTTGCTTCCACGAAGACGGCACGTTCCAGAGGTGTAGGAAAGCTCGAATAGGCACATTAACACGGGAGACAACTCGAGAGCACATTTTTTGAGAACAATAGCCGGAATGCCGTCAGATCCACTGAACTTCCGGATAGTTGTTTTTATATTTAAAAACATTGTCTTTGAATTTAGAAAATCACGAAGCACCCTATAGAAATTAGGTTTAATCGCTTAGATCTCAAGATTTACAAATAATTATGTAGATTTATAACTTAACTTTAAGTATTACGGAATATATTTTTTATTTTGGTTAATGACAAGCAAAAATCTATCAACATTAGCACTTACGTATGGCTCTGCGTTCCAAAATGCGTGATACAACAATTACCCTTATTTTATGAGCAACGCGTTCCATTTGTTTTCCACCACTATCGGTGGAAAACAAACAAAAGTTCTGAACGGTCCTCACCTAAAACAAAGAAACGCTAAAATAAACTGAACTAAATTCGGCTCTCTACTAGTAAGAAATTCAGTTTTACTAAAAAAAAATCTCGTTGACCTAATATGCCGCCACCGCGGGCGGGACGGTGGCGTCCATTTTTCTTTTGTTTCACAAACAAACTTCAACGAAATATTCGACTTTCAGAGGCCTCGGGGAATATTGTCGTTGCGTTTTATTCGGCATGTTAAAACTGCCACGTTTCAACAGTAAAAAGCGAAAACCACAGCGGCGGGCAGTAATATCTGAAGCGAAATTGTTGCTCCTTTTTCGGCAAAACTCTGTTGCGTGACACGGTCACAGATATTTGGAGAATTTGCGTTGAAAGTGTCCGTATTGTTGTATCCGTTTATATGTTTACAAAATGTTTATAAGGTAAGTACTTATAACAAATTTATTTTCCTCATCATCATCGTCTTGGCGTTAATGTTCCGGTTGTGGTCTCGAGCACGAGGGCATGGGGTCCGCCTTGACCATGATCAAGGATTTGGCGATCAGGTAATTACAGTGTAGCGACTGCCATCTGACTTCCGTGACCTTGCGCTACCAGGGGATCCAATCAGGTCAGGCCTGATTGGATCATGGTTACAAATTCAGTTGCCTGATTTGCAGGTTTCATTACGATGTTTCCCTCATCGTAAGAGCATCGAATGTACATAACTCAGAAAAGAGTCATTGGTACATGGCCGCAGCGGGACTCGAACCCGGTACCTCTCGCTTACCAATCGAATACTCAACCGCCCGGCCACCGACGCTCAACCGCTCACCGACCGAATTTATTTTCATACAAAAATCGAATGTCCCTTAGACAGATTTTCGGTCAGTTTGCAGTTCAACTATGCTGAACAAAATTGTTTACTCTACACACTCGGTACCTACTAAGGCTTCTACTTATACAGATTTCACCCACAACACTGTTGTGTTTAATCAATTAAATGAATGGCATATTAAAATCACTCCTGACTTAGAGGTGATACTTTTTATATTAAAACGATCAGACAGCTCTAGGCGGACCCTGGCCCAACGGGACATAACGCCAAGATGACGATGAAGATGATCACTGCCGCCCACGTGTTAAAAGATTTGATTCCTCCTTAATAAAGAATAAAATCCTACCTTTGATAAAATTAAGAAGGCACGAACTCAGAGGTTGATTAAAACCGATACAGATTACGAAAACTTATCTCTGGGCTTGTATCATATCAATGTTTTTTCTCTGTAACTTAACAATATACAATTTTACCATTTAAAACTTGGTTCCTATAGTGGAACATATTTGAAGGAGAGTTCTTAAAGTTTATACCATCTTGATATTTAAGCTCCGCTCGGAGTTGCTGAGGTCAGGCTGCATAATGTGTTAATTTGTATTACTTCCGCGTTCGCAGAATTAGAAACTTTTAAATTAAATTCAGTGTTTTCGGAAAATTTAGGTGTGTGAACTTTTTTGCGGTTTTGCAGGTGCGACGCGACTCTCAAGGGTTGTTCACGTTCTTGTAATATATTTCAATGGAAGTAGGTAGGTCTGTTTTATCGCTTAATTTTAATTATATAGGTAAGTACTAAAACATAATGTGGTGGTTCTATTCTAAGGTAGCGGTCGTGCGACCATGGTCGTAGGACGGACTTTGCCCGACCAATAGGAGACCTCAAAACCGCCTGTCGCATGACCGTTGCCAATTAGAAAAGCGCCTAATGGCTATTTGATTAGTTATCTGTTTTGGTAGTTTTCACGATCATTTCGAACAAAAAAACATAATCATGTTAGCGGTAAGGTCCCGGTTAAACTCTCAAGCAGGAGGGCTCGGGCTTCGCCTTGACCATGATCCAGGACTTGGCAAATCAAGTAATAATAATGAAACGACTGCCATCTGACTGCCGTGACTCTGTCAAGAATATCCTGTCCTGCTTAGGAATATCATAAAACGGGTCTGATTGAGCCGTGGGCTGAAAGCTCGTATATTATGAATTTGGCTACTAATGTCTGTAAAACGCATGTAAGTACCTACGTGACCCTTGGGAATTTTTCTGTGATCAATATTCATCGCACTGTAACGGGAGTAAATCCATTATGCATGCAAACCATCGGTCCCAACTTTTTGTTTTAATATCCAGAAAGATGTTCCATTTACTGGTCTTTAAAAGGTTTTCGGAAATTCGTCCGTTCATTTGAAATTATGTCGTCTATTATAATTGTTAAATGACTGGGTAAAATTTTGATTATACGGTCTTAGGTTCTTTATTGCAACAGTAATCTTGTTGTTAATCTGTTTCTAAATAAAGTACGAAATAATTGTTATAGTTGTAGGTATTCACAATGATTGGGATATTTATGTTTATAAGGATATTGTAGGTGTAAAGGATTGGGAATTCACAATAATTATAGATACTCATAACTATTTAAAATGTGAAGTTTGTGAGGATATTTGGTGCTCAATCACACATAGATTATTAGATAGACTGAATTTGCTGGGTACGAAGTTAGCTTTGGAACCTAAAAGACGACAGGCTTTCTATCGATGCTCTGGTTATATAAACCCTGTTGCAAAAAACGGGCGCATAAGCAATTTTAGGAGTCTAGGCATCCTAGTTCCTAAGGTACCTCTGATTGAAAAGGCCGCTTACGCCATATCGGGAATGTTTGCGACGGAAATTCGATTCCATACCAACGGTGACCGCCTCCATTCATGCCCTAGATATGAATAGTCAGATTGCACCCATAACGTTCCCAGAGGGAGCTCCAAGATATTTTTGAAAACTGTTTAGTTTAGTATTTTCGGAGTTTATTGCCTGCAGAAAGACGCGGCGGGGAAATGTTTTTGAGCCTGCTTACTTGTCAGTATCCTACCTCGACTATTTTTTTTTAAATATCTTCAATGTACAGATACGGCTTCTTTTTTATAATAATCGAGGTTAATTAGTAGTGCTTTCAATTCAGTTGATTTCGATGTGGTGCTTGGTATTCTGAGATCTCTTAACATATCGCCATCCGTGACTGGCTGGTTCGAATCTTACTTGAGGGGACGCTCACAGTGTGTTCGATCAGATGATCGGTCATCGAACTGGTGTGACCTCACGGCTGGTGTGCCTCAAGGTGGAGTTCTCTCTCCTCTCTTATTTTACTTGTTTATAAACGAGATTACTCAAGTGTTATCGTGTCGTTATCATCCCTATGCAGACGATTTGCAAATTTACTGCCACTTCAAAATCGATGAAGTTGACCGGGGGATTAATTTGATAAAAAAAGATTTATGTAAAATTCGGGACTGGGCTAACTCCTATGGGCTTCTTGTAAATCCGGGCAAATCACAAGCATTAATAATAGGCACGTCTTCTATGCGCGGTCGCCTGAATCTTGCCAGTTTGGCGCCTGTTAGCTACGACGGTGCACCGATACAAATTACCGATAATGCCAAAAATCTGGGGGTCCTCTTCGATTCTCACCTGTCTTGGGCGGGTCAAATTGGGCAGGTTAGTAAACGGATACATTACACGTTTCAATCACTCGAGCGGCTTCAAAAGTTTCTGCCTTTTGAGACTAAGGTCATCTTGGCACAATCGCTGCTTCTCCCTCTGCTTGATTATGCAGATGTCTGCTATCTTGACGCCACGGAGGAGCTGTTAAACAAATTGGAGAGGCTGCAGAATGTGTGCATCCGGTTCATCTTTGGTCTGCGAAAATTTGATCACGTTTCTGAGTTTAGAACTCAACTTAAGTGGTTGCCAATACATCGACGCAGGGATGTGCATATTCTCAGCACATTGTATAATATACTACAAAATCCTTTGGCTCCGCAGTACCTCCGTGAGCGCTTTGAGTATCTGGTGCCCAAGGATAAGCCTACTCGTTCCATCAGATACTTTCTCCTAAAGATCCCGTCCCACACCTCAAGTCGCTACGGCGGCTCCTTCACTGTACACTCTGCGCGTTTATGGAACTCCATACCTCCTAACATCCGTGCTAGTCCTTCTCTGACTACATTTAAAAGGAAATTAAAAGAGCATTATCTTTCTCTTTCTAATATACAGTTATAGTAAGTATATATTTATTGTATTCATTATTATTTATAGTATTTGTGTATTATTAATTATAGTATTTGGTTTACTTGTGTGCACTTCCTATGCCTAAATGCTGACTTACGGTTTCTTTGACTCCAAGGTTTGCTGGTAGAAAACTCAACTGTTGAGTTAAGCTCGCCTTTGTACTTAAGTTACCTTCTGTTAATTTATATTTATTATTTTGTGTACAATAAAGAATAAAGAGGTTAGTGGGGTATAATTATTAGGGTAAGATATTTTTCCAATCAAATTAGGCAAATAATAGAGCTTTTTTGAAAAGTGGGGCGAGTATCCGGCTTTTATTCTAACCATTTAATAAAATTAGACAACAATTTAATAACTGTTTGCTTATGTATTAGTACTAGAGATGAAACGGATAGTGGTTTGGCCGGATACCGGATATCCGGGCAGCCTCTTCGCCGGATAGCCGGATATTTGGCTGAACTTAGTCTCTGAACAAGTTTGTGCAAGCTGTAATCGTAGGGTGGGACTACGTGATTTCAAGTCTTCCTTCAATGAGAATAATTTGAACGTTGAACTAAACAATTCTTTCGACCTCGAAAGGATTCGTAATTTCGAAATACAGGCTTACACACGCCCCCAGCATAGCAGAGGACAAACGACATCTTATATTACCTCTAAATGTAGAGAAAATTGTATTTTTATCCAGTATAAACCTTGATTGACTTTGGAAAAAATGTTATACTAAACAACACACGTCAGAAATGCGCATTTTGCGCAATATTCGCAGGGTGTCACACTGTTGGGAAACGTTCGTATATAATGTCCACACTCGTGGAAGTTACAAAATCTCATATATCTCAGAGAAAATTAGAGTTTTCTCCCTCTCGGTTGCACTATGGTGCAAGTAGCCCTAAATTTGCCGATGACGACGCGCTGCCGCGGAAGACCCCACACGCCACCTGGCTGACGGCGGTCCAACAGGACCTGGTGGATAATATCACTGACACGGCTACTGCTCAGAGAAATGAAGGAAGCCAATGAGCAAAATCATTTTTATGGGATTTTCATACATGTTTTACTATCCGGTATCCCGCCGGATAGGCCGGATACCGGATAGCAACCGGATATCCGTTTCATCTCTGGTTAGTACACATTGTTATTATACAATTACATTCCCTTTTTACCTATGTTCCCCAACTAGTGAAACTAAACTTTGTACGAGCAAAATTTACGTACAGGGAAACGCAACTGGCACAACCGCATTGGCGTGGAAACTTTTAATTGTAATTATAATACCGAGATTTTACATAAAATAAATACGAAAAGTTTGCCAACTCACGTATCTATGGGAAAACAAATCAGATTCTAATATTTTGACACACGAATAAATCTAAGTTATTTTGTTAAAGGAAACGTAGTTCTATACCCTAAGGGAAGGACGCCTAATGCTAAGCTTCCTCTGTCTGTCTGTTTGTCAGTGTCCTATACCTTTGAAGTACAAGTTCAATTTCATACGTAAAATTTTGGCACCCACCAAGGGACTTACAAATGCTTATTTAATCTGAGGTAATTGCTCTCAGATGCTTCAGATCAAATTAAATAAGAAATAAATATGGCACGCTGTCAACAGTGTCATGAGGCCGGTTTCATAAACATGTGTGCTGTGGCGTAGCTTGGTTGTATTATGTCTTAATTTCTTATTTAATCTAAGAGTTTAAGTTGAATTTCATACGTAATTTTTTGGCGCCCACGAAGTAACTCACATATGTTACTTTCGAATTTCACACGCTAGATATCACGACAGATTCCAATTCCAATATTTCCGCGCAAAATGATAGTGCCTCGTATCTGCTGTCAAAGTTTTACAGTACAGAGGTAACTGAGTTAAAGGATAATTGGAGCTCTTTGTTGGTACGAGAGCCAATCAGTCAGCGTGATTGGCTCAAAGCCTGCGAGATTCGGATCAAATTAGGACGGCCATCTTATTTATTGCACAGGCGTCACCTAACCATGTTTCACTCGTATTACTCGTAGCTATCCTATGTCCAATATAACTTACTAAACGAATTTTAAAATAAGAAATAATAAGCGCCCGATAGATAAGGACTTGTAGTTTTCAAAACTAATATATAAAGTACATTGCATTAAATAACAGTAGGTTCAACATCTCATAGTTGTATTTACAACTTTTTATGAGCATTTAAGTAAGGTAACTCAACGAGATGATATGTTTTGTCCCCGCACGCCCATGTACAAGAAAAAGGCTAACAAACGAAGTACAGGGCTCGCATCTGGTCGCACTTTATACTTGCCCAGCAAAAACATTGCGACTGTGTTTTTAGCGGAGTACCCAGGGATGTATTGGGTTTTTCTAGGTACCAAAAAACAAGACGTGAAAAAGCAATGGTATTCGTTATGTACATAAAATGTCAGAACACATTATTCATGTCTTATAGAGAGACATTGCGGAGTGTAGGTAGGACGTTCGGGAATTTGAATGTACGGAAAAGTTTGTTAATTGGGCCACTTTTGTTCAAGTAAAGTTTTTGTTCGCGGTATATAACATAATGATTTTGGTAGTAACTAATGGACTGAAAGTTGTGGGTTCCATTGTCATACAACAATTTTGTTCTGGAAAGAATATTGCTTAATAGCAGATATAAAACGGTAGATTTTAGAAAGTTATAAATGCCAAATGGTTATTTCCATATTACTTTTGTAGTTAGAGGTAGGATGGATGCCTTGGAGGTAGAAGTAGATAAGGGCACGGCGGGGGTAGAGTAAGGGTACAATTGGCGTACGTTAAAGGTAGGTTAGGGCTTTTTAAACGGTAGAGGTAGGGTAGTAGAGTTTATTGAAAAGGAACCACTACTCCTAACTTAACACTATCGTAGCCCTACTCTCCTTTACCTCCTCGCTACGCGTCCTGCCTCAATACAATAAAATTCAATTCATTGTTATCAATTATATAGGTCCTTATTTTTTGTCTTGATAACTATCATAGTTTTATCGACGCGCTATTAGCTATTAGTCCTTACAGTGACAACGCATCTATGGTTCTGCATTTTTGTTGCCCGTTACCTAAATGCATGAATCGTAGAGGTTATGAACGATAGTTACCACTTACCATCAGGTTGTCCGTCTGCACGTTTATCGCTGCGTAGTATAAAAAGAATGAGTCGTATCAAATATTGGTCAACAGGTGGTCACGTGCGCGGTTATCACATCGGAATTAACCATTTACTTATTACAAGCAGATGTATCCCATGTCTATTTTAGTTTGTGACAAAATGGACATACTGACACAAACTTTAAAATTAAAATTCTATTATGTAGTCTGTTTTGTTTTATGATCCATGGCATGGTTGCTGAAGCCTTGTTTCATACCTTGTCATGCAGATTAATTAGGAGAATCACACATACACTACCGTCAAACTAACAAAAAACAAACGAACACGGGCGAATACAGTCTTAAATGACTAGTCACTAACCCTGCACTCCCTACGTCTCTGGCAAGTTGTCATACGTACGGCAGTTGGTGGAATGTAATATTTCCGCGGTCAGTGCGCTGCCACTGTAATGAAATTATGGCCGCCTGCCGAAACCCAATTATCTGTGCGCGTCGTGTGTCTTGCCATATTGCGACATACCGTGCGGTAGGGCTGTGGCTTGGGCGTCAACTAGCGCTAGGGTGGCTAGAGGCTTAACGTGGCAGAGAGACTGGCATTGTGCAACCGCCGCTCTGCTGTAGGAAACAATGTCTTTACTGATTTAATGAGCTGCTCTAAATTGGGTATTGGAATTTTAAATTAGTTGCTATAGTTGCGTCGTGAGGTGTTAAAAGAAGCCAATATGTAGGGCTTCTTTCCTTGGTTGACTGTTTTTAAAATATGCTTATACTAAACCACATTCGAAATTTATTTTCTGATAAAGAGTTTTTCAAGGTGATAGTTACCAAAAATCAGTACTCCCTGCCACCAGGGTGGCAGGGGGCGGTTGGGAATGACCGCACCCGCCTTGTTTGCCCCAAAGTTTAACAACGTTCGGGCCAACACGGTCCAACTTTGAAATGCGTCGCTGGCCATTTAACTGTAACAGTAACAATAGTTAATTACGTTAATGGGTACCTTTTTGTAAATAGCGCAGCGAATAAATATTATTCGATATGAATATGAGTCTGATAGAAACATTGTTGGAAACATACTAATAAAACGCTGTAATTAATTAATTACAGCGTTTGATTTTGATTTGTTTTTGCAGCATTCGGCGTTTGCTGCGAAAGTAATTGGCATCATGGTACCATAATAATGCATTGCCATCCTAGTTACATAGGTATACCAAATTTCAGCTCAATCGGATATCAACAAATGCTCGAAAAATTGTTTGAAAAATTTTACGGGCAACTTGCAAATATGCATACTGTAACTTCTCAGTCACCCTAATACGTATTTATCTGTATAAATACGCACATACACCTATGAAGAGTAGACATAATAAACATCATTTCACATATTGTGATTTGGCCGAGAGCGAGTGATCGTCATCGATTTAAATTTTCGGACCCATTACGTTGTGTATAAATTTTGAAAAAGTCACAAGGAATATGTAAGTTTATAGCAATACTCTTTAAATCAACCGCATGAATATTCGGAAATATTCACAATTGAATAAGATTCAGTTCACATAAATAAAAATAAAATATAATATCAAAATCCGCATAAATGAAACATAAATCCGCGTAAATAAGTTGATTAAAATGTAATCCACGCAAATCGAAATAGTCATACAATTTATAAATTCCGCAAGAAATCAAACAAGGTATAAAGTTAACATGCGACTTAGCTTTGACAGCTCTCGAAACGGCGAACAGGATTCTTCTTTCTTCTGTGGCCACTCTAACCCTATTTTTGCGAAACCCTAAAGTTACCTAAATAATATGGAATTAGGACCTTTAGGTCTCGGAAACCTACCTAATCGACAGGATAAAACTGAGACTCCCATCCAACCTAACATCTCAGGCCTACAGCATCGTGGCTGGACTACATTTCCAGCCTACGTGCCGTTCCAGCGAAACCATTGACATCGATCGACCCAATAACTTATTTTTAATCCATCACAAACCATCACACATATTCCGATCGTCTCGTCAAGCCTTACTATGGTCCTACCTATCGACTCACAAGTCATGGAGAGACAATTTTTATTTTATTTTATTTAATTCGCGCGCGTTTGTTGTGTGCCTACTGTGAGGGACGCTAACGACTCAGACCAGGTTTCGATCCAAACTCGAGATTCATGTCCGTAGGCAAATGTCACTAAAGCTTTAAAAGCACAAAGGTACTTAAACGGAACATGGGTCTAAATCGTACCAGAATTCGGCGGCAAACCTAGACGTAGACTTAGTTAGAGCGCCTAGGCCATCGAAGACAAATTCTTCGTGTTTTTGTTAAGTGTATTCGAAGTCACATCCGAACCTGTGTCCCAGGTTAGTTTCTAAGTTTTTTTGTTCAGTGAGGGTGAGTACTGATGATATATAATTTGATAATGTTTTTCTTTTAAATTTGTGTTTTAATCACCTTTCACACTTACATTGAAATCTCTAAAAGCCCTACTCAATACTCTAAATACCACAAAAGTAATGAGAACGTAACTTACTGTTAGCTTTCGAAACTTAGAAACAAATATAGAACCAAAACAAACCAAATCACTGACACTACGGAGATAAAGACACAGATAGAGAACGAAATCAACGTCACAAGCTGAAAATAACACAAAGTAATAAAGCACAAATTAATTTAACAAATCACACGCGAGTTGTAATGAATTTTCCCGTGGAAATTTACAAAACATGGGGTTTCTTAGTTACGGAAATGGATAAAATGATGTTCACGCGACGCGCCCCATGGGTTGACTGTCCCGTTTCTACTAGCCTGGCCACCTTGCTTGGATTCCTTATCTTCAAAATTCCCACAGTCCAATATTTTAAACAAACAAAAAAATAAATATTTCTAATTTTATGAGGTCTAAGCGACTGCTCTTAAAACGTTCGCACATCCATAAATTTAACAAACTGTTCCTGATAAACCGAAAATAGCTAAATGTTACAACAACTAGGGATGTATTACACACGACGTTTTATTTATTCAACGAGTCGATTAAATTTAAAAACACAAAGTTAAATACGCAAGCAAATGAATTCAATGTGGAATTCCTTTAGACAAAAGGTCCTGTAGGCAAGTATGAGTAACCAATATAATGACATTTTAGGTACTATAAACTCGACGTAATGTTAAATTAGACCAAGTATAGATAAATACCGAGGTTTAATTTCCATGAAGCAATTAAGTTTGAGTCATCAAACAAGTAAATTAAAATTAAGTTCTAGACTCGTTTAATATTTAGGTGTATTTTAATTCCTTTATTTATTTCGATATTTCGTTGAAACGTATTTGTATATTCACATCACTATCACTTGTGGGATTTTTTCATGGGTCCCATACTTAACGCAAAACATTTAAAATATTCTCGATATTTTGCCTGTCGTTCAACTAATCAATAGCGTAAATTTATTACGTGCTTTTGAAGTAAAATGTTATGCTTAACGTCAAATAAATTGTTTTAGTTTATTACAAAACCAAGTTTGGGTTAAGTATTTGAGAGCATTTGTTAAAAGAAATCATGATAAGCAAACTATATTTTTACTCCACACTGCTCTGTGTATGATATGCCTATTCATTTCTAAGCCTATCAACTATAAACATACGATATATAAATAAATTGTACGGTGACGAGCTCATGGTACATAGTGATCGTTACAATACGAACAGTGCAAGTTAAATAAAAGCTTGTAAAAAGAAATACAGCTAGAAGTTGTGAGTGAGCAAACAGACTAACATACTTCGTTCAAAGTAAGCTGCGACATGGTATTTTACCCAGATATGGGCAGGACACACTGGAACTATTTGTTGTGGTAGGTGACGAGAAGACACGACGAATTTTTCAAAAACCCACCCCGCCAATCTCCCTCCAGCCTCCCTCTCAAAATTACTACTCCCTTATGACTCTAGTATGACGTCAGTTTATTTAAACGTGAGAATCTCGAAATTAAAATTAAATCGATATTAGAGGCGCTTGTGTACCAATTTGTTTCTGCAACAATTTCCTAAACAAGCAGACTTTTACATTGAACACTTTGAGTAAAAGTCCAAAAAGACCAACCAATGTACAGAATCGTAATCAGACAGTCGCATACCAACTAACTGGCACTAGTTGAAGCGATAACAAGATTTTAATATTCACTAGGCTTGCTCGGCGTGCCAGTTGAAATGACCCGAATATTCTCCAATAATCAGACCTAGCAAGACACGTACGCACGTAACGAGCCAGTTAGGGCGGGTACACACGAGCCAGTTAGGCCAGGTGCACACTGGCGCAGCGCTGCATACACGCTAATACTGCGTTTACTGGAATCTGGATAAACAGTGTGGCACGAACCGGGAAGTGGTTGCGTAAGCATGTAGACCAGCTTCGGCAGACTCGATTAAAGATATAGATTTTTGAATCGATAAAAATTCGATTGTTATGTAATTAATTCATATTGCAAATAAAAACGTGTACACAATATGTATAGCATCTAAGTACATTTGGATGTTGAGTCGAAACCATTGAACCGATTTCGACTAGGTAACTCTAATAGGAAGCTCCTCTATTCACAAGTGGCATGGGATACTGAGGCTGTAATATTTAAAAGAAACAGGATTCCGCGGGCCACCGGACACGATGAGATGAGATGTGAGCTGCTGCAGTGAAAACCTATGGAAGTACTAGTCTATACTAATAATATTAGTATAGACTAGTACTAGTAAAGAGAATAATTTTGTATTTTTGTTTGTAATGAATATACTAAAAAACTACTGGACCGATTTAAAAATTCTTTCAATAACAGAATGCTACATTATAACCGAATAACATAAGGGTACCTTTTATATCGGGAAAATTATAGGTTTTCGCGGCAATATAATTTATAATAATTTTGAGTCTATTATACAATTTGTCCAGTGACCTGGCCTCATTTTAAGACACGATATTTGTAGTTTAGTAAATACCTCTATGTAGGAACATACTATTTCAACTTATCGATACACCATTTTTTGTTTCTTTTGTCCATCCCTACAACTCCTAACATTAACCTGCCACAGCTAGTAATATAACCTGCAAGCTATCCGGTTATAACCACTTATTATTGTTTGAATTATAACAGAATGGAGGAAGGGAAAGCCAGAATAGTGGCTGTTGGACACAACCCTAGCAATTTGTACATGTTTATAGTAATTTAGCGATGTGAAGAATTACATATCATATCGTAATAAGTGAATATTCACATTGAAGTCGTTGTGATGGAAGTGATTAAGAGTTTTAAACGTAATCATTCTAATTTCGTTAGATTCGTATTCGGAATAAATCCGTGACTTTATAAATATTCGCTGTATATTTTTCTTTGAATCAAAAGAATAGTTATAATACACCTGCACTAAACTTTAGGCGACGCCTATGTTGATTTCATAAATAAATAAATCATTTATTATCAACAGGACGCCACATCACAACATTTAAATTAAATATTTCATAAAGGTACATATTTAAACACACACTTACAATCATACAAAATAAAATCAAACAAAAAAAATCCAACAAAATTACGTAATTATTACAATTAACCAATTTGGCATTGTCGATTTTAGATATTTCTATCAACAAAAGCATTTAACCAATCACCTTGGTTGAAAACTAAACTCTCTAAGTTACTCTTAACTTTATGACACCGATTTTAAGGCGATTACCGCCTAAATTAAGTGCAATCGGGCGTATATTACATAAATTATTCCTAATACTTACAAAATTATATTTAAACTATAACTCTCTAAGTCTTTTTAGGTATTTGTTAACAAAATACACGTACTGATCTAAAGAGTCAGTTAAGGCCGGTCCACACTGCTGTTGTTACAGCTTCAGTTAGCGACTACACAACTCTATGAGTGGCCAGATAATTTTATCCGGTCACCAGTACAATCTGGTTCGTGCCAGTTTAAACAGGTTAAAACTTTTGCAGCTAGGAATAAAAATAGTACCGGAAATAATATTTTAACGTGGAGTGTAATTAATCAGTAGAGCTACTGTACATTTTAATTGGACTTGATTAGCGAGATTTATGTCCTTGTTAATTTATGCTAATTAACTGTAAAAGAAGAAAGAGCGAATTCTGTTCCTTTTAAGTCATTATTATTTCAGGGAATTATTTTATGTTGCAAATGGGAACACGTACACAATATGCATAATAATGAAGATAGTATCGTTTATTCTTAAATTGATACTTGTAATTGTATAATTTAATATTCTTGACACGGAAGGGCAGGTTCGACAGGTACTAACTTATATTTCGAGGTTCTATATTCATAACTAGTGGATCCCGCGACTTCGTTCGCGTACACCTACTTACCCCTACCTACCCTTTTTATCTTGCTTATAAACCGTCCTCCGAATTTCTTGGTGAATTTATTGTTGAAAACCGCATAAAATCCGCTGTGTAGTTTAAAAGATCTAAGCGCACATAGATACATCGGGACAGACCGCGGAAAGCGACTTTGTTTTATACTATATATACATGTGATCTATAACACTACCCTGTGGTGACCCAGATCTCCTATTTACAGCAACAACACATTATCTTTGGCATCACAAAGGGAGACCCACATCGCAAAAGTCTCTAAACATCTCTTCCGTAGTATTTACTTTTGCTTTATGAATAAAGTATTTTATGGAACGCTGAAGATCCTGCTTATATAGGACACAGCTGTTTTAATGAGAATGGGAACTGTTAAGTAAGCTTCCGTGAGGGAAATTTCGATTGCCATAATTTATTTACCGAAGAAGAACTCGGCAAGCGCCCGAATTTATCTTGCAAATAAATTGACGAATGACCGATTGTTTTTCATCCAATTAATTATCAAGTTTGGCATCGTAGGGGAGACTTGGAACGGTTTCGTAAACGCAATATCATTTTTCACGGTTTGCAAAAGTACCCCCCATTTTGTTTTGCCTTCGCGCTGTGGTCGGTGATTGCATTTCGAAGTTTCGAGTGGTTCCGTGGGACGCCCGTTCGAGTTCCGTTTAATTTTAATGGTCAAGCTTTCAACTGTGCTTTTGTGCGGCATGAGCTTAATTTAGGGACAAACGCTGGCAATATTGGAATTGTTGAACGGTACCTATCTCTTTAAACGGTGGTGTTTGTTATCTTATCGTAAATTACGGGATTTGTTTTAGAGCTTTATCTTTTATAGAATAAAAAAAAGGAAGCGATAACAGGCCGAGTCGGAATTAATTAGCTCACACAAACAAATCAAATCTAATAGGAATACATTATTATATTATATCAATGATGTTCATATGTACACATAGGAATTTAATTGATTTGATTGTGTTATTTATTAAGAACTAGCTACCCGCCCCGGCTTCGCACGCGTTTTCTCGGCTTTTCTTTACAATGTCATCATCATCATCGTCCCATCGGTTATCCCGGCCTCTGCCAGGGTCCGCTTCCCTACTCATTCTTCTCAACTTCACCCGGTCTACGGCATCCTAGCGTCCGCATCAAAATCCGTTGCGTGGTGTAGGAGGTTTAGCAGAAATACATACAGACTTACAGACATTATTTTATACTATGTCTAGAAAAAAGCCTTAATAAATCGCTGAAGATGATTAAAGGTTATTACCAAATATAATACAGTCTGAGACCCTGAGACCGATTGAACAGTCTCGTGAACCAGTTGCACCCTCTGCCGTAATTTATTATCTATTACGTTATTTAAAAGGGCGTAAGTTTAGTTATTTTTTATAATTTTGGGTTTGCCTCTCTTGGGGCTCTTGACTTTGAATTTTTATACTCTTGGATTAATTCACGCAGTAATCTAGCCAAAAAGTAAAGAAAGCTTAATATAAAATACAATTGTGTTTTTAGTAAACACAATATTAAATATTTATAATACGTTAATTGAGTTATTTGTATTGAAAATTGTTTAATGTAAACATTTGTGTATTATCACTATTTATCACCTAATCACATTCATTTATTAAAGGTTCCGCGGAATGCTAATTAACTACGAATACATTATATTCACTGTTATTTCTGTTTTAATGAATTTAATCAGTTAGAGTGTTTACGTGGAGTGAAATCATCATGTGGCACACGATTGTTTTACTATGGACAACATTTATCTTTCAATTTAATGGTGAGTTTGTTTGTTAATCTCTGTTTATATAAAATCTGACAAGAAACTTCTGATCTACGGAGGTCCTAGCTGGTCTGCCTCGTCATTACCTTTTAGCTTGTCACCGAAAGGGTATTGAATATGAATGTGGATGGATACGCAGGAAGAGGAAGACTAAAGAAAATATGGACGGATTGTGTGAGGAGGGATATCAGTGAGCGAAAGGTGAATAGGGATGAATGGAGAAAGAAAACATACTGTGCCGACCCCAAATGAATGGGATGTCTTTTGGCTTTATGTCAGATTGACAGAATATCAATGTATTAGCAGAATGCCAGATTGATTTTTCACATGACATTTTGTAAACTTCTCCAGGGATCTTATTTATTTTATTTTGCAATGTAGGTTAAGGAAAAAAAGTTCTTTGGAATCCCAGAATATTTATTCCACTAATGGAAAACGTTGCGTATAGCAGCTACGAAGCATGCACTGTGCCTTTATATTGGGTCTAAGATACGATATTTTGTTTTAGAAGCAAATACCATAACATGGAGCAAGAGTTATTCGTTGACTGCCATCCTCACCGTTCCTGGCGCTAATTTGTCTGAACCTTATCAAGTCTGGTAAGTCAAAATACAAACTATTAAAAATGTACGTGTGAAGTTTCACCAAGACAAGATCCTTAATCATATTATAGGTAGTATTGTCCGAGCTAGTTAAGTCTGCTGTTAGGTTATAGAATAGGATCACGATAAGTCCGTATTGACTGACAGTAGTAAAAATTATAAAGTGTGGATATAGCAATAATCTAGGGATAATCTGTTTTTGTCAATTTTTTTGTTGTTTTATTAATCATGCTGAAAATTATCTTCACTTTCTTTGTAATTGTTTTGCACATTACTTAATAATATTTTTCATAAGTCACGAAAATGAACAATCCTGCAGAAATAAAATTGTTTGTTATGACTTCTATGAATGACGTTCTATGTTTAAAAAACTTGGCATAAGTTGCCGTACAAAGTTTTTTTTTTAATCTATTCGGACTTGGCGTGGTCTTATTCTAGCATTCCTGATATTGTTTATGTTGTGAGTTGTTCTTGTTGGCTGTCTGTCAAATTAAGTTCCTTTGTCATCCGCGAGCAATAAGTACTGACAACAAGTGTAGCCATAACAGATATATACTATTTCTATGACAGCTTACGCACTAGATATTTGTAAACGACATCTTGTGTGCAATGAAAAAGAATTGACTCATGTGATTCTATTCGTGATAAATATTATTCTAATTATCTTTACCAGTGTATTTAAGAAGATGTTTATTTATTACGTTCATTCTACGAGGATTATACGAGGTCTGGCAGTATATTTTTTTTATTGATTTAATAAGCAATATTCATTCAATTTAATTAAGTAAAGAATGTATTACTCAAGTTCATATAGCCGAGTACAATGGCACTTAAGATTTCTTAACAAAAAATAATAAAATTTTAGAATGCCGATATAGTGCATTATTTATGGCCGATACATGTAATATCTGATCTTATACACAATTTTTAGGGTTGATGGCGAACTAAAAAAATCAAGGGTAGACTTTTACAACGGCATGGACAAGACTTATAGGGAATGGAACAACTTGCGAGAGGCTTACGTGTATTATAAGGTTTGCAGTTTTGAATTTACCACTTAATCACTACGAAGCTAATGTTTATTATTAAACGCTGTGATTCCAGTGATTATTTGAATGCACGAGTGCGCTTGTAGTTGTCGATTGTCTCCTCAGATTTTCAATTTCTCTTGTTCCAAATAGAACGCCACTTTTGAATTTAAAATCTGATTATAGTGTTCTGTCTACAGTTTGTCAACAAAACTTTTGTATAGGGGTATACTACGCACTTTTTAGTGGATATATACTCTAAACTCCATTCTAAAATTCATTATTAGTATCTAGATTTTACTAATTAGAAAGATTTTAGGATTTGGTTGTTCGATGATGTGACTCAGGTGAGTTTAATATTCCAGATTCATCCGGAGAACACAAAAAGTTATACAAATAAAGATGTATGTGATATTCACACGGCACCCACCTACGAAATGAAAGTGTATGACTTGAACACCTACTTGCCCAACAAGAGTTTTAAATACAAACGTGAGTGACCGCGGTATTTACAACAAATTTTTGAATATTTTGAATATTTCATTGATCAATGAAATTTCAATGAAATTCATGATATTCTGATTATTTATTGGAATGGTGTAATATAATACGCATTCAAAAGCACAAATATGCCTGGGGACATATGTCAGGAAATCGACTCTACATACCGTCTACGACTCATACATTTATGTAACAGAGTATGAACTCCAGGAGCGTAAACTGATTTATTCACAGAATTTGGAAATTCGATGCTGAATTTGGTATGAACTGCTTTAAAAATGTTTGTTCTACGTGATTGAAATAAATACTGTCTTTTCTATTCTTCAAATGCTGCTTGACGCATGCTTTTACAGTAGACCGATACGGTTTATTTTATTTATTTATTTTATTTAACTGTTTATTGTACACAATATTTATACACAGAGAAATATAACATAACGGTTTACAGAAATAAGTATTTAATAGGTAGGTACCTGAAGCAAGCTTCTACAATTCTCAGAGACCTGCAGAATGCCTGTGGAGTCCGGATTCTACCCCGGAATTTGCAGCCGGAGTCATTAATTTATAATTTTACAAGGGCCTCACTCCGGCTTAGCACGGGCGCTAACTATAAGCCTAATTACTTACTGAAATATCTACAGTTATTTCAAGTGAAATTTGAATATAAGTGAATAAATAATGTTTAATTTTTTACATTACATGCGAATGGAAGAGGCATTAGAAGCCTTTATACTGCAGTAAAAGGTTATATTTGTAAATAACTATTGAACGTCTACACACGACTGCAGACCTAATTATAAGGAGGGATATTTGTCTTTTCTAAAAAAAATAGTCGACAAGCAGACGAAAATCTGTCGCAAATTCGTGGTTTGTGACCCAATTTCGACCCCGAACCGTCGTTAACGATATAGTGATATAAAATCATCATAGCGTCAATATCCCAGGTCTGCTCCTACGCGCAAGGGCCTGGAGTCCGCCTTGATCATAATCCAGAATATGGCAGATCATGTAATGCAGTGAAGCAAGTTAACTTTCGTGACCCTGTTAACAGGGACCTGTCCAGATTGAAACGTGGTACCCCATTCAGTGTAAGAATTTAAAAATAATATTTTATGTTATTCAGTGACAAACGAGCGGACAGCCAGGTTTCATCACGATGTTTAATATTAATAGTTGTAATATTTCTTTTAATAATTGGAATTACTTTTATTACAGACGATGAAGTTGTAAACGGTGTGAATGTACAAAAATGGGAGTACTATTACCTGGCCGACAGCAAATTGAGAACCAGTGTAACCTACTCGTTGTGGGTGGATTGGAAATCCGATAATTCCAAGTCTCCAGTGCCAGTCAAGTACTATTACTTTACTTTCGAAAATTGCAATCGCCACATGATTTTTCCTGTATATTTATTTTAGAAAATTTCTATATTTTTAGATTCGTCTACGAAATGAAAGTTGGCGATAACGTATTGGATTACTTCCGCCATGATTATACGTCATACAGTGACATCAGCCCTGCCATATATGATGTTAGCAAGCCTTTAGGTACTGACGGCATTTATTTTGACGAGATGTTAAGTTCTTATATTCATTAGTCTATTTCTAATAAAACTTACTATTCTGTTCTTAGACTTGATTTGCTCAAGCGTTGTCTACGCTGTCAATTCCGACATGGTACCAGTGGATCCCCTGTTGGAGTATGTGGAGCCTGAACTAGAACGTTCCAGGATCGAGGACATCTTTAACAGGTGCAATATTTAATTAATATACTTTTATTTCTGTAGTCATTATGCAGGATAATACGCAATTTTTTCAATAATAATTGCTAGCCTTGGTGAGAGAGATATCATATGATTCTGAAGATGCTTGTCTGCGCTAGTTTGGTCACATACTGCGTGCTTAAGCTCCAGGGATACGTAGTAAATAGGTACCACCTGCTGGTATCAAGAAAGAGATACCGCGGAAAACCCAAGAAGCGATTGATTGGATGTAAGTGCCGATGGTTTACCCACGTCACGAGGATGCCCAAGACCTGACGAAGTGGAGAAGAAAGAGTCGGAGAGCGGACCTTGGCAGTAACCGGGACTCACAGCTCGAAAGATGATGATCAAGAAAGAGGTCATCGCGGTGTCGGATGTGAGAGCCACGGCTCACGGACGGGCGAAGTGGAGGCAAAAGAGTACAGGAAAACGGGTCCAAGCAGTACCCGGCAACCCGCCCAAGCAGTAATAAACTGTTAGGATGATAATGATGATGAATTATATTGTCATTTTCAGATTCAAGGATAATTACGATAAAATCTACGACAACGAATATGAACATGTCACAAAAATGAACGTTTTTAAAAATAACTTAAGGTAAGTTGATAACAATTTTGTAATTTTATTTTGTTTCTTGATCTGGGAATGAAAGTCTATTTTCTTTACTTCTAGATTCATTAACCATATGAACAAACAGAATAGGTCTTATACCCTTGGTATAACCCATTTAGCAGACAGATCAGAGGAAGAGATGAAAGTGTACATGGGTACTCTTCAAACCATAAGTGATATTGCTGATGGGATTGATGAATTTGATGACATCGATAACAATGATATGGCTATAACTGAAGATCAAAATGAAAAATTATATTTCGATTGGAGAGATTACGCCGCTGTTACACCAGTTAAAGGTAAAAAGAAAACATAGATAAATAAATTATTACTATCATCAGGGTGACCGGCTAGCTCGTTTGCCTCCTATCTACCTCTTTCCTTTAGTATAAAATAAAGTTCGTGTCTATCTGTATGTGTATCCTAAACCATGTGGTTTTCACTATAAAATAGAGTATTTGTCCCGGAATGTACATGTACATGGAGGTACATTTACTATGCTCTTCTTTCAATGTAATGTTAGCATAAATCGGTATGAATTACAAATTATACTGGTGCTCTGTTTGCACTTTACGAGCTTCGCGCGTACAATTGTTGCAACTGAGCATTCGGTGCGTATTTGTGAGATTGAGATGTACCCTAAGATGAAATTAACATGACGCATTCCAGACCAAACGTCGCTATGCGGATCGTGCTACGCCTTCGCAACATCTGCTGTGGTGGAGTCAGCTGCGTATATCGCTAGAGGTTGCCGAGATATGGCGGAACTCAGTGAGCAGGCCTTGCTTGATTGCACCTGGAAGTAAGATATTATACTACTGCTATTTTTTCAATAATAAAGTTTCAAAACTACTACGTACCAGGGGTAGGAGGATAATAAAAAATACACTAATACCTATATCTAAAATACCAAATATATACACTAATACATATAAAATTTACTAAACTAAAACCATGTATATTTGCTGTTGAAATGATTGATATTGATGGGATTAGTCCGAATCTGATACAGCATTAAGGTGTTCACAAGAGTAGAATAAAGCACGAAATCCCTTGGTGACTATTGTCTTAGAAACATACCTGCTAGAACCTCCGTTAAACAGAAAATGGCTGCAATTTGACGCGCGTCCGCATAAGTGAACGCACTCTGTGGTCATAGGATTCTGTCTGAAGACTATGTTAAGATTGGATTGCACTATTTACACTATGGAGACTAAAAAGAAAAGAATAATCCTAAATCATGGTCCGCCTTGACAAAGATCCAGGATGAGGCAGATTAGATAATTAAGTGAAGCTGCTGCCATCTGACCTCCGCAACCCTGCTATCAGGGGAACCTAACCAGATTGGAACATGGTTACATATTCAGACGCCTAATTGCAAACCTGCAGGTTTCATCACGATGTTTTCCATCATCGGCACATACATCGGAGCATCGGTAAGCATTCAACTAATGTACATAACTCAGAACAGAGTCAGTTGTACATGCATGGCCGCAGTGGGATTCGACCCCGGTACCTTTCGCTTACGAGTCGGATATCTTAACCACTTGGCCACCGACGCTTCTAACCTAACTATGTAAACTATTTGCTATGAAACGTTTCATGTCTTAAGGCCAGTGGTAATCAGCGGAACTACAAAACTCTTCATCGGTACTAAATGTTGAAATAGATTATAGTGTAACTGTGAGTGTTTGAGTATGTAAATCAATCTTTTTGATAAAAATTAATGTCAATAATACAACTGTCAACACAAAGTAATTCAGAATTATGCTATTGTTTTTTATTACAGTGTAGGCTCTGGAAACCTAGGATGCCAGGGAGGGACTTTTGAAAACACATTGATTTGGGTGAAGGAGAGAGGTCTGCCACCAAAAGCGGAGTATGGGTCATATTTGGCATTAGTAAGTTGAATATTATTTGCCTTCATTTGATGGGTGTCTTTACGACACCGTGGCTAAAGGGCTGTTTACACTGTTCAAGTTGATAAGTAATTTAGTTAAAATTAAGTCGTCGGTCAACTTAAACTCTGCGTGTAAACAGCCAAACAAGTAGTAAAGTGGGAAAGTGACTGAGTAATTAGAATCCAGTAAATTTTTTGGGCAAGTAACTGCGCCTGCCGCACTGCATGTTCCGGGCGTGGCCACTCGCTGTCCTTGCCACTTGCCGCGTGTAAACATACGATTAAGTTAAGTGGTCTGTAATTTAGTGGTTAGTACGAGGTAAAGCATTGGCTACTTACTACTTAACACTTAAACCGTGTAAACGATTATTTATTACATTTTAACGTAATCACTTGAATCGTGTAAACCGGCCATAACATCCGTAGACCAAGAAATGGGAAGCAGCGTTTTCTGTTACCATTTTAAACACCTACCTACTCATAAATTCAACCCGCCTACCAAGCATGGTGACTGACTGGAGATTGTGGCAAAACTCTCCACTTACGTGAAGGAGGCTGTTGATGAAGATGGAGTTTATTATTACGAGGTTGATGTCTCAGCGATAGGGACGATATTAAAACAGTAATTGGTTTTTCAGGAAGGACGCTGCCACATTCAAAATATGACAGACGCTGTGAAAATATCCCACTTTGGACAACTTCTTAAGAAGAAGCACGTAATTAAGGTACAGCTCTTATCTATCAAACAATAAAAGAAAAGCGTTTTTGTTTTAGAAAAAGTGAAAGGTATTTCATTGTAGGTTTATTAGCGGGACCTTTTTTATATTATTTTGTGTTTTTTATTTTTATGTTTTTTATTCATCTAGGAAAATTGACTTTCCTATTAATTTTGTCCTCATTTTTTTAATTTCAACCTAGCTGGCCTATTTCCTTCACATGTTGTTCTACTCAACCATCCTCTTGAATCACTCTGTCTATTAGTGAAAACTGAATGAAAATCCTTTTATTAGGTTGGAGTTTATCCCGAACAGACAAAGATACAGACGCGGCATAGGACTTTGTTTTACAATATGTAGTGATAGTGATGTGTAGTGATGTTTGTAATACATTTTCAGGAAACATTACGAAAGAAAGGACCTCTGGTTGCTGCCATCAACACATTTCCAAGATCATTCGGTTTGTACACGGGTGGCATATACGAAGACCCTGAATGGTAATTATTTTATTACAACATTCGGACCACAGTTTCCCTTCCAGCAATAAGAAAACTTGCACACTTTTCAGATTTCTACAACTTTAAAAAATACTTCCACGGGGCCCTGCTTAGACAATAAACTCCGGGTCCCCAGCGGGAGACCTTGATCAACCTTGATTCGCCATCATATCATGGTAGGATTATATCGAATAGAATACCCACGTGTGTAATAATGTGAGAAATATTAGAAGCAGAAGCAGAAAAGGTCAGATGGCAGTCGCTCCACTGTAATTATCTGATCTGCCAAATCCTGGATCGTGGTAAATGCAGACTCCGGATCCTCTTGCACGAGTGCGCAACCGGGAAGTTAACTGCTGGTTGTATATTTGTTACATGAAAGTGCATCTATCATAGAAGGCATAGTTATTATTATTTATTATTTAATGAAACTGATACTACGTAACTAGCCATACTCAATTATATTTCCAGTCGCAACGAGCCCCATCTCCGTACTCATGCCGTCACCCTAATTGGCTACGGGAAGGCGGAAGGCAAGGAGTACTGGACCTTGAAAAACACTTTCGGCAGGGGGTGGGGCGAGGCGGGCTACATGAGACTCTCGGTTCAAGACAACGTGTGCGGTCTGAAGAACTTCGTCTACAGCGTGGATTTCAAAAATTCGGAGAGAGCAAAGTGTAAACCGTTGCAATGAGGTTTTAGCTTTTAGGAGTGGTGATGGTGTTATGTTTAATCACTTGAGCTGAAAATAAAATAATTTAATTTGTGTGTGTTTTGTCATCGCTGGATTTGATAGCCTTTTCCACATTATCTCTACAAAATAATAGGACATAGTAGTAAATAGTTTGGTTTTATAACTTACTAGCGACCCGCCCGGCTTCCCACTAATAAATTATACACCTAAACCTTCCTCATGAATAAATGTCTGTCAGTCTAAACCTTAGTGAAAATCGCATGAAAATCCGTTTATTAGTTTTTGAGTTTATCGCGAGCCGACAGATAGACAGACATACAGATAGAGAGACAAACAGTCAGATAGAAGCGGCGAGGGACCTTGTTGTATAATATGTAGTGATAGTGATAATTAGGCAACTGAATACAACTGAATGGAAAACAAATACTCTGATCAGGTTCACCTGCTACCAGGGTCACGGATGTGAGATGACTGTAGCTCTACTATAATTCTTATCTGCCAAATGCTGGTCCCACGGGTGGGACCCCAGGCTCTCGCGGGCGAGAAACAACCGGAATATTGATGCCAAGATGAATTTGCTTTTATAAAAAGTCAATGGTATGAAGTCTGTATTTCGGTAGGTATAGGTACGAAATTATTACCTTACCTACTTATATGTTGCCGTAACAACAGAACACATAACACCAGCTGTCTTTAAGGGCCTGTGCTCCGCGGATGATACTTTTCTCGTATGCAAAATTACATTTTGTATTAGCCACCGTCTGCGATATCGAATTGCAGTGTCTTATCTGAAGGGTATAAAGTTGAGTTTAGTATGACAAGAGTTTCCCCGATAGTAAAGTGTTCTGTGCAAAGAGCTTTTATCACGTTTTTACGGTTGGAGTAGGACGTGCCTAACTAGAATGTTTTTAATGAAAACAAAATGGCGAAGACGAGTACTGGACTCGTTTTACGTTTCAGTTAGAGATTCAGGAAACATGTCTTGGATAATTCTTTTTAGGTATTTGGGTTTTGGGACACTGTGTCAGGGATGAGATTGGTTAAAGCTGCTCGTTTGTTACTGATTTATAAATACTATATCAAAATGAGACTTAGGTAATAGGGTTAGGGTATGGTAGGAGCAGCTGCCTATCACATGCAGCATCTGTAATGCATGCTCGCTTAGAGGTCTGTCTGGCGGTGGCGTGCGGACGGGTCGCCCTTTTCTCTCAAATATGGTTGAATTGGACGATGACTGGGCCCTGCGTTATACTCATGAACCGGTGCTGCCTTGGTGGACTGGTTGACTCTTGCGGTAGTTTTAGGTGGTTTTCTTAGGTACACCTATATGTTGTATCGAGCGCGGTCCGACTCTGCTTGGTATTGTCTGGCACTAACCGGCTCTGTCTGATATTATCAGACACTCTCCGGCCATGTCGTCGTGGGGTGGATGTGCTCCGGTCCTGGGGCGGCCAGCTTGTTGATTGTGTGTTTCCTTCATACTTTCCTACTCCCACCTCTTTGATAATTAATGTCCTACTTAATAAATAATGTTTGAATTGAATTTAATATAAACTACGGCCTTCACTTATTTTTCCTCAAATCTTATCTGTGACTACATAATATATTCTAATTTCTATTTCTCAACTCAAAGTATAATCTCCTACGTGGTAGAATAGCAAAGTAAACAATTAGCGACGAACTAGCACAAAATACAGTATTCATATCAAGTAGAGTAGCAGCCAAGTAAGAAAGTTGCAACAAAATTAACATCCCATCGCGGTAAAGTTGGGCGGGCCGACGTACGGCGCGTACACACTAACTTGTTCAGAGGGAGGGTTATTTGTTTTTACTGATTACCACCCAATGTTTATGTAGGATGTAACAAACTCTGTTCTATCCGGAGATTAGAAAAAGGTGAAACAATTAGAGTGTCGGTGGTTAAGGGCTCCGATTGGCTAATGGTTAAGGCGTCCGACTCGTATACTGAAGTACCCGGTTCGAACCCGAGTGCCTGTACCAACGACTCTTTTGAGTTATACCTATGACTCTTTTCAGAGTATATTAGTTGAACACTAACCGATGCTCTTACCATCCGAGATCACAACCGGGACGTTAACTTTAAAATGACTGATAATATTGAATGTGGCGTAAAAAGAAACTAATATGCCGTCAATAGGGACTCTATAGTGAAGAAAAGTTAAGTGGTTAGTTTTTTTTTAGTTTACAAGGTTTACAAGGTTAATTGTTTAATTTCAGTGTGTAATTGTGTACCTATGCAAACTCGTCAGCTACACCAGGGGAGTCATCAATGCGTTGCCCGCCTCTGAAGAGACCTCTAATATACCTCTTGAACGATACCATGTCATAGTCCAAAGGAAACACTGTGGTTGTGAGGTCATTGCACATCCGAATCGTACGAGCGAAAAACGTTCTTTCGAACCTTCGCGTGGTGACCAAAAAAGGGTCTACGTAGTGGGGATGAGTACCCAGCCCACGGCTGGTGGGGCTTGTCACTGTAACGACAAAGATGAAATGACTAAAGCCTGTATATTCGGTGATATTGCAATGTTATGATACCATCGAGCTGATCTGATGATGGACACAGAAGGTGGCTACTTAGGAACTTCTAAACTATACATAATAAATCCATTGTGTTTGGGCTGACTCGTTTTGTGTTGGAAAAATTGTTATCTGGAATGATGGCGTGATAAAACCGGAAGGGCTAACTAAAATAGTACACATGATAAAAGCTTGTTATTTGAATTTGTATTTAATGTGAGAACTTGTTTGCTATGGCATACCGAGGTATAGGTAACCAGTATGTTACCCAGCCGTATATCCGGAACGCTTACCCGAGCTTTCCGGAAATGCGGCTTTTTCCACCCTGAATTTTCTTCCCTTAAGGGACGCGCTTATCCCACACTGAATTTTCTTCCATATAGCAGTGTAACCGAACCTTAACTAAAGTTTTGGCCTACCCACACTCCGAGATGAGTTATGAGGAACCTTATACTTTCAACGTCTAGGAAACTGCTTTGCCTCAGGAAAGGAAGTATTAAAGTGAAGCAGTAAGTAGGTAGCATACGTAATTTCATTAGGCACTAAGATTAATGAAGCCTTGTTGCTAGAGTTTAGTTGGACTGGACTAGATTTTGAGGTTGTGGAAAGTCGAATCCTTAGGTCAGTTAACTAGAGCTGGCATGTATAATATATTTACTTAGGCCACTAGCCTGTGATTATATAATTCTTATGTAGCAACGAGCTGAGCTTTTTGGACTTTCTTTTTGAAATATATAGGTATTCAAGGAGCGTCGGTGGTCTAATGACTAGCGGATCGGAATAGTAAGCGAGAGGTACCGAGTTCAATCTGCAGTGCCTCAAAGTACCAATGACTTTTTCCGAGGAATGTACTCTAGCCGATGTTCTTATGGTGAGGGAAAACATTATGAGGAAACCTGCACATTCAGGCGACTGAATGTGTAACCAAGGCGACTGAATATGTAACCATGATCCTATTTGATGATAAGGTCGCAACAGTCGCCAAAAAGTGTGTATTAACGGTGCTGTTAACACCCGTTGATGTTTTTAACCCCCGACGCGAAAAGAATATCTGTTCCAACCAGTCTCCAGGTCGCCAGAGAGCGGGGCGAGCTCGTTGCGGTGCTAAAGTTCGACTAACCTCAGACTACGAAACGGTTACCCACCCAGTTTCCGGATATTGCGAGCATTGCTTACCCTTGGTTATCAAGCTCGCAAGCACGCCGCCACTACTGACGCTTCAATTTCATATTTAAAAGCTAATATCTATTCATTACTTTATGGTTACGTCGGTTTTGTTATGGCTCCCCGTCATTTCTCGGTTAGAATAAACCTAAATCATACGCCCCAAAAATATAATTATTTATTTATTTATTTAAAACTTTATTGCACATTAACACAATTGGCGGACTTAAAGCCATTAAGGCTTTATCTTCCAGTCAACCAGTAGACCATGCAGAAAGTGAGTAGTAGGTGCTTTATAAAGCGTGATGATAGTTTGTAATTAACCTAACCTAACCTAACTAACTACATCAAGATAGAATAAACATATATTATATTATATAATAAATACTATACATACATACATGATCTATAAATAAAGATACTTTATACTATTTCTATTAACTTTTAACTTTTATCTATGAAATGTTAATTTAGTTAGTCAAAAACGATAAAAACGACATATTATTTGCGAAACTTATCTTCTACCCACACCAGCTCCTACTAAAAATCAGCCATACAGCCAGCGAATTCGCCAAAAAAACGTCAAGCTCCATATGAAGTAGCAAAGTGGAATTGGTGCGCACTATTTCGCGGCAACGCTGGCTCCAAGCTTCAAAGCTAAAATTATAGCAAATAGGGAAAGCCATAAAAGGCTTGCCCGCCTTCTTCCATCGATGGACGCTCTGATTTCTAATCGAATCCTATTTCCTATTGGTCCAAAGCCCGCACTCTGTAAGCGCACCGCGGCGCACCCACACCTGACACCTGACACGATAAAACATTCCTCTTCTACTTTTTTGTTATGCAGATGTGTCGTTAAGCGAGACGCATGAGGCCGGCAATCGGAACGACACACTCCCGTTTTATGTTTTTGCTGTACAGTACCGGATTGCGGGGAACGATACGAAATTAAAAGTAAAATTTGGATGGTGTCGGCCTTTATACAAGTGGCACATTATGAAAGGGGTTTGACGGTAAGGTATTACACGAAGCATTCTACTCTCATGCAGGCGTACATAAATTCCAGGCATGATTGATGACTGCATTGTTAATTACATGCAATCGGCGACTAGCCTAATTAGTCACTGATCCCGGTAAATCCCGGCTCTGTAGCTGGCGGTAAATCTGTCAGGTAGAGCGCGCTGTTATCTACCAGAATCCTTAATTAAAAATATGTAGTGTTTTTTCTTTTAACGTGCAGCGATAATTGACAAGTGAAAAGCTGATTCGCCGGAGCCTCGCCCGTCTGTCAGCAGGGCGACCGCGGGCAGGTAAGATCGGTTTGTGCCCCTGAGATGGCGACGGGGCCCCGTAACCCCTTCTTTAGTCACTCAGAGACTGGCAAAACCTTTTCACCAAGAACTCCATGTTATATTCTCCAGGGAAAAACTCTACCTACACGGAGCTGCATGGAGCACAGAGGGTTTTCGCGATTTCAGATGGCGTTACTGAGGCTCATTTGTCAAAATACTGCCGTGCTATTGGACTGGGAAAACTGCTGTAAAATGGCGGATCTATTCCACCCAATGACAGGGCTTTATTTTGACGTCGCAGTAGCGCCATTTCGTGGATTTTGGAATCGCGAAAACCCGGAGGTGCGAGGATGATATTTGAAGTCTTCGATTTTGCTACTATAAGAATTCGTTCCCGAATCCGACCCTGCGTTGGCGCAACACGAAATATTTTCTAGTCGGTAATGGCGGAAGCTTTCTCGCGGGCGGGATGAAATGTGACGCGAATTGAGATAGCGCTTTTTTGTTTCTAGTTGTATGGAGAGTAATGACGTGTGAACACCGTTTTGTTTGTGATAACGATACCCCTTTCCTTGGAGATGTTTCGTAACAAGAGACTGGATGGAAGTTGAAATAAATTGTGGTCGAGATAGTAGTGTTGTTCTGATGTTACATTCTTTATTAAGTCGAACGGAAACGGGGACTATTATACCATGTCTCATAATAATGAAGATGAAACAGAAAAATAATATGTAAATAAGTCTTAAGAAAACCCTTTTAAAAATGTTCTAAGTAAAAATGTCCAGTTTTCAGAATTTTTCCTTTATTTGTATCCTAAAACCTGCTTAGGTACATGCCAAATTTCAGGTTTCTACTCCTTTGAGATGTGCCTCATAATTTTGATCAGTCAATGAGTCAGTTAGTAGTAAAATAGGCGATTTTTAAGCTCAAATATAACGTAACTACTTAACACATATTTCTCAAAATTTTATCATATAACTAGAATACTTATGTCTTCATATGACTGACTTCATATATTTATGCAGAACAATAACGAAGTCATGATATCAGAGAAAACATACTGAAACGTTTGTGTAAATATACACACTTCGTGCGCACTGCCGGAACTGGCTTGGCGCACAGCCGTGCCCCTCTATTAAAGGCTTGATTAAAGGCTTGTAGCGTGCGCTCTCCGAGTGCAAGGATGTCTGAAGTGTACCCACTCTTATAGCTGTAGACATAAGGACGTTCTAATTTCGAAAAAGCTAGGGGCAACTTGAGCTACCTTATGTACTCTAAACCGCGCCAATGTGTTAGCCCCATTCACCCAGTGCCCTTGTCAAATCCTCTTCCGCTGTGAAAGAAGCGAGACTGGGCTGTTATTATCAATTACGTTCTTTCTTGACAAGTAAAATTTTAACCTACAAGTTAATACGTATTAAAGTTTCAAATTGGAGCGAGTTACATTGCTTAAAAATGCAAGGGTAGCGTGCGCTCTCCGAGTGCAAGGATGTCTGAAGTGTATCTAGGCGGTGTTGGTACCCACTCTTACAGCCGTAGTAAAATCCAAACAGCTGGGGGCAACTTGATCTACCTTTTGTACACTAAACCGAGCCTATTCACTGTGCCCCTGGCAAATCCTCTCCAATCAAACGAATAACACCAAAAATTATTTCCTGCTTCCCCGTAAACGCAACCGAGTCACCCCACACCGTCCATCTGAGATAATATTATTTTCATAATAACCCCGGGTATTTCCTCAAAGAGCGGAATAATATTTATGTTTGTAAGCAAGAGCCTGGCTGCTCGAGGTCTCAATTTGTAAAACAAAGCCCCTATCCATCATCGCAGACGACGATCCCGCTAGAGGAAAGGAAGCCCGCTTTATGTGGTGAAACGGATATGGTTCCGTAAATAGAAATTTTGACACGATATCTGTTGGGTCCGTTTTAATAGTGAATCCTGGTAGATATTATCGACAGTTTCGACAGATCAAATTCAAATTTTCCGAAGTTGTAGGGTTTTAGTGGGATAAGGTCAGGGGATGACGATGGTTCGGTTTGGGCATGATAAAATTATGACTTTTATGCGTATACAGCCAACCGTTTTTATAAACGAATTACTAATCTTGTATTCGCAAATTTGCATACTGTATAAAAAGGGACACAGGGTCAAACACATAAATGGGTGAATTATGCTTCAAATTTGATTATAACAAACTGAGTATTCCATGAATAAGTTATGAAAATAACGTAATGCAGATAGAGGTGTCATGTCTTCTATCAGATACAGTAACAACGAGAGCAATTTATATTTTAAATACATAACCGTACTCATTAACATATAAAAGCAGAGTTCCCGCCACGGACTTTAGTACTTTACATTTCAATTCTAAAATCCCACAAAATCGCAGAGCACCAATCCCTGCAAATGCGCCTAACAAGCTGTCCCAGATATGAAGCAATTCCCAACCCCGAGGTGAACCAGAAATATTCACAACCCCGTCCGGTCGGAGTTAGCCACTTTCGGATACTTCCGACGGCGAACCATTCATAACTGTGTCCAATATTTGTGTGTCCATTGTTTCATGTTTTGGCAGCTTCGGCGAAACTTTTAGGATTAGAACCGCAGCTGTGCGGGCTTAGTTTGCCAGAAATAATGTTTGTTAATTCCGAACCAATGGAAATTGGCACGCCAGTGTAAGTTTTAGCAGATTATTAATGTATTTAATTGGCTTTTTTGGATATAATATTTATTGGAGGGTTAAGAGGAGTTTCCTCCATACGCGCTCCGTAGTTCGATCATATTTTCAATATTACGCTCAATATATACGCGCAAATATTATCAAAGCCAATTAAATTTTCTAGACGTGATCGAGAAATTAATATCTATGTAATAAAATATATTGTTTCAAAGTTACACGATATTTAAAAATTGGTGCGCGTAACAGTGAGATTCGCTTGCATCGCTTCGTTACACCTTTATCGCTTACCCGCCTGCGATCACATTTGTTATTGTATGTAACTCTTCGTTTGATTGATTGATTTAACCATTTATTGTATCCAAGATTGTTATAAAACTATTTGACAGGATGATGCTGTTATGTAGGATAAGTTTGTAGCAAACTATACTATATTGACACTAAGAAATAAGGACTAGTTTAACACAATTTTTTTTTAGAAATAACTAGAAAATGTAATAAATGTTTTGGGGATCGGTCGAGAGGGGATAACACTCAGTAGTATATTAAAGACTAACTGTCTAAAGACTAACTAGTTCTGTATAATCCATCAAGAAGAAACTATGTAATGTGTCTATGAGATATCACTTTCCACCACATAAATTTACGAATTAATTGTTTTAAGAACAAATTTTTATAGTGCCGTATGACATAGTCAGACGATCTATTTCGTAAGTAGTAGGCACCGTTAATATCAACAAATAAAACGCCAACTTATCCATATCAGATTGGAATTTTTCGGACGAAGTGCATAAACAAACTTTGCTTAGTCCTGTACTTTGGTGCTTTAATGGTCAGTCGATATTGCAGGTTCATTACAAGCGATAAAAAAAAATACGAGGATCTCCATTGAATGCCCATCGCTACGGGACTCTGAAAGCAAATGAATGGGAATGCTCGAAAAGCCCAGATTATCGCGACCGATCAATGCTCCGACGGGCGCGGATTAGTTGGGCATTGGACACCGACGTCTCCTTTTCAGCTCTGCTGTTCTGGTACTTGGATTTCGTGGAGATAAGGAAAAATATTTTTTTTGTGTCTATAACTAGCTTATAATACGAACAGAGGCGGATCCTGACGCGGGACTGACTGCCACGAACGCCAAGATGATGATGATTAGTAGCACCGAAAATCCTAGTAAGAAGTTGGGCCTACTCTAATTCTGTGGAGGTAGGTGTTCTTGCTACGATCAACTACACACAAGCAATGAGTAACTACGAAAATCAGAAACATCATCGTTCATATTTCAAATAGCAACGGATAGTGATTTGTAAATTCAGAATTACATGATTTAGATTATTGTCCGGAGTGTGAGTGAGTGATACAAAAAGTTTTATAGATTTAAGAACATGGCACTTGATAGTAAACTAAACTTATACCTACCTAATAAGTAAAGTAAAGTAAAGTCTTTACTTTACTTTAGTAAAAATTTATTTCCATAAATATTGAGAAATACAGGGTTACTGTGGGCTTTGCACTAAGATCGACTTGTGTCGCAGGCCCCGAGATTAACAAAAACCAAGGGTACACATTTCTTCATTTGCCGCGGTTCAATCTATAATTAATAATTAATAAAAATGGGTAAGTAAGGTAAGTAATTAAGTAATAGGTGAGTTATACCTGCATTAAAATGAAAATTAACTTACAAAGACTCTGTAATACTAATTAACATAATAAAGTTCCACATAGAGTACTATGAATGGAAACTATCCATCGTAGGTCAAACAATGAATTGTAACCCCACTTCGGCCCGCCGCGTCTCACGGGCTCATCGGGGCGTAACTCGGAAAAATGACCACAATTTCCCAACAAAAGGGCTCGATATAATTTCATATGAGCCTCCGTGTTGGCCCTCTTTAGGCCTACACCTTATATCTCAGCGCCAGATAATCGTGAACCCTTAGATCCGTAACGTAACGATTCACGAGGATAGATTTTTAATATTGCGCGCAGGTCAACATTGACTGGGCAGTTGGGTGATATCATCCCTTGCGGGACAAATGTACGTCGATATACGAAATGGTGATGAAGTATAGAAGCTGATGGTCATCTTTTTGTTCGTTTAAGACCGGGTATTGGCGTTGTATGGGGTTTTTATGGCCTCTTACAAGTGTCAAATGGGGTTATCTCGATATATTATGGTAATGTTCGTAGACATAATCGAAACATTGTAATATTTTAGCCCAAAATACTCTAATAACACTGGAAAAGCTACTCTAATAACTAACACGCATTTCATTGAACGTGTAAGCAATGGCTATGGCTGCAAACGTCTATAGACTGTGGTGACTGCTTACCATCAGGTCGTCTGTACGCTTGTTTGCCACCTTAGTAGTATAAAAAAAAAAGATTTTTCTTTCTTTTAAGTAGCTGACCGACATTTGGATACCCAAATGTCGGTCACTTACTATAAAATATAGAGCCTACCATTGAATTTAAATACTAATACTAAAACACATCGACTAATTAATTAACATTGGAATTACCACAGTGCTGCTATTTACTTATCTTAATTAATGAAAACAGGATGCTTTAGGCCACTTTCAATTAGTTGTGGTTTATTTGTTCAGAATCATGTATCACAGTGCGTGCCTATTTAAAGTAAATCTATTTTTTAATACCTCTACAATATATTACACAACAATGTATGTTAATAGAATAGACTTTTTTTTATATTAGATGAAACAGGCATGTCAACCATCTCACATACTGGTAAGTGAGGATGCATCGAAGATGGAGCATGCTTATCTTGGAACAGCCCATTCACTCTAGACTTGAAGGCATCCAGATTATATTGAACAGGGAACACACTCGCAGGCAACGCATTACATTTCTTGGCCGTACGCATTATAAAAGTCGAGCCAAAGCGGCTCGCTCGAATAGCGGGAAGAAGAAGGATAAAGCGCTCGCCCTGATCGCGTCTCCCGATGGTGGAAAGGGGCCGGCAGCATGAGGTCGAACAGCAGGTTCCGGTTGGAGGACTGTCAAGACTGAGGAGTCAGCCTGGATAGGTATCGGCACCATATCTATCTGGGAAGGCACACAATCATACGGTTCATCCGATGGAAAGCGGCCACCGTCCGCTAATTTACTTGACTCAATTGATTTGTAATTGGATCGCATTAGCAGCTTAACGGCAGTTTAATTGTAGCAGTTTTTGGTAAAAAACGTGTCAAACTGCCATTGAGCTGCGATTGCGATCCAATTACAATTCAATGGAGCCATTAGTAAATTAGCGGACTTGAAACCCAGAATATCTGCAAGTTAAGGAGAGCGTATATGATGCCGGCCTTTGAGGTATCTATAGACCTGCCTTTTGAAGTTACAGTGCGAAGTAAAGAGTTCGAAATCATGCGTACGCTGTAAATAGGCCCGCAATGTTAGTTGGATGCCAGGCCTCCAGATGATGTGGATTTAATTTATCCCATTGTCGGAGGGCGCAGTGGCAGAAGATTGAGGTTAATACTAAACTAAACACTTCCTCGGAACTTTCCCAGTATAGTCAGCTTACATTTTATTACGTTGATATTATTTTGGTGTAAACAGAATCACCGATTTTCCAATAAATCAACAGATATAGATTCATTCTGGTAAAATGAGAATGTAAAACTTTTACCTATGTTACCTGGTCATCTTGGCTTTAATGTCCCGGTTGTGTTGCGGAAGTCCGCGAGGGCCTGAAGACCGCCTTGACCATGATCCTGAATTTAGCAGATCAGGTAATTATAGTAGAGCGACTGCCATCAGACCTCCGTGACCTTGCTAACCCCTGTTTAGATTGGATCACGGTTACACAGTCAGTCGCCTGAACGTGCAGGTTTCATCACGATGTTTTCCCTCACCGTAAGAGCATCGGTTAGTGTTCAAATAATGTAAATAACCCAGAAAATAGTCATTGGTACACGGCGATACTGGGGTTCGAACCAGTCACCTCTCGTTTACGAGTCGGACCCCTTAACCACTATAACAACCCTCTTTTTACGTTGAGAGTTATAAAGGAAATATAAACGGAACGACAAAGTTTATTGAGTATGTTTATACTTTGGAATATAGGTTATGCATACTTCTGAACTTCTTGGCTTTAGCTATTTTTATTTGTGTAAATTGTTTGCCGAAAGTATTTCGTGTTTAGCTTGACTAGCAACTTCCACCTCACTATAATTCGTTATTACTTTCCGATAAATTGTAGCATATGTGCAATTCCGGGCTATAAGCTACATTATTGCCAAATTTCAAAAATATTCCTTTAGTAGTTTTAAACGTCCATCCATCCTAACAAACTAGCTCAATTATAATATTAGTTGGATTCGTTGCGACCTTGACACAGTTTTATCTTTTAAAAAGCATGCATAACAAAGAAGAATCTGGTTTATAACGACGATAAGTATTCACGATTGCAGCCCACTGGGGCGTAATAGCAAGGTGCCAGACGAAAAAATAGCTATGAATAATCGTATGTAAATTTATGTAAGAGCCCTTAGGCGTGTGATTATTATTCCAGAGTTTATCCGTGGTGATTTGATAACGGCCGGCCTTCAGGGGGTAATTTGTGCGTATTCCCCCTTCTACCCAACTTCCTTCTTCTACCCCCCTTTTCGCTTCAGACAGGAGTTCTAAGGCGTGGGCTTAAAGTTTTGTATTTGTAGCCTTAATTATGTGGAAGCCGTGTGGCTGAAGCAAAATATGTTTTTAATAAGCGCCGTTACTAAACCGTGGTCTCTGGATGATGAAAACGTATTTTCTATCGCCCGTACTTTTCTTGTGTCTTTACTAATGCTTATTATATGTATGGGAACGTGAGTTAATTTAACCATATAGATTTAGCATTTGATAACTTTTAAGCGTTACAAAATTCAACAACTATTTAAACTATTTATTTATTTAAAACAACTTTACAGTATTACAGTATTAACCAATTCACTGAAAGCTAAAGATATTCAGGATCTATTACAAAACATTATCATTCATAAATCCTCTCGCAGTACTTCAGGCATTCCTTGCACACATCCATCCATCGCCAGTCAAATAAGTCACACTCGGGTGCCGATGCCAGGAGCGCGTTGAGCATACCCAAAGCTCGAACAATGGGTGAATTGGCGTGCGAAACGATTCGGATCGCGGGAGTAGCGAGTAGACTAGGCTGGTGTGGTCTGAATTGAACCCTGGGAACTGGAGGTATAAATAGTCGTACCGCTCTAGACACCAGGTCAAGACAGTCTGACTCACCACGCAAAATATGACAAACCATTACCAAAAGGTAGTAATTACGCCTTACCTCTAGAGAATTAAAGCCAAGGAACCCCTGTAGAAATTTAGTCCGGTATAAGAAAATTCAAAATTTCTTTTGAGTAGGATATTACATATCTCTTTCAATCGTCAAAGAGGAGGGGGTAGGAAATTAGGAAGGAAACACACAGTGACATGTTGGCCGCCCCATGGCCGCAGCACACCCACCCCCCGCCGACAACGGCCGGACCATGTCCGACAATACCAGTGATAGGTAGCTGCTCCCACCCGACCCTTACCCTGCCCGTAGCCTACCCCTATCCTACCCTACCCACCCCTACCCCGGCCTACCCCTTAACCTAACCTAACCCTACCCCTACTTTTCCCCTATCTTATCTTACGCCATCCCTACCGCAGTCCGCGCAGAGCAGACGCCCCCCAGCCCGCTACGACCAAAAGTCACAGTGTGTGGGAAGGGAAGGAATGTTAACGCCGCTTCCTAGGTGGTCCTCCGTGGTAAAGAAACGGCAACAAACCCACCAAGAAAGGGTAATACCCATAAATTTATTTGTAGAGAAAACGAAAGAATGCCTTTTGAATCTTCTCCAGAAGCAAGGCGTAAGTACGGTAAGGGTTCCACACTATCGATGACGATTCCAGCTTTGACCTAACCAAGGCAATATAATCTAGCTTGATTGCTGCGGGATCGCGAAATTCTCTGGCATTCCTGATAACAAAACCTAACCTTTTGTAACACCCCACAGCAAGGTCCCTAATATGTCCGTGGAAGCTCAAGGCTGAGTCGAATGTGACGCCCAAATCCTTGACCGTCGTGACGCGCCTAATTACTTCATGGCCGAGCTTGTACTGAGCAATTATTGGGTTTTTAGATCTGCTGAATGATATCACACAGCACTTGACGGCTACTATGTCTATATCAACTATGACGGCTTCATCAAATAAAAAAACCTGCCAAAACGTGGTCAGGCCACGTGAAGTACCGAAGTAGTCTGTCATAATTATTATAGAGTGTTATAATATGCGTACTTACTTAAAAAGAGCTCAATAAACTAATACTATAAATAGAAAAAGTTTGTATGTTTGTAACCAGTGATTCTTTATGAAAATGTTTTCTCTCACAGTAGTTCCTAGTATCGTAAGCTACTTTTACTTTTAAGAGCCTCTTAAGGATACTTAGTTGAATGTTTACAGGGATCCGAAGCGCGCGCAGGTGAAAACTGTAGAGGACAGTTAGTAGACTTATCAATTTACTTCACAAAGTGCTGAAGTTATCGACACAGTTAAGAGAATTTGCAAGATGAAGTAGCAGTGGGCTGATCATATTCTTCGTAGAATCGATAACCGTTGGGGAAGACGTGTTCTGGAGTAGGGACCACGTTTAGACAATAATAGTATGTTATCCTGTTTCGTAATTTGGCAAGGATCTGCGCAAAACGGCTGGCAGTGTCTGCATGCTCGAAACTCAGAGAGAGCCTCTGTCCTTAAAAGGGAGTAACTGCACTTATTCAGCTTAATTCAGCTTTAGTCCATGGAAAATTTTAGTTTCGTATGGCGTGGCGTACGCATCCTTTAAGCTTTTCGCGTCTAAAATCTATTGGCAACCCTAGATCATGGTTAAGGGCCTGAGAAGCCAGAAGTATCGATTGATGCCGAGAAATGTAGGTCACATTAATTACATACAGCTCTCACTACAAGTCTGATGTCTGACAAAATTACATTTGGTGTTAACGTTGAGTGCCAGATGAATCCTAACATAATACATATACTTGTCGATGAATAACTCCGCTGGTATGACGCCACCTGGTGATGTATTGCAGATGTATTCGCATTGGGCGCCTTTGCTGAGGCATGGTTCTTATAGTGTCGTACGAATTCTTTGAAAATGAATTATGGGACAATAACCACACAGAACAACTGACAAGGTTCATGCTGATCTTATTTTGCTTTCAATAGAATAATTCAGAATTTCTCAGATTTGTCATCTTGACCTCTGTAACATGTTCCCTTGTTGTCCTTCGTGGAGTTTTCCCTCACGTGTTCCACTAACGTACATACAAAACTCAGAAAAAGTCATTGATACATTGCAGCATTGGGGATTTAACCTAGTACCTCTCGCTTTACGAGTTGAATCTGTTAGCCATTCCGTTACCGACGCTCTTATTTTTCTATTGCTATAAATTCCTTGTAATTTTTCACTCAAGGACGCACTAAAACGTAAGATCTAATATTAAATTAGCAGTATCTACATCCCTAACCTTATTGTTCCTTGTGAAAGCTATATCGTGTCGGATGGCCGATAAATTGAGATAAATGATAATATAAACTGTCAGGCTTTGATGGGCTTCAAATTAAATTCGATATTCAAGTCTATTATCTCGCAATTCTCGTCTAACGCTAATGTTCTGTGCCTATATTACATTTTAAGTAGGTACTAACAGCTTCTCAACTTTGTCAGATTTGTTTTACAGTGGGTTAGATCTTGGAGTGAAACTAAACTAATTATTATGAGCAAATTTAGCAGTAGTGGGTAGTTAGTGTACATATCAACCGCCATGAGTTTTTCAGTACGAGACAGGATTATGTCAAACTTGTGAAGATCGCTTGCCTTATTTTTTTGCAAGAACCGTTCCTTGCTATTCATTATTAGCCTGATGAATGGAAAATAGGCGCAAATTAAAAAAGGTAAGGTGGTCAGTCATCTTGACTTTAATGTCCCGCTTGTGCTTTCACGCGAGGGCCTGGGGTCTGCTAGGTGTAAATTAGTTCACTTGGCATTGTATATTTATTTACCACACGTCTCTACTTCCGATAAATGTAGAGCTAACTAGAAATATAAATTATGAAGTTGTCCCAGCAAACGCGTTGACCCATAACCCATTTTGAACTAATGTATGCCTGGAATTTCTATACGGGTGCCCCGTGACCTTGTGTACCGTAATTATTTCGTCCAACACCCTGCTTAGCCCTAGTTAAGGGACGGCCGGCCGTTGGTCACTGCCGCCCTAATGCGTTCTCTGATATACAATCGTCGAATTTCGCCTTCTTGTCATTAATTCCGGCGAATTGTTTACGGGGGCCATTTCCATTAGGTCCCCAGGGCCCCAGGGCCTCAGGCCGTGGACCCGAATATGACCCCTACGTGTCCCCTAATTGAATTCCTTATGCGAGACCCATTATGCCTCCATCTGTGATTAAGACGAAGCGGCGGTGCGGAGTGTTCGAGACAGCTTCTTGATTCTCAAAATTTCAACCTGGCGCCGTGTACCGTTTGGACTAGCGAGTCGGCTGGTTAGTTGGCTGAATGAGTTGCATGGCCATCGAGTCATGTACCTACCTATATTGCACGCAATAGAACTGGACACTCAGATTAGAGAGGCTTATTATTGTTTGTCGATGTAAAAAATAATCATCTTGCGTTAATGCTAGGTTGTGCTCTCGCGCTTGACCAGCCCGGGGCCTGCCTCGACCATCTTCCAGGATTTGGTATATCAGATAATTACAGTGGAGCGACTGCCATCTGACCTCCGCTACCAGGGACACCTGACCATATTGGATCATGGTTACACATTCAGTCGCCTGTATGTGCAGGTTTCATCACTGTGTTGTCCCACACCGTAACAGCGGTTTTAATCGGTATTTCGATGTAAGTGCGAACAATAAACGCGCAGCCCGCTTCGCGTCCGCACAGTTATACTAAATATGCAATCACCTAATATGTTTCTTGATAATAAAATTAAATTGAAGATTATCCCGGCCTTTGCCAGGGTCCGCTTTCCCACTCAATCTTCTCCACTTCGCCCGGTCTTCGGCATCCTCTCGTCGTAGGTCGTTGGCTCTTGCATTCGACTCAGCGATGTCAATCCATCGCTTCTTGGGTCGCCCCGTGGGCGATACCGGCAGATTCAGGCACCTATTTCCCACATATCCCTGAGGCTTACGCAACACGTGACCAAACCTGCGCAGACGAGCCTCCTAGATCTTATCTGTCATATCCCTCACGCCAAGGCACATCCACCGCAGCATTTTCATTTCGTTTCGTTTCATTGTATTGGATTCTTATCAATCTAAACGGTCACTTTTCTATTTAACTAGGTATTCATTGGGAAATGTTTCTCCGAAGGGAAGTCGAGCGTTTACAAGCTTATTAACTCTGATAGCCGGGTTTGTCTCTAGATTGGCTATAAGGTGGTGTAACTGTCTAATTTTGCAAATTACTTATTGATTAACACATTTGTATGCATATTTACTTCTAGCCTTTGTTCGCGGGTTGCGCGTAAAATTTGCGTGTACGGAACTAAATCGAAATTAGAGATAAATATGAGTTGTTCTAGAATGTAAGCACTGGAGAGTTGCATTAAAATCCGTTCAGTAGATTGAAATGTCTTAAAAAAATTGATTGATCCTTTTAGTTCACGTTAATATCAACAATAAGTACGTAACAACTACTTTATCTGAATCGCAATCGTTTCGAAGATTTCATAGGATTAAAAAAAAAATTGCCGTACGAAAATGTTGTGAAAAATTAATGGACTCTTAACTTTTGACGTAAGTTACTACGAACAAAGGAGTCTCTCGAGTACGAAGGAAGAGAGTGTTGTTCTTGTAATTTGTAATAGCCATTGTTTTCTAGAAATTTTCATCAGAATTCGCTGAACCGACTACTAAAAACAAAGGAATCCTGGTATCCCCAGCTTCGCGAAACAGCGCACAGATCAATTTTGTTTTATCGCTGATACATATTTATGATTGCCACACTAAAAGCTGGAACGTATTGCCTAAAATAATATTGAGTCCTTTACTGGGCCAGTAAAAAAAACAATCACACGTGAGGGTGTTGCCAGACCGAGTCCATAAAATGTCTGTATTTTGTTCTCTAATTGAAGTGCTTTTTGTTTCTACTTATTTGTTTAAAAATTATTAAAAAATATTATAAGCCGACTCGTAAACGAGAGGTACAGTATTGGTATGCTGTGACCCAGTGTCGCCATATACCAATGACTTTTTATGACTAATGTTTTGTACAAGCTATAATAATAGAAATGCAAAAGCATTTATGTCCGATGTGAATCTAAAAACCTTCCATCGTAACCAGTAACGAAATTCAGCCACCAATGTGGTCGAAACGGGTAGCTACATCTCTCTTACTTACGATAAATTGTAATGAGTAAGTAGAAGTAGGTAAATTTTACGAATTCCAATTTATAATCGGACAGTTGTAAAATACGGCCTCATTTCGAAAATCTTAACGTAATACACGCCGAGTCTCCTGGGATGACGAACCAATTATTCTGTTTTGGATACTAATATATTATGCGATTTAATTTAAGTATTATTTAAAGTCAACAAAAGCCCCATACGCCATACAAAGCACACTACACTCTTATGTAGAGTAACCAAGTTAACTTCAAATAAAAGAAATAAAATATAAATATTATTCTTGTACGTACCTTTCATATAATTAACAAAAACGTTGCGCTGTGACTACGAAGTTTTGCTGAAAATGTTGTATGTTTTCTGCAAATAGCAGACATTAATATGCAAGATGTTTCTTAAATTCTAGAGAGCTACTTTCTAATTAATGCGTCTGCTGTTATTACTTAACTGCACAGTTCTATAGATCGTAGGACTATATCAAGACTGAGGATTCCACCCGGTTGGGTAGAACCAAGCTGCCAAGCGAGAAAGCTTGCATTGTTGTGTTCCAGTTTGCACGATGAGGTAGCCAGGATGTCGTATATGATGTATGTATGTATGTAAACTCTTTATTGCATCAAATACCTTAGAACTATAACTATATAACAAAAAATATATAAAATACATTGCAAAGGCGGGCTTATCCCACACTGGGATTTCTTACAGCTAACCTTAGATAAGCTGAAAGGAGCTTTAACGAGCGGTGGAGGCAACAATAAGTACCTATACTGTAATCGTACCAATTCAATTAACTTAACCTAAATAAATATATTTAAACCTATATAAATACACATATATAAATAACTATGCCTACACTATACAATAATAAATACTGTAAATATATATACTATACTACTACTACTATATATATATATAACAAATAATGCTCTATTCACAGCCGAGGAGGTGTTTTTCACAAGTTCCTTGAAGGAACATAACGTGCGAGCATTCTGAACGTCTTCCGGTAGTGCGTTCCACAGACGCGCAGCTAATACTCGGAACGACTTTCCGTAACCAGCTGAGATGTAAGCAGGAATTTCGCTGAGGTACAGAGGAGCAGCGGGATTAAAAAGTGCGTTAAACAACAACCCAAGTATATGGCACTCTCTTCGTTGCCGTATAGGAAGCCAATTTAATTTGCGTCTATATTCGGAGACGTGGTCGAACTTACGTAGCCCAAACACGTACCTGATGCAAAGATTCTGAAGTCGTTCCAACCGAGTTAGAAGTTGCTCGGTGGGGTCTAAATAGGCAACGTCCCCATAGTCCAGCAATGGCAGAATGAGGGAATTCACCAGAAGAACCTTCGTCTCAAAGGGTAAGAAGTGCTGCAATCTTTTAAGAGAATGGAATGATGCGAAAGCCTTTCGACTGACCTCACCGATGTGCGTCGCCCAGGACAGTGTTTGGTCAAATATGACACCCAAATTCTTCACTGAGTCACTGAATTCAATCACAGTGCCATCGAAAAACAATTTTTGTTGGGCAACACTTCCTAGCCTAGAAACAAAATGCCGGCTGCCTATCACAATAGCCTGTGATTTCGAGGCGTTCACCCTCAGACCAAACTCTTTAGCCCAGCTCTTTATATTGTCGAGATCTCTGTTTAACATGTCAGCGGCAGTATTAAAATCGGAAAGGGGAGCGGATCTGTAGAGCTGCAGATCATCTGCATAGAGATGATATGACGAACTCAAGGAGGAAGTAATCCCATTTATAAATATTGAGAAAAGGATAGGTGAGAGAATTCCTCCCTGAGGTACTCCAGCTGTTATGGAGCACCAGTCGGAGCGGCTGTCGTAAATCTTAACCTGTTGGACCCGATCCTCCAAGTATGATTTAAACCAGGCGAGAGTAGTGGCAGGCATATTCAGCGTTCTCAGCACGGCCAGCAAAATATCAAAGCCGACCGTGTTAAAGGCACAACTGAAATCAAGAAGGACGAGCATAGTTAGCTCTTTATTCTCAATGTTCAATCGTATGTCGTCGGTAATTTTTACTAGTGCAGTAGCCGTGCTGTGCCCAGAACGGAAACCCGACTGATACTGGTTCAGAAGGTTGAACCTCGACAAATGCGAACCAGACCACGCTGAACGAACTTTTCGATAATCTTTGACAGAATGGGAAGGATAGACTTTAGATTGGCCGAAAATCAGCGTAGGTCAAAGGATTTGGCTTCGTGGGGAGTGGAGTAACGTGTGCTCGCTTCCAAAAGGAAGGAAACACACCAGAAGATAGGGAATAATTAATCATATGAGCTAGAACAGGTGCTAAAAACTCTTTGGCTTCAGCAGCTTCAGAACTTCCTGAACAGAGATCCGTCCCAGATCCAATGGCTCGTCACCCACGAGCCCTCTGCTATCCAGCTTAGATAGGGTGCAACTCTTGATGCAAGGATCCATAGCAGGCGATGACGAGCAGAAGTGCTTATTTAAATTGTTTAGGTCCAAGCCTACTGAGCCAGATTGTTTTTCCTCCCCCACCCCCAAGGTCCGCAGAAATCTCCAAAGTTTCGTGGGCGGGCAATCATCGACGGTCCTGTGTATGTAGCTCCGCTTGGCTGCACGGCATCGACGACTGCAGAAGTTTCTTAAAGTTATGTAGGTATCCTTGTTACGGGTTGAAGGATCGTGCCGAAGCCTCAACTTGGCTCTATCCCTCCTAGCCATAAGAGCCTTGATATCCGACGTGAGCCAAGGCGCAGGAAGGTGCTTCACTCTCACAGGTACGATGATCGTAGATCTTATAAGCGACAATTGCTGGTTTCCATCAGGTGGACTGGACTGTCTTGATTGTCATTAAGTAAAGTCACAACGCGCTACTCTGCACTTTTGTTCTAAGTAATGCAGGTGCCCCATGGCTAACAAGTCGCACTTGTAAGCCAGAGGTACCGGATTCGAACCCTAATGCCACCATGAAAAAATACTTTTTCTGGGTTACGTACATTAGTTTGAACACTAACCGATGGTCTCTTACCTATTCTATGTCATATTTTTAACCATTCCCTGGTAAGGAGTTGTTTCCCGTCGGCGCCGAAGTTATACCTGTTCCAAAAATTTCCAATTCTTCCTCCTTCTCCAATTATCGACCCATATCTCCACTCCCTTACCTTTCCAAAGTCCTCGGACACATTGTCCACAGCCAGCTATCTACTTATCTTACATCAAATAGTCTTCTTTCCTCCTTTCAATCTGGTTTTAGGCCAGGTTACGGTACTGTTACGGCGCTGCTGAAGGTCACTGACGACATACGTCTTGCTATGGAGGACAAATCACTAACAATTTTAACGTTGCTTGACTTTAGCAGTGCCTTTAATTCCGTTGACTTTGACGTTCTTCTCGCTACTCTTCGGTCGCTTAACGTCTCTCCTCCGACAATAGCGTGGTTTGACTCCTATCTGCGGGGTCGTTCTCAGCGGGTCCGCTTCGATGAGGTTTGCTCTGACTGGTGTGATCTCGTTGCGGGCGTACCGCAGGGCGGACTACTTTTACCACTTCTATTTTCCATGTTTATAAATTTTGTAACATCTGTCATCTCTTCCAACTTTCATCTGTATGCAGACGATCTGCAGATTTATCGACACTTCAATCTCTCTGAGGTTGGCGATGCTATTGCTCTCATGAATGCTGATTTGAGACGTGTTTCCACTTGGGCTAAGTCCTTTGGGCTCCTAGTCAATCCTAAGAAGTCTCAAGCCTTGTTTATTGGAAGATCTTACATGCAGAGGCGAATTGGCGCTGATACTGTTATCCCTTAGCTGTTTTATGACGGCATCCCTATCCTATTCAGTAAATCTGTTAAAAATCTCGGGGTAGTCCTTGACTCCAGTCTATCGTGGGTCCCGCACGTCAATGAGGTCAGCAATAAATTACATTTTTCACTGCACTGGCTCAAATCTCTCCAAGGCTTCTTGCCATTGCAAACTAAAATCTCCCTTGTACATATACTTCTTTTCCCCATCCTAGACTACGCTGACTGTTGGTATTTGGATGCCACCGAAGAGCTATTAAATAAATTAGACCGTCTCCAAAACGTGTGCATAAGATTCGTCTTTGGACTGCGTAAATATGACTATGTCTCCGATTTTTGATGTCAGCTCAAGTGGCTTCCAATTCGCTATCGCATAAACGCTCATGTCCTTTCTATGCTCTACAATGTCCTCCATAATCCCTCTGCTCCCTCATATCTCCGCATTAACTCCCATTTCTCTCGGGCCCAAGATAAACCTTGTCTCTCAAATGTAAGATCGTCTTTGGCCATCTCCATCCATCATTCCGATTTATTTTCCTACTCCTTCACTGTTCATGCTGCGAGACTGTGGAACTCTCCCATATGAGGTACGTGACAGTCCGTCACTGCCTGTATTCAAAAAGCGAGCGAAGAACCACTACCTTTCCCTGTCTAGTCCATAAATTATATATCTATGTATTTATATTGTTATGTAGTAATATGTAAGTGTATAAGTATGTATGTATTTATTGATACGATTTATAATATATAAATATTGATCATATTCATATGTATTTCATAATTATTCATTCATTGTACACATCGTATCTGCATTTCTTAGTCGAATATTTCCCTTCTGTAGGCCTGCTGGAAGAAATTTCTTTAAGAAATAAATAGTACCTGCTGTGTCAGTTATATCTATGTTATATCCCTGTATTTCTTTATTGTGTGCAATAAATTGTTAAATAAATAAATGGTCTTGCAGGCATTTAAGCAACCGATTGTGTAACCAAACCTAATCTGGTCAGGTGCCACCGTTAACAAGGTCACGATGGTTAGATTGCGGTCGCTCTGCTGTAATTAGCTGTCAAATCCTGAATTATAGTCAAGGCGGGCCTACGGTATGGTAGACGTTACTCTTTCTATCCACTCATATGCTTTTGGCACAAAGTCAACGAAAGAAGGTAATCTGCTCGGTTACCACACGTGGACAGTATAAAAAAGAGAAACAAAGTAGGCAAGAAACACGGCAGCTATCCCCGTGTTATAACACGTTATAGCACGTAAAATATTCGCCCGGATGTTAACGATGTGTAGTACCATTATTACGTGCGGGCAGATTGCTGGCGGGTAGGGGAAGGTGCGGCGCGAAAGTTGGCGCCGAAAGTTGCCAACGCAATTATATTTGTGAAATATCCCCCGCCCGTACTTCTGGCTTGTGGTGTTTTTGTGGTATTATTTTTAGTAGGTTTTAGTTGTATTAATTGTAATATGTAGTCAGATTAAAGTTAAATAAGTAACTTTTAATGTTGGTTTGCCCGCGACTTTGTCTGCAAATTTCGAAAATCTTCATCATCGAAATCCATTTAGTAGTTTTTGCGTGAAAGAACAATGATTTCTAAACGTTCGCATTTATAATAATAGTAGGACTAGAATAGAATAGTAGGAAATCTGTCTCTTTTATTGTTTTAAAACGTTTTGCGTGGTACATCATACATATCCACTGCTAATAAACTGCTTAGCGCAGGCGGGTCCTCGGTCGCATACGAAATGGGTGTTTTGTTACCAGTCGCGATCAAAGTTTTTCGTACTTGTAAGAAACCGTGGTTTTTCTTCGGCAACTGGTTACAAACAAAGAATATGGCCTGACAAAAATATTAATTTTCGTAAAACCAATTGTGGATATTTACTTCTGTATATTCACAGCCCATAACAATCAACTGCAAGACTAAGGGCCTGTCCCACAAATGGGGAGGTTATTGCCATAATCTCCACGCTTGGCATACTTTTGTATATATCTACAATATTATGGTTTCCGCCCAAAAATACTTTACGAAAAAGTAGGTACAAATATATCCTTTTAACGTGACAAAATTTGATATGATTACTCTACATTAGATAATAATTTGCCGAGCTCACCGAATTCGCACATCAAATATGGATGACGGCAACTGAGTTACGTATTTTCACACCATTTTCACATTAATAAATCCGCGTACCTTGACTAATGGAACTTCCATTGCAAATGTAATGAAGCGTAATTTTGGCGGGAGAAGTTAATTTTCTATGTAATTTTGGCGCGAATAGCTAGCTGACGCAATCTGGGACCGTAGAGCCTATAAATTGCTAGAAAGGTCTTGTGCGAATTGAACGCTAGGAATAAATGGCTGAGCTATAACTTTGGACGCGACCGAATCAATTTCAGCTCGATGTCAGGTCCCAATCCTTACGCAGTATAGTACAAAGTTCTCGTATGTCTATTTGTCTCGTATACGCGAATATTTCAAAAACTGGTATACGAATTAGCGTATTGTTTTCTCTATGGGCGATGTAAGCGTAGTTCTCACAAGCAAACTTGTGCCAAATCTTGAATCATGGTCAAGGCGGACCCCGGGTCCGCGTGCGCGACGCACAACCGGGACATTAACGCTAATAGGGTTAAGCAAAGGTAGTTAAATGTACAGCCTAAGTTTGTATAAAAAATATATACAAAATTAAAAGTGATATTATTAATATAACTCAATAATTATACTAAAATCTGAACAATAGTCTAAAATTATGCCGAAATGCAACTAAAATACTGGGTGTTTGCTATGAAATGGCGAGAGATTTTCGATGCTAGTACGTCTGTATGGTTGGTAACGAGAAAGTTTTCACTAGTTTTATGAAATTTAGCAGCAGTCGTTCATTTGTACATAAGATAGATCGTGTAATTCGTATCGTCATCGTTATATAGTGATTTTTTTAAATTAATTTTATGCGTGGGCAAGGAAATAAACCTGACAACTATAAAGAGTATCAATATCAATCCGCCTGAAACATATTCTTTCGTACGGTCAATTCAATATCACTTGTAGGTATTTCAATCGAAGATGCACCATTATTATCCTGAATGTTGAGCATTGTTTTCCTCAATTACTTTGCTATGCAAGAGAAACAGTTTTCACTTTATCCTATTGGCTGTGAAGACGAAAGACTCTCGAAAAGCTTTTCTACTAAATCCCAAGTTCTCGTAGTAACTGAGGTTGGCTCTTAGCCAGAAAGTTCTTATATCATAAGGCGAATTCCCACTCCGTATGTAATGTACCCTCCCGAGCAAGACATCTGGAGTCTGACCAACAAGTTGGAGTAAGGTTTTATGGGAGACAAGATTTTATCTAAGAATAACGTTTATGCAAATAAGCCTACTAAAAAGGAATGTAATAATAAACATAAGGAGAATGTTGTGCCGATTTCTAAACGTAACATAGAAAACGTTCATTCACAATTGATTAAATATTTTAACCTTTATTTCTTTTATGGAAAGCCAGGCCTTTGACCGCCGAGTTTTTAATATTCCCTGTAGGTAAGAAACCTAAATACCACAGAAGGATTTTATATACTGTATAAACACCAACGTAAAATATTTGTAACTGTTATGAAATTTACTAAATAGTTAATTAAAGATATTATTATTGGTAAATTGACCATTGAAAATAGTACACATCTCAGGTAACAATTGCCACATAATGCCCGAAGAGAACGTTGTCATTAAAAACTTTAAATTAAATAAAACTTCACCGCGTCCTTCGCAACTCTGTAGACAAACTCGGAATACACTCGTACCTCGGCTGGGTATCTGGTAATGCATTATTTCCGTAGCCAGAGTTTAACTTTCAGTTCCTGAACGTGGTTTTCCATCGAATAGGTCTGTATTTTGCGGTCTTACCGCGGTAAGTTGCTAAAAAACTTGCCTCCTTTACCCGGAGGACGAAACTTTGCAATCCGCGGTCTTAAAGCGATTATACCTTACTGAACTAACTCAGTAAAGAGATTGGGTGAACGACAAAGCCACTAATTTTACGCCCCGTTTGGCGCTTCGCGTGAAAAGATCCGAAAAATACCGTCTGACCTCGTTGGTAATATTTGGAGTAAGTAAATGGTACACTTTACAATTTGTGAGCTGAATTATGTTTTGTATCTTTTTATGAAAAATAGCGTGACGAATTAATGGTGCTTGGTAGATTGATGAGCTGATTCTGATGGTAAGTAGAAACTGTCCCGCAAAACATTTACGATCCATATTGTTTAGGATTCATGGTGCAAAAAGCAGGGCCGCAGATGACTCAGGTGCGTTATCCCTGAGTGCACGCGAGAGACATATCTCATGCCTTGGATGTTGCCGGACCGCCGGCGACGATCGAAAAGCTAGTAGAATAGAAATGAGTTGAAGAGTAGTGAGTAGCGAGTGTAGTTTTGACGCTTAGCAATGAGCAAGAATGCGGCGACTCGCATCTCACACCACTCGCTCGAAACGGCCGAGGAATAGATACATTCAATTTTGAGACATCTTTCTGGAACGTTGGATTCTTGGCTTGGAAAGTAAACGCTGTGCGAGACTCGCTCGGTTAGCGACTATTGCTGAGCGTTTTTTACGACTACATTGTTCGGTCGCTGCGCGTCACTATTCGGTGACAGTTCGTACGCGGTTTCTAAGTATAGATAATACCTGTATACATATAAACGGGCTCACAGTAATATTGTGGGTATTGTTCTTGGGTATGTTTCTTGGCAAGAAAAACGTTCCATTTCTTAGCCATTAGCCCCAAGTGCCGAACGGTGCCGGCGAAATCAGATACTACAATTCCTTCGAACACTGACAAAATGCAACCTGTAAAATACAGACAGACGTGCAGCACAACACCCATGTTAAAGGCTTCACTGCTTAATGTCTGTCAGTTGTATTTATAATACCAGTAGATTAACTGGATTCGCGAAACCTCACGACCTAGCACTGTTCCAAATCCGGATCCAGCTTTCCGGATTAAAGCAAATCACTATCGTTTTTAGCCATAAATTTCAGCGATGCATTTCAAAATATCCTCCATTGGCGGCAAACAAAGGCAGTGACAGTGCCTCGTGATCCGGATTATACCGGTAAATTGCATTAAGCTCCCACTGCCCGGGCACGATAGAGCGGAGTGTCACGGCTTGCTCAAATTGTGCACTTCCCCTACCTGCACATAAAGTAGACTTTAATTCTCGCTCTCGACTGGCCTTTGTACGCCGAAATCTATTTAAAAAGAGTGCATTTGGACAGCGAAAGGCCTCGCTAGTGGGTATTCGGGACTGCAGGACGCTTCTTCGCGTCTGTGTACTTTTTCTGCAAAAAGTGGTAATCTACTAAAAATAACAGTCATTCTTTGAGCTCGGGGAACCATTATGTGTGAAGCGCGGACCTGAAAAACATATGGACGGATACTCTCTAAAATCATGAGTGAAGCATAAAAATGGCCGTCCATTTATGTGGGTGCGTGCTTTGACACTGTCACTAGCGTGACAGCGCGGTACCAAATCAAACCAAGTAGCGGCAAATTGGCAGACCTGGTGTGTCTGTGTGAGTGTCTAGGTCTTGTACAACAAAATAAATTGTTAAAAGATTATGTAACCTTGCATGCTTCACTTCTCGTTATTATAGAATGGCGTCCGTAATTTTTCAGGTCCATGCTGTTATGTGCCAGTAAAGTACATTTAATTTTTTGCACTCGCTATCCTTTGTGCGCGGAAATGTAATGTAAAAGAATTAACTGTTCTCTAAGAAAAGTGTAACAATGTACATCATCCTTATGAAATAAGAAAAACGTAGTTATAAAATAAAATGGTAGCAAAGTTAGCTTGCTTCTAAGCTAACCCAGTGACTAGTCTGTAAATCACTGATAAATTCTTAATACGATTAGAACCCGAGTATACTTCTTCAGTTAGTTTCTGGTGTCAAGAAACTTAATATAAATCTGAAGTATAAAAAGTATAAAGTAATTTATGTGTGACTTTAACAGTATATTAAAAAATAGCGACCAGAATTCCTGACAGGGCGGCCTGGTCGTGACGCTAACAACCGATGATAAAATGCAGACGTTATTTTCTATGCATTTTCTGACATATTTCCATGCCAATAACCACGGATTACGCAAAATAAGTATTTTGACATACTTATAGAATAAATACTATAAGGATTGCTATTAGAATTTCTATTTTCAAATTCAGTAAGAAAGAAGGTATCTGTGCCCGTTCCATTAACCTACTTTGAGAACAATGTGATAAAATCCACTGCTATCGGAGGACCATCGCTATCACTTTATCACCCGGGCTCGCATAAATTCTACCTAAATAAAACTAGATAAAACCGGTTAAACCGGATATTCGAATAACATTTTTCCGGCTTTCCGCTTCTGATACCAGCGTATGTTTCCATGAATAATAAAAGTTACCTATTCGGATAGTTTTCTTTCTTCCTTGTCTATTGGTTTTACAAATTCTGTATCCGCTTTGGTTGGATGTCGCTCCCTGTGTATTTCTTCAATCAAGACTTAAAGAATACCAAGAAGAAGTTTATGGATAGAATTCCGCAGGAAACCGCGGGGAAACTGCACCAGCGTTGAATATGTCTGAAGATATTACGTTTTATTTTCGCAACTTCACCGCCCAAGAAACCTCGCAATGCAAAATCTTGACATCTATTCAAATTCAACGTAGAGTCCGGAGTCGAGGAAACCATTCCATAAATTAATTCTTGTCCCTGGAATTGTAGTAATTCCTCGAATGAGCGGAGTTCCCAAATTTTGTTCGCCAAGTCCAGAGTTCTCACAAATTGATTCGTGTCAGGCTAAATATTAATTAATGAGGCTATTCATCCTGAAGGCGCGGTTTGGGGAAGGGCGCTGGACCTTTAAATAGATGGGCAAGAAATGTATGAGATTCAGTCTAAGTCGTTCATTAGTACCTACTTAATTACCATTATTCACCGGAAAGATGTTGTATTCTTTTCGATTTTATTAATAGTCATAATACATCACACTTTTTTATGAAAAAATCATGGCTTTATTTTACAGTAGTGGACTCGGCCTGACTTCGTTTGCCTGGCGTCCTACACCTACCTAGGGGTAGGGTAGGCCCTACCCTACACCTATCCTCAAAGTACCTTATATCTACTGTACACCTACGCCACAACTATACCTACCTCCTATACCGACTTTACCCCTACCTACCCTTTTTTTCTTGCTTATCTTCTTCAATAACTCTATCTATAATACTGTTGAAAACAGCATTAAAATCCGTTGCTTAGTTTAAAAGATCTAAGCGTACATATTAAATACAAAGGGACACGGCGGAAAGCGTCTATATTTTATACTATGTAGGTAAATCGATTTTTCAATGATAGAATTCCTTTTTATCGAGAAGGCGCGGTCGGCCGGTGTTTCGATTTACCGCGCGGACGTGTGAGATGGATGTGGTGATTGGCTAGGAGGAATAAATGTCTTATCATTGTCTTGTACCGAGATGGTCATCAAATAACGAAATGACGCTGACACGGGGAACAATGGAGGGCTATAGCTGTCTGACAAAAACCGACAAGTATGGCGTTAATTCGCGCTTAAGGAAATTATTTAGTTATACAAAATATATTTATTTACAAATGTAGGCATTTGTGAAGATTTGTGAGAAATATTTTATATACATTATTGAAATATTTTCGTACCTATTTAGACACCGAGATATTGCTCAATTTGTCAATAATTTTAAATCTATCTCTAATGGCATATTGTTTTAAGGTAAAGCATTTCAGTTATTGCAAATTCACACTATTACGATGTCTGCTTTTGTCACAATTTCTAAAATTGATTCCCGATCGCCGCGACCACGAATGTTTACTTACCGGTGAAAGGATAATCCAGGTGTATTTCCATACTTTGTGCTTTCACGTAAATGTTCACTAAATTGCACCGTCTTTTAAATGGTTTGATTTAAATTTTATTTATAATAATTTCCTAAATTATAAAATTTACACAGACGTTTCAAAAGAAACGTCAGGTCTAATGGAGCTTCAGCAAAATGTCGAACGTTCAAAACATTGCGCGCGTCATTTTCCGTCAACTTATTCGTAGAGTGAGCGGACAGGGAATATTTGTGATTTGTGTCTAGTCTGTTATGTCTGTGATTATTTGTAACAGTGTACAAGGACTTGACCCTGTCATTATAAGTTCTAAGTTTGTCTGTCTGTCGCATCGTAGCTCCCGAACAGATGGACCGATTTCGATACACCTATCTCTATTTTAATCGGGATGATTCTTAGCTTCGCTTCATAATATCTTGTAAGCTCGCTTCCATGGCTCTCTTTTATAATTACACTTTGTTACTAAGTTATTGTATTCAGTATAATACAACTGAGGGGTCTTAAAAGGGACTTCTGGCGAAGCAAACAGGTCGTTAGATGTCCTTGTAGGTCTTTATTAATTCTGTTTTGGTTCTCAAATATCATTGTTGTTGTTTCGATGTAGGCGGAGGATATTGTTGGCTATATTTGTTCATATTTATTATCTTTATTAGAAACACTTTGAAACATGGACCAATTATTGTAAATTGACTTGTTTTAGAACGTAAGGAAACCCTAAGAAATATTGTTTTGATTGTGTGACGACTTTTGACAACTATTTAAGCCGTTTACTATCCAGTTACATAGTTCAAGTTTTCAAAGGAGAGTAATAAAACTGTTAACCCGTACCAAGGCACCAGACACGCTTGAGCATCAAACATGCTCGTATACATTTTGCATGTCTGGGTGCATCGTACATTACGTTAGTATATGCGGCTCTTACAACGTGTTATTCTTGGAACACACGATCGTTTTTTCATAATGTTTTTTACACTTTCATTGAAGAAAAATATGTAATTTCTATCACATTTGCAAAAATTTGACCCTTCCGTTTTATATAAATAATAATAATGATCATGGCGTCAATGTCCCGGGTGTAGTCTCGTGCACGAGGGCCCGGAGTCCGCCCTGATCATGATCCAGGATTTGGCAGATTAGATCATTACTTACAGTGTAGCGACTGTCATCTGACCTATGTGAACCTGCTACCAGGGGAAGATGACTAGATTGGATCATGGTTACACATTCAGTCGCCTGAATGTGCAGGTTTCATCACGATGTTTTTCCTTACCGTAAGAGCATCGGTTAGCATTCAAGTAATGTACATCTTGCCTTTCGTTGTATATATTTATGTGTATAGTCACCGATAGATTCTTATAGTATTCTTATTAGTACGTTTCCATGGATTCACGGGTCCGATTCGCCATGCCTGCTCCTTAACTAGGCTTTCATGCTAATTTCAATTCTAAGTAGGTGGCTTACAGTTCTTAATGGATCCCTTATAATTAGCATAATCTCGTCCATTATTTAAATTCGTTATAAGCCGGCCACCCTTCTGCAAAATAAATACTCAGACCACCTGAGCCGCTCTGGTTTATTCGGTACGCAATGAAGCATGTAGTTTTATTTATTTATTTATTTATTTAATTTAATAGTTTATTGCACACAAAATGGTAACAGAGACATGGCAAATATATACATGACACAAAAGGCACTACTTATTTCTAAAAATAAATTTCTTCCAGCAGGCCTACAGCAAAGAGAATGTGATGACTGGAAGCAGTTTATGTAGGAATACTAACATATCGGTTTTTGTAAATTTGAGGTAGGTGGCACATCTAACAAGTGACTCGTTGCGGCGCTGAAGTTCGAAATTTACGAAACGGACACCCATCCTTTTCTCGTACTTTGCCGGCGTTGCTTAACTTTGGTCATCGTCATCGGCCTTGCAAGCACCACTTGACCAGCCAGCGTAGCATGTTATAACGCCACTATAACTTCGCAATTTGCAATAATTTTTTTTACTCTCGTAACACACGGCAGGGTTGACTGGAAGAGATCTCTTCTAGAGATAAGTCCACCTTCGTACAACTATTTCTACTGTAACATTAATGTCATTTCTATTGTGTACAATAAAGAATATAAATATAATATATAAAAGCAAAGGAAAATATCGTGAGAAAACCTGTACATCCAGGTGACTGAATAAATTGAAAATCAGGTAACTGTAACCGTAGTTCATCATGGGAGCTGTTCGCTGCGGCCCTATTTGTGGTTTATCGTTTCCTAGATGTATCAATCGCCGATCCCTATAAATTGAAGGGGTAATAGTACTGTGGTAGGGGTGATTTTCCCTTGTAGTTATCGCATTTTATCATGCGTAGCATAGTGTGATCCATGCTTGAATTTATGGAATCTAGGGTATATCATGCTTTTACGTCCATTACTCTTGTAGATACTTACTACAAATAAATGTTGTAATACTGAGTTCTTTATAATCGAATCCTTAAATAATATGGAATTGAAGATATTTGTGCCTCTATAGCCAGTGACATTAATAGCAATTTAGTAAGCTCTCAATACTAAACATCATACTTCAAACTACCACTTATTTTTCTTAGTATTTCTCAAAGTCAAAGTCAAAGTCAAAGGCATTTATTTGTGTCACAGGTAGGCATACAGATTCATCAAGATATTATAATGTTTGTGAGTATCTCTGTGTTAACCCCAACTGTAAGCATACAAATAGTATAATTATACAAATAAAATCATAGTGGCAAATTCCCATTAAATTTTCTTTAAAAAATTCATTCATTTTAACATAACTAACACTTAGTTTAAACTGTTTCTTGTATGAAAGTCTGTGGGTGGGTACAACGCTTAGTGTTTTTGGGTCGCCGCTGTAAATCGTGACACAAAGAAAACAGTAACAATTTAGAAATGTTAGGTACCTATATAAAATATAGCCGATGGTATCTACCTATGCTTGTGGCATACGGGTGTGGGTGTATAGTGGTGGTGGTACATGGTGCTAGTGGTATGATATGATCAATAGGAAACAAACCCTTAACCACAAAGACTCAAAAAACCGTAAACAAGTCTAAGGTCGCTTACACACTGCATCTGATTTATTTCTGAGAAAACGCTGTTCGATGTAGCACACTACTACATACACACACACTCACACTTTGTTATGTATATATAAGTGTACTTAAACGTACTGCTTACAAGCACTTACTTACGTCTTTATATAAGCTACGCGAAGGGTTCTCGGAAACCTACAATTCAGAATAAATCTAGAGTAGGCTCCAGTTTTGTACTCTATCCTGTTTCTATGTACAATCTTGAGAAATAAATACTTTACTTTACTATTTATATGCCAGCTTATGTATAACAGAGTTGTGTCCGAGTTTTCCATAATCCATCTAAGTTAAGTAGTATCGTGGCGAGAAAAGTTTTGACACTATTATATTTCGCATTATGACGAAGTGTTTCGTAAGGGAGTAGTTAAGGTACGAGTTTGTCTACGAACTGCACAAATAACAGTAGCAGCAGACGGCATAGGAGAAATTATAGCCATTGACATTTCATGGACATGTTTTACGTTATGTAATCATTTTATTAATTACGTATATTCCTTTCGATAATTTGTATATTCCTTTATATTTGACGATCTCTTTTCACAAAAATGTATTTAAATATATCTTAAATATATTATCTTGTGTAAGAGTAATAAATAAATCTAAATCTAAATCTAAATCATGAAAAAAAATATTATAATTTTATTACTAACTAGTGGGCCCGGCCTAACTTGGTGATCTATAGATCTGTATTTCTTGGTTTCATCTCGAATTCAGTGCGTAAAGATTAAAGCTACAGTATTTACACATTTGACGACACATTTTTCTGCACTGCTACCGTACAATTCCTCCGGATGCTTGCAAATGCAACGGTTCACGTCGCCAGTGTGAAGAATTCGGGAAATATTATGCTTATTCCGACGCGTGTGGGAGACGACGCTGACATATTCTACACGATCGCGTGTTGCGGACGTGTGGACTACAAAAGATCGTGCGACAAATGATAAGTGAGGTAACGAGTCTCTGCAGCGGGGATGGCCAGTAGATTATGCTGGCTTTTGTTTTTAACCCCGACGCCGAGAGAGTTCGACGTGTGTGTCTGTGTATTTGTTTGTGGCAAATTTTATTTTTCACAAGACTCCTAAACTATGTTTTGAAAATCTCAGTGCTTGCATTGTTTTTCCGGTTTGCAGGATAAGTTAGCCAGTGCTATTACAGGCATGAGGCAGTTCATCTTAGTCCTCACAGTGACAATGCATGTAGAATGTAGTGAATCGTAGATGTTATGGGCGACAGTAACCGCTTACCATCAGGTGGGCTGTCTGCTCGTTTGTCTCTATGTAGTATAAAAAAAACAAAAATACTGCAATTTCAATATTTATTTATCTACTTCTCACTTTTACTTATTACTTTTCTCTTGCACTGTTTGCGTGAGATGTTCGCAAATTGTGCTAGATTAAATTGCTTTTCTCTCTGAATGGCCATTGTGATAAAAAGGGTGCTTGAATTCATTCCGCTTAAGTACTATTCTTAAAGGGACTGCCACTTACCGAGATGCTAAGGTAAGTGATCAAATAAAAGGATTCGACATTCCGCTTAAATTAATGACCACTTCAGTGTGGACGCGAAGAAATGTTAATGGACAAAAAACATTACATGGCCCATTAGACGGCATACTAGATCTAGATTAGTTCATATTTCATTTGAAGCAGCTAATTTCTTTATATTAAACTAGCTTTGGCCCGCGAGTTAATTCGCCAAAAATTCGATTATAACGTTCCAGAGCCTTCCCGTGGGAACCACATTGAATTTCGGGAGAAATTATAGCCTTTGCTAATCTGTTTACGCGTGAAAGAATAACAACCATCAAGCATTCTTACAAACTTTCGCATTTATAATATTATAAATAAATACAATTATAAATTATAGTATGCCAAACCTTATAATTGGCTGTTTGCGAAAGTACTTTTTTATTGTTTGTAATAGCTGTTAAGTTTGCAATCAAAAATATTAGGATTAGTATTAAAATAAAAATCTATATTAATTAAATATTGAAATAAATGTGTTTAAAATACAAATAGACGACGCTGAAGCCAACTTTCTGGTCTAGCACAAACAGTCGTATTTAAACTATAGTCTAGATTTTAGTTGAACATAACTTGAACTATTATCTTGTTTTAACTTGACTTGTAATATAACGTATTGAACTAGTTAACACATTACTAGTTACCACTTTAATTAACCGAATCATGTCTATCCCAACTTGAACAGTTGCATTCACGTTAAGTTCTCGCTGCGACATAACTAGCGTTAACACTGCCAACTTAGCCGTTTGTAATGCAGCCAACTGCAAGAACAACGCCAAGACAAACTTAGATTCAACCATGCAGACGATGTAGATAGGCCGAATTAAATGGTGTTGATTTCATGAAATACAATTAATTTTAATTGTCACGATAAGTGTGGTAGGATGGCTGATAGTCGATTTAAAAAATGGTTCATAAAATCGAAATAGATGGCGTTAATTAAACACAAAAAAATAAATCAAAACCAAACAATAGTTGAGGGAGATAAATTGTTTATTTTGTGCCAAAATGTTTACTAACAAAAGCAGACTTTTGCAGTGAAGTAGGGATTATTTGTACGGTGGTTTGCCGACTTCCGTACCGAGTTCGCCCGCTTTTTTCAGTATGTAAGAAATTGTAGGTATTATGTATGATAACTTTTTTCGTAATTGTATCGTTCGTGTTTACGCGTGTTTGTTATTCTGTTACAATTAAAACTGCGGTTGAGCTACTGTTGCGAACTAATTACCATTCAATCGAGTAAAGTAAATTAGCGGACTCGAGGCCCTGGTATTGCTGGTGTCCTATGGCGGCAATGAAATAACGTTTGGTGACCTGCTTGTTCAGAGCGCCTGTGGCGTAATGGCTGTGGTAATGCTAGCTTTGCTTAAAAATACGTTATATATCCATCCTTTTCATATACACTTATGAGCAAAAATAACTAGTTACTAACGTTGACGACGATATTTCATGAACTGGTAGAAATAGTTTCATCCAAGAAAAAGTATGTTAAAATAATTATATTTTACACATTTGAAACCCCTTTACTTTGATTTTATACACCTATGTTCATTGGCATTCAAAGAGGTATCACGAGTTGTTTATGAGATATCGTCATAGTAAGTGTCTAGTTACTAGTTACTGTATAATCTACTTGTAATTAGAAAAGATAAAATTCTAACGTTTTGGTGGTACGGGGTAGGAATTCTTGGAAAGCGTGCAATGTTAGGCAGCCATTTATCAAAGTTGGATAGAACTCTAATTAGCGGCGACGAATTGACATTCTATTCTCTTCAATACAGGGCAGGCCGTCATACAGAATTAGGTCGTGAAAACGTTCATCGTTTCCATAATAAACACATTCTTAGCTGTATTACGCCCTCTATAATTATTACGGCACACTATTCCACGACAAACTCTCGAAAAATGCCTTTCGAATTCGAAAAGCGCTGAAACTTATTCCGCAGTGTCAAAACCTGTAAAGATCAATAGCAAAATAAGAAATTTTCGACCCAGTATTTAAGGCGAAGTTACATCATATCAGTGGCGTGGCGTCCGAGCCTAATGGCGAAAGGACTCTAATTTCCGTGGTCACCCGTGGCCGGCCACGCTCAGCCATCCGTGACGAAGAGATAGTGAACCTTTGGTCATTATAACCCAGTTTAATGAAAGTAACTTAATGGATATAGTTTATGAACGTGGAAATTTACGACGCCCACGCCCAAGCAAATAATGGTATAGGTCAGAGGATATGTTTTTTCGAGATGTTTTGCTTGTATATTTGAAAGTAACAAATGTTTGTCCATGATATATATATATATATATATATATATATATATATATATATATATATATATATATTCATATATATATATATATATATATGAATATGTATATATAAATAATAATGGTATAGGTCAGAGGATATGTTTTTTCGAGATGTTTTGCTTGTATATTTGAAAGTAACAAATGTTTGTCCATGATATATATATATATATATATATATATATATATATATATATATTCATATATATATATATATATATATGAATATGTATATATATTTATATTCTTTATATTTGTATGTATGTATATGTGTATGTATTATATACTATTATGTATTGTGTATGTATTTATATTTCGTTGTTTAATAATTTATGTAGGTATATAGTAGATACGTAAATTTAAGGTGCACGCCATCTGCGTCTCGATTTTGCCCTCTCTCTTGTGTTGGTCGGCTGGAAGATATTTCTTTAGAAATAAGCTGTACCTGTTGTGATCTTGTCTGTATGTCAACTTTGTATGCTTTTTATTGTGCACAATAAATGTTAAATAAATAAATGTTTGTGCTGCTATCTCATGCAGCTGTTATTAGAATGAGGATCAGCCACGGTTTTTGTTTAGTAACTTTTCCATTAGTTTATGTTACCACATAAATGACTGTGAATAAATTTTCACGATATCTCTTAAACCAGAGAAGATAAATGCGCTAGAACATTGTAATTTTGTCATGTTTAATGACGTCATTCGACCGGGTAAACGTAACACGTAATAATGCTCATTTCGTTGCGCTTGACATTCCATTCAAATAAAATTAACTTAGACATTTCAAAATGGACTCCAAAAATTCTATTTTCTTCACTTCACTGGGTTTCATTGTTTTGAAATGTGTTTAGATTTTATCACCAAACCATAAAATTCTACCATTTGATTGACCCTCATTTTTTTCTATTACAATGTCAGTGTAATATTAATAAGATCATGATTGGGTTGTAATAATAGTAAATAGTAGCTTTGATAAGATCCCTATAATTATCCAAAAACAGAACTAAATTGCCCTCATTGTTTTCTGTTCCCCACACGCCTTTAGCAAGGGAACATCACCCAGAACGATAAACAAACAGCGTGCTGAACTGTTAAAGTGCACACAGCACTCAAACGTTACTCAGCCCATAAACCCATCCAATTAGTGGCAGCAGTTCCCTCCAGCTATCAACGAAACACGGAAGGCGGTGTAATAAAATCTGGAGCAGAACTACAATGGAACCGGTTGGGAGTTTAAAAAGTAGCCATCTTGGAATGCACCTGACGACGCGGGACACTAGTGCAAGGATTTAAGGCGAAGATGGTATGGAAAAATTACCTAATTTTCTTTATTTATTTGTTTATTTAAAAACTTTATTAGCGGACTTACAGCCATTGAGGCTTTGTCTGTTCGTTATAAATTTTTGTGGTAACCATGGCAGAAAATTCTTATAGTTATTTTAATTTTTCTGGTGAATACCAACGAAGCTGCAGGGAAGGAAGTGACGGGAGATTAAAGTATTAAAATTAACCTTTTTTACCTAAATAGTTCGTTAAAAGAAAACATTTTGACGTGTCTTTGGGCGCTACTCGAAAGCTTTCATGGTTTATGACTATGAAAAGGCGCCTTTTCGCAAAAAATGTGCACAAGTTGCTTTTAATGAAAGCTTTCAAGTTAGACGGTAGCGCTCTTAGACAGGTCATAATATTCTATTTTGTCGAACTATTTAGGTAGATAAGGTTGATAGTTAATTTTTATTATTTTTAACAATATTTTTTAATTATTGTGAAATTACAACTTTTCTTTTACAAATAAATTATTTTTAACTTTTATCATGTAATCTACCCAAAGAGTTTTTTATAATGAAATAACCTTCACTTACTACCTCGCTGTTTTCCTTGGTATTCGCCAGCAAAACTAAGGTAACTTAAAAGATTTCCAACAACTACAGCTTCGCCTTAAGCCCGTCACGTTTTACGAGCAAACTCCTCAGCGGCCAGCAGACACGCTCTTTACTTTTTGAGGTTTTTGTGTCGCAATAAAATCCTGTTCTAATCTCTCTGTCATGCTACGTGTGGACGTCTACGTGCTACGAAGCGCTACGAAGTGCTACGAACCTCTACGCCGAGTGTGTACCCCGGGTATTCCGTTCCTGTGGGAACTACATTGGAATTTGGGATACAAATTATTATCATGTGTCGAAGTAGGTAATAAACTATCTGTGTGTCAAATTCCATCCAGACCCATTCAGCCGCTTTTGTGTTGAGTTACAAAAATTCATACATCCGAATGTACAGGAAGCTGCACAGTGAGCGGGCTCTCAAAGCATACACATCATCATTCATAATATTAGTAGAATAATAATAAAACTATCTATGTCTAATACCATAAATCGCTTGCCTACATAATGGGTATAAGGGAAATGAATTTTTTGACGAGCTGATATCCTCATGATGAGGCCACACCAGTAATCCGTTTCATATTGACGGCAAGAGCGTTCGAAATGCAACCTAATTTGGTCCGCATAAGGCTGAAAATGGCATAGCAAAAATAAAATATATGTTATTTTATTGTGGAATTGAAAACTGGTTGTGGTAGCGAGTTTGTGGCGTCTCTTTTACAAATGTGTAAAGCTTTTATAACGTAATGGGTAAGTATTAACGTCATATCCAAATGTTAATTCAACCTTGTTTACATATCTACTTTATTCGCGTTGATTGTTATGAATGAGCAAGTTGTATGGGCACATAATATATATACTAACGTAAACATAATACACATTTACAATTTACGAGTTGAGTTTGTAGAGAGTTTTCTAGTTAAATGGCGACTTTTTATTCTGTGATGTAAAATATATTTTTTAATTAACAATAGAGGCAAGTTTTAATTAATTAAGATATAAAACTAGTCTGTCTTTAGTTCTAATTTGATTTATATACAGTGTTTATGACATGTATCAGACTAGTTACGAAATAAATACACGAAAAAAATAATAAAATAAATTAAAAAATACCGATATTTACAATATGTCATTACTATTGAGACCGTCGGTGGCATAATGGCTAGCGGGTCGGCCTCATAAGCGAGAGGTACCGACTTCGATGTACCAATGATTACATAAGTTGTAAACTAAAAGATGGTTAGTCTAAGTAAAAACTTTGTGAGGAAACCTTCACAGTCAGGCGACTGATTCAATCTGGGCTGCACCTAATAGGTGTCACATAGTCACGGAGGTCAAATAGTTGTCGCTCTACCGTAATTACCTGATCTGCTGATTCCTGGATCATGGTCAAGTCGGAACCCGGACCCTAGCCCGCAAGACAACCGGGATTTTGACGCCACAATGCGTATTACGATGATTATTATTACCTATACCATATTTTAGTAACTGGCAATGAAACTTTGAACCTGTTCCAGCCAGCAAAATCAGCAGTTTATTTAGACAGACAAACCTTTGTTGTCCGACTTCGTTATCTAAGTGCAACCCAAATACAAGACATTCAAGAAAATACTCTATAGCTTATATTAATAAGGTGCATTTCGCCTTGGCTATTCCTAGCGCTCGAGCGCAGCAGTCGACGTCCTGTTTGAGCTACAATCCAATCGAAAGATTTCATTACCGCTCGCCTCCTGACTTCGCTCTCAGCTGGCAAACAGACACGTCTGAGACACAGCTTTCTGAGCTTTCTGCAGCTTTGAAAGCTCCTAATGGCGAGCGCTTTAGTATTTAGACTGGGAGGTAGCAAAAAAAGTCTATACAACGCGAAATTGGTAGTCCCTGAAGGAAATTGAAGGGAGATTTTTCTTGGATATCTCGGTGCAGTTTTGCGGGATAGCGCTTTGTATGAGATAATGGTATTATAACTTACTTTGCGAACCTGCCGTGACTGACCAAATTATAATAATAATAATAATAAGATTACACCCATCGCCATAATCAAATAGTACATTATATACATCAGAAACTAGCCCTGAAATATCAACTTATAACTGAAAAACCGAAACCGTATTACGAATACACACCCAGGGCCGTGCTGGAGAACGCCGACGCTAAAATGTATTACGATCGAGCCATTCTGACTGACCGCACTATACATTACAATAGACCAGATATAACCTTACTCAGCAAAATAACGAAGACAGCTTATTTAATAGATGTTACCACCCCTAACACTCACAATTTACAAACAGCAATAACAGGAAAACTTAATAAATATACAAAGTTAAAAGAAGAAGTTTTAAGAATATGGAACTTACAGTCAGTGTACATTGTACCCCTGGTGCTCTCCACCACGGGCGTGATACCTAAACATTTGCTACATAGTTTAACCACCCTTGATCTGCTCACACAAGTATTTCACACGATGCAAAAAGCCGCAATTCTTAATACCTGCCGAATAGTGCGAAAATTTCTGTCTGGTGACCCAGAAAATACGAGATCATAATTTGTTTATTCCAGTGATACTTGGTCAGTGACCCGTATCATCTGGCTAAATTACCCCTTAAAAGGGAGAATCGCAATTGATGAAAATATAAATAATAATAATAATAAATAATTGATGTAATAGATGAACTTTATCATATTTTCTAGTTTTGGAGAAGAGCCTTGGGCATGCCTAGAACATATATGCAGACTGATCGATGCATATATACCCATCGAGTTTGGGCTCGTTTGATTTGTCTTTACAAGTACTCTGACTGATCATATATAGTATTAAAAGCTTGTTATAAAAAAAATATCATTTGAGAACTTATTTACCACCATGTACCACTTACGACGGCCAAAAAACCTACGACTCGCTTCAGTTACCGTAGCTCGTGGACGCTTGCAATTTATTTATTTATCATATAAATAAATTGCAAAGGCTTTTTAAAGTTGCCATTGCAATACCAGCCAGCATAGCATGACAGGCGTTATCATGCGAGATATAGCAATGATGGGCGATATGAATTAAAGATCTGACTACGTGTATTCGTTTAATGTCTCATATTACAGTAAGGTGCAAGCTTATAAATACTAAAGGGGGGTGAAGGGAGTACGCATACTACAATATAACCACAATATAACTATGTGTCACACTTGCTCTATCGAAAATCGAAGGAGCTTAGCAGCGGTATCGCACTAGCGAGTTGCCCACCTCGTGAAATCGTTTGTTTATGAGGAACTTTCCTGTTTTTAAATATTAATACTGCGAACTCCAACGGGCCTGCCAAGCATATTTATTACACAAAACCCTCCACTAAAATGAAAGAGGCTTATGTCCATCAATCCATCAATCCATCAATTTATTTATTTGTGGTACACAGGTTATGCAGTTGTTGCAATTTTTGTAGATAGGTCCTCTGTGACCTGGGTACCGATTCTGGTGTGCAATGCAGTTGTTATGATATTGCAATGTTACTGTAATGTTACTATAACTACGTCGAGGTATAAACTCAGTCGCAGTAACATCGCAGCATCATCCCAGTTAAATTGCAGTTAAATCGTTAGTTGCATTTTTTCTCTCTATGATTCAAAATCATGCAACCATGCAAAGAGAATATTTTTAATTTTTTTATTCCTCAAATATTAAGTATTTTTGACAAATTAATTGTTTGTGATTCTTAAGGCGCGTTTTCACTACGGAATCCTTACATATTATAAAATAAAGTTGCCTTTCGCGTCTGTCTGTCAGCAGAAACAGGATTAAGCAGAATCTTATTTACGGCAGAAGTACAGATGAGTTTAAATATTGATTGGATCATGATTTCTTAGTCAGTCGTCTGAATATACAGGTTTCAACACGATATTTTCCCTTACAGTAAGAGCAGGTCAAGCGGACTTTCTTCTGGGCTAAAGTCTTTAACCGAGTCCGCTCTCGACCCGGTAGATCAAACCCATTTAGCGTAACCATATTAATATTCTGAGGCTTATCGCAGGAGTAGGGTGATCTTCCTGCGCGTCATCCTATCCGTGTCTTCTTTCATTGCTTTTGATGTAAAATTAACTTGATGTTGTAGCTTTCTACATACGACGACTACCGCCTACACTACCAGTTCACAAGAATGGAAAAGTCTACTGCCATAAATACATATAGGTCATGCTAGGGTGTCGCCATGTGATATCCGGCAGAGTAGAATACCACCAACCTCTTTCTCTCGTGGGTATCGTACAAGGCGACTAATGTTTTTGAGGCAAACGTTCAAGAGTCTCCGTAGGCTGATAAATGGGTAGCACGTTTTCTATTTCTATATTGTCGGGTTAAAACCGCATGAAAATCCGTTTAGGAGTTTTTAAGTTTATCGCGAACAGGCAGACAGACACACAGACGCGTTGTAGGACTTTTGTTTTATGATATGTAGTGATGATGAAACAAATTACAGTGAAAGCCCGGCTTTATCTCATTCGTTTTCATTTCATACGAAAGAGGTCAAGTGACGGAAAAGTTGACAATAAATCTATGGTTAGCTGTCATAGTAACCAATCAAACAATATTGTATTGTACTAAAATAATTGTACTACTTAATGTATTTATTCTAGTAATTGATTACATGTGTAAAAAGTACACAGCGATTACAATAATACATAATTCCTAGTGCGCCTTTAGACAGAGCACGAAGGAAATGGTAACGTACCCTGCTTCATCAATAAAGCTCATCATCTTGCCATTAATGTCCCGGTTGTGCTCTCGCGCACAAGGGCCCGAAGTCCGCCGTGACCATGATACAGGAGTGGAACAACTGCCATTGCCATAGGAACCCGGCCAGATTGGATCATGATTACATATTCAGTCGCCTGAAAGTGCAGGTTGTTCGCGATGATTTCCATTACCGTAAGATTATCGATTAGTATTCAAGTAATTTACATTCAGAAAAAAGTCATTGGTACATGGCCGCGGTGGGATTCGGACCCTCGGTACCTAGCGCTTACGATTCCGATACTTTGACCACTTGGCCACCGCTTCTAGGGTGTGCATTTTATTTTATAGATTTAAAATGGATAGGCCTATTGTCCAAGTCAGACAACTCCAAAGTAGTCAGATATTGGCAAATTATATTTTTCCATAAAAGTCCTATCCTTTCTATTCTAAACTTCAAAAGAAGCGCTTTGTGCCAGACCCGGTCGAAGATTTTTGTAATGTCTAAGCTGCCCGCTAAGGCTATCCCCATGCATTCAATGGCTGCTGCCCATTTGTGGGTCAGATATACCAACAGATCACCAGTAAATCGGCCCGATGGAGTCCTCACTGGTGATCGCTGATGAGCTGTTGCTCTAGGTGACGTAGGAGTTATTGGTTAATAATGAATTTCATTATTTTGGAGGTCACCAACCAGCCCCAAGAATTGCCAGCCTTAAGTGGGCAGGGCAAATAGCCGACAGAAGATGAAAGAAGAACATATGACCGATAGGACAGTAAAGTTCTTGAGTGGCGACCAAGTACCGGAAGACGCAGCGTGTCAACTAATCATAACAATTACAAATTTGTATGTCTTCCCTCTATCTATTTACAATGTTTATTTTTATTTGACTAGCCAGGAACTTGAACGCCATCTCACCTGGTAGTATGTGACGATGCGGCCGAAGATGAATGTCTAGGAACAGCCTATTCACTCTAGCCTTAAAGGCGTCTAGACAATAATGATCAACTCGCAGATAACGTATTCCATTCCTTAACCATACGCATTATAAAGGTTGAACTAACGCGTCTCGTGCGCTAGCTAGAAGATCCACGACAAAAAAATGAAGCGTTCGCCTGAATCGCATTTCCCGATGGTGGAAAGGGGCCAGCGGAATGAGGTCGTGCAAGTGCATCGCAAACTCTACGAAATGCAACTAGTACCGACCGACTGTGCAGGCCGACAGACGTGCAACCCTACACTGATGATCTATTAATCAATTGCGGAACACAAATTATCTTCTTTGCACATTTTTCCATCGAATCCGAAGCCAGTTGGTATTTGGTTGATCCATTAGCGTAGAATATTTATTTTATTTTTAAATATATCGTAAAATGATGATCCACAATTCTGTATTACATTTTCAGAACTACATTTATGTTATAGCTACTTTAATATTGAAGCTAACTATACAGTTGCATCTGATGCGTCAACGTCTCCATCGCCCAGATCCGATTCCCAGGAGTAAACACATGGTACGTTATAAAATTATTAAATACTGACGATTATTGTCCGTCAATCTAACTAATATAAAGAACTGCAGTAAAAGGACTTGTCGTCTATAGGTATCTACTTACTAACTGCAATCTCTTCACGCATCTGTCTGTCACACACGTGTTGTGTCAGCTTTTCTTTTGTCAATCAATTACAAATATACTGGCGGAAATGTCGCGGTTGTGTTCTCGCGCACGAGAGCCCAGGATCTGCCTTGATTATGATTCAGGATTTGACAATTTGATCTCATCATCATCATCTTGCCGTTAATGTCTCGGTTGTGCTCTAGCGCACGAGGGCCCAGGGTCAGCCTTGACCATGATCCAGGATATTGCAGGTCAGATAATTACAGTGGAGCGACTGCCATCTGACCTCCATGACCCTGCTACCAGGGGAACCTGACCGAGGATTTGGCAATTTGATCTATTTGAAGGAAAACGACGACTTGTGACATCCTGGATGGTGGTGACATTTGCAAAGATTGTAATTTTAGGCTGAGAAAGGAAATGACAACCCCTTTTTTCCAGAGCAATTTTTTGCCAATGCTTTATTTAGAGTCAGCGTGGATTCCAACCACGTTTTCTCCAACTCCTGAATTTTGCCGATAGCTTCATTTCCATTCGCTTTTTTCTTAATTAAAGTATTTTTGAACTGTTCGAATTGAATTAGTATACGAATTAGCTACATGTCTCTTTTAACCTTGTGGTAAATTGCGACGAGTGTGAAAGAGATAGGCAGCAAATTCGCATACGAATCTAATTCGAACGGTTAAAAATGCGGGTACTGGTCCTTATTCTGGACGTTTTCCTTGTTCTGGTCCTGGTCCTTGTTCTTGTCCTTGCACCGTATATTTGAACCTTTCATATTGAATTCGTGTGCGAATTAGCTACCTGTCTCTTACAAACTTGTGGTAAATTGCACCGAGTGTGAAAGAGATAGGTAGCAAATTCGCATACGAATCTAGTCAGAAAGGGTTAAAAATGCGGCTTCTGGATCTGAGCCTGGAGCTGGAACTGGACCTGGACTTTGTTCTGGTCCTGATCCTTGATCTTGTCCTTGCGCCGTATATTTAAACTGTTTGAATTGAATTCGTATGCGAATTAGCTACCTATATCTTTCACACTTGTGATAAATTGCAACGAGTGTGAAAAACATAGGTAGCTAAATCGCATACAAATGTAATCAGAACGGGTTAAAAATGCGGCTCCTGGACCTGCGCCTGAACCTGGACCTGGACTTTGTTCTGATCCTGCCACCGTAATTCTGAACCGTTCGAATTGAATTCGGATGCGAATTAGCTACTTATCTCTTACACACTTGTGGTCAATTGCGACGGGTGTGAAAAATATAGGTAGCTAATTCACATACGAATGTAATCAGAACGGTTCAAAAATACGACCCGTGACCAGCGTCCTTATTCTGGTCCACGTTTCTGATAATTAAAACTGGGGAAATCTGCTGAAGATAAATTTGTAGAGAGGAGAAATTTATTGATACAAAAGTCAGGAACGGGGAAAAATGGGATTGGAAATTACGCTACTAGCAAAATTAAGGAATGGGGAAAAACGGGAGTACAAATTACGTTACTGGTAAAGCATTGGAAAAAGAGGCCCTGGGAAAATAATGGGAATGGAACAAATGTCACCAAGATGTCACACTCCCCCCACTGGGCTATACTGACACATAGATTTTTATGGAGAACACAAAAAGTGTTCTGGGGTAATCTTGAAGATTTCACAGAAAATTTCACCAATCGGCTAGTCAATGGCTGCGGTTAGACAATGTTAAATACTAATGGTACGTGATTACCTTCCAAGTGTTTTAATGAACACCCAAATAATTGCCTTCCAAAATGCGGTGGATGTGTGGAGTTACGCGGCTCGATCTAGTACGTAATGAGTACATCCGTAGCAGCATTGGTGTGAGGGATATCGCAGACAAGATCGAGGAGGCTCGCCTGCGCTGGTTTGGTCAAGTGTTGCGTAAGCCTCAGGGATACGTGGGAAATAGGTGCCTGAACCTGCCGGTATCAGGAAAGAGGCCCCGCGGGCGACCCAAGAAGCGATGGATTGACATCGCTGAGTCGAATGCGAGAGCCAACGGCTTACGATGCGAGAATGCCGAAAACCGGGCGAAATGGAGAAGAATGGGTAGGAAAGCTATCCTGATAGTAGAAAACGTACATTTTTTTCTGCTTTCATCACATGTCTCGCCTTAGACGTATAGCGGATTTACGCAGTGGTTGGTGTGGGTGCCAATCACAGTGTTTAGGGCTATTTATAGCTATCATTCGTTCTAGCGCTGGTAATTACGGATTCTCGAGACCAACACTTACATAGCTAAAACATGATTTATGAATGCTTCAGGCGAATCATTTTAAAGTAATGTTATAACATCATTTGTTTACTGGATTATTCATCCATCCATTTCTTTATTTTGGTCGAAGGGACACAGGAACCACAGGGTTCTGTGTCCAGCTATGTCCCTGTGGTTCCTGTGTCCAGCTATGTGAACATTCTATACACGCCGGCGCGGCGGCCTAGACGACAACGTAAGAAAATATCGTATTAAACAATTTTAAGACTCCGTACTAGTGACAAATGAGCATAGGTACAGGATAACTATCACATACAATTTATATTTAGTAAGATTTGGGAAAAAAGAATGTCGCTACAAGGATCAGTTGGACTATAAGTTGGAGATAAATCATAGTAAAAACTGAGCTCTGTTACATCAAAACAAACATTTTTGATTCATCGTCACAGCCCATAACAGTTCACTGCAGGTCTTAGTGCTTTTCCCATTTATGGGTAGGTAATCTCCACGCTTGGCAGTCAGGTTGGAGATCGCAGTGTTATAAATGTAACAATGAAAAATGCTGCTGCCCATTGTCCAGTCTACAGAGGCTCTAAATCTTTTAATTCTTAAATATTAGTCATCTTGTACGACATCCACGTCTGTAAGGGGTTAGTGCTATTCTACTCTGCCAGACACGGCTATGTTTTAGATTAATTTTTTCAGAATTTGGCGTTTATGTCCCGATTGTACTGTATGATGCAGAATTTGGCGGATTAGATAATTTCAGTTTAGCGACTACCATCTGATCCTGAACCTGCCTAGTTACACATTCAGTCGCCTTAATGTACAGGTTTCATCAAGATGTTTTCCCTCGCTGTAAGAGCACCGGTTACTGTTTAACTCCTACACTACTACTAACTCGGATAAGAGTCATCATTCGTACATGGCGGCAACCGACGCTCCGAGGCTATAATTTAAATAAGTACACTTTAATAAAAATTAATGTTGGTTGTATCCTATTTATTGCAGCTGATTTACAAATTATGAAGAAAATACGTCTTTTCTAACATCTACTACAATATAAAAAGTAACTGATTATCGTAATGCAGCTCGAATTTCAGTACCTCGCCGTCCTATTCGTCGTCGCCCACGGCAGCAAGCAAACGAGTGTAACACGGAAGAATATGCAAATAATTTAATTACAATTTATTCTTTAAATGAACATGTTGGCATATTATGAAGGTATTTTACTTAAAACAATATGTCTAACATACGGTAATTAGTATAGTATTATTAAAGTCCTGCATGATAGGTACCACATAGTTCAATGCCATGCAACAAGCGTCGCAAAACTAGTACGGCGCAGGCGCACCGGTGAACGACACTGGCCTCCCCAACACGAGTCTGTAAGAGGTTATCTATCATGTATAGATAGTACTAGTAGGCCCAGCGCGACTTCGTTCGCGTGGCGTCCTATCGACCTTACTCTACAGTTACCCTACCCTACAACTACCGTACGCCTACCCTACACCTATCTTACGCCTACCATACATCTACCCTACACATACTATATGCGCTTATTACATTTGACTAATGAAACTAATGAATGAAAACGGATGCAAGGGTGACAGATGATGAGGTCAGAAAAGTTGAAAGTATTTATAAAGTGTTAAGAAGATTACAAAAGAAAGAGTTGCACAAAAGAAGAGATTTATGGAAGAAGAGTATATGAAGAAACTTTCACACAGTTTCCGGGACAATCAGAAACTGTTCTGGAAACAGGTTCGTTTGTCACGGGGAGTGTCTGAAAGTTCGGGAATAAATGGCTTAAGGGATGAACATGGTATTTTGGTGACAGATGAGGAAAGTATGTTGCAAAGATGGAAGGATTATTTTGAAAGTCTATTTGAATATAGTGACTCTTCGTCTCAGGGTCAGGACCGCAACCAGGAACCTGAGATGGAAAGTTGTGAGAGAGAAATTAGTATGGAAGAAGTGATTAATGCTATTAAGAGTTTGAAAAAAGGAAAAGCAGCAGGGTATAGAGTGAGTGTTGAGATGCTAAGGGCTGGAAAAAGGCTGGTAGCTTCCTGGTTGTGTATGTTCTTTAATAAGTGTTGGCAAAAGGCTTAGTACCTACAGACTGGTGCAAAGCCGTTATTGTACCACTGTATAAAGGTAAAGGATCACACCAGGAAGCAAAAAATTATCGCGGTATCAGCCTACTTAGCATCGTAGGCAAATTGTATGCAAAGGTTCTTGTAGAGAGAGTGATAGCGAAGACGAATGAGAGAATATGGGATGTTTAAGCGGGATTTAGAAAGGGAATGGGTTGTATGGACCAAGTCTTCTCTTTAAGGTGCATAACTGAGAAGTTCCTGGCTAACCACCAGAGAGTGTTTTGCGCCTTCGTAGATCTGGAGAAGGCTTACGATCGAGTGGAGAGGGGTATATTATGGGATGTGCTGCCCAAGTTCGGATTGGAGGGCAGCCTTATACGTGCACTACAATCACTATATGAGGGTTCTAGTGCATGTGTTAGGGTCAATGGTAGTTGCTCAGACTGGTTTGGCATCTCTAAAGGTGTCAGACAGGGATGTGTGGCATCGCCATGGCTCTTCAATTTGTTTATGGATAGTTGTCTTTGTGAACTGCGAGAGAGTGATTGTGGACTGCGAATGGGAATGTCCAACATTAAATGCCTTTTGTACGCCGATGATCAAGTATTACTTGCATAGTCGGAAAGCGAACTGCAGAGGATGTTGAATATTGTTAGTGAATCGTTTGAAAGAAAAGGCATGAAAGTAAATGTGGAGAAGTCAAAAGTAATGGTGTTTGAAAGAAATGAGGGCATGACAGTCACTTCGATTGAAATAAAAGGGAAGAGTGTTGAGCAAGTGAAAGAGTTCGTGTATCTGGGAAGTATGTTCACAAGTGATGGAAAGTATGAGAAGGATATTGAAAGAAGAGTATACAAGGGTAACGCAGTGAATGGAGCCATTAATCGTGTGATGGGAAGTAAAAGTTTGCCACAAAAAGCACGCCTTGCTTTGCATAACGCAGTTTTGCTTCCCACACTAACATGCGGTAGTGAATGTTGGGTATGGCAGAAGAGGAATGAAAGTAGAATAAATGCGGTTGAAATGAGGTCCCTAAGGAAAGTATGTGAAGTAAAATTGAGTGATAGAGTGAAAAATATAGTGATCCGTGAAAGGTGTGACTTGAAAGATGATGTAGTATCAAAAATAGAAAGAGGGATGTTAAGATGGTTCGGGCATGTAGAGAGAATGGATGATAGACGATTGACAAAAGAGATATATAGCGCGAATCTGGAAAACCAGCCCTTAAGGGGACGACCCAGGAAAACATTCACTGATCAGATCAGTAATGTTCTCAAAAAAGCTGGGGTCCGAAGTGGTAAGAATAAAAGGAGATGTATGAAAAGAGTTGTGGATATATGCGAGGCTAGGGAGTTGTGTCAGGACAGAGCAAAGTGGCAGTCCATAGTCTCTGCCTACCCCACCTGTGGGACACAGGCGTGAGCTTTATGTATGTATGTACATTTGACTAAATTCAGTAACTAAATTCAGAAGCAAAAAGCGTGAGAGCAAATCAAAATCACTTATATTATGTTACGTGTCGCTCCGCTTTTCAAAAGCCGTGATATAACGCTTTTTGCTTCTGAATTTAGTCTAATGTAATCAGCGCATTACACCTACCCCACACCTACCCTACTCTTTTTTTTCTTGCATACAAACTGTACTGAAAATTAGAAAACCAACAGAAACAAGTTTTAGTTAAATAGCAGAAGTCCTACTGAAATTAAACGCGAACATGCAACTTTTTGATACCTTGGGATATATTATTGCAATTTTCCTATATGGGAATATCTTTTTTTTTTAAGATATTCCTGTGAAATAGAAAATGGACCTTATTTTATGGACAAAACATTCCAGTTTGATTTGCTCTCACGCTTTTTGCTTTTGAACTTAGAGGACTGTATTTAATTACGATTAACATTATTGTATTTCGTTATTTCTATTGCCTTCCACATTAGACGTGGAACATAGAGTGGCATTCCGTCGACAGTACTTGGGGGTTATCAGTGGTTTCGCTCTAAGTCAGGTGTTGTGCTGTGGCTGACTTCTGTACGTATTTTGTTTTTTACATCTCATATGTGCGGTCATGCGGTCGACGATCATTCCTTTGGTTTAACCGATTCATTTTGTAGACACAAGGAGTTTGACACCTGACTCTGAGCGAAACCAATAATTGGATCGATTTATACACTGCTAGAACATTTTGTGAATTGAAGAATCTGCAGATCTTAGATGTTCTGCTAAAGTTTGAGCCCAAATTTGATGATTTAAATGGTCTACCTTGAGCTTAGAGTATATGTATAGATATTTAAACTAAATAGATTCAAATTCATGTTTCAAGTACCTCTGTCAAAACTTAAAACTTAAATTTTAGATACCTAATTTTATTTCCTATTTTTTTACATCTAATTTGTTGTTGCTTGTTGTATACAAATTAAAGAATGCTGTACTAATGTACAATGCTGTTATCAGTGCTGAATTGTATAACTATACCTACGAATAACATGTATTTTGTTATCTAAGGTAGTGTCTATAAGAATAACTAAATAAATAACTTCTAAATAAAAAGAAATAATAGTTTGGATTTTGCAATTTTTCAAATCATTTTCCTTTGGGTCGTATGGTGTTAGGGAAACCTTGGATAGCATATGAAGCGACTAATATCTTAGCCATATTGTCCACTGCGCCTTTTAAACCGACATAAAAAAAGTATTTTTTTTGTTTTTGAAGTCTGATCGATATTTTGGCAATACTTAGTCAAATAAGCAATTTAGAGCTGACAAAACACATAATTTGTTTGTAAATAAACCTTCAGACGCAAGTTCTTTAATTCGTAACTTTGTGTTTCTAATGTTTTTACAGTTAATTTACACCTAGGAAAAAATCGTATTGTGACCCGAATTACTTTTGGAAAGGGTTGTAACAGTCAGATCCGTAACAGAAATTAAAATTCATAATTTCAATTTCTACCCGGCCGGGAATCGAACCCGGCGTTTCTTATTGCTGGTGACTTAAGCCTTATGTCTCCCACATAGTATTTCCCTTACCATAGGTTTTAACCCAAAATCTCATACACAACACGTTTTCTAAAACCAATAATATTTATATATAGGTATTTTTTTTTTAGTAATATTAATTATAATAATTAATACATTCAGGAGCGCGGGCCGCACGACTCAGACCCACTCCCTCATCTTACGATGAAAAACAACGTATTTTTCCACACTTCACACGATAGAACACCTAGTCTAAAGGAACATAATATTTGAATTTTGTTAATAACATTTGGCAAATTATTAAATTTAAACTCAAAACTACACTATGAAAATGTAGAATATTTATTTTCAATAGAAATATTACACATTATTAACATTAAAAAGATAATTACAGTTTTAAACAAAATACAAAAATAGATAGTACTAAGTGCTTAGCTGGTGGCTAACTCCAGCAGAGGGCTGTTGTGAGCTGCTTAGGAATCCTCCCTCTAAAGCTTTTGAACAAGTCTCTGCTGTCGCTCCCGGCCTAATTGCAGGTCCACCATTCTTCGCACAGCGCCTCTCTCCTCGCTGGTCAACCGCCTATCCTCTACTAACTCCTGTCTTGACATGGCTCGTACGGCATCATCGCCGCATGAGCCACATTATGGAGGTAGCCGCAAGCGTTTACAATTTCACCAGTGGTTTCGGGTTCATAATGCAGCATATGATGAACTACTAGACAATACAATAGATGAGTTGGGTTGGCTGACACTGTCGTTCTTGGCATCACCTACTACAGTTTGGTAGCTGCCGATGGCCAAAAACCACCTGTGTCACTGTGTCACGAGCACCTAACACGAATAAGAAATTAATTAGCAATAATTTTTAATTAAATATATAATCATTGGTATTAGTTTAGTCTATAAAACCTCTTCCAGTTTACTGTAGATGTTCAACAGGTTTCTGTTCTGAGGCCTTAGTTGTTCTGTGTTGTACTTAATGCCCTCTCGATGCCCGCTGGTCATCGTACTGACAGACTGGATTTTGAGTTCACGTTCACGTTCTACTCAAATACGTGGAAAGGAGTGGTAGAAAACAGTGCAACTAGGGCCAAACGGCGGGATTGTGACTATAATCCACATCAAACTCAAGGAACTTGTCTTTATACATGAGCATCATTATCTCTGTGGTGCTCCATGGCTGCGCGACTTGACCGGCGCTGACGAACTACGTCCGTTTACTTCACGCCAACGAAATGAAAATGCTGAGGTGGGTGTGTAGCGTTACGCGACTCGACCGAGGCCGTAATGGTTACATCCATGAGAACCTTGGCGCGAAAGACATCGCTAATAACATTAAGGAGGCTCGGCATCGCTGGTTTGGATATATAGGAAATAGAGACCTACACCTGACTATACCTAAAGAGCGTCGGTGGCCGACTGACCAATGACTCTTTTCTGAGTTATGTAGACAGTTGAATGCTAACCGATGCTCTTACGGCGAGGGAAAACATCGTGATGAAACCTGCACATTCAGGCGACTGAATGTGTAATAATGATCCAATCTTCCCTTGACATGGTCACGGAGGTCAGATGGCACTCGCTTCACTGCAATCTGCCAAATCCTGGATCATGGTGAAGGCGGACCCCGGGCCCTCGTGAGCGAGAGCATAGCCGTGACATTAACGCCAAGGTGATTATTACATTATTTTAAGGACCTAAACCTACCCGTATTAGGAAGAAGCGATAGACTACGACGATGCGAGGGTGTTGAAGACCGCGCAAATTTGAGAATAAGGAGCCTATATAGCCTTTAAGATTATTAGTGATTTTTTAAACATAAAAGAGCTACGTACCTCCCTTTGTCATAAAACACTACTTACATACCTTTGTCTCTACGTCCTACCGATCCTGTCTTCTTGGCGAAGGAAAGTATAAAGCGGCTGTATCAATAAGGTCCATGGTTTGTTCTCTATTGAGGCGGTAGCTCTTGACAAAAGCAGATTCTTATTAGGAGAAAGCCCTATTTATTGACCGAGTTCCTTTTCCATCACCTCGGTCTGATTAGCACCGAGCGCCACCGCCGCTTCATCTATCCACTGGATTCCTAGCACTTTTTTCTTCTTATTGAATGATGTAATTATAAATAAGCAACAATTCAGTGTCTTGCGTTGTCAAAATCGTATTGAATATTACGTTTGATGAAATACTTTCATCTGACAGTAGTAAAGTAGCAACTTTAGTTTAACTCCAACTCCAAGAGTTCCGAGCTCGATCACAGTAACATCAGAGTAACATCAGAGTAACATTGCAGTTAAATCATTGTTCGATCACACCTTTGACACATTTTCGTTGACAGAACTGAAGGCGATTTGACAACTAAGAAAGATGCAACTTAAGTATGCAACCATAATGCAACTAAAGTACCAGAAAACGTATTGTGGAAAAGTTCTAACTCAAGTAAAGTTGCAACTCAACATCTGTCATTTGAATAACAATCGCACGTTTGACATGCGATGCAATTGTAATGTTACTGCAACTGAGACGATTTCCGTACCAGAATCGAAGCCCTGCCGTCGGCATACAAATCTAGAGAAGCTAATTAAAATTTTGAAATCAAATAAAAAGTGAAATACATTAAAACATTTAAGATTATAAAATTTAGTCATAAATAATAATAATAAAATTTCACTAATACTCGTTAAATGTCACCATTAATTAAAATGTCAATAGAAGATAATTTAAATAATAATTCGAATGTCAATAAAAATATAACGTCAAAGCAATTGAAAAATTTTAAAATGTCAGATTATTAACAAAATCAACAATTATCAACAGTGCCAAAACAATAAAATTCATTATCAATAATAAAATAATAATCATCTTGGCGTTAATGTCCCGGTTATGCTCTCGCGCACGAGGGCCCGGGGTCCGCCTTGACCGTGATCCAGAATTTGGCAGGTCAGGTAATTACAGTGGTGCGACTGCCATCTGACCTCCATGACCCTGCTACCAGGGGAACCTGACCAGATTGAATCATGGTTACACATCCAGTCGCCTGAATGTGCAGGTTTCATCACGATGTTTTCCCGCACCGTAAGAGCATCGGTTAGTATTCAACTAATGTACATAACTCAGAAAACAGTCATTGGTACATGGCCGGAGCGGGATTCGAACTCGGGACCTCTGGCTTACGGGTCGGATACTGTAACCGCTCGGCCACCGACGCTCCTAAAATTCATTCATCAATAAATTCATCAATATGCATATTAAAAAAAAAAAATTCAACAATAATATAAAATGTCATAAAACATACACAAAATCACATTCCTACTGTTTGTACTCCTTGCACACCAAAAGAAACTCGTCAATTGTGTAAAACACCCTTTCAACAAGAAAACTGTACAATTGTTTTTTAAATTTAGTGAGATTTTCTGCTTGGCGTATAGTTTTTGGGATAGCGTTGTACAATTTAGGGGTCCTATAGCGGACTTTTATGAGTTGCTGAAATTGACAATTTTTAAGAATAATCCTCTTCCATCCAGGGTCCTATCGACCTCTCAATCATTCGGACCGCTTCATACTTAATCACGGGTGATGCATCCGCTTACTTGCTGGTGGCTCTCTGGGCGTGTGCACTTCTTAAACGACTTTGAAGACTAAAATTTTTTTGTCCACCAGATCAGGTGTCCGAAACTATCAGTATTACTAACAGCGCTTACGTGCAAGAGCTTTAAAGTTCCCGGTGCAAAGCTCTCATTTGCGAAGCTCCGAAGCTGCGTCAAGTTTGGCGCCAGAAGTTGCAGCGAACTTCAGCGCGTGCGCCGCGCCTCAATGAGCCGGTTGGAACAATGGGGCGGGGAACTTGGGAAATTTGATAGTAGTAAACAAGTAGTCGGGACTGCACTATGGGGTTTGGTACACGATATTGCATTGCACGATATAAAAAGGCCTTATTCTGTGCTTAATAAAAGGTAGAGGGGTTGACAAGTACAGGCATGATGATTACCATATTCAATTCTTAAAAGTTATTTGACGTTTATTAAATCTATGGGTATTTGAAAAAACATGCTGTCTTTATCTATCACTGAAATGATCGTATTTGAAAGAAAGTGGCAAACTATATTTTAGTTAAAATAGGTTTAATAAACGACAAATACCTTTTATCTTTTGCCAAACGAATTGCAAATTAAAATTAGCTTTAAATACATTTAAAAGGTAGCCAGATTTAAGAACTTTTGAAATTCCTATTTGAACAGAGAGGATGGCACAAAGCCATGACGTCACGGTTTTAAAAATGCATTAATGAAAACCGTACTGATCAGCTAATTTGTCGCATTCAACACAATATTTACTCTGAAGATACTGTTGCATGTGGTGGTAAATTACAAATTACCAAGACAAAGTCGCAAAAAAACATGGCTCGACTCCAAATTCTTTTGAATTATGAACAGTGTCAAAGGAAAGCTAGCTGCAAGAGAAGCCAGCTGTATAATAGTGCGTCGTTATTTGGGTCTTTTTCGGCGAAACATCATTATAAAGTCAATTTCCCGTTACAAATGAGACTGTATTTAGGCGCACCGCGCCACAGGCCCACAGGCGTTTTGCCACTAGTTGTGGAGAACACAGACGAAGATTGACAGACTGTCAACGCGCGTTAATTCTTTACTTGTATGATTGTAGTTTCGTTTTGAAATATGAAACTAAACTTATAGTTTATCACGTACAATTCGTTCTCTGCAGCTTCCAACTTTCCCGTGGGAGTCTATCATTTTCCCGGGATAAAAAGCAGCCTATGTTACTCAGTGGTAATGTAGCATTCTGTTAGTAAGAGTATTTTTAAAATCGTTCCAGTAGTTTTTAGCTTATTAATTACAATTAAAAATATAAAAATACTTTTCTATTTATAATATTAAGAATAGATAACTATTGTTTTGTAGGGCCTTTCACCCTATGACAAAGAGTCTAATAGACAACAGCTAAGACGCTGATTTTATGTGGAGCCTTCAAAAAGTGGTAATCATTTAGTTAACAATTCACGATATGAGTGAAAGATAACAATTTACCGGTCTAAGATTTTAATTTTTCTGCATTTTAAATATTATTCTCCACGAATTATCTGACCACTTAGGTGAACCTAGTGATACCTGTGACTTTTATAATTTTAATAATCGAAAGATGGGGCTGAGCGGACTCTACGCGATGGCTATGCGACCGCTACACAGTGACAATGCGGGTCATACACGGTGGCTACATGGGCGCTATACAGTGGGTAGGCGGGCGCTACACGGTGACTACGCGGGCGCTATACGATTACCACGCCTTACGCGCCACGTGTACGCTGGGAACAATAAAAACAAAGTTTCAAACAAAACAAAACAGAGAAGAGAACATAATTTGTCAACGTGGTTCGTCTTTCGCAATTTCTTTTTAATATAACCAGATACATTCATAAACAAATTGATACAAAACGGAAGGACATAAATAAAACTGTTTGAATCAGTCGCAGTTGGAAGATTTGAAAAGAAACTATCTGTCATTATAACAGAACCTTGCAGAAAACGCCTATACGGGCTCTACGCGCTTATATCTTCACAGTCACACCGCCTATATTCCTACTCTGTGCCACAGCCATAATTACATTGACAAATGTGAAGTGTTCCTCCCGACTGTGACAAGTGGGGTGCTGTTTTTCAACCAGCAACGACGACGTGGCGATGTTGTGATACTTGCTTTACATGTCGCGCTCGTGGAGTCGACAGACTACCTAGTCTAGCTTAGTCTATATAATTCGTGTACCTAAGTCTAGATAAGTCGTGTTGTATCCCCTTGTAAAGTTTCACTAAGTTTCCCACTATTGAGAACCTAATTTATCTAGTTTCAGTCACTATTATTGAATATAGCTTAGTAACAGTTGGTGTTTTGTTGTTTACTTTGAGGAACTGATATTAATAGTTAAGCTGGAAGGTTGGATTGATCTTCAAGCGACACAAATGGTTGTTTAGTTTGAGTGTTTCTAGGTAAAATTTTATTACATATTGGAGTTAGTGCGTTTACCCTATATTTCATTAAGAAATTATTTACAGTAAACTAAATATATAAAGTATACCTTCCCCTGGGTACCGTAGGAGAAGGTTCATCATCACAGCCTATGAAAGTCCACTGCTAGACTTGGGGCGTCTCGAAAGGGGGAGGTTATTGCCATAATCTCCACGCTTGGCAGGCGGATCGGAGTGTTATAAATATAACAAAACGCTGCTGCCCATTTTTAAGCCAACGGAGACTCTAAATCTTTTGCCTCGAAAACATTAGTCGCTACATACGACGCCTACGAGTGTAGGGGTTGGTGCCATATATTGCTATGGTACTCTGCCGGACACTACGCGGCCACACACCTTGACCCAAAATAGAACACGATTAAACTTCCCCTTTGTTTTTATAACATGTTAGTGACAGAGTTCGCTATCTTTACTAGTTAGCTTGCAAACTATGCCACTAACATATTTTACTAACAGAGACACAAGGAAAAAAAATCCTATTTTACAGTATTTTTTAATTTTTTTAATTTTTTTTTATTTACTTAATGAAAGCCAACAGCAGTTATTACATTAAAAACAATAATAGCATTACATAGCCAATTATAGGCTTCCACTGATAAAACACACAATAAATAAAAATAAGTACAACAGTTGATGAGACACAGCAACTTAAGCCTAAAAATTATCTTTGCTCGACTCAATTTTTCAAATTACTTGCATTACAGTGTGTCAAAGTAATACTTAAGTACACGATTTCTCGCCGATTCACAACTTATATTAAACAGGTCAAGGTCAACCACTTTGGACAAGAACTTACCTAATGCGATATAGGCTCGGTTACCTGTTATTTATGTTGTTCGCAACAACTACCTGTCGTTGTATAAATTCCAAATCACTTGTATTAAATAGCCTATGGAGGTAAAATATAGGTAATATCACGCGTATCATCGACGGCCATCCACTTTACAGCATATCGATATCGGCAGGCCATATAGTGGATTCCAACATCAAGACGCATTCCAAATAAGGACGGTATCGCAGACCTATCAGGTAGGGATGTTATGGATATCGATATGGATTAGGATATGGATATGGATGTGAATTTGTTTCGTCTTGACTACCGGGTGGTTTTGGATACGTTCTAGAGATTTTTTTAGTAAATGTAAAAGGAAAATGAATTATAATAATTATGTATTTTGGAACTTATAATTAAATTTATGTCAAATAAACCTAAGGCCGGAACTCCGCGGTGCCACGTCACGGTGACAACCAAAGAAACGGTGGTGTTATTCTGGTTTTTCAAATTAGGCAACGTTCGCACGAGGGATTTTAAGTTAGGCAACGTTCGATGCTTTTACGCGCGTTATTTGAAATGACTCGCATAATGATTGACCATATGTATTCTCGACTGTGTGTTCACACCCAGGCGTAAAAAGTAAATGGAGATTTTTTAAATCTGCCGACTCAAATGCAACCAAGAGAAACGTACGAAAAGGATATCATTCATTAAAACACTGAAAGTGAATTAAAACACTTTCAGTGCCGGCCCGAAAAATATTATGCAATTTTCAGATACAGCATACAGTTTCTATAATTTTTTACTATGGTGCCAAACCTGTACGCCCACCACCACCACTAAGTAAAGACATTGGACCACCTCGATTGGTCTTCCTCGAATACTATGATAACTTTTCCTTTTTACCCGACTACTAGGAAGCCAAGGAAGGGTAGCTTTTTTTATTATCAATAGGTTTGCATTTGACCTCAACACACCTGATGGAAAGCGACGATGGGTAGTGAAGTTAACAGTCTATGTATGTATGAAGAAGCCACAGAGATTTGTCAGGACCTTAGCAAGTGGAACAATGTGGTATCTGCCTATCCCTACGGGAGAAAGGCGTAACCGAATGAATGTGTCTCATTGTTTGTTGTATCAATGAATGTTGATCTCGACAAGCACTATCATTTCTATTTAGGAACTAGTGTTGTAGGCAAAATAGTTTTATAGTTATTACAGTTTTAAATTTGACAGCTGTCATCCGAAATGTAGATCTTGACGACCACTATCATTTCTCTTCAGGAACTAGTGTTCTAGGAGCGATCGCTTCAAAGTTATCGCAGTATTAAGTTTGACAGCTGTCATCCGAAATGTAGATCTTGATGAGCACTATCATTTCTCTTTAGTAACTAATGTTCCAGGAGCGATCGTTTCAGAGTTATTACAGTTTTAAGTTTGACAGGTGTCATCCGAAATGTAGATCTCGTCGAGCACTATAATTGCTCTTTACGAACTATGTTCGTTCTAGGACCAGAAGTTACAGAGTTATTAGTCTTAAGTTTGACAGCTGCCATCCGAAATGTAGATCTCGACGAGTACCAGCATTTATTTTCAGAAACTTGTGTTCTAGAACAAAACATGCCGTATTTATTATTCGGGAGGAACTGAGATCAAAATGACGAAAGGATCACGAAAGTGAAACTACTACGATAATGTTGCAGAATCACAAAAAGGGGCAGGGCTTACGCATGAGCGGTCAAAATTTCTTTGACAAGGTCGAATTGCTATTTTATTCATTAGCGTTGAATCTGTACTAAAAGAAGAAGACAGATATATGTGTGTACATAAGGAGGAGAGATTCGAACTGTTTATAAAAAGAAATAGTCAAGTGTGACGTCTCATGTTGACATCTGCTGACATCGCGCCGCACACTGTACGATGGGGCCAAATTGGAAAAATGTGGACAAAATTCATACAAATTGACATTTCGGGTTTGGATTGCGGGTTTTGCCCCATCATGCAGTGCGCCGCGCAGCGCGCTGCACATTGGGGCATTTCGCCACCTGTCAATGTACTTGCATACAAACTGCTCGGCGTGCAACAAGTTTTGCCACATTGTGCAGTACGCCGCGCACCTCTTCAATGTGTCCCAGCGCTAAGGATTTGTAAGTTTAAAAATCACTGTATATTAAAAATTTGTAAAACAAAGTCTGTCTGTCTGTTTGCGATAAAATCAAAAAGTTGCGAACGGATTTTCATTCAGTTTTCGCCAAAAGACAGAGTGATTCATGAGGGAAATTGAGGTGTATAATTTGTTAAGGAGCGAACTTTAAATTTTTTAAATCATTAGACAAACAAACTGTGGAATTAAATTTTCTGAAATAAATATTATATTAACTACCCGTGCAAAGCCGGGTTGGGTTACTAATAAATTCTCAAATAAATGTACGATTTTGGCATTGACGAAAAAAAAAAAGTTTAATCCTAAGATTAAAAGTTTTTAATACTTTAGTGTAATAACGTTCGCTTTAAGTTTAGACTATGAAATCTACGCGAACGAATGACGTATGAACCTGTTCAAAACTATTCGAAACTATTATAAAGGCTGATACCAGGATTTGTAGGGACTGTTGTACCAATTCGAACACATTAGAGGTGGGTACGAAGATTCGGGACAACCTTTCCGATCCGATTACGGACACTGATACGAAATTATTTCGTCTACCTATCCGCTATCGATAGTTTCGATAACAGCGTTCCACCCCATCCTTGCTATCGAGCAAATAGCCGAGCCCTATACGCGGTAGAGTTATCAGTTTTTGATCAAGCAAATTGGCTGCAGCGCCATAAAACTGAGGGGTTCATTATAAAAATGGTCTGAGACGAGTCGTGAGTAAATCTCGATGGGTTACGCACCTGCTCCTTGGGACGGATTTAGGCTTTGTGCCTACCTTTATTTAGGGCTTGTCTGACGCAATATAACGATTAGAGTCCCAGGCGTACACGATTTCTGCATCATCATCACAGCCCGTAACAGTCCACTGCAGGACTTAGGGCCTCTCCCACGAAAGGGGAGGTTATTGCCATAATCTCCACGCTTGGCAGGCGGGTTGGAGATCGCAGTGTTTAAATATAATAATGGAAAATGCTGCTGCCCGTTTTCCAGACTACGGAGACTCTTGATATTTTGCCTCGAAAACATTAGTCGCCTTGTACGACACCCATGAATGTAACGATTTCTGCATGGTTTGTCCCAAATGTATACGTAATTCTGGTTCCCTTAAAAAAAAGACTTTGTGCATACAATTATTGTGTAGTGTTTGTGTGGTGAAATAAGCCCTATGGGCTCTAAATCGTTGTTTAGTAGGCGTACACGATTTCTGCATGGTTTGTCCCAAATGTTTAAGCAATTTTGGTTTCTTTAAAATATATTTTATATATCCGTGTCGTATCCGCCTAATCGTGCTGCGCGTACGTAGTTACCGCGTCGTGTGCACGCCAATAAGATAGACTGCACATTTTCTGTCCGGTTGCTAAGCAGGGACTACGTGGACGCGACGCGTATGCGATTTGTAAGCGGTGACGTATGAACGGGTGCTAATACACTCAGTAAAAGTTTAGTGTCTTGAGGGACTACAGACAACTCGTAAAGGGTAAAAGCCGGATAGTTGCCCCAGAGGGATAGTTGCCTCGGTTTCGAGTAGGTAGAACATGGAGGTTTAACGCGTTAGTTATCATTTAAAATTAGGCTTTATAGGCTACCACGAAAATTCGTAAACGCCTAAGAATTAGTCATCATCATCTTGGCGTTAATGTCCCGGTTGTGCTCTCGCGCACGAGGGCCAGGGGTCCGCCTTGACCATGATCCAGGATTTGGCAGGTCAGGTAACGCTTAAGAATTAGTACTAGTTTATAACTGTAGTTAGCACTGACTGTCCGGTAAAACAAAACCGGTAAATCGTCAAAGCATGAGTACGCTGCCACGTACAACCACATCAAACATAACATAAACCGTATACCGCCATATTCTCCACAAATACATTTCGATGTTGTCTCTACAATCCACTTCGATAAGCTTTCCATTTGTCTCCGGGGGGTTCGGGCCCCCACCCAAGTACATCCCTGCACCCCACACGCGATGAGGGGATAACAAGCTGTCTTTACGGCTGTACTTTGAGTGGGCCGTCTGTTATTCCTTATTAAGTTTAAGAGCTCACCGGGTCACGTGTGTTTCCCTGACTTGGACGAACGTGGGAGCTGAAATAATATTGTACCCTCGAATTGTATTAATAGGGAAGAAACGTGCTTGCTGTTTATAGTTAATAGTTATTTGGCATCGCAAAAATCATACTTTCATAATGTTACGGCAAATATATGTCGTAGACGGTCATGAGCCAAGACATCATTTTGACTAAGAAACGCAACGTCTATCGAAGCGCCACCTTGCGGATAGCTGGAAATACTGTAAAGACGTCATAACCGGCGCCACAACGAACACTTGGCATCCGACCGTCGACGAGTGAAGACGTGGAACTAGCTGCTCATCCATTGAAGAGAGAAGTCACGTCATATAGCTGTACTCCATAAAGGAGAGCGTGAGTACAGAAGGGACAACCAAATAACCATTTGTACAAGGGCGCACGTGAATAGATTACCTGGCGCACCTTGGGCTTCGGCCTAGCAGGAGTCCATGGGTGGTGGCGGATCTTCCAGTGACCCACGGGTTCGGTAGTCCTATATTATTATCTGCTACTGAAATTATTCTGAATTCATCCTATTCTTTCATTGTTTGCTATTTTTATTGTAATAATGCTTTATTACGTCAATACACTGTTAAACTGTTCGACTGATCCTTATTTCAACCTACTATCCCGAAAATACCTTCTGATGGATCTCTCCCCTGCTAGAGCCTGCCCTAATCTACGACAGATATATATTTTTAAACTCAGTGATAAACAAGCAGACAGCCCACTGATGGTAAGTGGAACTATCGGAACATAACATCTATAATTCCTCCATTTAGGTTGCAGGTCACTGTGAGGACTAACATAAAATACCTAATGCCTGAAATTTCGCTGGCTACCTTATCTTCAAAACCGGAACACAACAATGCAAGCATTGTTACTCGGCGGCAGAAATAGATAAGGCGGTGGTACTCACCTAGGCGGACTCCTACCACCTTTAACAGAGTCCTACCTCAGAGAGAGAGAGGGAGAGAGAGGCTCAACGTAAGCTAGTATCTGAAGAGTGTTCTATCCAACGTTCGATGAATTCATCTTTCAGTAGACTACCGGCTTGGGAACTTGAATGCGTTCGAATGTAGGCTCCATACAAATTGAATTTTATCTGGCGCGCATGGCTATCCACCGAAGAGTTTACGGATGATTAAAATTTGATCTAAAGTGGAAGTAACTAAGTCACGAAGTTTATAAGCTACGTGGAATTTTTTGGACGTTAAATTGGGGTCTCAACTTACAGAAACTGCATGGAAAAATTAAAATTCGTAATTTGCTCCTACAGTAACGAGAAAAAGATGTCTCTAATAAACATTCTAAAGACCCACTACATCCGATCTGTAAAAAATACATACCCTATGGTCTTTAGTTTATGTATTCATCAATGTTGATGTGTCAATCATCTTGCACCGCCCTTTAATTTTCATACTGTCATCTCTTCGGTTCTTCATGTTGTAGTCTCAAGAGAAAACCTCTCCAGGGAGCTCATTCCACAACCTTAGTGTGCGTGGGAGAACGTTCCTTTAGAACCGCAGAGTTCGCGACCAATTTGGATCTAAGATGTGAAGATGTCGAAGGTGAGCGGTGCGATGATAGAATGTAGCTGTAGGCAGAATGACAAACAATTCTTGAGAACAAACAGTGTTGTACAAGCGGTAGAGCACACAGGTAGAGCATAGAAATCCCTCCGCTGACTCAGCGGCTCTATACCACTTGTGAGCATCGACAATTCTCACTGCGCGCTTTTGGAGCGAGTCACAAGGACCAAGCTGACCCAGCCGTTGCCTCATGCTTATATGACCTTTTATTCTAAGTGACAGCGAAACTGAAAATAATTGGAGATGTCGACCCGTAGGACATGACTTTTTGATATGATTAGCTATGTGTCCTGGAACTGTGGAGCCACAACAAATGGAGATTTCTTGGCGATGAACTGATAAACTGGCTAGTCTGGCAGGTTGACTGTTAGGTAAAGCTAAGAAGCTTTAAGTCCGCCGTTATACGTAACAGTGCATTAAATTTTAAATAAATAAATAGTCGAGTGCAAGTTTGTTGGCGTTCCAATGGCGGCGTTCCCCACGAAACACTTCCCCTGAATTACAAAATACAGTACTTCTGCTAAATACGGAAAACAAAATACTGTAAAAAGTACTAAAATTGGAATACAAAATATCAATCTTAAAAGCAATCAGTGAGCAATTTATTCACGTAACGTTTTAGACAGCCTAGGGCATTGCAAAGTGTAATATGACCTACACCGGTCGCTTATCTCTGAAAACTAATTTAGAATTCTAGACAGATTTCTCTGCTGTTGATACAGTCTCAATGCCAATTGAAATCATTTGAGAAAATATAATTTTCTTGAGCAGCAAATATAGGTTCAAAGTTCGACAAATTAATTTATTTTCTCGTAGAACATTCTAGGACCGGAATTTTCGGAGATCTTTAGGGGAAGCCTATGCCCCCGCGTTAGCAATATGATGATCATCAGATAAATTCTTCTTTTTCAATTAAAAAAAGCCTTCCGTCCTATGAGTATTACTTCCAAGACTGAGTAGGTATGCCATATAGTCGCGCACCAAGAATAATAATTATAATGGGTATGAATCACGATAAACAGTAATTAGTAACTAGGGCGCGCTTAGAAATTCAGATTTATGAATTCTATTGCACTAACGAAGAAGAATTGTGTCTGCTGAGTCTAAATTTAAATTTATGGAGTCGAAATGCGTTTAATGAGAAATCTCGTGATTAAATCTTTAAAGTATAATAACGTATGTTTGATATTACTGTCGATATTTGTTTGGTCTTTCACGGTGAGGGAATACAACGTCAGGAAACCTGCTCATTCAGGGGACTAAATGTGTAACCGTGAGCCTATCTTGTCAGGTTCCCTTGATATACAGAGTCACAGAGGTCAGACATCATTATCATCACAGCCAATAACAGTCTACAGCAGGACTTAAGGCCTCTTTTACGAAAGGGAAGGCCGTTTATTGCCGTAATCAGCATGCTTGACAGGCGGGTTGGAGCTCGCAGTATTATTATTAAATGGAAAACGCTGCTGCCCATTTTCCAGTCTACGGGGGCTCTAGATCTTTTGCCTCTAAACATTTGTCGCCTTATACGATACCCATGAGTGTAAACGTTTTTTTTTTTAATTATTTAGGCTTGCATTTGACCTCAACCCCCCTGATGGAAAGCGACGATGGTTGGTGCTATTCTACTCTGCCGTACACGGCTAACGACAGTCGCTCTACTGTACTGCCACAGACAGATTCACAAAGACACAGATACAAACGTCATACTTATAAACCCCTCTTTTTTCATCGGGGTTAAAAACCAAGCCGATTAGTACAACATAGTAACAAGAAAGTATCAAAACGACGTAAATATTTGAGAAAGAATAAAATAAAACTTAGATTTAAGAATAAAAATCTATGATGGTAATGAAAGCTCTCTAAGAAACGCAATATTAGTTCAACGTTCAGAAACATGGAGGACGGAGTAAGAAAAATAAAAAAGCAATAAAATGTAAAAGCAGGTAAAAGCAAGTATGCGAGCATTCATATGGAAACAGCAGCCGCATTCTACGGCGACGTTGTTGCGGATATATGATAAGATTTTCCCTCTAACAGTACTTTTCTACTTTGTATGCTATTCGAAGCACTGTTTTGAATTTTGTGGGCCAATAAAAGTAAAGTGTACAAGAACAAAAAGCGAAAACATATTTGGAATAAATATCGCGTCTCTAGAGGTATTTGTTTTAGAGATATGTTAAATATCTCTGTAAACAAATAGCTTAATATTTCTGCCGCCAAGCGACAATGATTGCATTGTTGTGTTCCGGTTTGTAGGATAAGGTAGCCAGTGAAATTATAAGCATGAGGCATTTCATCTTAGTTCTGACAGTGACAACGCAACGCAGTTCTGCATTTGTGTAACCTGTACAAATGGTGGTAAGTGAGGGTGCGGCCAAAGATGTGTCTAGAAACAGCCTTCACTGTCGCCTTGAAGGTGCTGTCAGCTGATCATCATTTCAGCCGAAAGACGCCCACAGCTGGGCATAGGCCTCCCCCAAAGATCTCGACAAAGGCCGGTCTTATGCCTTCCGCATCCAGCTGGCACCTGTGATATTTATCAGATCATCGGTCTACCTTGTGGGAAGCTTAATCACGATGTATCTAGCGCTACGTCGCCACTCGAGAACTTTCCTGCCCCATCGGCCATTTGTTCTGAGAGCTATGTGCTCTGTCCACTACCACTTAAGCTTGGCAATCTTTCGAGCTAAGTCGGTGACCTTAGCCTTGAAGGTGTACAGATTGTAATAATTAGGTAATACACTTGCAAACAACATGTTTCATTCCATTGCCGTACTAGTTATTACGTTTGAACCGCGATTTGTAAGAATAGCTGAAAGATCCATGACACGATTGGACGTCCGCTCTCCTCCTGAAGGTGGAAATGGTATATAGGTATTATCACAAATTTTTTTAGAAGGTACGAACCGTGTTCTACATTACCGTGGTAGGAAAAATATTTGGAAATACAATAGGTCGGCACCGGTTCCGCTCCTCTTAGGTTGCAGATGTCCTGGACGATGGTAGCCGCTACCCATCAGGTGACCATCCGTGTGCTTCGCTAGGAAATAAAAAAATTTAATGTTTTGGTACATAGTTTGGTCGAAGTAACCTCATAGAATGTGGCTTAGTAAATTCAGATAGTACTGTTAAACTAATGCTTTTTTTGTTCTATGGCAAACAAACAGCCAAGCGGGCCACCTGATGGAAAGCGGTCACCGCCGCCTATGGACATTAGAAACACCACGGACGCTGATAATGCGTTGCTTGCCTCTGAAGAGACCTCTAATATACCTCTTGAACAAACCCATATCATAGTGTAAAGGAAACATTGTGGCTTGGAGTTCATTCCACATCCGAATCGTGTGAGCGAGAAACGTTCTTTCAAACTTCGCGGGGACACCAACAGAGAGTCTATGCAGTGGGAGTACCCTGCCCGCGACGGGTGGTGAGATGGCGTAATTATTCTGTGTGCATCAGATCAAAAAGTTCCACAGAACATTCCTCACTGTACAACCGGTAGAACACATACAGGGAGCCAAAGTCCCTTCGGTCAGCCACTGCTAATAGAGATGTTACGAAATATATTCAAGCAGCCTGTCGTCCAATTAGACCGGTCAAAGACTGTAATTAATCAGATTGCCAAAACCAATAATTCCGAAGCCAGTGAATGACATTAAAAAGGTCAATCCCACATTAAAATTAAATTTGTCTGTGCGAAGACAAACTTAGTTTATCATGCGACTAATTTCAAAGTTTGTCGTCTTGCGCATAGATTACTAAATTGGGAGACAAGTCAGGTGCGCAACAGAATTGTAAACACAAAATTGTCTCCCAGAGGCGCAGCACGAGACAGCTAAATAAATTACCCACGAAATAAACTTTTGCGCTGAGATCCAAACTATCCTTGCGTATTTTCCGAAAAACTATTTCTATTCACGAAAAGTTGGGCCGGCAAGAATGCAGGTCATTCTTGAGTTTTAAACGAGTTTTAAAAAGTCAATAAATGCTTGTTGTAAGTTCTCAGCGGAACCGGTTTAAAATTTGTGTTGTTCCTCGTAATCGCTTTGGTGGTAGTGCTAAAAATGTAATAGCGTAATAGTAATGCATTTTATCATCAATCAGTTAATATGATGACGACCTGAGTGGTTCAGTTGGTTAACATACCGGTCTGCTACGCAAAGGTCCCGGATTCGATTCTCGGCCGGTCAGAAATTGAAATGATGAATTTTAATTTCTGCTACGGGTCTGGGTGTTGCATGTAAAATAAGTATGTATTTAAAAGTATATATGTAGTTTATCAGTTGTCTAGCTAGCACCCATAACAGAAGCTTTGCTTTCTTTGAGGCTAGGTGGCGCTGTGTGAATTATTTTACTTATTTATTTATTTAATTTGCCAACAGATTTACACTTTTTGTTACATCTAAATATTACATGAAACATCTTATCCAATGTTTATTTATTTATTTATTTTTAATCAGCACGTCCCTAAACAAATAGTTCAGCTGTAGTCATAGGGAAGTTATCTCCAAAACACGCCACCCACGTAGATCTGATCAACTTTGACGAAGCAAGATTAACGATGTATCAAGCTGCTTGTTTAGGGCCCACCCTGTTTGTCTGCTGTGTTTGACTGTTTCAAGTAATCGGGATAAATGTTTTCTTAAGAAGATGAATGTAAGTTGTCGCCGACGGCCGTGCGTAGCGTCCCTAGGTCGCGTTTTTTGTAAGCGGCCCTCGTTCGCAGAAGCGACCCATTACTAGATTAGGCCACACAACTTCTTGTGCGTTTTTTTTTGTTAAAGCCTACATTATTTCCGTAGTGAGAGTATACCGCCATACAGTTTTATGTTGTCTAAATACGTTCTGAAATAACTTTTGCTCGGACCGGACCAGACGTGGCCCAGTTTAGTAAACCAGACCCAAACGGAGGTAATCAAATATTCACAACGTCGTTACATGAATTTCCTGAGGGATTTTTTAGAGCCATAAACCTCTTAACTTATTTAGTAGATACCTGCATGAGGGCTGTAAGCTTGTTTGTCACCTTAATGGTATAAAAAAAATATATATATATACGACGCCGCTTACAAATCGCGTACGCGTCGTGTCGGCCTAGCTACCGCGTGGAAATCCTGAAACATGGTATTCTGGGCTACAGGTACTACGAAATTTCATCACAATCCGTTAAGTACTATGTACGTGACAGAACAACAAACATCCAAACAACAACCACAAACTATTTCCTATCTTAAATTAAAACGTTTGTCATCCTTGCCTGCTAACCTGTGAATTAACCCTGGCATCAATTCTCGCCGGTTAAAATATCCACAGAAACAATAGAGCAGCTCAGTTTGACGGCAATCTTACGTTGGAAGTTGGGATCAAAAGTTGTCTCATCAATCATGATCAAGGGCCCCAAAGTTGCCCATTGTTGGGCCCAACACCCCGTCGTGCGATTATCCCCTTTTATTATTGTTTGGACTCTTTTGTTAACTCATCCGTAGATTTCATCGAGATCGCTCCAGCGGGACGTCATAAAGGGCAGGGGTATAAATAAAATTATAATTTTGCGCGCGCCGTTTGCATGCTAAGAGGATGTGCGCTATTACATGATTGTGCCTCTCAAGGAAACAGGCAGGCCCTGTATGTATGTATGTAAACTCTTTATTGCTTAATTAATAAGTACAGGACTCTTATTTCTTACCTCGTACTCTTACACCCTTATTCTCAAACAGCACTTGTCTAAGAAGCGGTAGGCGCTGTCCTAATCGGCAACGATCGTGCGACCATGGTCTTCGCCTCAAAACCGCAATTACTTAGGCATCAACCGACACCGATTCACCTAAGCTACTCTATGCCCAATAAAGGTATATCAGGTCCCATACGGCGCCGATATCTCTAACCCTGTAACCCCTAGTCAAATCAATGTCAAAGTGCGAATTCTCCGCAAATTGTATAACTAATCATCTTCTCGGCAACTAAGCGACTAAAACTGATTGCTTTAGTAACTAGTCGACTATTGGCCCAACGGTAACGAGTCAGAAACAAGTCGACAACGATCGGGTCGCGATATCCTTGGGTACGGTGATGAATCGTGATTGGAGCAATTGGCCTCGATCGGCTGTTAGATATCGAGATTTTAGGGCTGGGAGTAATACCAGATAGTCGCACAGTAGTACAATATAGGTAGGTATGAGTTACAGGCAAGACCTTGGATTCCATTATCTGGTATGGTTAACACAAAAGGTAATTATAGATTTTCTACACTCATTGTTTTCAACATGGAGTATCTCTAAAAGGGTGTAAAGAGGTTTTAAGTGGTTGGCATTACGCTAGTGTTACCAATTGCAAACGTTAATAGGCTACACAATTAGTCGCCTTCTAGGACACTCCTCAGTGGAATGGATGTGTATGGCGCTGTATTCTGCTCTGCTATAGGTACATCACAAATCGCAATCTCTAGTGTCGGAGACCAAGATCCACTTTATTATTACACAAACAACCGAACCCCAAACCCATTAACAGAAACGTGTCTTTGCTTTTAGAAATAAGTGAATGCAGTAGCATTCGCAGATTTTTAACAAAGCTCTGAGACGGGAATGGAACCAAAGAGAAATTAAAAGAGGACACTCTCCAGTAAAAATACTACCTTTCTAGATAGACTAGACTACACATTTACCAAAGCGAACGCCTTACCCATCGAAAATATAATTCCGCCCTTTAACTGACGCGTTTGTATTTCTGTAATAAGAAACCGGAGTAGATCTTATAATCAGAAGGCCTACGGAGACGGTTTTCTAATTACATTTGTCTGTGGACTCTGCGGGGATGAGGTAATCAGAGCAATCTTTCGAGAGGAGCAAGACCACGACCTTCGGGCCCAGTCAGGGTCCATTAACGTACTGGGTCGCTCTAATTGCACCACTCTAAACAGTTAATCTTTTCCCAGCGAAGAGTAAACAAGATTTAAAGTTTGCGGACGCAAATAATGCTGTTACGGCCGGTAAGAGGGAGTTGGTAATGCAATCTGGGAATGTAAGGGTAGTGAGTGATGGTAGGAACGAGTTGGCTATGGAACCAGTATGGAACAGAGTGTGCTATGGAACCAGTGAGCGATGTGTGTCTTTTATTCGGTGACTTGGAAACTCTCGAGTACCGGAAGACTAGCGTGGGTGGGACTTGCGGGGGCAAAGTGGACCGACGACTTAGTGAAGGTTTCAGTTACCTGCTGGATGCGGATGGCACAGGATTGGCCTTTGTGGAGACCGCTGGGCCTATGCCAGCGGAGCCCAGTGGGATGATATAGTGCGATGCCGTCACCGCTGGCCAGAGATGTACACATTTTCAAATGTGATAGGAGCGTTGTTATTTAAACTTGTCTTAGTTTTGACCGCCATCTCAACTGTTGTAATGTGGTGTTGCCGAAAATAGAAGAAAAATCGTATGGAATGTAATATTTTTTCGCAATTACAAGTTTCTTTGCTTTGGACTTTAAAAATAAAAGTCTTTTTTTAAATACCTAGGGAGGCACACGGACGGGCGGCCCGCCTGATGGAAATCGTGTGCAGGAAATCTGCATCAGTATCTGATTATAATAATGTTTTCACAGAGGAAGTTGTACAAATACAAGCAAGCCGCCTAGTTTACAATGTATTTTTGATTTTGACTGCTGAGAACTAGCGCTGTGGTTTCACTACCTACAGCATTTATTATGCTGAGCTAGGTTCTATTTTGAATAATTATGGAATATTTTCGTTTTAACCCGGCGTCTGACAGGTTGGGTCATAATGACCCGCGACATTTTTAAACCGCGTATTTTTTAATGTAATAGTTTAAAGTTGCCGTGCTTTTCAGTAGCTGCAGTTAATAACAGTCCCCTTTCGGTTCTAGTATCAGCTCAGTAGATGTGCGCCTGTACAAGGAGTTACAAGCGGTCAAAGGGCAAACGGGGTAAATATGACCCAACCATACATTCGATGTAACCATTTTGTACCAATTACGTTTATGCATTTATTTATTTGATAATTGATTTACAAGGAGCATAATTTGACAAGTGTGGGTACTGTTCGAAAGAATAAAAGGCAAAAAGACTGTATTTTTAGTGCTTTACGCTTTTTACTGGTTTACTCGGCTTAGAAGAGAATTCTAAACGATCACTTGTTGTGAAACGATGTGTTTCGTTTGCCTAGAGAGATGCGCAAGACAATAAAAGAATTTACTGGAGAACCTGCAGAGTAGTAGGTGTAGTACCTACTAAAATTCACGGAGTTATAAAATTCAAAAATGGTACCAATTAGAACTACTGTCTAGACTACATAATTTCTTACTATGGTGGATATGCAAATGTAGATGCTGACTATGATTAGTTTTAAAATTTCCGTTAAATTTAGCATAAAGTTTCTTAAAGACCTCGCATTAGGTATTTCAAAGAGTAAAAAAAAAATATTAAAAAGTTATAATTTTGTTCATTTATTAGTATTTAAGATTACACATGTTAAATATTTTGTTATAGATTTTATAGAGCTTTCGTAAATACATGACAAGTTACTAATATTGTCTGATTTTTTATTGATTTTCAACAAAATATAGTAATTTAAACATCACTTAAACTGATTTAATATATCATTCCCAAAAAATAATTGAAATAGTACTAATTAACCATTTTCAAAATCCGGGTCATATTGACCCACCATACAGTCCTTGTACTGATTTTCTACCATACAGACGCCAGGTTAAATGTTTATTTATTTATTTAAGAGTTTATTGCACACAGTAAAATACATAGAATGTTGTTCGTGTAGTTATAACTTCATTGATATAATTGTAGTAATTGCCAAATAAAGAATACTATTTAAATAGGATTGTCTAATAGAGCACACACTTAAATAACTCACGGCTTTTGTCGCACAGGTGGGCTAGGTAGAGACTATGGGACCGCCACTTTACTCTGCCCTGATCCAAGTCTCTCGCGTAATTCTTTGCATGCTTTTTATTTGTAACGACTTGAGTGTTTCAGTTGGTTAATGCCGGTCTGCCGTGCAGAGGTCCCGGGTTGGAATCCCGGCCGAGCAGAAATTGAAATGATGAATTGAAATTTCTGTTACGTTTCTGGGTGTTATAAGAATAACTAGTGGACCCGGCGCGACTTCGTCCACATACACTTAATTTACCCCTACCTGCCCTTTTTTTGCTAATAAACCTTCCTCTTGAATTACTCTGTCTATTGTTGAATACTGCGTTAACATCCGTTGCGTAGTTTGAAAGATCTAAGCGTACGTACGTACGTACATATATAGGGACAGACGGCGGGAAACGACTTTGTTTTATACTATGTATAGATAAGTATGTATTTAAAAGTATATAAGCCGTTTATCAGTTATCTAGCAACCATAACACAAACTTCGCTTACTTAGGGACAAGATGGCGCTGTGTAAATTGTCCCAGCATTTATTTATTATTTATTTTTGCCGCTTTAATAATACAAGTTATAAATATAATCACGTACAACCTACCCAAGTTAAACTTTGTATTTGAATTTTTGATTCGTTGGTGAAATAAATAAACCGTATCTTCTAAATCATGACTAAATAAACTTAGTACGAGTTCGGAATTGAATTTCTTCAACATTACGTTTTCACAACACGTTACATTTTGTCTGTCTGACATTGTAGCTCAGAACTGCGGTTTCATGAACTTTATTCTAGACCAGACGCTCTCTTTCGAACTTTGTGGCTTCGCATGACTGGATCCATTAAGTTAATATCCGCGAAATATGCAACGAGAAAAGTACTAACTATAGATCGCTACAATGTATGAATTATTTTACAGGTTGAAGCTTTCTATCAAGAATGGAGTCTGTTTACATGGCACATTATTTGCATATTCTGCCGCGAAGCCTTGCATGCATTGTTATGGTTTGTCTTGAAAGCTGAGGTGGCCACTTAATTACAAGCATTGGTGTCCTAAATAGTAAGACTTTGATCCTGATTATTCAAAATAATTATCGAGCCGGCCGAGCGGTTACAGTATCCGACTCGTAAGCCAGAGGTCCCAGGTTCGAATCCCGCTCCGGCCATGTACCAATGACTGTTTTCTGAGTTATGTACATTAGTTGAATACTAACCGATGCTCTTACGGTGAGGGAAAGCATCGTGATGAAATCTGCACATTCAGGCGACTGGATGTGTAACCATGATCCAATCTGGTCAGGTTCCCCTGGTAGCAGGGTCATGGAGGTCAGATGGCAGTCGCTCCACTGTAATTACCTGACCTGCCAAATCCTAGATCATGGTCAAGGCGGACCCCGGGCCCTCGTTCTCGAGAGCACAACCGGGACATTAACGCCAAGATGATTATTTATTTTTATTATCGATGTTACAAATGGTAGTGCTGTCTTAATGTGTCACTTAGAAAACAAAGTGCACTACATAACTATATAATTAGAAAATATAACACGGAACACCACGATATTTTATGTAATTTTTGTTATCGCCTAGGGAGGCAAACTGACGGTACACCTGATGGAAAGCGGCTACCGCCGGCCAGGATATCTGCCACCTTAGGGGAGTAGATGCGGTGCCGGCCTTTGATGTACCTTAGGAGAACCCCATGTTATATTGTAAAGATAAGATTTCGGCGTTTTGTTTATTTATATAGTTTTCTGTACCTAATTGTAACTGTATTCTTTAGTAGTTTATTAGTACTTAATCATGCCTCTTACCCATAGGAGTAGCCAAATTGTACCATTTGTAACATATTCTTTTTCTCCTTTCAAAATAATTAATATTTTAGCGTTTCGACGCTTATTTATGTCGTATTGATTTGTCCGTATACTGTAGTACAACCACTAGATAGATAAACACTTTATATTATATAAGAATGAGTAAAGGCGGCCTTATCGCTAAAAGCGATCTGTTCCAGGCACCCTTTACAGAAATTGAGACAGGAATTTTACGGCAGATAGTGTTGAGCCACAGGACACTAGGGAATGCGTTGTGCATTTATTTAAACACTAATAAACAGCCAGAAACATGGCACAATCGTACCTATGTAGGCATACTAAAATATTAAGCATAAATCTTTGGCTAAAAACTGTTCAATAACTCAGACTGGTGGGCCACTGGATCCAACTTGGTATATCTTGCTGCCAAATGACCAGGGAAATCGGGTAGAACCAACTCAGAGCTAAACTACAAGCCACAATAAACTGTTTAAGCATAGAACGCGTGCGGTAACAGGCCACGGGACACCCGCCAATGAAGTTTGTCGGAACTAGGGCTTCGTTTGCACTAGTGTTGGCAAAGTATGGGAGTGCAACCGACGTGAAGTGGACGCCCTCACCAATTCGAGTTTCGCTGCGAGCAACTTATAGAGAAATAGGTCGTGGGAGAGCTCGATTTAAGTGCGAGTTAAGAAATTAGTTGTTTTCTATTAGGTAATTCTGTGATTTATTTTTGTTAGGTTCTACTATTTTTTTGTTACTAGTCAGATAGAGTGGGGTACTGTATTGAGTGTATAGAGATGTTGATTATGTAAAACTACTGTGTTATTCTATTACCGTGTTAGACGTCCATGTTATACGAGACGTATACGGTATAGGAGACGCGTCGCGACCGTATTTTTCGACTTATCTCGTGCTTTTGATTTAGTAGACCACCAATTAATCATTGCAAAACTTGAGCATTACGGTGTTCGTGGTGTTCTGCTCCAGCTCATAAAAACATTTTTATCCCACCGTGTGCAGGTGACATGAATGTCGAATGTCTGGAATAGCATATTTTTGCTAATGATGAACGATCTGCCATTTATTTCTCACTTTGTAGATTTCATAATGTACGCGGACGACATTTGTGCAATAGTACACGCGATCGATGAGCAGGAGCTGGGTCTGAATGTTAAAACTGTAACGCATATGATCGCGGAATGGTCACGAGCTAACGGCAACTGAATATTTCCAAAACAAACCTGGTGGAGTTCGCGTTGAAGCGGGGTAATGCACCAACAGCATCGGTGCGGGTGGATAATATCCCCGTTCCCAGCGTTGACTGCGCCCGTTTTGTCGGATTTGAATTCGATCGTTTCCTCCAGTGGCAAGAACACATCGACAAACTATGTCTGAAATTAAATTCGGCTTTCTTTGCTATCGTCCGTTTATCACATACTCTGTCGCAAAAAAAATCTGGTATCTGCCTACTACGCTTATTTCCACTCCCACCTGGCCTATGGTATAGATCTGTGGGAACCGGCAGCGGACCGAAATCGCCCATTTATGTTGCAGAAGAGGATGGTGCGTGTTCTGTCGGGTGCGGCGCTTGATGCGCCAGCGAAACAATTGTTTATTGACTTAAACATACTAACACTGCCTTCGCTGTACATTTATCAAGTGGCTAAATATGTAAGGCAGAACATGAAGGAGTTCTGAACCATCGGACTACGAAGTTCCTCTAGGAGGGGACATGATCTGCCCATGCTGCACTCACCGCCTAGAGAAAACTACTCGATCCTTGGCCATAATGGGTCCACGAGTCTATATAAGGTCTATGCAGTACCTTTTCTCTAAGATATAGAAGTTATGAGCGGAAAACCAAAAAAGTACGAAAATAATACAAGCTACATTAAAGGGATATTCCAGTAGTTTTTGCTTCTCCCACCTGGGGTTTCGTGGTTTGTATGGAAGGCACGGTGCCGGTGGCGATCTTTCCTGTATTAATTATTTATTAGTACTCGGTATTCGGTCGCTAAGCGTTGACTAGGCGGACGCCACGCACACGCGTTTGTAAGCCGAGACGTGTAACCGAGCTCTAAGGAGGCAAACAAGCGTGCACACCCATCTCGGGTTGCCCATCAGCACCAGCCAGTTATCAGCGTCCGGTCGCTGCTTTATCGAAGCAATTTCTCCTCGACTATGGAATAAGGGTGTTATCGTTTTTTCCCGCAAGTGTCAGGCGGAATCCTCGTCGTGCGAGCGGCGGTGCGCGAAATCGGGGCGTTCATTACGTTGCGCGAAGGGGATGGGTGGCCGTAGAGGACACGCTATGGAAGGGTTAGAATAGGGGGTTTTGATCTTGAAGGCTTGTACAATCTTCGCTATTTTGGCTTCATAGAGCGTCGTTTCTGTCGTGCGAGTGTAAGCAAATAATCGCACATCAACATGATGGATTATCATTGTTTGAACACACTAGCACCTTCTTGTAATTTACTGATTGTAGCAGGTATTTATTCGCGGGACTCCATGATTCACTGGATCGCAAATAATAGATATTTACCTTTGTCCCACTAGCCAATGGCGTACCATGCTGTCAGACTTATTTTTGATTACAAGCATTGCAGTTTTAGGCACGTTAAATACTTCAACACTAACAGTACACTGTAACTGGTAAATTTCAACACGTGTTACGTTCCACCATGGAGTATCTTCAGGAGCCCCATTTTTGAACCGCTCGTATCAAGTCGAACGGTGTTAATTTTGATTTTCGTCATGCAAATTTCAATATTTTGATGCATGACACCCATTTTCCCAATTTCTGAACCGCCCGCTTTCTTTGTTGCTAATGTAATTTACAAAATATTGAAGTTTTTGTACCGAAAATTAAAATTGAACACCTTTATCTCGAGGCGAGCGCTTCCCTTACTAATAATAGCTCTCCGATTCAAGAAATACCTACAAATTTACTTTGAGTGTTATTATATTTCAAATATTTGTTGTTATTCAGACCTAGCGATCATTTTAATTATAATATCGTATTCTACTATAGATTTCCACCAGTGGAATGTCTGCGCTCGTCTGTGGTAATATTTATTATTCAGTTTTTTATTATACGTTGTCCATAGACGGTTGCTGTAACATATCGCTTGCAATAGTAAAACCCCGTTCGTCCATAATACTCAAATCCTTTGTGTAATTTAATTGAATTTTATACCTACTAATATGTGTAATCGATGACTTAGAAAGCCAGCGCTACTTCATCAGACGTGGCATTTTACTGAGTGCGACCCATTGCAATTCTTCATGGCACGCCTAATGACTATTTGAAATTACGAGTATACCGATATATTTTTGGTTTTTCTCTTTTTGTTATTGTCTTGTATGTTTTGTACTTTTGTGCCTTGGAAGTAAATGCAATAATCATTTTTTACTTTATTTTGACCGCTTTTTGTCTGCTAGATCCCTAAGGAAAAAAGAAGTGAGGTTAAGCACAAAATGTACACTAGCTCTCACACGCTCCACCCAGTCCCTACAACTGACTGGCCGATCGTTACATCACGAGCAAATCGTTCCGCATATGGACAGTTCCGAATGTAGATAAGTACTTGGGGAAAAGATAAATTTTCCGCTCCGTGCGTCGGGACTGCGGTGCGGTGCGCTTTAATAAATTTGTTGTCCCTCCTTGCAAGTTAGCCACGGGTTGGTGGAGGCTGATAGGTGCTTGTTACTAGGAGTTCTAGTAAGTAGGGACATTTTTATACTTGAGTTAGACGACCTGAGTGGTTCAGTTGGTTATCATGGCGGTCTACCACGCAGAGGTCGCGGGTTCGATTCCCAGCCGAGCAGAATATGAATTGATGAATTTTAATTTGTGTTACGGGTCTGGGTGTAGTACGTATTTAAAAATAAAATATGTAAGTTGTTTAATGCCGTGTGGTGTCCGGCAGAGTAGAATAGCACCAACCCCTTACATTCATGGGTGTCGTACAAGGCGACTAATGTTTTCGAGGCAAAAGATCAAGAGTCTCCGTAGTCTGGAAAATGGGCAGCAGCATTTTGCATTATTATATTTAAACACTGCGATGTCCAACCCGCCTGCCAAGCGTGGAGATTATGGCAATAACCTCCCCTTTCGTGGGAGGCCCTAAGTCCTGCAGTGGACTGTTACGGGCTGTGATGATGAAGTAGTTTATTAGTTGTCTAACACCCATAACACAAGTTTTGCTTACTTTGGGGCTGGACAGCTCTATGTGAATTTGTCCAAGCATATATTTGTCCAAGTTAGCCCGTGAATGCGCTCTACGAGTGTCTAGCTCACGTAAAATGTCACCAACTTGGTAGTTACACGGCGATGAAGCTTACATCTGTATTCGCAAACAATTGTAATGTACAAAGTTACAATAATGTGTACTGTTACAAACTAATCTGACAAAATGACAGTGTCGCTGATGTTGAATTTAGTCATTTCGTCGAATGATATTTCAATTGGCGATACTTAGTTACAGTTTTCGTCACTTCAAGCGTGTCTAGTTACACGGTTTTACGGTGCGGGAAAACATCGTTATGAAACCAGCACATGCAGGCGACTGAATGTGTAACCATGTTCAAATCTGGTCAGGTTCCCCTGGCAGCAGGGTCACGTGGGTCAGATGGCAGTCGCTCCACTGTAATTACCTGATCTGCGAAATCCAGGATCATGGTCTAGGCAGACCCCGTGCTCTCATGCGCGTGCGTACAACTAGGACATTAACGATAACATGATTTTTATTTTTGTCTGCGGTTCTTTAATGCGTCTATCACACGTTAAGTTTTAACTGTTCGATTTGCATGTTTAGTGCAAATTCTTAGGGCAGTTTAACTACTCTGAGCTCGTGAATTGGTAGGCATAAAAAGAGCCATCGGGATATCTGTTCTAGGTTTGGTCATACCATGGCAACTTAATTACCACTTAGTATATGGATTGTCATATGGTCAGGTGGTCTTTCCTTGGTCTATGGCGAATGCGTTGCATTCCACATTCAGCGATGCCACTCAAACCGCCGGAGACAGAAAGATAAGCTAAAATATAGAAGAAAGAATAATAAAATGAGAACCAATAATAGAATTTAATAGGAATATAATGATAGAGAAGATATGTTTACTAGTTTAAGTAATATAATAGAAGACATTTTTGTAACCATACTGTTGACTTCAGATTTAAGAAATAAAATTAAATACAAAAGAAACTAAATTTAAGACAACATGTTTCCTTGTCAAGTAGTTGCCCTACAAAATAGAAACGGTCTCGGGAAATAAGATCTGAAATGGGCCGCAATGTGGTGTGTGTGCCCTTTAAGATTAGGGCCAGGCAGGACACTTAGATGACTTTTTGCCACTCACAACCTATTAACTAGCAACGTTACCGGGTTCGAATCCCACTTCGGCCATGTTCCAATAGCTCTTTTCTGAGTTATGTACATTAGTTGAATGCTAACCGATGCTTTTATGGTGAGGAAATATCGTGATGAAATCTGTATATTCAGGCGACTGAATGTGTAACCATGATGCAATCTGGTCAGGTTCCAAAGCTAGCAGAGTCACGGAGGTCAGATAGAAATATAGAAATAGAAATAGAAACATTTATTTACACACAATAACACCACAAACATAATGGCTCAAAGGGGATGAATCACTGACCTCCAAAAAGGTATTTTTGAGGTCAGCGGCTCGACTCCAGAGCCGTAAAATAAACAATTAAAAAAAAAAGATTAAGAAAAAAAAAAGTTACTTAACAATGCACAAACAATACCATTAATTACAAACATCATGAAATGAGTAAACGACAACTAGACAAACATACATAAATAGAAGAAAAATGATGAATAGAACCGTTGCATGTGGATGTGATGTAGCGTGTAAAAGGGACCTCACTCAGCTTCATGCCCTGGCGGAGACCTGGGCGCTGGTTTTCAGTGGGACCTGCTGAGTGAGGCACGGACGAAGACGTTTTAAATAGATACGACATGTGGAGTGTAAAATACGTGTTTAGTGTAATGTATTGTATGGATGTATTGGCCGCAACGAAGAGTCAACAATACAAAAACGACTTATGTATTTAACCTATTAGGACTAGAAAAATAAAAAAATAAAAATTGGTAAATGGTAATTATTGTGTCAGGTGAATATTAATATTATAATTGTATTGGATTTTGTCAAGCTATTGAATAAAGTAAATGTCAATGAAAATTTCAGAAAAATAATATAATTATGTCAAACTTGCATTTTCAGATATCTTTATCTACCTGCCTATGTCTAAGCAAAAACACTAAAGCAACTCACATTAAAATGACTTGGAACGTACTTATCAAAGACACATCTGGTATTGGTAATCCCTTGCACACCCAATGCAAAACGACCCAGCCAGCGCCCCGCTGTGAGTCTGCAACCCTTGTGGTAAGTTGAATATTTTATATTTGCTTCTTTTAAATATCCAATAGCAATATTTTGAGGTGTTTTCTATAAGTAAACAATGATTGCAGACTACGCAGAGGCGGCGGCAAGTCATTCCAACATTTGGTGGCTGCAAATTTAAATGACCCACGAAATGCGGTCGTTCTGTGGCAAGGCAACACCAATGAATACCGAGAGGCTCTGGTGACATTTTGGATATCGCTAGTCCACAAAAGTTTATCAGCGAGATATGGTGGTGTCCTGTAACGAACTACTCCAAACAGGAGATTGGCTAGGTGTAGCTCTCTACGGTATTGCATTTTCAGTATATCAGCTTTTTTCAAATATGGAGTGACATGCGTGCGGGGAGGAATATGAAAGTAAAACCTGGCGCATGAGTTTTGCATCTGCTGTATTCGTTTCTTTGTCCTTGCCAGCAGTCGAGGGCCATAAACAATGTCCATGTAGTTCAGCTTGGAGAGGACAAGCGCGTCGCAAAGTTGAATCCGTACCTTGGTATTAATAAACGGTCTGATTTGGTACAACATCTTTAACCTGTAAAAACATTGGCTTAGCACATTTGAAACATGTTTTTCGAAGCGAAGTTGCTCATCCAGAGTCAGCCCTAGATTTCGCGCCTCACTGACACGCTGAATGGGTTCGCCTTGAATTTGCATAATTGAATTTTTGCTGCAATTTTCTCAATTTGCTTTCCGCTACCTAGGATCATAAACTTGGATTTGCTACTGTTTATAACTAGTGAATTCGATTTTGCCCATTTGGCTATATTATCCAAGTCTTCATTTAGCCTTATGATTGCCGAATGCACATCACCAGGACTACAGGGTATATAAAGCTGCAGGTCGTCGGCATAGATGTGATAAAAGCAATGCCGAATGACCCTTGTGATATCGGCTGTGTAAATGATGAAGAGTATTGGTCTTAAAATCGATCCCTGGGGAACGCCCCTCATAACAGCGGATTGTCCAGATTCATGCACCACACCACCCCCATCCATTGTTTCAACGTGCTGTTTACGGTGCTCGAAGTAACTGGCAAACCAGTTCAATTTGACCACAAAAACCATAATATTTGAGCTTCCCTAACAGTAGAGAAACATCAATGCTATCAAAGGCTCGGGAAAAATCAAGGAGAGCTAAAAGAGCCCCCTGACCATTGTCTTGCGCTTCCAAGATGTCGTCGACCACTTGAGCCAAAGCTGTGCAAGTGCTATAATGTCTTCTGAACCCCGACTTGGTCTCCAACAACCTTTTCTAGAATCTTGGAAGCGCAAGGCAACACACTTATAGGTCTCAAGTCGCTCACCGTGGCTGGGCTACCGTTTTTGGGCAATGGCCTGACTATTGCATGCTGCCAAGCGGTGGGGAATTGACCAGTTTCAATGGAGGTATTGATGACAGAAGTGAGAACGGGCAAAATGTGTGGTGTCATCATTAACAGCATATCCAAGGATATACCATCAACTCCAACCGCGTTAGACTTAAGGCTTTTCAATGTTTTGTAAATAGTCTCCTCTGTCACCGTCCTCAACTGAAACTGATTAAGGTTACCGCAGTGGGTCTTGAAGTACTCAACTTCCAAACTAGAGACATCCAGACTGCCTGGAACCTTTAAAAAGTGATCGTTAATTGTATTTGGATCCTTCAGTAGATGGTCAGGTACTTCGCCAACGCTTCGAATCCTAACGTTACGTTTTATGTGAAACCATAAGCTACGTGGGTTGTGTACGTTAGAATTGACATAAAAATCATAGTAAGCACGCTTTTCCCTCACTAGTGCCTCGTCAACAACCTTTTTTAATTCTTTGTAATATCTAAAATGTGTATCTAGGCCAGAAGAACGGGCGCGAGCATGGGCCTCGTCGCGTTTTGACATCATTTGTTTTATGTTGTACGTGATCCACGGGTATTGATGGTCTTTTATTCTACGATTTTTTAGCGGGGCGTGTTTGTTAAATAGCAAGAGAATGCATTAATTTAGATAAGTCACCATATCATCGACTACTTCCAGTGAGGAAATATAATTTAAGTCAATTAAAGCTAAGTCGGCATTGAACTGTTCTAAATCCATTGATAATATGTCCCTACGTAATACATTAAATGGTGTTAATTTGGGCTTACTAATATTTACTTCACAAGTAAGAAATGCGTAGCTGCCAAGATCCCTCACATAATCAACCCCGACCTCACGGACCTTAAGATCCGTGGCTATTACATCAATTAATGTCGCACTCGTATCTGTAAAGTGTGTTGGCTGAGTGACACACTGAGAAATTCGAAAACAAGAAAATAAGCTTATAAGTTTTTTTTGTGTTTGTGGTATTAGGCTCTAATAAGTTGATGTTAAAGTCACCTAGCAGTATTATATTATTTGCCCACGAAAATGCGCTCAGTGATTCCGTCATTGCATCGATAAACGTATCGACGCTCAGCCACGGCGGCCGGTAGGCAGTCCCAATAACAATGACGGTCCCGCGCACAGACAGCCGCAGCCACATTTGTTCGACTTGGGGCGCCTCGGGATGGACCAAAGTGCGAGCGTGTACTGTGCGCGCAACGTAGAATCCAACGCCGCCTTCGCGCGAGCGCACGTCATTCGATCGCGGAATATGCCGCTGCCGCTATGCAGATGGCAGTCGCTCCACTGTAACTATCTGATCTGCCAAATCCTGGATCACGGTCAAGGCGGACCCAGTGCCCTCATGTGCGAGAGCACAACCTAATTAACACTAAGATGATTATTTTTTTACGTCTTATTAACTAATAATAAACCTAAGGGAACCTAAGTAGTTTATCGAGTTCAATTTGTAAGATCGATTTTAGAGTTTACCAACGTGCCAAACCCCCATCAAGTCTGAGAAAACATACTCGAACACCACCCATCACAACCCATCAGTACAAAAACCTCCCACAACAATATACCTTGACAATACCCCAATTCCCACCTGTATGTAACTCAATACTCACCACAGCGCTCACTAACGAACAGTAACCCCGAACATAATCAGGTACAGAATCGGCCTCGCTTACCCGCTTACCAAAACAGGAAGGCGTTGAATGGCGACTCGTAATGACTTCCCCTCTTCCCCCACCCCTCACAGTTGGTCCACCCTGCTCTAATTATTGTTGTTTAAGAGTTTCACTCGTCATAAGCTCGACTGCTGAGACACAATGGCGACACGTTCGTTTCATTGTTCGTTAATACGCCAGAGGAACTTCGCCTTGATTAAGGTGGCGGTGGGTTACACAAGAGCGAGCTTGTGGGATTTGGGAGTGTGTTTGGCGCCTTGTTGGTGTATTTAGTAATACTGCGAGTGTGTTCTCCGATTAGAGTATAGACCACGACTAGTATCTTAGTCAGTCAGTAAACTAGGTAGGTTAGAATGTAGAGGCTATATCCTTAGACAATAATATATCCTTAGGCTAATGGTGAAAAATCGTTTTTTAGTCGAGATATGAAATGAGTCCTATTGAAAAGCAATAGCAAATTCTATCACAGTGGGACAAGCTGTAATTTTAAAGCAAGGGCGCAATTTAGAATCCAGAGCGACGAGTCGACCGATTCCAGAGTACATTTCCGAACGTAGATGCATATAAACAGATTTGTTCTCCTGTGAAACTGCAGCGTTCGATGACACGTTACACAAGTCTGCGCTAAAACGTTACTGTACCGTGTAATAGGCGGGCGAACGGTGCGAATAAAAACGTTGTGTTCCGTGGGCGTCCATTATTATAGCAATGAATGAAATAAACGCTTTTTATTATATCGCGAATACGTGGCGAAGGCGCGTATTCCATTCAGCCGTTCATTAATTCTTTCATCAGTTAATTGTGTACGCTCGAAGATTTACCGTTAAGGGTATAAAAGGTAATTAATGATTTGCTTGGAACTGGAAGTTGAAAGCTTATAAAGTGTTTTTTGAAGGCCTACAACCTACAACAATCGACGACTACAGTTTATATTAAGAAAGATGAATGCTTTTGAAGCCTCTGACAGGCATCAAGTGCCTTTGGCGTTGTTGCTTTCTTTTAATTTATAATGAGGGAGTTATTTAATTTTTTTGTGAAATATCACAAAGGTCAAATTTATATACAGGAGTGTAGCAGTCGTATATTTCATTTAAAACTTTCGCGTAGGATTACATTTTTTATTGTATCTCTCTGTCTTACTAATAAAAAAGTCGTAAATTATGGGTTGTAACGCTTACATAGTTACACGGCGTGTTTGCTGCTACAAACTTATCTAGCTCAATGTCGGGGTCGCTGTTGTTGAATTTAATATTGCCGCGAAATGATGTTTCAAATAGCGACTTTTAGTTAAATTTTTGGACACCTGATCAGATAAATTTGCTTATGCACACGTTCAAGACATGCTCAACTTATGTACAACTTTATTAGTATGACGGTTATTAAACAATTGAACAAAAAGAACAATTGTACCTATTCAACAGTTTTTATTATTAATAGCCAACGGAACACTTTGAGGTGGCTCTTAAGAAATAATTTCGAGCCCTTTTCTTGGACAAAAGCTTTAGAGAAATTTTAATTACAGCAATTCCAAGAACCAGTGAGACACAAGGTATTTGAACCTTATTTTTGAAGTTGCAAATTGCGTACTTAAATAATTTCAATTCGCAGATAAATAAAATTTATATTACAGTAAAAATTACGTCATTTTTATGAAATTAATTCTTCTTCTTTCTCTTAGTGCCTGTCAATCGCATTCGCGTTGCTTTACTCCTGTGTTTTCAAAGTAGGGTACGCGACAAGATTTACGCAATGCTGGCTGTATGAGTCGCAGGCGTGTATGCCATGCATATTGCTGCAAAGCAGTGAATTTCCTTTTACCCTTCGCTACAACATACTTATTGGCTTTTATAACCCAAAATGTCATAAATGTCAAGTTCGCTCCGCTCGCTCACTCATTTATTGATCACGTCAGCTTTTAAAATCTATAAATTTCGAAAGCTCACAACACGTCAGTTGCTTTTTATATAATTATTTTATCAGTGTTTACTTTGAGAGATGTTGCTACGCTTTTAAATAAGTTATCATTAATTTGAATCAAAACCCGAAAAATACAATAAATAATAATAATAATAATACATAAAAACCACGTCTGCACTTATCAGCCTACCCACAAGAAGCTACCCTCATTATCTTCCAAGGAGTTACCTTCGTTTCTCGTCACTTGATCACAGCGCTGTCGTCTGTCACCTGTAGGCATTCATCACGCGACCAGTCGATTGCTTCAAATCCGGACATTGACTGATTTCTTTTTATGGCTCCTTACATCCAATGAAAAGATCGAAGTCTAGAAAGAAATGGAGGGTAGTATTATAGTCACTTTGGATCTATTTACCGACTGCCAACACGTTTTTTCAAAAGAGTGATTTTTAAACGATTTTGAGAGTTTTTGTGATGAATATGAATATGCTTAGACAAATTCATACAGAGCCATCTTGCACCAAAATAACCAAAGCTTGTGGGTGTTAGATAACCAGTCATATAGCCCAAGTTTATATGCGCTTTTTTAAATATTTACTTATTATACATAGTACACCCAGACCCGTAATAGAAATTAAAACACATCATATAAATTTCTGCTCGGCCAGGATCGAACCCGGGAATCGTAAACCAACTGTACCATCCAGGTTTTCCTTACGTTATATGAAACTTCAAGTCTGGAGTAAAATGATAGGCTTTTTATACGGATCCCCACAACATCACTCAGACTCGCGTCTTCCCGCTTTGTCAACCTTCCAACGCTCACAATCTCGGAACGAGATAATGCGTGTACCTATCAATGCACCCGGTTCAGTACCCGGCTCGGCGGTTAACTTATTCCGTTTTAATCTCCCCGGGTATGTCTCGAATCTTTTGAATGGGATTCCGTGATGAGATCTGGTCGTTTGTTCGCGCCCTAATGCTCGTTAAGGCAGGGATTGTGCGGCTTCGTTCGGAAAGTTGATGTAAATTCATAAAATTACACACGCTGTGTTTGGGCGTTTTATCTGTATATTTACTTTTGTATCCGGTTGAGTTCAAACGGGATCTGTTAAAATATTGCGTACACTTGATGTGTGCAAATTAAGAATTGCGGTTACAGTTTAAGCGATACGAGCAGATGGCAATCTGGATCAGGTTTGTGTATGATTTGTTTCGATTCATCGGCAAATTCTATAATTTTATTTCTTGTTATTTTTGTTCTAATACTAATTTTGCAAAGTCGAGCCCATACATGTGTCAAGATTGTACACATGTTTCTGCAAAAGTTACATATTTGTCAAATATTTTTGGATCAGTTTTTGCAAAGATACCGGCGTAATGGACGACAGAATACCGCGTAACAGCGAACTTAGTCTTTGCAAAGAGTGTGGGAGTCGTCTACGCTCTTTGATATACGCAAGAAAACCGACACATGAATGCCAAATAAAAAACATTTTTAAACAAAATCTGAAAAAAAAATTCACACATATTTATAAACAGGCTCTCACAAAGTTTTTGCGCATCTTTGTACATGTCTTGACACATGTACCCTACAGTATGTCTCTGCTTTCTGTCTATTTAACAAAAAAGACCCATGATCTGACAACCATTCACAGATTCAAAATACACTCCACACACCACACACTATAAAAGCAATATGCTATAAATAAACTCAGTGCATTATCCCCGGTTCCGGTCCACCAGACAGCTCGTCCGGTTGCACTAGATTGCCGGGTGACATGTCCTGCCTTTTACCCGGGTAAACGATCTCGTCGCGTAAAACTGGGTTATGGGGATTGACAATGTTTTAGTGCAACAAGGTGGGTGTTACCAGTTTAGATAAGTCTTATATAAGGATTATGACAGGAATTCTGTGTTGGACTAATAATAATGCATAATGCGTTTAATACCTTTATTTTTGTTATTAAGATAAACTGAATATACTTACAATAAAAAGATAAATTTGTTTCATACAAATAAAGTTTTAACTGTGTATATATTTTATCACATGTATGTATCACGTAGTGTGAGCTTAAAAGAGCTTTTGTATTTTTTTATTTTTTATTTAAGGAGCTTGATCACATTAAAGCGACCATGTCGCTTTATACTGTTTCAATTTTCTGGAGAGAGGATTTTGTGAGCGAAGTTTCTGCTTCAAACCCATCCTGACCAGAGTTTTTGTATTGTATTGTATTTAGCTACTTATAGCGTTGTTTACAATATTTACATAATACAAAAATATAGTAACAAGTATATGTGCCTACACATAAAAAAAAAAACTAATGGCGTCAGTTACTTGTGCCGTCGATGTAGCTGCATCTCTAGTCACCAATCTACCATCACTCGATTAATTTATATTGTGTACTCTAATTGCTCTACTGGTATGCAATTAATTACAATGATCTTAGTACATTAGCTATGAATGCTGCAATGAATAGTGTGCAGCTTGAAGACCCGTGACAGGCTAATGACTGCAATCTATCGCCACCACCCGGCACCGACAGTGAGAATTTCAATTCAAAAACTGATTATCGCACTGCTGTCTTTTGAAAATTCGAATCTGGAGATACCTTTATGTACGTATATTACTATTCACCAAGCTTTGCTTACTTTGGGGCTAGAAGGAGCTGTGTGCATTTGTCTAAAACATATAATTATTTTATTAGACTCTAGGAGCTTTTACGCACCGTACCCAATTCGGGGCTCTGTCTAAAGTTTAAGCTCGCTAAAGGCTCTAGCTAGCTCAATGTATCTTTAGACAGTTAATTTCAGAAGCTGGAATCTGTAACTATAATTGAGGAACTGCCAAATTTATATAAAATTCAATTTACAAACCGGCCCAAGGCCTGAACTTTCAATTACTTAAATCATTTTCATCATCCTGGCGTTAACACACGGTTTTCTACTTTTCTTGGTCAACTTCGCTCTGTCTTTGACATCCTTGGTGCTGAGTTTATTGGCTTGCACGCATTTGATATGGGTACTTAAATAATAGTAGCTTTTGCCCGCGATTTCATTTAGAAAACAATTTTCAATTACCTTAGTTTATAATTGCTAGACTATTACTAGTAGGTACTGAGGACAAACTATGTATCTTGTTTTATCTACCTGAATTAGATGAAACCTGGTTTAAATTTTAAGTTCACAAACAGACAAAATAATTTCAATAAGATTTTGGGGTTGCTTATCTCAATACCCTATCCCGACTGTTTTTCTGGAATATCTTCAAAGTACAGACACGACTAATTTACAGTATTATAATTGTGTATTTTATAACAAAAGATATAATTAATTATGTTTGTACAATCTGCTCGCCATAACACTTCCAAAAAAAGACACCTAAGTCATTACCTACCAGTCTGCCGACGCGTAATTCCGGAAGACGGAAGTGCGGCGTGAGATAACGCCCTAATCCTACCTACTGACTCAGTAGATTGATAGCTACACCTTTACCGAGGTTTTACGAAACTCAAAAAGGCCCGTTTATACGTTGGTGGTGACAATTCGCGTACGCAAAGTTTCCGCATAGTCGCCGCGTAGAAACCGGACAGAAAACGCGTATGTCCTATTAGCGCGCACACGATGCGGTAACTACGTAGCCGTGACGCGGCGCATTCGGCGATGTAGGTCGGATTCTTAGGACGACAGATTCTGAGGAAGTCAGTTTCTTATTTCCCTGGCAACCCCAGCTGCAACTACTAAGTACAGGCTCCGATTAACTTACTGCTAATTGCAAATTTGTGCATCTTCCTTTCTAAAAGTTTATTGGTTATGTTTAGCGTTATCCTGTGTGTGTGTGGTATTGTTGGTGAGTGAAAACATTCATTATAAAGCACTAAAATCAACAAATACAAACTCTATTTATACCTTTTAATAAGTTTACGGTGACTGGTAAGAAGCAGCGAAATACCCACATTTTATCATCTTTTAAACGTCATAATCAATTTGACATTGACACTGGCATTGACATTTGACAGTGACATTGACAGCGACTTGCAAGTGTTGCCAGCACTTATTAAATTACCACAAATTTTGGGAAATTGAATACATTTTGTTGTTTCGGTAATAAATAAATAAAAATGCCGATGAAGCGCACACGTCCAAAGACCTCAAGGCCCCAGGCTACGCCAACTAATAGCCAGCCACCTACTGCAAGTCCGAGTGTTCCAACTGTTGACATGGAGGTCATAGACTCACAGAATATTACTGGCCATACAATTGAGAGGCAGAGCCGTTGGAGAGAGTCTTGAATACAAGGTTAGTAAATTTTCTGGAACGTTATGATATCCTTTCTTAGAATCAATTTGGTTTTAGAGCTGATAAAAGTACAGAAGACGCAATTTGTGGGTTAATAGATTTCTTGAGAATGCAAGTAGATTTAAAACATAAATGCCTGGGAGCTTATCTCGATCTAGCGAAAGCTTTCGACACCGTCTCGATACCAATACTTGCAAAAACTTGAACGCAATGGTATTCGTGGTAGGGCTCTCGGTATTTATACAGATTTTCTCTCTGATCGTTTGCAGCAAGTCAGAATTGGGGACTACATAAGTTCAGAAGCTAATGTGACATTTGGGGTTCCACAGGGTAGTATATTGGGTCCGAGTCTTTTCCTGTTGTACATCAAGACCTATGTGACTTGACAATACAAAATGGGAGAATATTTACTTACGCTGACGATACTGCAATCATCTTTTATGGAGAGACCTGGGAGGAGGCTGTTAAATATGCTGAGATGGGACTTCATACGGTGTCCAGCTGGTTGAGATCTAACTTATTCACTCTAAATTTATCAAAAACCGTTTATCTCCAATTCACAGTAAAATCATTTAAACCTGTGATTCCCGATCTAAAAATACATTGTTGTGACTTGCCTAATAACAATAGTTGTAAATATCTGGTCATAAAAAAGACATCTTCAATCAAATATCTTGGTGTATTATTGGATGACCAACTACGCTGGAAATCCCATATTGAAGTTGTTGCTTCCCGGCTTAGAAAAACAATGTAGATATTTAAGAAGCTAAGACATGTTGCGGACTTTAAATTGCTTCGAACAGTATATTACGCTTTAGTCCATGGGGTATTGTATCGTGGTATGGGGTGGTGCATGTAAGACTTTTATGATAAATTTACAGAAAGCACAACGATTATTTCTGAAGGTCTAACCTGACCTTTAGTCCGTTTAGGTTCCCTACAAAATTACTTTACGAAAAAGTTGGTGTAATGACTGTCAGACAGTTATACATTCTACTACTAGTCTGCAGGCAGCATACTCTAACCACGTTTGATAAAAACAGTTATGCTAAGAAGATAACTAAAAGAGATGTCTGTTTTTACATTTCTTGTAGAACCGCTTCAGCTGGACGCCAACATGGCTCCATGGGTGTATCTGTGCACAATAAAATAAATAGGTCCCTAAATATCTATCCGCTTACACTTCGCGAGGTAAAGGGTAAAATGAAGAAATGGTTACTCTCTAAAGATTATACCCAGACTGAAGCATTGTTGCATTAGTTTTTTATTTAGACTGAACACGGATTCATGTTATGTTATGTAAGTATACTAAGTATAAACATGCACAACACACTCACACACATACGCACAAACACACGCGCGCGCACACACACGCACATACACACACACGCAAATTCACATATACACTCTCCCAACTGCAAGGGTTTGGGTTATATTATTGCAGATTTATATTATTGCAGATGCTTAATATAGTTAATTTTTATTATTTGTTTAACAATTTTTAATTTTCTCATTATAATAGCAATTTAAGGGAAGATGCAACTGTTTCTCGTAACACAGGTATATATGTACCTAGCTCGGGAAGCAGTGGATAAAATGTAAGCAACCATTATGGAAATAAAAAACTATTTTATTATTATTATTTATTTAGTGAAATTCGGACTAAGTCAAATTCTGAGTAAATCAAGCATTTGCAAAATGTATTACTTACATAATACATCTGTAACCTCAACTGAGTCTGGGTTGTAGGTGCTTGTAGACACCGTATGGGTATGAGAAACATCCTAATTTGACCATCATCATCATATATGACATATAAAGTGAAAGCACTGTTTACTGCACTGCAATGTTTAGTATTCAAAAATTTTGCATTGATGCAGAAATCGTAATGAAGTATGCACTTACCGAAGGGTATGTCATTATTTGTTATAACACATCCATTAATACGCTTTACACTTAAATATTTGTGATCATTATTTTGTGCGGTTTTTTCTAGGCACATGCAAAATATGTACCTAACCTATTTGCAAGCGAGCAGCATCATCCACTGACAGTCACATACAGTGACAGATTGAGATAGACAACCAGTGGCGCTAGCGTCGCGAAATTCCCTTTCTTTTCATTTTTTATGGTCTGTGGTGGTGGTGCCGCGGTGCTTGAGAATTTTATTTTATTTATGTACAATAAAATTATTGTAATGTTTAATATTAAGACATTCATGAGCGTTTGTAAAAAACCTAAACTGAATAAACATGATTTGATTTGATTTGGTAGCAGCCTATGGACGTTTGATAAGACAGCTGTCACCCGAAATGTAGATCGATAAGCACTATCAATTCTTATCATAAACTAGTGTTCTAGGGCCAATTGTTTTATCGTATTTAAGCGGCGCGCATTTTAGCAGCATAAGTGCCTGTGGATCTTTAAACTATTGACATCTGACGTTTGACGAGGGCCTGACGCGCATCGCTAGAATAACGCAACTTGTGTTGATATAATCCGCGCCCTGTACATTTCTACCTTAGCTGTACCAAAGCGCGCCTGACGTAATCAGAATGTGACGTAGTCAGAATCTGACTAATTAAGAAACTGACTACCACAGAATCTGACCTATTTCGCCGAGTTCAACGCGGCGACTACGCGGACGCGACGCGGTGGCTGCTAGGTGACTATGCGGGCGCTACACGTTTGCTGACAGAAAATAAAATAAACTATATTTTATTAGTATAAAAAAGAAATTGCATTAACATGGGACAAACCGTGCAAATATCGTGTTCGTCTCCATGAGCTTGAAAACACGACGAAAGCCTTATACTGTGGGTAAGAGATCTTATCGTAACCGGTTTAAGCTGGATAACTGGAGCGAAATAATAAAAAAAGTTAACCCTTCCGTTTACGAGGTACAAAATTGCGTCGTATACGAGGTGGGGTCTAATGGTAAGTGTAACCATAAGGTTGTACCACATATAAGATAGTGTTTGTCCAAGGATATTATTATAAATTTTTGTCTATGATGTGTTGGACTGGCGGTCTAATAGACTTTTTAATTGACAAATTCACATAGCGCCATATAGCTCCAAAGTAAGCAAAGCTTGTATTATTATGGATGTTAGAAAACTGATAAAATACTTATATACTTTTTTTGTAATACAAACTTATTGTACATAGTACACCCAGACCCGTAACAGAAATACAAATTAATAATTTAAATTTTTGCTTGGCCGGGAATCGATCCCGGGACCTCTGCGTGGTAGTTGGTTAACATCTATTAACATAGCCAATATATGTTAACCAACTGAACCACTCAGGTCGTCATAGAGACTCTAGGTCCCTATATTATTCAGTAGCTATTTATTAAAAATATGTCCGAGCGCGTTGCGTAAAGTAAAATGGCTCCACTTCCTACAAAATTACGGATAACATTCCATAAAACTGCAGCTGGAGCTTAAAATTGCTTCCTTTGAAAAATGGAGATAGAAGCCTTCATTTATTATATTTTCCAACTGCATTTAGACCCTTTCTCAGTTGTACGGATTCATTTAAAGGTTATTTAAAATATTCAGCGTCTCAGACGAAATCATTAAACTGCCATAATATTTCGAAAAGCCGAAATATGAAATCCGATGAGGCAGAAATAATAAACGAATAACATTAAGAAAATAAACATATTGGAACCGCTGTGCCGACAAGCAGACTCCGGTTCACATTACATACAATATCATATTCTTGTTTATCTTCGATTTGGATGGAACCCGTACTATCGTTGTTATAATTTGCGATAATCTCATTTGTCTCTTTACCTCAGGAATTAAGTACAATATCAAACATACAAGAAGATGTAGGTATGTGGAAAGGACAAAAGAGTTGTATCAGGAATGTAACCTTGCATATATAGGTGTGAGAATTTGGATAAGTGGGAGAGTTATTGCTAGAAGACGTGTCCACTTCTGTAACATGTTTAAATTACCCAATTATTTTGCACTAGTCGCAACAAACGGTTCAAAATGCACTTGCCAGATTGCTTTTCTGCCTCCCATCCTGCTTCATCGAGTGATAATTTGTGATAATAAAGTAATCGTCAATGGTTGCTCATTGCAGTTTCGCTATGGTGTTGTGATTTCCACAAATATTTTATTTGTCCTAGCAAATAAAATGTTGTAACAATCTATGTCTGCTACGCTTTCACGGCTAAACCACTGCACTGATTTCGATGAAATTTAGTATGGAGATTGCAAACGAAAGCACTAAAGTACCTGAAGAAGCACATAGGCTACTTTTTATTCATGTCAAAAATCATCTTGGCGTTAATATCCCGGTTGTGCTCTCGCGCCATCTGACCTCCATGACCCTGCTACCAGGTGAACCTGACACTGGTTACACATTCAGTCGCCTGAATGTGCAGGTTTTATCACAATGTTATCCCTCACCGTAAGAGCATTGGTTAGTATTCCGCTAATGTACATAAATCAGTAAATATACCCGGATACTCTAACTGCTCGACCACCGACGCTCGCAAGCTCGCAAGATATAGGTACAATAGTCTACGCGGGATAGAGGCTAATTCTATAAACAATTACGACAACAAAACAAAGCCACCCGACACTAATTCAATGCACTGAAGAGAAGTAAACAAATGAATCATCGGAGCGCACGTAGTTCGTGCAATTCTGCGTAGTTCGTGCAATTTATCGTAAACGCTCACCATTACGGCCACAACGAAATCGGTTGAGCCGATAAATGAACCATTAGCGCAATTCATGGCGGGAAACGGGTAGTTTTCTAGTGTCACAGTTGAATAGAGCCAATATTTATTTTTAAGTTGCGCTGAACACGGCTGATTCGAGGGCGTGTTACAACAGAAATACCAGTTCAAAGTAGAACCAGAAAACAAACTAAAAATTAGGGCGTGTAATTCTTACTAGATAGTAGTGATAGTAGTTTACTAAATGTCGTGGCATAAGCTACTCGTATCTAATTCATCATTCGAACGGGCATATCTCACTACCCATTGTATTGCTGCAAAACTTGTTTATATACCAAGATCTAGTGGCACCTCAAAGAGTTAATGAGTTGACTCGGGAATCCCGGTGACAAACTACCTCTGTCTGTACTAGATTCCTCGGAATTAATTAACAAGAAAAAGAAGGACAGCAAAAGCTTTGTCAATTTAACCCATCCAAGAACTGTGCGGAAAATCTCCGACCTCAAACAAAATCATCATCGTCTTGGCGTTAATGTCCCGGTTGTGCTCTCGCGCACGAGGGCTTAGGGTCCGCCTTGACCACGATCCAGGATTTGGCAGATCAGGTAATTACAGTGGAGCGACTACCATCTGGCCTCCGTGACCTTGCTACATGGCCGCAGCGGGATTCGAACCCGGTACCTCTCGCTTACGAGTTGGATACTCAACCGCCCAGCTACCGACGCTCTATCGCCGATCTGAAACAAAATGGTAGGGGAAAAATATTCGCATTTACTCATCACAATAATTGATGTGTTTCATTAGCAAAAATGGTGCAAAAAGCGAAAATGACTCGCTTCCCCGACGGGGGAAAACATACAGTTTCTTTCTTATACGGGGAAGGTAGGCGTGGTTGTGTTACGGTAAGTGTAGATAGGTAGGTGTATGTTTTCTGTATAATAGTGGCGTACTAGGGTAGTGTAGCAACATAATGTAGCAACTGAGTCGTAGAATATGAGAAATTACAAAACGACCGTTTTGTGTTACGTCGCCGTGCTGAATATGATTTAAATGTGGTAATTAGCCACTGGGATGCCGTTGCTGTTGGAAGGAACACAACCCACTTCAAAGAAATGAGAAAAGGATTGTGAACACTTTCCAACATTTGGTAGCCGTACGGTCATGTGCTTTTCTAGGAGATGCAATATTAAAAAAATCTTCGCGACTGTACACATAATTAATGGCTATGCATCTAATTTGCGTTGTTAGCCAATGTCAAATGAACTGTATTAATACAGTACATATATTCAACAAATTCAGGCAACGTGGTAACGTTCCCGTAATATCACGATAGTGCAATGTCTTGGAACAACCCGAAAGCTCAGACAGATACAGATTTATAGCATTCTTCAATCACTGTATAGTTTCACAGATATTTGCTACGCATTAAATTATCATTAATTTGAATCAAAACCAAACAACCGATCATAGTATAAAATAAAGTCGCTTACCGCGTCTGTCTCACTAACTGTCCGTATATCCCCGAACTCCTCCTACACCACGAATGCGGTTTTCATCATCAGTTAAAAAAATCTTCCGAAAGGTTTATTTATAGTAAAGATATGTCAATAGGCTGCGCTGACTGCTTACCATCAGGCAAGCCAAGAGCTTGTTTGCCATATAAGTGGTAGGTATAAAACAATAAAAGTCAGGAAAGCGCTTTGGAAGCCGGGGATGGTCGCTTATTGTAAGAATTTAATATCGTTTTACCAGCATTGGCAACATCGCTAAAAAGTCAGTCGCTTTGTAATTGGCTGATTCTGCAATTTGGCGGCGACATAGCCATTGTGTTCACTAATGATTGTTAGACTCGTAGCTTTTTCTTATTACGTTGTAAATATTTCCAACAATCAATTTGATATCTAGTTACCCAAGAATTGTTGAGTACAGTCAGTTGTAATAATTTTCTAGTTATCGTGTCTTGCGTAAGTAATGTGTGCGTAATTATAATTTCCTTTGTCCGATTTTTCTTTTAGAGAATTTATTTTTGTACTAGCTTACGAAGTTATGCGTAATACTTGCAATAAATAAATGAAATGGTATTATGAATAAATGGGAAGAATACGTTTGTGTATATGATTTTGCTTGTGACTCGACGTTAACTATGTTAAATACGGAGTTCAAGTTTTTGTATTAAACCTTATAAGTAGACAAACGTTGACTTATCTCCTGGAGGTTATGGGGCTCTACCACTATCATCATCTAGTCGTGGTCCCCCTGTCGACAGAATCTCTCGCGAATCGGCCCTATTTTCCTAACAGGTTGTGTGAGGCAAATGGTACTCGCTCCACGGAAAAGCCAGACATGGGAAGGTGGATCTCGGACACAGGATTATGATGATGATTATTGGATTATGTCCAATAATCAAAATTAATATCAAAGGATTTTACAATTCGAGCGAGCGCTTCATCCTTATGTCGTGGATATTCGTACGAGCCGCTTTGGCTTGACTTTTATAATGCGTACGGCTAAGGAGTGGAACGCGTTGCCTGCGCGTGTGTTCCCTGATCAATATAATCTGGATGCCTTCAAGGCTAGAGTGAATAGGCTGTTCCAAGACGGGCATGCTCCATCTTCGGCCGCATCGTCACTTACCAACAGGTGAGATGGCGGTCAAATGCCTGGCTTGTATAATTAAAAAAAGAATATATATTTATATTTTATATATATTTATATATAAAATCAGTCATTCTCGTTCCTGCACGGTCACAACCAAGCGTGTCAGAGCTAAGCCGACACAGAAATAATGTAACCGACATAGGTTTTAAAAACTTAAATATTATAGGGCATTTCATTGTGGCTCTCAGACCACATGATGGGGAGTCTTTTACAACTTTAGTGGCTACCAGGGGCCTTTTTTTGTTTCACAAAGATTATCACTGACAAATCTGTAATAGTGTGAAAACTACAAGCATGTGGACTTGTCGTGATAATTTGACATATTTTTGCTTAATAGGCATTTTCTCTGGACAGGTGACAAAACCTTGTCAAATTTGTTTTACAATGACAGGTGGCGGCAGTTACATAAGTAGGTACGAATAATTAAAAAAATTGTGATAAAAACGTCAACTGATAGGAACTGCCCTGCGGTGGGGTTCCTTGCAAATGCTAGTGAAAAATATTCAAGAACTGTTGCTGGTGCAACACAAGCAGCCTCGGGCTAAAAAACTTGGCAACTCCTGAAATATGTTGCCACTTTAACAAAAGTGAGCGGCTAATCCTAGTGCTAACTGGATAACTTATCATGCTGTCGCTATCATTCTTTTTGACATGAACAGACTTACTCTGGAGTTACTTTTATGTTTTTTCTACGTAATTTGTCCGAAACCTTTCTCAGCAAATTTACTGCTAACTTGTCTGGGCTTTCCCTTGTTGTACACGTGTAAACAGGATATTAACAAGGCCAAGCATTATTTTTAGTGCTTGATTAATTATTTATATTATTAATAGGATTATTCTGGAGTGATATAATGTCTCAAAAACTCAAAGTAAAATCAAACAGCTTCTCAAAATTGAGGTCGTTACAGCAAACTAGTATGGAATTCCTGAAACTTAATACTACTATCCGGATTCCTGTTCCAGCTAATCCGGAGCTAGCTGGAATCCCGATTAATCCCGAGAATGTACCGGCAGCAATTCTGTAGGAAGACGTTGTTCGCGTTAATGCACCGCGGACCGCATTCCGTATTCAGCCCGCATAGAGCCAGAATGAGCGGTTCTTAAAAGTATAGGGAAACACGTGTACCGCCGTCGGCCGCCCACTAATTGAAGTTTTTCGCTTAGAACCGAACATTCTGGAAACCCATCCAGAATCCGCTGGCCCGCCTCGCTACCTCACACGGTGGAAAATCACCCTGCGAAATCCCAAATGAATGGAAACCAGGGACCCCAACCCCTGGACGCTGGGCCCATCCGCTGTGACCACTAAATGGCAGCGCGGGCCCCTCAAATTTTAGTGCGAAGTAAAGTAGAATTTTGAGCACCTCATTAATTCAAAGATTCTTTTACAACTTTTTAGCGGGAACGCTTAATTAAATTTACTTTGAAAGCTCGCCGGCCCCGGATGTGAGAGCTGAACAAATTAGAGTTGCGCGACTCGGTGTATGTATAACAAAATTGTCTGTTCTGTGTGTACACACACACCCCAATCTGTTCCGGTAGGACCTAATTATGAACGAAATGTTACTTTGTTTAAGTTGACAGCAATATGGAGGCAATTAGGAATGAGCCAACACAAAAGGTTGAAAACCCTAATTTTGCTAACTAATGGAACTTAATATTATTTAAAGATATTATTAGATAACAGTTAATGTTTTTGGCTATGGAAGAGCGGAATCTCTTAATACAAGCAAATCCAAGCTTAAAAAGAGAATCCAGATACTGAATATTGTAATAGATTCTAAGTTGCCGAAATAAAGATTTTATTTTCTTTATTTTGGAGCCTATCAGTGAATACCAATATACCTTTGGCTTTCCTAAATTGAGAGCTAGTTTCATAGTTTATTTTTAAAAATCAAACGCTTGAAAGAGGGTAAACAAAACAACTGAACGAGCGAGTTATTGCAAAACAGTGGAGCTTTAACTTGCGAACAATTTTTTCATAACAGTCGCAGTCCATAGCAGAACATTTCATTTCAGAACGAAACCTCGAGATACGTATCAAGTTGATACGTCAGCAATTCGCTCTCCACATCGTTCCGGATCGATTGTGTATGTGTAATCCGGATGACATTCTTTTATACAATAGCCAGAACGTTTCATTGTTTCAAACTCTTCAGCCATGCATGCCAGCAAATTGAATTTCATCCTCCGAAGCACCTGTGTTTTGCACAGAGCTCGTCCGTGATTTAATTTCTCCCTTCTCTACTCTGAAAACGGTGCGTATTGTGAAGCTGGGTGGCATAGCTTTATTTATTGTCTTTCATAATATTGTTCATCAAATTGGCCACGCATTGATAGACCTCAATCCCATTTATTTTGTTTGAAGTTAACTCAATTTCACGGTGGTACGTGGCGGAGTGTGCATCCTAGAAGCAGAGCCGTTTACAGGTATTTAAGCGTTTAAGTAATATCAGATTTCTGTTTCTGATGAGGCAAAATAAATCTGTATTTGAAATATGAAATTTTAAGAGGATTAATTATTATATTAAGTAATAGCCTGAAACACAGGGTATCGTATTATCCTAGCTCTGGCAACAAACAATTATTATTTTAACCTTTCATGTGTTTTTGTAGATGTAAACTTGAAATATATTTCACAATTTTAATAAAAGTTTATTTATTTATTACTCTATATTCAAGAATTGATTCGCAATAAAACATTTTGGCGTCAATATGCCGGTTCTGCTCAAGGACTATGATCCCGGATTTAGCAGATCAGAAATTGCAACGGCGTGGGTGAGCGCAGCAATCGCCTTCCCACGCCTTCCTACAGAACCCGAAATTGCATTAGGATTTGGGACAACACCGTCACCCTCAGTGCATACATATTCACAAAACAATAACTTTCTTACATCTCCACTCCAACACACCTGCAACATCACTTACAATCAGATTGCACCGACCTGTTTGCCGGCGGAAAAAAGGGCTATTAAAAGAAATGTCCCATACTTTACAACCTTGCTGATTACCCCTGAATGCGTCCCTGTCGCCTTCAGTTTCCGGTACACGCATAACGCCCCCGTTTATGGCATCCCAGGAGCTCAATGACAATGTGTTTTGGTGTCGCTAACGCGGTACAGTGACTCCTTTCGCCATTATGAGGTATAGCTTAGAATGTGTGGTATTTATGAGGCTTTTATTGGTTCATTGGCACCGGTAGGAGACGTGGTGAGGGATTTAATGGTGAAACTCTGCGTGGGGAGGTGTTGAGACCTTTTGTCTATTTTTGTAGGTATGTAGACATATGATTACACGTATTTGAAGTTACGACATTTGTATGACATTTGTTGGTATGATTTAGACATTATCTAGTAGATCTATTGTAAGGGCGACGTTATTCTGCACGCTACTTACAAGAGCATGTTAGTAATGATGTTGCATGCGAACCTGTTCCCCCCCCCCCCCCCTTCTCTAGTCTGCTAATTTCCGAATGGCTTAATTAAAGCTCAATTGGATCTCCAGGGGAAGTTTGATATATTTTTAGTATTCTTCAACAAACTGAAGGCAAAATATTTTCCATTGGACAATTTGCTAGTCTAATTGTAGCTCGGTTGTGGACTAGAACGGTATTTTAGTAGTTTAGTTTAGGTAGATTCTCTTGATATATTTTTTATAGCAACACCAAAAACTACCAATCCTACTACCAAAAGGGTAGGTTTGATACAAGTTTTTGCAGAATACCCAATTTATCACAATCGTAATGGGATAGCACAATTGCTATCAATCTCAATTGAATATCAAGAGCATGTGAGTTAAATAAAATTAGCAGATTTCTACCAATGGATGCTCATTCTGCACTTGTTCTTCGTTTACCATAACATCTAGTGCTCACTGATTCGTTTCTGGAACTCATCACTAGAGAACAGTGCAAATATCTGCAGGTTTGCGGAACACAGATTGGCGAGGAATCCCCAATAACCAGCAGTTTAAACAAGCATGCTTATTCGTGCCTCTAAACAAAGCGCATAGTTATTGCGAGGCTATCTCAGAACCTCGTTACGAACAGAAGATGTGTGTTGAAGTCAGTATACATGGACATTCAGAATTCTCGGACATCATGCTCCTTCAAGGAGCATTTGAAGAAGCACTTCCTCAGTCTTCATCATCATCATCATCATCACAGCCCATAACAGTCCACTGCAGGACTAAGGGCCTCTCCCACGAAAGGGAGGTTATTGCCATAATCTCCACGCTTGGTAGGCGGGTTGGAGATCGCAGTGTTTAAATATAATAATGGAAAATGCTGCTGCCCATTTTCCAGACTACGGAGACTCTTGATCTTTTGCCTCGAATACATTAGTCGCCTTGTACGACACCCATGAGTGTAAGGTGTTGGTGCTATTCTACTCTGCCGGACACCACACGGCACCTCAGTATTCAATAGAGCTTTATTTTATTTTAATTATTATATATTTATAGTATATTAGGTATATTTTATAGATTTTAGTTGTTATTATAGTATATGTATATGGTACATAATATTCTATTGTAGTTAACTTAAAATTTGCACAATACTCGATATTGCTACCACCGCTCGTTAAATAGCTCATTTCGGACTATCCAAGGTAGGGTTAGCTGGAAGAGATCCCATTTTGGGATATGCCCGCCTTTGCAATGTATATTTATTTTCTTTTGTTATTGTTCTTTATGTAGTTATACGCAAAAGAGTTTACATACATACTTACATACATACATGGGCAAGTTATAGGATAACAGAAAAGCAGTTCATGGAAATACTATACCATCGATGAATCAACCAGTTTTGATACTTTAAATTGATTAAGGCTAACACAGCCGTCAGAAAAACGTCGGAACACCGCAGACGTATACTTAAACTCAAATATTTATAGATTATTATTTTATAACATCTTTCTATTTTCAACGGTGGTTAAAATTTTAATAAAACCCGATTTAAAAAAAAATATGCACTCGGCGATGTAGGTCAGATTCTCAGGACGACTGGAGCGAATGATACCAACTAAACCCAAAAATTTTTAAATAGTATAAATTCTAAAAACCCCTAAAACTGAAATCTACAAGTAAATACATCAAAGGTCTGCACAGCATCCACTTGCCTTAGGTTGCAAATTAAATAATATGTTAAACAGTTCATAAAATCACGCTTTTATCATAATGTACAGAATTTTAACAAAAATGTGCGTTATTCTGATGTACTATTTAAGCTATTTATTTATTCAAAAATTTAATCCGCCCGACTTGCAATAAATGTTCGATGTTCGATTTTAATAATAAACATGACTCAATAATACCAGTAGGGATTTAGGTATAATGATGGAAATCAGATTTCATGGAATAAGTTTTTCGTTAATACCGTAAATAAACATACGTGAGCGTCGGTAGCCAGGCGGTTGAGTATCCAACTCGTACGCGAGAGGTACCGGGTTCGAATCCCGCTTCGGCCATGTACCAATGACTCTTTTCTGAGCTACGTACATTAGTTGAATACGAACCGATGCTCTTACGGTGAGGGAAAAACATCGTGATGAAACCTGCAAATTCAGCTAACTGAATTTGTAACCATGATCCAATCTGGTCAAGTTCCCCTGGTAGCAGGGTCACGGAGGTCAGTTGGTAGTCGCTCCACTGTAATTACCTGATCGCCAAATCCTGGATCATGGTCAAGGCGGATCCCGGATCCTCGTCCTCGAGAGCACAACCGGGACATTAACGCTAAGATGATTATTTTATTTATTACCGTAAATAAACATACGTAAAAAAAGTTTAGGTTAATAATAAATAAGATAGCTGTAATAAAAGTGGATCGATAAAATGTGTAGCTAACTCCTCAAATTCATGCTAACAAAATAAAATTGTGAATGTGCGGCGTTACGCGATTTGAAAGAGTGCGTAACGACTACGCAGTAGCCTAGGTCGAATCGTTGAGATCGAAGAGGGTCGCCTGCGCAGGTATGGTCACATGCTAGGTAAGCTTGTAACGTAACACTGTCCGACGGACAGTGCCAGGCTCAGTTAATAATAAAAACAACGAATATCATGGTAATGGGTTTATGTACAATCAGTCCAGAAACTAACAATCTACAAAACAAGAAATTTATTAAAAGAATTCAAAATGTTAGAAGTATGAAAGTTTTTACGAAAGTCCATAACTTATGCCCGGGCTGGATCACAGGTTGCAGATTAACTCGACAGACTATTTAATTTAGAAAACTTCGAGGATAAACTTTTATGCAGTCACGTGCATAATTTGACCGGTCAACTGGTATTTAATTATTGGTTTCTGAAGATAGCTTCTTCTAGCTATGATACTGATCCACCTTCTAGTTCGAAGGCTGGGAGAACTCTGCCCACTCATCCGCTGCACTCTCTAACAAAGGCTCGGGTCTTCACTTAAACACGTTCGAGAACGCATTTGGCACAAAAGAAGATATAGTCTTGATGGCCAGTACTCATAGTCAACCAGCCAGTTTCCGCAGTGGTCGATATTTATTTTCGGACGACCTCGTGTTTAGCAGCCAAGGATATAATCCATGAAGATATGATGAAGAATTGGATCCAGCAATTATCTAGATAAGGGGAGCACAAAAAAGATTAAAATCTCCGCCATCTATGAACTGTGTCCGCATGACAACATATGACATATAAAGAATAAAATAATAAAAGATTAAAGTCAATTTGGAAAATGTGATATTTTAAATACTAAATGAAATATTTGCCACGAAAGAAACCTTCTAATGTGTTGGAAAAATGACCCCCGTGGCATGTAGGCAAACTTGGATTCATAAAAAAGGAAAACAAGAAGATACAACGGTAAGAATCCAGACACACACCCCAATACCCTTGTATTTGTCCCAAAACCCTCATTACTTTTACCAATTGGATATTTAGGAAACGAGAGATCATTTCCCCAAAAGAAAATACTCTAATCGAAGTTCGATTCGATTCAAAATATTTGTAGAACGTAATTACAACGTGGTCAGAATTTACAGTATTAACTTATTTTCCAGGCAAAGATGATGAGCATTCAGAGCCTGAAGGGCCAAACCCAAGAATATACCAATTATATGTATAAAAATGGACAATAAAAGTGTCAACGTGCTGAACAGTTATTTGAACAGGAGTTACAGTAAGTACAGCTTCAGGGCAAGACCCTACAAGCTCCAGGTATAGCCTAAACTTGCCGGTCATTTATGGGGATCACCTGCTCGTGCTGACAGACGGACGTCGCTCTGGCGTATCGGCCTTTCTAAATGTAAATAAAATGATATGTTAATTTTATTTATACATTACCCCTAGGTGTTATAAATCTGAAATCATCCTGTATATTTTTTACATTAAAATAGGCGCAAGGAAATATAACACTTTATCGTCCCTAACATCAATAATAGTAGTTTATAGTATAATAATAGTCGCTTTATCTACACTCATATTTTCATGTTAAAAATTTCGTACCTATATTTTTTCAACTTTGCTGGTAGTAACTACGAGTCAGTTCTGTTGTATCTACGCGTCAAGTATATCAAGCGGCGGGTAATCAAAGCGGCAAGTATATCAATTTCACTTTATTACTTTCACATTTATTTATTTGCTTCAAACAAGAAAAAACATTCACAATCACAAATTACAACAGTTAGAAAAAATGTTCTGTTTAGCGGGAAAATAATTCCAAATGTACACAATCACAACCACCGACTATGAACTGATCACAAATATAAACAGGAAATCTTGAATTTGTTAAAGACATTTAGGTATTCAGCCTACATTTCGCCGTCTCCCGGCGTATCCTTAAACAACTGTTTTTGAATATGTAATTGGAACATTATGCTATGAGTGTAGATAAAGTATATTAAAATATGACAATAATGTTTGTATAGGTATTATAGGCAGTATATTCTTATTAAAGCTGTGACAAAGAAGGCTATATTTCACGATCTAATCTAAGCTACCTACTACCTAACCTTTCCAGAAATATGCGCGCACCAAGCAGCAGATGGTTATCCCGAAAGTATTCAGGGCCTTAGGTCCCTGACCGGGTTAGCTGTCGCCATTAATCAATAGACCGCCTTAACTTACCCTTCGAACCTTAATCCGCCTAGCTTACCTATGGCGGGATAGCGGCTTTCACATAGGTACTCCCTTTTACCCCACCTTTGTAATTTATTGGTGATTGCCGTACGTGGCTTGGCTATAATTTAGCGTGGTATGCCGTGAAGTTCTCAATTTATTTGGAAATAACTTGTCAAAGTCGGTTTAATAACTACCAGTGTAGTTCAGTTGGTTAGCATGCCGGTCAGGGCAGAAATTGAAATGATGAATTTTAATTTCTATTAGGGGTCTGGGTGTTGTATGTATAATAAATATGTTTTTAAAAATATATATAAGTAGTTTATCAGTTTTCTGGCACAAGTTTTGCTTATGTGTGAATTGTTCAAGCATATGTATAGGTTGACCAGCCACAGAGGTGACCTGTCAATGGTGGCGCTAGTTCTGCGTTTTATGTAGCAACACCGGAAGTTGTATAATTTGTCATCAAATTCATATGGCGCTATAAGAATGTCAGATGGACAGTGATGTGATATTTTAACATATCGATATATTTTTTATTGAATAAATCTATTTACCCAGGATGGGTAAATCCTACTAATATTATATGGATGGATGGATGTACTTATGTTACTCCGTCACGCAACTAATCAATAATTTTGATAAAATTACTTAATTATCACTTCTTATTATTGCTAAAATATGCTCAAAATAGCACGCAGGCTACAATTAATTGGGGGAAAAAATTGCCGCAGGAACGGGTCGGCAATGTAAAACCGAATTCTACGCAGACGCAAGACGCAGACGCAGATGCAAGCAAAATCTAGTACTGCATATATAGGTTAAGAACATCATGCCTGTCTTATACCAACCAAAGATTTCTCTTACCATTCTTTCATTCGTTTGAGTGTGTAATTATATTACGGTTTATACTATTAGTAAATGTATCGATATAAAATAAAGCAGTTCAACAACAGCACAATTCGGCGCTAGGCGTTGTTTTGTGATTTTATTATATTTATATTTATATTTTATTGCTTTATTTTATATTAGCTATTAACATGTAGAAATCCATTTTACGCTTAATTTGATACATATACTAAAGTCTAATTGCACGTACATCAAGAACTTCAAACCCTTGAAAGAATGTACAACTATGAGTCATAATATAGGATTTAAGATTTTCGTGGTTATTCATTACACTTTCACTACAAATTATGTAGATACATCCGTGCTATAGGCTTTGGGGTACCAGCCATCGGGCACATGACATTCGAAATAAAATAATGAACCTTTCCTTTTTTGGTTATCGACAAAAATATTAAAATTACATTGAACCAATCGATATCGATCCGTTTTTTACTCTTTGTATCCCTATAAACTTATTTTGATGCTTTCGTAGTGACATTGTCACAATAGTTATTCCTTCCGTTTCCTGTTCGAATCGACTATTTTTAGAAGGTATACAATGATGAAGACGGTGGTTTTAGGCCATTGAATATTATTATTATTGCCAGTAAAATAACTTTAGTATACTCATTTTTCCGCAACCTGTCAAAGTAACCTAAGTCCCTGGTCCCCCTATACTTATTTATTTTATTTTAATAAATAGATGTTTTAGTAGATAGTTTTCGGGCGTTTTCTGCAAATCGACGAACGCCTATTTTGCGTGTGGGTGGAATATCTCTAGATACCCTTCCTGCCATCCTATCTCCTGCAGGAAACGCAGTGATCCTTTCAGCTTTAAAATACAAATGAATCCGGAAGGGTTTGTGCTTAAGCCAGTATAATGCAACCGTCGCAGGTTTACAAGATATGGGCAGCTGTATCCTCTTCCTCCAGGCAAGCTCTGCACAGAGGGCTGCCCTTGATATCCGTGGGCTTTGGTATTTACGTACAAATTACTTATCTCATAGTTTGACACAAGATGGTATGAATACCACTAATGTTACTCTTCTATGGCAGGTTCTTTGATACCTAAGTATCCAAAAATGTTTACAAAACCTAATAAGTAATTCCTGTCATTTCTCACTTTAACCCCACAGAGATTCAAATAGTGGGTATTTCCAGTGAACCCAAGTTATTTCGGAAGACTTTGTTACGCCTACGTGAGGAATTCCGGTGGTCCCGAGTGAAAAATCCCTAATAACGGATAGGCCGGCAACCTGTGCGGCCGCGATGTAGGGTTGTACAGACTTTGGGCTTGAAATACAGCATTTTAGTAATTTATAAATAATGTATGTATGTATGTAAACTCTTTATTGCATAATAATTAAATACAAAATGCGAAAAATGAAATTTTACCAAGCAAAGGCGGGCTTATCCCACCATGGGATTTCTTCCAGCTAACCCCATACCCTTTGAAAGGAGATCTGAAGAGCGGTGGAGGCAATACAGAGCACTTATAATTAAATTACATTTATTTCTACAGTATTAATTAACCTAAACAGAAACTCAATTATGTTTAATTTTAAACATGGTGGTCTTCTAAATAAATATATAAATATAAATAGTAATATAATATATACTATATATATAATAAAATAAAGCTCTATTAACTGCTGAGAAAGTGCTTCTTCAGAAGTTCTTTGAAGGAGAATTGTGTTCGAGCATTGTGAATGTCGTCTGGCAGAGAGTATGATAATTGTATGCATTCTAGTGATTAAACAATTGCTACAATTACTTACAAAAGCGTGAATCAAAATCCTGTGCACCATCTCAGAAGAAATTTGAAACTAATTCGGAGTAATAATTAAAAATATATACATAGAGCAAAACAAAATTTGCCAGTCTATAGAGAGGGCTGTGACAGCTTTTTCATACAAAAAATGCGTGCCAGAGACAAAAAATAATGAAATCTTCGTCATTTTCTGTCAGCAGCAATTAAAAAAGGATGTCCACTCTGTCGATATTTTCTTTCGATGTATTGTAATAAGCGATATTAACGATATTATAATAAGAATTATTCTTAAGTCATCAAAATCCTTGTGGTCGATCCCGACTTAAGTAGGTACTTGGCATAATAAGGTTTTCCTTAAAGTGTACAATGTTTCCTTGCACCTTTTGCCTTGTTCTTTTCTGGTACGTTTTACTTAAGATACTTAACAGATCCATTACCAAGATACCTGTCACAATCATAATATAACAGCGCATTTAGTCATTAGGTGGCATTCGACAAAACTAAAAAAATTAAAGTCATATCAACTTACTTACAAATTTTAAAGATCAACTATTATTATGCTGAGATCGTTTTTTCCACTCCTCGTGATCAATACATATTTTTTGTTTATATCGACATTGGGGATAAGCAACGAACACATCACTATCACACGCCCGAAATAAATTAATTTTACATATATTTTGGGATTAAATAGGTAATTATGGATTATTGATGTTTTCACACTATATATTACAGAGCTTGTCGTATTATTTAAGTCAAGAAATTACTGAAACCTCGATATATTTCAAAAAAAAAAGCTCATGAAACATGAATCTTTAACACATATTCTGTACACCTCTACACACATTCTATGAGCGATATCCACCGACTTACAATATACTTAAGGTAGTGGTCGAATGCAATTCACTAATATAATAAAAAACCAACAACACAAAATATTTAATTATTTTACCAATAAATAAAATGAATCGGTTGTTTACAAATTTATGTTTGACAATCAAATTACTTGGCATGAATTTTATCCAAAAGGGCCGCTCTACATAACCACGAAGATTGCTAACTTTCCAATCTCTTTGTAAAAATAAGTCCAAGATCAGTAAAAAAAAAAATACGGATACAACACATTACGTAACGCACCTACGCACATTTGTAGCACAGTCTACGCACATTTGTAGGGCTGTCTACGCACATTTGTAGCCAAGCTATGAGATTAACGTCACCGACTCTTCCTCTGAATTTTTCTTGTCTGTTGCGTTTATCATGCCTAGAGAATTCATTTAATTTTCTGCGACTTTGTTGTTTGCGGTTTTGAATAAATTGAATTACTAATAATCTGTAGTCTAGTATTAATAAAAACAAATTACCACAAATGTTGTGTCAGTGAATTCCTTCAAGAACAGACTGGATGAGTGGTTAAAGTCACACAAACACTCTCTACTTGATTTAAAATGACTTCAACACTGTGATTTAGACACATCAGCAACAGTGCTGCTCGTCTATAACCTAAATAAATAATAGTCTATAGTTTTAGGAGTTTGGGCCTTTAGTTTTGTAAAATAAATCTTATAAAAGGGGGGTACATCAATTCAATGACGTCATCGCACACATTACGGCACAATGCATGCATTCGCCTGACGGCAAGCTGTTCAACATAAATTACTCCCGATTAAATAAAAACGTACACAATCTGTTTAAATTTCAACAATGTGTCACGTAACATCGAAACCAATGCCATAAAATCAAGGTCATGGCTAGACTGACCCTATCGCGACTTATTGATGGCATCCATTATTATTTGGTTAGATACGTCCTTACAGATAAAATATTGCGCAGTTCGGTAATAAAGAATTTAATCGGAAGTCAGCGCTCATTTTGGCGGGAAAATTGCTTCCATCCGTTTCATTTCGGGGGCCTTTCTTGTTGCCCTCATGAATACAGCGGGGCTGGGTTTTACAAGGGAGTCGCTGTTACATAGAATTAACATTTTCTTTAAGCCAGACAAACGAGCGTACAACATGTAGGCGCTTAAATAAAGCTTGCTTTTGGCCGCAACTAATAAAAATGATCGTCTTGGGGTTTAGTTCTGGTTGTGGTCCGCATTGGCCATGATCCAGGATTTACAGTGGAGCGACTACCATCTGACCTCCGTGACCCTGCTACCAGGGGAACCTGACGAGATTGAATCATGGTTACACATTCAGTCGCCTGAATGTGCAGGTTCCCTCACGATGTTTTCTCTCACCGTAAGAGCATCGGTTAGCGTTTAACTAATCTACATAACTCAGAAAAGAGTCATTGGTACATAGCCGTAGTGGGATTCGAACCCGATAACTCTCGCTTACGAGTCGGACTGCTTTTGCTCGCAACTCCATCTTCGTAAATATCACTTATACCATTTATACAGCAAAAAAGGTTACCCTAATCCGTTTAGTAGGTTTTGTGTGAAAGAGTCCGTTTCCGAAAACATCCCAACTGCACGAGCGGCGCGCGAGTCGTCTTCAATTGTTTCATACAATAACATGCAACGCCCCACTTCGCGATGTTGCAGCAACTCGCGCGCAACAACCCTTTCATAATAACTATAGACTGCTAGCAATCCCCCGCGTTTTTCGCCCGCGCGCAGTTCGCATTACTGTAAACATTTACCATTTTACCCATTGTATTCTTTTAAATATGCAGTCATTCATTTAACTATCACGCAGGACCTTATAATTTTTCCGGGATAAAGTCTTGATATGTCAATCGGGAATAATGTAACCAAGCAAGAATTTCCAAAAACGGATCAGTAGTTTTGGAGATTTCCTCCAACAAACAAACTCACAATCAATAAACATTTCCTATTTATACCTAATATTAGATAGACATCATTTTTTGCATACAAAACCCTAGAAAATCTCTAACAATAACTTTTGATATACTCCATTAAACTGCCCTATAAAACATCTCATTCTCCAGAATACTAAGAACCCTGTACTTAAACGTGACAGTAACAGCCCTTAACCACCCACGCATTGTTCAATTTTATCTCTTAAACCGATCGAAATAAAGTTCAAGCATGGTAGCTTGATGTGACGCCTTGTTTTTCTCCCAAATAGCGTTGACAGCCATCTTTTTGAGAGCATTACACTCACTTGCCCGTGAAAGTTGCGGGCCACACAAATTGAACGGCTTTTTGTGTCTAATAACAGAGCACGAATTTACCGGGTCATTTCCTTTATGACTGTATCAGATAGGGCCCATTGGCCTGACAGCGGGGTCGATAGGATGCGATAGGATGGCCCCACGCCGCCTAAATGTTGCGATCGGATCATTTTTTCGGACGGTACCTTGCAACGGCGCCTAATAAAACCGTGTTTGGTAATATCGTCCTTTATATAGGTACTGTTAGTGTAATACAAAAACCGAAAAACCTTGACAAATAACTTCACAGACATTTGACGATGAAATGTAATATTTTAACAGCTGTCATCGGATCACAGCAGCAAAACAATTGCAAATCGATACTTGCAATTGTTTTGCTGCTGTATTTAAATGGATAAAATCTTTAATCTACTCGACTGTTAATAAATGAACAATAAACTTACAAATTTAACATTTGTGATTGGTGTAGCCACTTATAACGCGCATTCGATACTGTAGAAAAGAAATGGATTGATCTATTTGGAGCTCAAAATGATGCGCTTATAAAAGCATGTGTAACGTTGTATCTGGTTCCTTATTATTCTGGTGGTCATAAAATAAACAACAGCCGGTTAATTTAATCTATGTTTTATTCAATACACAAAGTACAACACCTTACTTTTTAGTTTTATTTAATATTCAACAATAGGTACTTACACGACGCGAGGATACCCGGTCTTCGGGCGATAAGAGAAGAATGAGTAGGAAAGCGAACCCTATCAGAAGCCGGGATAAGCGCTAGGATGATAAATAAAATAAATAATAATAAATATGCTTGGATAATTCACATAACGCCATCTAGCCCTAAAGTAAGCAAAGATTGTGTTATGGGTGCTAGATAGCTGATAAACGCAAAGCTAAACTCTGCCTTGGGAGCCGGGAAGGCTTTTTAGGTTTCATCGAATGCGACACCTCATAGGGCGGGGGTGCGCACAAATTTCACTACACAATACTTCTGATAGCCATACATATTAGCTGTCACCCAAATTATGACCATCCTTTCTTCTTACCGTTTTTATCCGGAAAGCATGATACAAGCTGTGTAATGTCTTCAATATTCACGCCGGATTTGGTAAGAACGGTGCGATATAAACGAAGCATTTTATTATTGTTTGAGGTGATAACAAAGCGTAGGATTTGCAGAGCAAATATCGGATTTTTTGTGGGATTTATTTATTTATGCCCAAAGTTGAGAAGAAACTGAAACGAAATTTATGGGAGGCGAACAATAAGAACAATATTTTCATTGGAATAATGATTGTTTTTGTGGTTTCTTTTGTGGAGGAGCTACTCCTTAAGACTGTTATTGAAAACTACGGATGTGACTTTCAGATGTAAGTGAAGTCGAGCATAAACTCGTTCGAAAGTTGACTGTGCCGCGTAGGTGTATGTGTCGTCGCTTCTGACGTTCTGGTATAACATAGTATATAAAACCAGCTTCTTATACGGAGTCCTCCTCGCCGTTCATAAGCATCAAGTCATTTTCAATAAAACGGGTAGACTTACCATACACCAAATATTTCGATCTACCTATAATGGCATGTATAAAGCGCACTGTGCTACGTCCTTTGTATATAGTATTTTTTGTAGTACTAGTGTCACTGTAGTCTATTTTAAACAAAGTTTACTACATTAGTATATTATGTAATGTAGCAATTTTATGTCTATGAAAGCTAAAAGGACTACAAAATGAAGGCTTGTAAGATTTATAATTAAGAATTTCTAACCGATCAGGGGAATTAAGCACACTGGCCGGCAAAACTGAGTATGTTACGTATAATTACGTACGTAGCGAATTTCGTTTGGAACATTGAATGTAATTATTCACGTTTACAGATTATCCTAGAGTCTCTATTAAAGAATTGTTTCGATTTTTTTTCTAGTGCATACCTTCTTCAAAATACATACAAAATACAGAGCCGCCTATAAAAGTGAACCTTAAATAGTAAACAATTACGTTTATAACTCAATGCCACCTACAGAAAACACACAAATTCCTTCTACTCCCAGCGGATTAGGCCAACATTTCAAAACGCAGTCCACATGACTCGGGACGCACATCTTCATTCATAATTTATGGATTTGACCCGCTTACGTCTCAGGAGAGTGTTATGAAAAACGTTGGAGATCCTATCGGCCCTCACGTCAGCAGATAGCCGTCGACGATTTGTGATACGGTGTCAGGGACGAAGGGAAGGGGGGAGGGCGAGGGGGTGATAGGGGGATACAAATTGCCCGAGGTAGGGTTTTTTTGTCTCCCTGCCGTGGAATCGTTGATAGGTGGATAGCTAGGGAAGTGTGTGGAATTATTAGTTATACGAATATCAAGGTACAAGTTGGAAACAAGAGAAATATCGTTGTATTTAAAAAAAGTCGGGTTCGACCCGCGTACAGTCCGAGCCTTCATCAACATTCACCTACCCCTCGTAATTCTAATATTTTTCTGGACAAAAAGTGCCCTTGCATAGAATATCTAAACTCCTAGCACAGACTATGTATGACCCAGTTTTATATTGGTGAAATAATTTTAGAAATCGCACGGGTTAGTTTCGGTGATTACCTCCTAGGTTTTTGGTGTAGGACTTCTACAAGCAACGATGCTTGTATTGTTGTATTACGGTTTAAAGGATGAGGTAGCCTGCACAATTATAGGTAATATGCATATCATCATAGTCCTCACAGTAACTTAACATAATAACATTCGATATTCGAAAGAACGTTTCTCGCCCGTACGATTTGGATGTGGAATGAGCTCCCAGCTCAAGAGGTATATTAGAGGTCTCTTTAGAGGCGGGCAACAGGTATTTGTATTCCTATTACATACAACAATGTATGTAATAGAAATACAGAGAGCACAGATATTTATACATAGTACTGAGGTAAAATACATTGAAACTTCTAAAACTAAAGTAGGTCAGATATCAGCGGTTTCCTCGGATTGTAATAGCATTATTTTAATAGGTGGTATTGCATTGTTGTGGAGTTCTACTGTTACATTTAAACACTAACAACACGTGTGCGGATCTGCATTTTAATGACATGAAATCTAAATGCATTAATCGTAGATGTTAAGGACGTCACTAACCGCTTTCTATCAGATGGGCTGCCTGTTCGTTTGCAGTAGCTCGTTGCTTGAGTAGTATAATATAAAAGAAGTCCAAAATGTTCCTCTGTAGAGCCCATACAGACGTACACAATTTCTGCACGTTTTGGTTTCTATACTAATGACAGAAAGCTCATATTTTGATTCCTTTTTGTAAACAAACGGTCACATAGTCACCACACAGTGATCGTGTCGCATCCGCACAGTCGTCGTGCCGCATCCGTATTGTTACAGTGTCGTGTGCGCGCCAATAGTGTAGACTGCAGGTTTTCAGTATGCTACGCGGTGACTATGCGGGCACGACGTGTACGCGATTACTGACCGGTTTGTAAGCGGTGACGAATAAACGACCCTTGTAATACTTTAAATGTGATAGAATGTTTCTTCTGTCAGATAAAAAATCATCTTTTCGTTAAAGTTCCGGTTGTGCTCTCGCGTACGAGGGCCCGTGTTCATGACCATGATCCAGGATTTAGCAGATCAGATAATTACAGTGGAACGTCAGCTATCTGACCTCCGTGACCCTGCTACCACGGGAACTAGATCAGACTGGAAGGTTAGGTTAGCTGGAAGAAATCCCGTTGTGGGATAAGCTCGCCTTTGCATTATAAACTGTTTTTTATTTCCTGTAATGTTATAAATTGATGCAATAAAGAGATTACATACATACATACATACTGGATCTTGGTTACACATTCAGTCGCCTGACTGTGCAGGTTTCATCACGATGATAAACGGTGCTCTTACGGTGAGGAAAAGCTCCCTAAGAGCACCGTTTAGCATTCAACTAATGTACATAACTTAGAAAAGAGTCATTGGCACTAGAATACTAGGTGCTTAAGTACCTAGCTAAAATGCGATTTACATTTAATTAGTAGCACTCAACAATAACGTATCTAATCAAGAATGTGACCCTTAAAACAACATAGTAGAAACTTCATTTGAATATCAGAATAAACATCAAACAAAACAGGGCTTCGTCGGAATAAATTGAATTCTGATCCCGTCGTGTGTGTCGGATTACAAATGAATTACTTAGTTTAATTATGAATCGCACAGATGTGAGGTCGTAAAGAATAATTTCGTAGTTAGACATAGATACATATTGCTGAGGCAAACACTACTCATGAAATAAGGCTTAGTTGTTATATTTGGATTGTTTAGAGCATTTACGGTAGTCGTCGTAGTCATAGTGGTTCAAATCTTAGTAACACTATTAATTTCTATTTGTATAAAAACGTTAGCTGTACATTGTAACCACTTTTGCCTAAATTTATTGTCCATCATATTCAAAATTCAAATATTTAAACGTATTCATTATTCACCTACCTTTCACGAGGATCAGCAGCCTCTCATAACCTTTGTAATTCTTTGGTCAACGCATTAAACTTGTTTAAAAGTACAGATCACCCTTCATCATTTTAACCTGCATACCCTACGACCGAATTATGTAGGCCTAAACAATAGCTATCTTTATTTCTGGAACATTGGTATTAATTATGTTAAACATCTGCTTGTCCTATTTATTGACAACGTTAGGTAGGAGGTAGTATGTTTGCTCGCAAGTAATTATATTTGCTTTTTATATTCAGATTTGGAGTATGCCCTTGGAACAAATTCATAGTTTTCATCGATGAGAAGAATTTGGCCAAAAATACACGGTAGTAAAATTTAAATAAAGCATGGAGTTTTGTTACTAGTAGCTTCCCTGGTAGCTTCATCTGGTGTTGCAGATGTCTTGTTGACCACGTTCCATCAGGTGGCCCGCTTGCTTGTTTGTCTGCCGTATAACATAAAAAAGCACCATTATACAGAAAACTATCAAGCAGGGTGTATTACTCCGAAAAGCTAAAATAACACAGCCATAAAAAGTAGGCGTTGAAACCCGTATAAAACTGCGGAATGCCGTAAATTGCAACGGGGAAACATAGCTGGTAGGCACGGCTTAAAAGCACCACGCACAAGCGGAAATAATGTATGCCTCGATATTTTATCCGGCGAGCAAAATGTAACTTCCACATTTTAATTTTTATTAACTCCGCTTTGCAGTTTGTTCGCGAATGAAATTGTTGAGTTTTTTTTGCGTATTTTTGTGTTTTTGAAGGCAGTAGCCGATAGCGACTCGCTCCTTTTATTTGGTAAGCCGCAAAGGCACACAATTTCTTAATCATAATTTCGCGGTTTCTGTAGAGACAGGTTTGAGTTTTTGAGAATAGGTGGAAAAGAGTTTTACGGGGTCCAAACACTGTAATATTGTGATTGTTTTTTGGCAGACCGTATTGTTTACTGACGCTGTATTGTCTACTGTTTTATGAACTAGTAAAAATATTTGTAGAAAGCATAACTTCTTCTGAGCGTGTCAATTATAAACATTATGTTGTAGTAGCCCAAAATATAGCCATTAACGGCGCTATCGGCGCTAAAAGTGAAACGATTTTATAAATGACTTAACAAATATAAAGCTAATAATATCTGAAAAAGTCTAATTATTAATAGTAGTTTAAAAATATAATATGGTTGCAAACGAAGGTGGAGGAAGAAGCCTTGGGCCGTTTATCGGAATCGCAGATGAATTCATGATTAGTGGTTAGTGCTCCATGACATGAAAAAGCCAGCTACTACAAAAGAAAATTTAAAAAACTCAGCTTTAAACAGCTGACAGAACAGAACCTGGCAACGGGCTGGTAAAAATGAAATCTGAATTGACTGATGGCGCGTAAAGCTAAAATAATTGTTTTCTATTTGCAGAGGTGTCTACACTAGCTACGTGTTTTGAAGCTTACCTAGCCACAAAACATAGAAAAGGTATTACAAACATTTTATCATTTGTTCAGTAAAATCATTTAAAGAAGAATGAATCGACTTCAAATGAAGTTAAATACCTACGCTATTAAATATAGGAAAAAAGGTCGACCTCTCTAAGGGCACTCGGATAAGTCATTGTTTGAATTTGTTTGAAAAAAAAAAAGAAAACATTACTTACCTACTTATACATGATGAAATACGTACCTATTTATAATGTTTCAAAAGCGGTAATTATATTCGTAGAAACATAGGAGAATCTTTATTTCATGTAGGTACCTATTGATATTATAATAATAATGTTGGATTACGTAACTTCCAACTGGGCGGAAAAAGCAAAATAACAGAGAAATCAGGAGTTAAGCGCTACTTTCTCAGAGAAAGGTCGGACGGACGGCGGCTCCCACATCTTTGTTGCTAGATTTAAGCCGACATGTTTATCTGTAGATTTAGGAAACGAATATTACGCCCAGTTCAATATTGGCAATGCTGAATATAACAAATCTTGAGCGAAACCGCTAGTCCGCGCACCCAGCAAAAGACATTGGTCAACCTCTAATTTAATACAAATAAAATAAAAAGAGTTGTCTGCGATATATTCGTCTCAAAATTAATCTTATAAATTAATTAGTAGTGCCCCTGGTGTTGCTGATGGCCATAGGCGGCACTTGCCTGTTTGTCTCCCGTATAACTTAAAAAGGGGGCTATATTCTACCAATCGAATACAATAAATACAGAACTGGATTGTAATGCAGCGATATTTGATACTTAACCTATGTCAAACAATACGAGTAACATTTAGACAAAAAATAAACTGGTCATATAACAAACACTGCAATCAAATTACGTGAGCAATTCCAAAGAATGCTTTAAAATGAGATAAATACGATCTGCGAGTGTTCCCTTTCAACTTTAAAACGAGTTTAAATCATTCAATTCCAATTATATTTGCGTTAAATTTAATTCGAGTTTAACCGCTTTGCCATCAAGAACATTTTAATTACAAAATTCTGAAAGACTGTAGTTAATTGCAGTTAGAATCTTAAGTTGTACTTGCAAAGTCGTTTAAACTTGTTTGACCTTTCGACAGGATCCCACAACTTGGATCCAAGTTAAAGTACGCCATTAATTCTGATATCAAACTATTCTAATTTTAGCTTCAATAATGGCGAATGAATTGTTTTATGAGCAATTCTATTGGCGATAAAGCCTTTTTTAGAGGCTGTAAGTGGGCTGTAAAACGATTAAAATTAACTGAAGATATAAACGACGATGCTGAAATTAGGCTATTATGCTTCCGTTCGCCTCGACTCTAATAGGACAGTTTTATATCTACTGTAAGTACTGGTAGATACTTACGCTGTTAAGCCATTTATTTAGTTGTCAATAAACGGAGTTGGTCAATTAATTTTCTCCACCATACGGCCAACGTGTCGTGCATTATACACGTACAAGAGAATTGCAATTCTACCAACATATTAGCACAACATATTATGGCCGGTTATGCTAATGTAATCGGATATGATCGGAGCATGATCCTTAAAAAATTGAGCAGTAAGCCCCGGACACCCTACACCTACCCTACATCTAACCCATATCTAGCCTACACCTACCCTATATCTTACTAACAATTAGTTAAATAGAACCAGCCGTTCTGAAATTATGCGTAAACAATGTTCACTGAACATGCAACATTTTGATAGCTGAGTGCCTTTGGTTGGGATATTATTGCAATTACCTAGTGATCTTTAATTTTTTTAAGATAAAACCAACAAAATTGGAGTAGCCGAGAAGCATAGGCAAAAAATGATTGCTTTTTTTCTCTTCGACGGGTCCTGTTTGCACGATCCCACTTGTAGAACAAAAGACAGTTGATGCTGAGTGGTACACAACTATATGTTTGTTGACTGTCTTTGAAAAAGTTTTTCAACTTTTTCAAAGGCATAGCCAGACACTTGTTCCCCACATAACTTGCCGGTCTGCGCAAGACGTGGCCATACCATCGAAGGCGGCACTCTTGCAGCTTATCTGCGATGTCACGGACGCCAAGGCTATCCCGAATGTGGGCATTTCGTACCCGATCCTTTCGTGAAACTAGACACATCCACCGCAGCATCTTCATTTCCGTGACGCGCAGCTCCTGCTTGTGTCGCTCTAACCATCAACCATCCTTGTAGGTTGCTGTCAATAGAACAGATAAATCGTTACCGCCAATCCTCGATTACGACCCCGCAGGGAACTTCTACTCACGATTCTGTCTCACAGCTCAGCGGGTTACGGAAAGTCGTTCCGGGTGTTTGCTGCGCGCCTGTGGAACGCACTCAGAATTTCACGTCACGGAAGACATTCAGAATTCTAGGACATCATGCTCCTTCAAGGAACATTTGAAGAAGCATTTCCTCAGTATTCAGTAGAGCTTTAATTTATTATAATTATTATATATTTATAGTATATTAGGTATTTATTATATTTTAGTTGTTATGGTATAGTATATGTATATGGTACATAGTATACAATTGTAGTTAACTTAAATTTGCACAATACTCGATATTGCTACCACCGCTCGTTAAATAGCTCATTTCGGACTATCCAAGGTAAGGTTAGCTAGAAGAAATCCCATTTTGGAATAAGCCCGCCTTTGCAATGTATATTTATTTTCTTTTGTTATTGTTCTTTATGTAGTTATACGCAATATAGAGTTTACATACATACATACATAAATCCAAATACCTCGGTTCCGTGATGCACTAGTCCGGCGATATCGGCCCCGATATCAAGTCCCGAATCTCTGCAGCTTGTGCTTGAACTCACGGCAGTCACTAGTGACCCTAAAATCCCTGTAAAGCTCAAAGGGCTTATATACAAAAGTATAATTAGACCGGTGATGCTCTATGGCTGCGAGACATGGCCAGCGTTGACGAAACATGTTCGCGAACTCCACACCAACGAAATGAAAATGCTGCGGTGGATGTGCGGAGTTACGCGACTCGATCGAGTACATCCGTGGCAGCCTTGGCGTGAGGGATATCGCAGATAAGATCAAGGAGGCTCGCTTGCGCTGGTTTGGTCACGTTTGCGTAAGCCTCAGGGATACGTGGGAAATACGTGCCTGAATCTGCCCTGACGCCTGACGATCCCAGAAGCGATGGATTGACATCGCTGAGTCGAACGCGAGAGCCAACGGCTTACGACGAGAGGATGCCGAAGACCTGGCGAAGTGGAGAAGATTGCGTAGGAAAGCGGACCCTGGCAGAGGCCAGGATAAGCGCTAGGACGATGTTGATGTCTTTGAAAAAGTTTGGGAAAAACGACCAAGAAGTCTCACCTAAATCGCAAAAGGTAGAGTTAGTGACCCATCTCGCACATAGTCCAGACCAGTCACCATGCGATTTCTTTATTTTCCCCAAAAATCAAATATTTGATGAGAGATTTGACGTTTAGGGATAGGCTAGGATAACTTTCAACTCATCATCATCATCATCATATCAGCCAGAAGACGCCCACTGCTGGGCATAGGCCTCCCCCAGAGATCTCCACAAAAGCCGGTCCTGTGCTTTTCGCATCCAGCTGGTACCTGCGATCCTTACCAGGTCGTCAGTCCACCTTGTGGAAGGCCTACCCACGCTGCGTCTTCCGGCACGTGGTCGCCACTCGAGAACTTTACTGCCCCATCGGCCATCTGTTCTTCGAGCTATGTGCCCTGCCCACTGCCACTTTAGTCTGGCAATCCTTAGAGCTATGTCGGTGACCTTAGTTCGCTTGCGGATCTCCTCATTTCTGATTCGATCGCGCAAAGAGACTCCGAGCATAGCTCTTTCCATTGCCCTTTGGGTAACAGTGAGCTTTCTTATAAGGCCCACAGTGAGTGGCCACGTTTCAGTTCCGTAAGTCATCACTGGCAACACACATTGGTCAAAGACCTTCGTTTTGAGACACTGCGGTAATTAGGACGAAAATATATGGCGTAGCTTCCCGAATGCTGCCCAACCGAGTTGGATTCGTCGATTGACCTCTTTTTGAAGTTGGACCTACCTAAGTGAACTATTTGTCCTAGGTATGAATAGTCGTCAACAACTTCAAGTGGAATGCCTCCAATTGTCACTGGAGTAGGCACAACATGGACATTCGACATAATTTTCGTCTTGTCCATGTTCATTTTAAGACCTACTTGTTGAGAGGCACTACAGAGGTCATCGAGCATTTTGCCCAAGTCTTCCAGGGTTTCAGCCATGACTACGATATCGTCAGCAAATCTGAGGTGAGTAAGGTACTCCCCGTTAAAATTGATGCCAAGTCCGTCCCAGTCCAGAAGCCTAAAGATATCCTCCAGTGCAGCGGTGAACAACTTCGGTGATATGACATCACCTTGTCTAACACCCCGCTGCAGCTGAATAGGTTCTGTGGTCTTATCCTGGAGACGAACTGACATAGTGGCGTTTTCGTACAAACCCTTCAGTGCTTCGATATATCGATAGTCAATTTGGCACCGCTGTAGAGACTGGAGCACCGCCCAAGTTTCAATCGAATTGAAGGCTTTCTCATAGTCCACAAACGCCAAGCATAATGGCTGGTTATACTCTTCGGTCTTCTGTATAACCTGCCGCAGCGTATGAATGTGGTCTATCGTACTAAAACCTTTTCGGAATCCGGCTTGTTCGGGAGGCTGCAAGTCATCAAACCTGCGTGCGAGACGATTCGTTATGACTCTCGAAAACAGCTTATACACATGGGTCAGCAGCGATATTGGTCTGACGTTCTTCAAGAGAGCCTTATCACCTTTCTTGAAGAACAATATCACTATACTTCTGTGCCATGTTTCCGGCATTTTTCCCTCGAGGATGACGGAATTGAACAGCTTCTGAAGGGTCTTAAGCACAGGTTTGCCACTAGCTTTCAGAAGCTCAGCCGTAATTCCATAATCACCCGGCGCCTTGTTGTTTTTGAGCTGTTTGAGAGCGATACTAATCTCGTACAGGCTGATGTCCGGGATATCTTCGGTGTAGTGTCGGGTCAACTTGGCTCTGGGGTCTTTTGCCATACTGGTAACAGGTGCCCGTGTTGTCGTGTATAACTGTCCATAGAACCTCTCGACTTCCCTCAAAACCTCGGACTTGATCGAAACAACTCTGCCGTCATCCGTTTTCAGTCTCGTCAACTGGCTCTGTCCAATCGACAGATCTCTCGCAAAGACTTTAGAGCCTTTATTCCGCTCGATCGCCGCCTCAATGTTGATAGTATTGAAGCGGCGTATATCGCGAGTCAGAGACTTGGAGCCGCCTAAATTGAGAGACATCATCAGGGGATTGCAGAGTCATTGCCCGTCTTTCTTCCATGAGTTTGAGGGTATTGTCAGAGATTTTGCTTGTTCGTTTTGTACGGCAGGCTTTGTAAAACTTGGACTTAACCGTATAGACAGTTTCCACGAAGCTGTTATTGTAGTCGTCCACGTCGACGCATTCTCCTAGGCACTCGAAGCGATTTTGTAATTCGAGTTGAAAGCTCTCGGGGTTTTGGATTTGGATGGGTACAGGCCGGAGCGTGGACCTCATCAATCTCGATCTTTCCAGCTGTGGATTAATATTTAATGTGCCTCTTACCAAGCGGTGATCACTGCCAATTTTTACGCTATTGATCACCGAGACATAATTGAATATATGCCGTTTCGTAGATAGGATGAAGTCGATCTCATTTTTTGTGACACCATCGGGACTAACCCACGTCCATCTGCGATGATCCGGCTTCCCGAAAAATGAGTTCATCATAAAGAGTCCCTCTTTCTCCAGAAAGCCGGCCAGCATCTGGCCACGGGCGTTCCGACTTCCAACTCCAAATTGCCCCACTCTCAACTCGTCTCCGCTTCGTTTGCCCAGTTTCGCTTTAAAATCCCCAATGACAACGGTGTAATGTGTCTTGGAGGTATGTATGGCTGTAGTTATATCCTCATACATAGCCTCCACTTCATCGTCGGAGTGAGTCGAAGTCGGTGCGTAGACCTGTATTACCTTCAACGAATACCGCTTGGTAATTCTGAGTATAAGGTACGCAACCCTAGACGACACACTGTCGATCTTGACGATGTTGTTCACAAGGGATTTGTGAACGAGAAACCCGACACCACCTAGGGACAGTTGGTCGCCCTCCCGGAAGTAAAGCAGATTTCCGTACTTCAGAGTTATCGAGTCCTCCCCCTTTCTTCGGATTTCAGATATCCCTATAATGTCCCAATGTAATCTGCTTACCACTTCCTCCAGCTCAGTGCAGTGCAGTATATGTTAATGTCCCTTAGTCGCCTCTTACGACACCCACGAAGAGATGGGGTGGTGCTATTCTTTAAGGTGGCGGCACCACACACCACAACTTTCAACTAGCACGGGACAAACATACTCTCAGATCAATAATCCTCATGTTTTCAAAAATATTTTGACCGAATGAAAAAGTGTTTAAAATATAATGAACCTTACTTCGAAAAGCAGTAAATAAATTATTATAACATATCATTTATTTTAATAATGAGTTACGCAAAACTTTCAGTGTACCCCACGTTGATCTGGTTCGGAGTACAGCGCACCAACAAAATACACATCGTTCCGCACTTCACCCGCAATAATTATTAGCCCAAACGATTTTCGCTCTTGTTGCACACAAAAAATGTCCTGGCCCGCAAAAAAGTTGTCTGTGTCGAAATTATGGCCGGTTGCGCTGATACCGCGGCCTTTTTAATATCGGATCGGAGCATGATCCTTCAACAATCGAGCGGGAAGCCCCGAGAGCCAACAATGAGCCTTTAAGTTCAGGACGGATGCGAACGGCACCTTTATGAAATGTTATGGCCGATAGTGATATTTGGGGATCCGTGAGTTGCTATGCATAGAACTGTCGCACGGAACGGTGAGATGGTTGCTAGTATGTCTTTGATTATGTTACGTTTAATAGGTATCAATTTAAAACAGTCACTGATAATATATACGATTCATGCGCTTTATATTCATGTAATCATAATACGGAATCATAATACGGAGTCGGATGACATGATAATGCCTCATGTCTCTTGCCTATGAGTATAAATATATTTTTTCCAGGCTACTGAGGCCAACACCTGTCCATGAGTAGATCACAAATAATACAACATTTTTGTATTGTAAAATTTGTTTACACATAAACAACCATGCATTACACTACCGTCTGTTCCGATAATAGCAACTTCCGAATACCTTGATAATATTCTTCTGTGCCATCGAAATAGATTCCTGGACATTTAATTACGACTCACGCTTGACCGGATTGTTTTTTTTAATATCACGGTCCGAACAATGGCATAGACAAAGGCTCCGTGGCATCAATCTCAGGGCACCTAATATTGCCAGGGACGTTGACTGATGGCACTACAGAGTACAGATATTAAATTTCAGACGTCTTCATTTAATGGCCACCCTTTCATGAAACGGTTCGGTGTGGATGTTGGAAAGGCATTTGGATATTGGCCTGTCTGACTAGATGTATCTACTTGTCGCCGCGTTCCATTTGGCCATTCAAAGTGATAAGTTATTATGTAGAAATATGAATGTTTATTTCTCCTCTTTTCACTTAGCAACGGAATGGCAGATTTAGTCTGTAACTTTATCTAAAATTGGGTAGTCACCGCGTAGCGTCCTCAGAGTATGAGTAGCGTCCGCTTAGCCACCGCTTACCTTCTGTCCATGGAGCCACTACGTAGCGTCTATGCTTTTTTTAAATAAAAATTATTGTCAGTAGGCTTGCATTTGACCTCAACTCACCTGAGGGAAAACGACGATGAGGTCGAAGTGCGTGCCAATAAGATTTCTATTCACTCTTTATTTGAAGACCAAGGTTATTGACTAAGATAGAAGGGGCTAGATGGCGCTGTGTGAATTTGTCCACGATTACTTATCGGGGAACAGTGTCTCAGGCAGACGCTGCGGTGTATTCTCATTTTATTGGACACTGCGCTCCTCGAAGCTGTTCGATGGCTGCGCGTTTTCTGGTCTGTCGCTACGCCTCAAAGTTTTATTACTTATCATCACATCATCATAGCACCTAACAGTCCACTGCAGGACTTAGGGCCTCTCCCACGAAAGGAGAGGTTATTGAAATAATCTCCACGTTTGGCAGGCGGGTTGGAGATCGCAGTGCTATAAATATAACAATGGAAAACGCTGCTGCCCATGTTTCGTCCTACGGAGACTCTTAATCTTTTGCCTCGAAAACATTAGTCGCCTCGTACAACACCCACGAGTGTAAGGGGTTGGTGCTATTCTACTCTGCCGGACACCAAACGGCTTTCTATATAAATACTCTCAAATAATTGAAATTCATTGCATTTTGCATCCTACCACCAAAGGTCGAAATTGACGTAATGAAATTGGTTCGACGGGTTTTTAAATATTAATTACATTGAAGGTGTATGAGTAGGGGTGCCCATTCAGTAGGCAAATGAGTAATTAAACTAAGGCATGAGTCGCGATCAAGAAATTGCTGGAAAAAGGAAGAAAATACCATACAAAAAGTTTCACGTTATTAATGTAAGACTCCAAACACATACAGGATATGAAGAGATCATGGATGTTAGTAAACAAAGAATTTCTTTTTCCAAGTAGCGGAGATCACTCACTCTCATATCAAGACTGGGATGTGCTAATATTTACGCGTCTTTGTCGCAAAACAAACATACAAACTTTGTCTGTTTGAGGAGATCACATAACTGAAAGAGGAACGCACTGGCTTTGGAATAAGGGCCTAGACGTTTTACCACTGGCATCAAAGATGGCCCAAATTGAATCAAGTTGTGCCCTAAGGCGTCCACAGTAGGCTGAGCGGGATAAAAGAGGATCAAGTTACATATTGTGAAAATGACACGATCGCTTGTGTTCGTGATAATTTGGAAGCAGGTCAAAGAATAATTTTGATCGAAAACCTGATCGTGGTGGCCTATAATATTTAAATTATTTTGTTCATAGGTATGGTTTTATTACAATTGGAGATTAATATTTATATTTTTGTTTGTTAAATTGTTTCTCTATCCGTTAAAAAGCAGTTTCCATAAATACAGTTAGAAGAAGACATACATTGGTATTACCGTGGGAATATTTTGCGCTACCTGCGTCTGCGAAAGCATCGCAAAACCTCAGGAGGTCGTTACCAAAGCCAAAATATTAACGAAAATGCGCCGTTCGCTCTGCCCGTCCATTTGTACCTCCAAAAAAGTTCCTTCGCCAAGCTTTCCCACGATAATTTGATTGTGTCTTGGAAACTAACACAAAAAAGATTCTTGGTCTTTGCGACCTAAATCGTGGTGGATTTTAGAAACAAAAGATATTTAATTACATTGCTGCGGAAGCGGCGTGGTTTTCAAGTGGGACAAATTAGGTTTGCGAAAATTAAAGCAATTTCCCGAGGTCGTCGCCAAAAAAGGTTAATTTTTTCTTAAGTTATTACAGTATAAATTGCTACCAGCGCGAAAATGTCTGCGTCATTGGCAACGCTAACCGATATTGCTCCCTACAGAGGTGGCTTTATTGCATAAGTTAGCAAGTGAAAAAATAAAGAATATTTTCATACATACATGAGATGAGGCCTTTTCCCTGTAGGGCTAGGCACTAGACAGAGACTACATCACAAAGCAATGTACTAATGTATTTTCAGGAAAATGTAGTACTCCGCTTATCATTAATTTCCGTTGTTTTGCGGAATAATGAAAAAGGAAAAAAGAGCTTAGGAAAAAACTAAGGGCACGTCAACATTGATGTATTAGGGGCTGGACATTATGGAGGGTTGCCGTCTGGGTCTCTACGCGCGTGACCGGTATTGCTGGCTATATCAGCTACACTGCTTGGTTACACTCGTTCCGGGTTGTAGTAAATTTTCATGTGTAGTTTCATTAGACAAAATTTTAGTTTTTTGTAAATATACCTTGCAAAAAGCGAGTTACGTTTAATGACGCGAATTTTCAAACAATAAAGAATGTACATAAAATACATGAATACCTTTGAATAATAGAAGTCCAATTGTCACCATAATAATACGCGTAGTTCCTTTCAGTGACTATCAAAGGCTATTACGATGAAAAATAGGCTTTGTAAATTTTTCTTACAAGTATATAAAATTCAATTTTAGTTGTCATGTGATCCTAAAGCATAAAATTACAGTCAACTTATAAAATAATAGATGTGTTTTCTCTGTCGATATTAAATAAACTTGTCCCAGCATGTCGCATTACAGTCCTTGTATTACAAAGCAGGACATTTAGCTTGGCAAGGGCTACAGCAGCGACGTTCCGCCCGCTGCTCGTTGCGCGTGACTGGACATCTAATGTGGTTAAAGTCTTTTCCTTCCCAGATTTACTTGTAGATAGGACTCCTGAAATTAAAATGTCAGCTACAATTCGGTGTCGTGACCAGGATATGTGGCAGCTACAATTTCGGTGCCGTGACCAGGCTATGAGGCTAATTGGATTTGGAAAGGTGAAATTATTTTTAACGATAAAGTCAGAATGAAGTGTTTTGGGTGTAATTTGATTTCGGTGGTAGGTCTGTCGAGCTTTATTAGTCCGCCTACAAGATTGGTACGTTTTCCGGTTTGAAAGAGACGTTGATTATTAGTTATTTATCACGGGTTTTTACGTCGCCTTCATCGTTGTCATTAGTGTAATGGTATGGTACGTTACAGCAACGGGGAGACCAGAGATGCACCCATACAATAAACATGCATCCACAAAAGTAATTTTATCAATTCTACGAGTATAATAAAAAAAATATGTTGGCGTTAATGTCCCGGTTATGCTCTCGCGCACGAGGGCCCGGGGTGTGCCTTGACCATGATCCAGGATTTAGCAGATCAGGTAATTACAGTAGAGCGACTGCCATCTGACCTCCGTGACCCTGACCAGATTGGAACATGGTAACACATTCAGTCGCCTGAATGTGCAGGTTTAATCACGATGTTTTCCCTCAGCGTAAGAGCATCGGTTAGTCTTCAACTAATGTACATACGAGTAACTCAGAAAAGAGTCATTGGTACATGGCCACCGAGGCTCTTGAAACTACGAGTACTGTTGAATAGAAATATTTAGTGGCATTCGTTTTTAACTAGATTAAATGTCACTTTATTTGAAACTCTAGCAATATACGCTTTGCCACAAAGCCGCCGCTGCTGTGGTCGGTGCCACACGGTTCGCAGAACATTATACTCTGCGAAAAGCCGCAGTCGTGTTCTGCCTAGGTGAGCCAACGACGTGACAGGACCATGTAATAACTCCGTGGATAGGACTGAATATTGTGCAGTGACTTTTATTTAAGGAAGGTGTAAGTAAATGGTTTTACCTGTTTTTTACACCAGAGTTGCAGAACCTACGTTTTTATGATTCGCATTCTACAATAACAGTTGAAATTTTTAGAGCGAAAGTTTTACCTCTTAACAGTAAAGTTTTCTAGTACATTCTTAGTAACACTGGATCTATCATCATCACCACAAGTTCACAATTTAGTTCTTTTTTTATACTAGTCACTGACAAACGACCAGACAGTCCATCCGATGGCAAACGGTAACGGTCGCTCATAACATCAACAATTCATGTACTTGTAACAAAACTGTTACTGTGAGAACTAAGATGAAATGCGCCTTGCCTGTAATTGTGCTGGCTATCTCACCTGCGATCAATGCAAACATACCTATTTGACCATTCATTTTCAATAAAAAATTAAGTGCGTTTATGCAAACATTTTTGCTTGGCAGAGTAAATAGATAAGGGGGCGGTACCCTTCCTGGCAGACTCCTCGTATTGCCAGCGTTCTACCACCGTATAAAGTGAGCTCAAATGTGTGCGCATAATGAGTAACGTGTTGTATATACACCTACTACTGTGTCACTTGTCCCCTAAACACCTGCCGGAATGTATCACAGCGGAGCATTACAAAGTGCCATGCAACATCCCCCGTCGCCTGTCCCGTTCCAGGGACGTGATCGGCCAGCAAATGTACGTAACACGAAACTCGGACCGGTCGCCGGACAAGATAGTAGTATGTCTATTTATATACGATTTGGGCTAATGGAAACCGGCGGCAGTCACGGAGGTGTCACCTTGTCCGGACCGTGTCCGTGTAGCTTCGTCGGCTATTTAAGTTTTTTAGAGTTTCATACCCGTAACCCCTGTAAATTGTTAATAGGGTCACGGAGGCAGACCGTCGCTCTGCTGTAATTACTTGATTTTCCAAATCCTGGATCATGGTCAAAGTGGACTCCGGGCCCTCGCGCGGGAGCACAACCGGGATCAATATCTTCAATGATGTCAGTACGCGAATATGAGTATTTTACCAGTATACTAAAATTACCCCTATTACCACGTCTTCGCTGTCTGTTTGCCTATCTGTCTGTCACAGGGCTATTTCGCTAGAACCGTAACAAATTGACATACGAATCACAAGATATGTATTTTTGACAGATTGTTAAGCCTCAGATGACAGATTTCGTACTTCAGGAACTTCACATTGCTTGATAATACATCAATCCACACGTTAAAATACATCGACATAAAAAATTTGATTTAAAATTGTATGTTATTAAACCCTAATTTTTTTAACCCTGACGAAACCTTACCTTTTAGAAACTAAGTCCTAGTGTGTCATTTGGACATTTTGTTGTTGTGGTGCTGGTACACACAATATATTTACAGAGACAATAAATAAGATTTAGTACACTAGGTAACTTGTCCGTGTGGTGTCCGGCAGAGTAGAATAGCACCAACTCCTTACAGTCATGGGTGTCGTACAAGGCGACTAATGTTTTCGAATCAAAAGATCTAGAGTCTCCACAGTCTGGAAAATGGGCAGCAGCATTTTCCATTTTTATATTTAAACACTGCGATCTCCAACCCGCCTGCCAAGCGTGGAGATTATGGCAATAACCTCCCCTTTCGTGGGAGAGGCCCTAAGTCCTGCAGTGGACTGTTACGGGCTGTGATGATGATGACATTAGGGAATAAAGAAAAAAAATGTAGAATTTCATTTTATTTTTACTGTCTTTAATTTAACAATATCCTGTGGTTAAGAACGAGCTATTGAACCCCAAGGCCTTCTCTTTTAATCAATTTCAATTCTGCTAACTACAAGTTGCTGTATGTAGTAGCAATAGTTGCTTTATTTGCAAATTTTTGAGTTTGAGTTTGAGTATAAAGGAATTTTTACTAAACGTGACGCTAATCATCATCGTCCTAGCGTTTATCCCGGCCTCTGCCAGAGTCCGCTTTCCTACTTATTCTCCTCCACTTCGCAGGGTCGTCGGCATCCTCGCGTCGTAGGCCGTTGGCTCTCGCATCCGACTCAGCGATGTCAATCCATCGCATTTTGGGCCGAACGCGGGGCCTCTTTCCTGATACCGGCAGGTTTAGGCACCTATTTCCCACGTATCCCTGAGGCTTACGTATCACGTGTCCAAACAATTACACGTGACGCTAATATAATTTCATTTAGGCCTGAGAGATGACGCTCATAATATTTTTTAGAACAATCTTTATTTCAATGCCCATTACTTACGTTAATAAATTGTAGACAATGGAGATTGAAAACCCATTCATTCGGAAGATTGTTTGATCAAGTAAGAAAGTCGATATTAAATTGAGCAACCCTCATCATCGTTTGCAAAGTGCAAAACTGAATGTAACTCAAAAGCGTAGACTAAATATATCTCTGACCATTTAGGGATAATGACCAGGCTCTAGGTTGAGCTCTGGCCAGGCACAGAATGCTTACGTAACATTTGGGATTCGTCATCTTGCCCGTCCATTTAGAGAGCTATCTATCTTGCTAGACTTATTAGAAACCTGATATGAAATAACTTAGCAAGACAGATGGTTTAAGCATTATTATTTTACTTGCAAAAATAATCTGTTTCGGAAGCTATTATTGTAATTTTTGTTCAAGTACTTGTTAAGAAGTCCATATTTAATTACCTTAAATAATATGCCGTTACAGGTTGCGGTTGACCTTTGTTAACTTTGCTTCGCCAACAGTATCAGTTCGTTCCCAATGACTATCGTATTCCTTGAGGTGCTGAAATTCGACTATCCTCTACGTACCTACGAAACAGTCAATATTCGTTCAGTTCCCGGACTTTGCGGACTTTTAATGTATCTATGAGTTACATAGTTTTTGGAGCGTCGGAGCCGAGTGGTTACAGTATTCGACTCGTAAGCGAGAGCTACCGGGTTCGAATCCCAATTCAGCCATGCACCCATGAGTCTTTTCTGAGTTATGTACAATAGTTAAATACTAACCGATGATGCTCTTACGGTAAGGGAAAACATCGTAATGAAAGCTGCACATTCAGGCGACTGAAATTATAACCATGATCAAATCTGATCAGATTTCCCTGGAAGCAGGGTCACGAAGGTCAGATAGCATTTGCTCTAGTGTATTTACCTGATCTACCTAAATCCTGGATAATGGTGAAGGCGGACCTCGGCATTCGTACACGAGAGCATAACCAGAACATAACGCCAAGATTATTTATGATGAGTTACATCGTTTTATGTGTACGTATATAAATGGGTAAGCGGTATTGTAATCGAAAACAACTTCGTCGAACTAAACAAACACATTACTGTGTTGTTGTAACGGCATATCGGAGGCCGCTATAGTTCCCATTGTTACGAAGGGTACGTCTAATCCAAACTAAACCCCATTGAGACGTTGCTGCGTCGCAGTATTAGCTGAGTACGACACAAAAGTCTACTAAAATGTCGTGAAAAACAAAATAAACCGCAAGTAACGTCTTATTGGACGGGGGAATCGGGAACTTATTCAGGAAAGACGTCTATGTAGTCTATGTAAATGTACGGAAAATACTTTCCGTAGTGCCCGAGTAGTCGGAGTCGAGTGCGCTTCGGAATCAGGGGTGGCCAACAGATGGCCCGCGGCTTGGACGCTATCTGCATAGTGTATTTCGGACTGTCACGTCGCCCCGCCGGCTGTGTTCACTTCTATTTCCTAACATACAGACGTTTCCAGCTTAATGTGGCCTGGTGCAGAGAAAATGAAAACTGGTTTTCATATTTAGCACCGACTTCTGCTTGGTATTGAAGTGGAATAGCGTAGGAGAAAGGCTAAATTCAGTTCGACTTTTTTTTAAATAGACGCTGGAATTATTCGAACAAATGATTTTATGGACGCAGCTCCGCGCAGAAAACTAACTGCTAACACGAGTTTTTGCCCAAGAGACAGGAATGGGAGGTCAGGATTCGACCCCCGACTCAGCAAAGATTGATCGCGCCTGCAATAGAGATATCACACAGACGTATCCGGCCGTCGCCCCAGAGACCGATTTCCCTAATGTTGTTCACCGAACTTCCATAACATTTGAATATCTCATCATATTTCGATTTTTTATTCTGTCGATTTCCTCTCGAAGCGAGGGCCGCCAGTTTTTCGACTTTAATCTTTTTATGCGGTGGCTCGATTCGCTCATAATCAGATAATCCTTGAACTTTTGCTTGCTCTTTCTGAGCCGGATTCCCGTTGGGTTACTTTGCAAACTTTGATAAAGCATTCAGTCGGGTGGAAATTAAAGGAAACGCTCTTCGCATCGACATTTGCCAGTGAAAACCACTTTATATAACAATTTTGCAAAATCCTTTACGTAGATGATTATGGTATCAGCTTGCGTATTTACGTAACAAAAAATAGCAAGTTCCCAACTTGAGAGGGCTCTAATAATAACTATCATCATCTTGGCGTTATTGTCCAAGTTGTACTCTCGCTCACAAGAGCCCGGGGTCCGCCTTGACCACCATCCAGGATTTGGCAGATCAGATAATTACTGTGAAGCGACTGTCATCTGGCCTCCGTGACATGCGTGGATCATGGTTACACATTCAGTCGCCTGAACGTGCAGGTTTCATCACGATGTTTCTCACTGTAAGAGAAGCATTCAACTTATGTTCATTACTCAGAAAAGAGTCATTGGTATGGCCGCAATGGGATTCGAACCCGGAATCTCCCGCGAGTTGGATACCCTAACCACTCGGCCACCGACGCTCCTTATGCTTAAGAGATATTTAAAGATGAATGTCATATTTCATTTATTCGCTGTTAAGGTGTTCGTTTCACATTTAACACCTTGTAAAAGGCGCTGCGAATGGCAGGTAGTTAAGTATCTATAATTTAGACATGTCTTAGGATAACAAACAACTCACTTAGTTAATATTTATCTCGTATTCAATTAGTATCGGGTGTTCCTAGAATTCACAAACAGAAATTATCTACAAAGATTGGAATTACTGATTTAGATTTACCGATATTACCGAATCAAACACTACGCGTGGACCGGTTTATTATTCCAAGTCCTTATTATTCTGGTAACTATGACTTAGTACGGCTAAACCCCGCATCCTATTAAGACAGTGTTGCCTTCGTAAAATACCTTGTAGTACTAAATCAAGCTACGTACCTGAGTGGTTCACCCGCCCTATTCTGATTCAGGAGGAGCCCAATGCTTGTAGATGTTAATTAATTGATGGCTACGACGGAAATCGGTGGTAGCTCCCTTGCTTAAATACTGGAACTGGATTCAGCTACTACGTACGGTGTTTATAATTTTAATCTCTTATGTAAACTTTCATGCTATGATTATAAAGAGTGTAGGTTAAATTTGATAGGAAGAAAACTTTAAAACTATGACTATGACTATGATGAGGTGAAAATAATTGTAACGGTGGTAATAACATCGATAACATGTGCAATAAAAGTGTAGTGAATAACCACGAAAGTCATAATACCTATATTACTAGAATTATGTTATCTAGTCTAGTCGATTTAGTAAAGTCTTTCAGGAATAGAAATTTACACTATGGCCGAGTGAGCATTGCATTCGACCTGAATCCTAGAAAATATCACGGTCTATTTTTAACAGACGAAAAAGAGGGTTGTTTTCCTCGGCTTTTTTTTGCTATAAACCTTCCGGAAGAAATATCCCGATAGAGAAAATCGCATCAAAATCATATTTATCAAATACTTACAGACGCGGAAAGCGATTTTATTCTATAATATGTATAATTATAGAAGAGAAGTCATGCTTCAAGCACGTTGAAGGCTCTTTTGGTGGGATTCGTTGCCATAGATACTAGGCATACCTCCTGTTGTAAGCCAGTAACAGAGGCGGGCTGTGCCTTGCCAGATGAGTCCCCTTGGACGGGTGCCACCGCCACATCTATTTCTGCTGCCTAACAACATCGTTGCGTTGTGTTGTAGTTTTCCGGTTTTGATGACAATGTATAGATCGACAACTTAACTGATATATCACCTGCGCGGTAGTGGGGGGCAGAGTGGGTGACGTTTCAGGGCTGAGCGCGGGGGCGCGTTGCAAGAAGCCCAAGTAACGTTTCTCAGTGCGCTCGCGGACTCCGTACAGCGCGGTTGGTTATTTTGTTACGAACGCTCGGAATAACGCACACGAGGTTAATTTGCCGAAGATAAATCCTTAGATGGAGGCTCAATATGTTCGCAAAAAATTAGTCAAAATTTTTTCCTAAATACAAGCACACGTCGCAATTGTGCTGTTCGCCCACCCGAAAGGTGTAGGTTTTCAAAAGGAACGCCTCTCTCTAGCAAGATGGACAGACGACCTGGAGGCCGGTACCTGGACGAAAGGTCGCAGGTACGAGTATAAGCTAGATGCGCACGGCACAGGACCGGCCGTTATGGAGAACTCTGGGGGAGGCCCAGCAGTGAAATATCTCAATTCAATTAAAAAATCGGTTAAGTCACTTTATGTTACAGACACAGATACTTATATGACACAACAGGCACTGCTTAGATAGATAAATTATTTATTGCTCACACAAGAATAATTGTTTTTAAAAAGCCATAACTAGCTGTGGGCAAAGGCGGTCACACAAACGCAAGCGATCTTTACCAGGCAACCTTTGTCTTAAGAACCTTCTATTTCATAGAAGCAAATCTTTACTTTTTTTGCACCGAATTAAAAATCGTGATTTAGTCTTACATTTTGCATTGGCAAACATTAGGTATCTCGTCTCGGGATATAATATCTTGGAACAAGTTCGGGCACAATCTCGTGTGCATTCTTTTTCCGAGGAACGTCATCGAGTGACGTTTTGCGGAAGAAAATGCTCGCTGCCCCGCACCCCGCACCCCCGCGTTCATCACTGAAAAATCACACTCCCACCTACCTCACTTTCCGCAGGCGATATACCAGTTAAGTTGTACCTTTCATCTAAAAGCCTAAGACATTCATACAATCAAGGTTAGAAGATCTTTAGTAGTACAACGTAAAGTGTTCATTGTTTGTTTTAGATGTCAGTTAATATTTATATAAAACTATTTTTGTGACAATAATACGTTGAAATATCGGTTTACTCTGGTCTGCTTTTTTATTTCCCACGGTTTATAGTTTAAATAAAAAATTACTAATCTATACTTGAATTTTGAATTCTTTTATTGGATTTTTATTTAACGGTACTGAAGCCAAAACTCTATTTTTTTTTCATTTTTCATCCCGAAATTGATTTCGGTTCTCTTGGGAGTAGGGATGGAAGTCGAAATCTGTACTTAGTTGTAATTCATTAACGCGTAGAACCATTTCATAAATTCTTTTTTTCTTAGAAAGGAGGTATTTCAGAGATTCTCCCGTAAATATTTCAAAGTGATCGATGTTGTATTTCAGATATGTTGTATCTCATTATTATGTCCAAAAAACTTGAAACCCGGAATAGACAGGAACCTTTAAACGTACGGCTCATCTTAAGCTGGCGTATGATACATCGGTCAGTATTCTTATTTTTGAGTTATGTACTAATGTACATAACTCAAAAAATAGTCATTACAGTATATGGCCGTAATGGGATACGAACCCGGTACCTCTCGCTTGCGAGTCGGATACCTTAACCATTCGACCACCGACGCTCCTTCTGGCGTTGCCTAAATGGATAGGCCTATTGTCAGTCAGATAACTTAAAAAAAGTCGGATATTGCCAATTGATATTTAAATAAATATAAAATATTATTCCTTCTATTCTAAATTTACTCGCCATGGGACAGGAGTGAAGAAGGCGGGAAGGGATGCTCGAGTAGTAAGACGCTTACTTACACTTAGTGAAAAATCTAAATCTAAAACCTGGGACATCTCAGTCGTCTCATCTCAGAACAATCAGTCTATTTTTGTCTAAACTATCTGTTTTTATCCGACTGCTACAGAAGAAGGGTTATGTTTTTCGAGCGTATATGTGTGTGTGTGTATATGTATTACCGGATATAGTTCCACCAGCAAACAAGGAGAGCCTCGGCGAAATAACTCTGTTTTACTTTACAAAGACTACTTCACCAAACACTTTGCTTCAACATTTATTGTGCAAACCGCGACTGAACTCTCTACTTGACTTGCTGTCTTTTGATAAATATAACCTTCAAAAGTAAAGTAAAAAGCTCCTTTTTTATAAGAGTGCTTCACTCACACACAGCCATTATCATCATCATCATCCTAGCGCTTATCCCGACCTCTGCCAAGGTCCGGTTTCCTACATATTCTTCTCCATGTCGCACGGTCTTTGGCATCCTCGCGTCGTAAGCCATTGGCTCTCGCATCCGACTCATCGATGTCAATCTATCGCTTCTAGGGCCGCCCACAGGGTCTCTTTCTGATACCAGCAGGTCCAGGCAGCTATTCCCCACGTATCCCTGGGGCTCATGCCAAGGCTGCTTCACCAGACCATAGTATTGCTTAATACCTATTAGACATACCAAACATCATGTAGTCCACGCAAACGAAGTAGCGGGCACAGCTGGTATTTATAATAAATGAAATTACGCACACAAATACCTAAACCTACATTACGAAATCGCTACCAAAAGCTAAAATGGGACATTTGTTTATGTACGCTTTGAGCAAGTTATTTATTTAGAACCTCATTTAACTTACACGACTCATAAAAGGACGTAATTATAATTATGGTAGGAATCATTGAAGTGAAAAATTGCCCCCACCCGCCCCTCGGGGGGTGGATATAGTCTCTCGGTAGCATTGTATTCGATGTAATTGCTTTTTGCCTTAATGGCTTCTCATAATTGGTACATGCATTACGTTTTTGTACAAACGTTGGTTGTATGGCATTGCGACAATTGGCAACGATGAGGAATTGATCCAATTTGGAGACTGATGGGATTCGTGTCTGGTGATGCGAGATTGTGAGGTTTTCCAGCAGTGAAGCTGGCACAATATTTTAATTGTTGGGACATATTTCCAGTAATTTTGTATATTATTTTATTGAATACCAATTTGATATTGTATTGTACGCACAGAACGCGAAGTGTATGTAGATAAATAATTAAAGGTTCCTTATGCACAAGCAATTCGCGCGCTGATGTAATGGGTTGATTTTTGATACTCTTGGAGAGGCGTAGTGTACAAGGTTGAGAGGCTCGCCTGGTTTGGTCACATGCTGCTTAAGTTTCAGGGATTACGCGTGAAATGCTGGTAGGTGCCTAACCCTACCTGTATCAGACACAACCACACCACAAACATAACATATTTCAATGCTTCAAAAATACTTGAATCACTGACCTCTAACAGTACAAGTAGAGGTCAGTGAGTCGAATTCAAAGCCGTGACACAAAAAAAAATAAAGTGAAATAAAAAAACCACAAGGTACAAATAAAAAAACAAAACCAATTTTATTCAACATGAAAATAACAACTAGACAAACAGAACCGTCGGTGGATGTGGTGAGGTGTGTAAAAGGGACCTCACTCAGCTTCATGCCCTGGCGGAGATCACTTAGTACAAGAACGGCTTAGTAGGAAATCGGACACTGGCAGAAGCCGAGGAACACGCTAAGATAAATATGAAGATGGTATTTGTTACTCTTTCACACAAAAACGAGTTAATGAAATTTTGTAGTGTTTTGTTTCATTAGAAGCGACTCAGAAATTCAATATATTTTCCGCGGGAACAAGTCACAACCGATAATTTTACCGAACATCGAAGTCGCGGGAATTCTTTCAGCGCACCTTAAAGACCATATCAGAATCCCAACTAAAGCAGCTCAGTCAGGCGGCGCTTCACGACTTCCAGATTTATTGCGTCTTGTAATCGCAGCAACAAGCGTTTTAGCAAATTAATTAAGTCTCAAGTTGTCCCGGTGGCGTGGAGTAAGACGGATTGCCGCTGCTAGCGCTCGATGCAGCGAGAAACAGAATCTAGAGAGAACTAATTTACGCTCACAGACTAATAATTTAGTAACTAATATCATAACGTCACACACTACAGAAAGGAGAATATTATTTACCCCGTAAAATTCGGTTATAACACTCCAGGCCCGTTCCTGCAGGGATTTCGGGATAAATTGTAGCCTATGTGATCTTCTGGGCTATAATCTATATTACTGCTAAATTTAAGCAAAATCAGTTCAGTAGTTTTTGCGTAAAGGAGTAATAAACATACACACATTAATAATGTTCGTAGCATTTGGAAAATACAAAAACACAATTTCCATATTTTCTCATCTATTCCCCATTTAACCGCATCAAAGTTGGGGCAAACAGTGCAATTATAAACTACCCACTATTTTGCGCAAATTATTAAATCGGAATGCTCCAAGGTCCAACCGCAACCAGATTGTAGAGCCGCTCCGTTGGAATTTAAACACGTATTTGCATCTGTATTTTCTGTGCGGTATTTAATTTTCTGACCAACCCGCGGGGATACAAATTCAACCAGGTGAAGCAAACATATATTTGGTTGATTGTTTACTCACAAATATGGAGTGGGTATCATAGGTTGGAATTAGACTTGGTAATGTTTAATGTATTTGCTTATACGATTTCGTTTTGTACATTTTCAAGGGCCATCCATGTTCGTTTTGGAAAGTGATGAATAGGCAGGGCCCGGTGTCAGCCTTAAAAATGGACTTGATAGATCAGGTAATTACAGTAGAGCAAAGCAGTAAAGTTTTAAATAGCAAGAACCACACTGAACCCTTAGGTTTAGCTGTAGTTTGAAGTGAATTATATAACTTTTTTACAAGTTTCTATTTAACTTGCACTGTACAAATAAAATACCCCGAAGTAAGGGACAACGTGATATCGCGATATAACACAGTTGCGCTGTCTATTTCAGTCATAACTTCTCCAATAATCGGTTAAAAGATACCGCGTTTTTGGAGAATATAAAATTGGACACGACTTTTTCAAATTATCAATACAAAAAAAAAAATTTTTTGGACTTTCGCACGTTATTGAAGTAAAGAGGCGATATGTACTCGTATGTTTGCAAGTTGTCCGTCTAAAAAAAACATTTTTACCATTTGTTGGTATCCGACTTGAGCTGAAATTTAATATACCTATGTAACTTGGATGATAGTGCATTAATATGGTACCATGGAGCTGGTCTGATGATGCAGTCTGAAGGTGGTCATTGGAATTAATGAACGCAATATGATAACCCCATCGTGTTTGGACACTTAAGCTTCCTCTTATTAGAGGAGGCATATGATTAGATATTAGGTTTACTCTACAATTGAGTTTCTTCATATCGATTACGTGATAAATTGTCCTTATCAACGATCTCAAGGAGAACCCTACAACAGTTGCTGTACTTCGAAAATACAAAACGAACCGACGCGATCGACCGAACTCACCAAAAGATAACGAAAATAAATACAACGTCAACGCCAAGCAAAAAAGACGATCATTGTAACCGACCCACGCATTTACTGAAACAGGAAATAGGTTAGTGGCGGTTCTTCCACTGTCCAAATACAGGCCGTTACATTAGACGGGTGGGAATGACCCGCTGAAGGCCGCTCGGGTCAGAATCACCCGCCGATGTAAATACAAGTGACCCACTTGCGCTATTACCGCTGGTGAGTCGATTGGCATGCAAATATTTTTTCGCGTGGGCTACTTTCTTTTGGTCTTGGCATTGGGAGGAAATTAGGCTTGATGAGTGCCTAATTTGGACTAGGAATGAGTTAGCGTTTTGTTTGGGCTATATTCTGTGATTACGTATTACTTTTGATTGCCGACGCGGTCAAACGGACGGTTCGATGAAAGTGGTCACTGGTCATAGTCAAATTTTTTTATTTACCTTGGCGTCAATATTCCGGTTGTGCTCTCGCACGCGAGAACCCGGGGTCCATCTAGATCATTATACAGAATTTGGCCAAGATCCAGATTAGGTACCAGGAACAGACTTTTGGCAAAGCAGGTCCTTTTCTTGAAAAGTCAAGAACGTCATGCTCCTTCCAATACATTTTCTGGGTTAAGTTCAACTTCAAGGGACGTCATTTAGTTTTATTTAGTAAACCACCGACGTTCACCCTAAACTTATTAGCTATTATTAAATACCTACAGCACTAATTAAGTATTGGTTACGAATTGTATGACACCTGCTACACTGGAACGTTATACTTTTTCCTCACACATCCACGGGAAGATACTACCCGAAAAAAAAAATTTCGTTCGTCCAATGGGACTGGTCGTTTGGTTATCTGTTCACAGTTTGACAGCTGTTATTTTTTCTATAAGAGGTCAATGGATGGCTCTGTATTAAATTATTCATCCATGATAGTACAGATATCACTAGATGGCTCTATAATATTTTTCCGAAAATGCGATGCCGGCCGTTGTTAGGACGTCCCGAACGCTAGAATAGTTAATAGCAAAGTGAATTTCACATTATTTAATCGACTACGAGTCGTCTACATTTACGAAGCAAATACATATTTTGTATTCGTATTGAGTTCTAAGGTAATACTAACGTATCGGAGAATAAATTAAGTATCCAATAGTTGTATAGTCTCAAAAAGCCATATAGCCTAATAATCAACCTTATTGTTGGTATATTTACTTGGTTGCTTTTCATTTTTCTTTTATAGCAAAACTGTTTGCATGGAAATTATTTCACATGATTTTTAACAAATTAAAGCTGGATTTTACGATTTTCAAAGATATTTTCCAAGAATCGACTTAAAAATCAGTTTGAAATTGTGACCACACGGCTGGCTCATTCCTCGGACAACGCATAGAGAATGCAGCCAGTGTTATTGACATCCTCAGTGATATAAAGTGTTATTGGTGTAGGTATATCTAGGTTGTAGAATTTCATTTATTTATATATATATATATATATATATATATATATATATATATTTTTTTTGTTTTAGGTTTTCACATATATTATTGTTTCACGTTATTCCCTGTTACAATTACATTGTTAGTAATCGGTACCACCTGCAGCTAATAAACACAATGAATATCAGGTTCACAAAACATTATAAAAGAATATAAATAGATAAAGAATCAACTTTTAACTTCTCAACATTCTTTGCTACCAAAATTTGTGTTAACGGGCATTTGTAAATAATTTAGCATTCTCCTTTCGAGTCAAAATGTCCATAAAGAATCTCAACCCGTCCTAGTTTTTCGTCTTCACAACTTAGGTGTACCAAATTGTAGTACCAAAAAGCGGCAACTAAGTCCCTCTAAATTGCCTCAAGTTGATATACTTAGCAACTGACAAATCCTCGTGACTGACTACACACAATTTTTCTCGCAAGATCTCCGCGACAGTATTTCAGGATTTTGGTGATGGAGCGAGTGCGGTCTGAGAATTGCTGGCTCACGGGCCTGGTAATGTATTCAAGTTTCTCAATCTAGTGTCAGCATTAATTGGCTATTATATTCACCGTATTCTATCAGGTGAGCTGTCTGGTTGATTGCCACCTTAGTTCCCTGCTGCAATTTTTTAAATTGGACTTATTTAGCCAGGCAATTGATCGCCATCTCACTAGATTTTATTATTTCTTATCAAACGACCGCGTAGTCATCGCGTCGTATGCGCACCAATAGGGTAGACTGCGCGATGTCTGTCCGTTCTTTACGCGGTGAGGACACAACGCGTACGTGGTGAGGACACGACGCGTACGCGATTTGTAAGCGGTGGCGTTTAAAGTGGCTGTCTGTTAAAAGATCTAAGCGTGCATAGATACATATATCTATGAAACTACATAACAAATTTTAATGCGGTTTTCATGAATAGACAGTGTGATTCAAGAGGAAGGTTTATAGCAAGAAAAAAGGTAGGTATGGGTAAAGTAGGTGTAGAGAAGGGTAGGGTCGTGGTAGGGGTTCCTACCCCTCGGGAGGACGCCACACGAACGGAGTAGCGCCAGGCCCGCTATTGTAATATGTAATATAACCTAACATATACAGATGCTATACCCGTACCTATAAGTTACCGTTTACATTGTGGTTAAATTAGTGGCACTACGCTCTGTCAGCCAATAACCATATAATTCGTCCCTAGATTAGTGATATTACTTAGCTATTCTGGCCTGGCATCAACATTATAGTTCGAGAGCCGACAGTACAATGACTTGCTTATTGCATTTAAGCTCATCTCTAAATAAGTTAAAAAAAAAAACAAAGCGCTTTTTATTACGCTTTTTATTCTTTGATCAAGAATAAATTATGAAACTGTTTACATGAATGTGGATAACTTACTTCACGTTAAACGTTTAGGTGCACACTTTCTAGATACTTGAGCGAAACAGGGGCCGTAAAGAGATTTTTAAAATGAACAACTAGATAAAATACCTACAAGTAACGAAAAAAAAAATACCAACAAAATCACGCCAATACCAGCACAACCGTAGGCAAAAATTCAGTTAGGTTACAGTTACCCGTTATCACGAGCCACGGAATATTTATATCTAAAAAAAAAGGAACACACTCGAGGTACTCTATTCTGCAACATACTAGTAAGTAATTTAAGTTTAGTTCCAGTTCCATTCTCTTTTGCAACTCTAGACAAACTTTCTCAATGATTTCATGCGATTTAAACTAGGAATAGAATTGGAAAGTCCGCGGAACTAGGTTGAGGTTATCAGTGATAGATTTTCTCGCGATATCACATCGAGGACATCCAAACTCAGTAATCGCATCATTTCTTTACGAACATCGAGGTGATGAACTGAAGTTTGTTACCGTTATGTCAGATACCTAGAAATTAATTAACTAGTAATGCATATTATATTATTTTCCTGAAATATTAGGATACATGGTAACCAAGGTAAGCGGCAAGAAACGCTGAAAATACTTTTAAAGTGTGCGATATTAACCGCGATAGTTTAAAACATTATGTTAGGTTTATTATCTTTGCTTTTAAAACTTTTACTTTTAAAGAAAAATAACTTTTCAAAACGTACAATGTTGCTTGGCGTTTAGTGGCCGGCAAAGTTGAATGAATATAGATAGACTCGGAACGCTACTCATAAATAATCCTACTTTTAATAAAATCTGCAGATGACAATATTGTATTGATGGAAAATTTACAAAATGTCATCCGACTTTCGACAACAATCCGACATAAGAGAGATTGGGCATTGTGGGATATATCATTCGAACTGAAGCCTCCGATTGTGGCCCTGTCTGTAAGTGGTGCTCCATCTGCCGACCTGAATGGTTCAGTTGGTTAAAATTTTGACTGCCACGTAGAGACCCCGGGATCGATTCCCGGCCGAGCAGAAATTGAAATGATGAATTTTAATTTCTGTTTCGGGTCTGGGCTCTAGGGAAAGTATATAGCTCACAGTGACACGTAACTGCGGTTCTGCATTTTTGTTCCTCGCTTCCCATCAGGTGGGCTGTTTGCTTGTTTGTCAATATGTAGTATAAAAAAAAGGTGTCCCGATTACCTACCTACTACTTGTCTACTGGCCTACTGATTGTCATAAAAAACGTTTGTGCGAAAGGCGTTAACTTTTTATACAAAAATTTTACCAAATGTCATCATCATCATCACAGCCCGTAACAGTCCACTGCAGGACTTTGGGCCTTTCCCACGAAATGGGAGGTTATTGCCATAATCTCCACGCTTGGCAGGCGGGTTGGAGATCGCAGTGTTTAAATATAACAATGGAAAATGCTGCTGCCCAATTTCCAGACTACAGAGACTCTTGATTTTTGGCCTCGAAAACATTAGTCGCCTTGTACGACACCCATGAGTGTAAAGGGTTGGTGCTATTCTACTCTGCCGGACACCACACGGCGAATTTTGAATTACCAAATGTGTCAACAGTAAATTCGTTACAAACGTCACTTGTAATCTCTTAAAAAAGCGAACGAAGTCGTGAGCCGAAGTTATTACCATACCTTGCGACATCAGGCAACTCCCGTACTAATGCATGCCAATTAGGTCGGAGTACTAGCTATTAATCGCAGTGACGTTATTGGCATATTCCAAGGTAGCCTCGCAAATTAGAGACATGAAAACTTGTAGGTACACTGTGAACCACGGCTGTGAACTCATTGCTGTAGAAATTTTATAAAATTGACATAAGCTTCGTTTAAAAAGCTTCTTAAATCTTTACTGTTGAAGGGCATAAGTTTCATAAAAAAAAGTCTTGATATCTACTGAGGAAGGATTCAATTGAAATTTTTTGGAAGAGTGTACATTTTTGACCACATTTCGGAGTAAAATTTACAGTATGGGCTACTGCTGTGCTGGATTGCACACCATTTGTATGCGTAATTCCTCAGTGGTCTCAGAAAGGTCTCCATAGATTTCACTATTCAAAAATTCCCATCCGGCAATAGAGAAACTCGAAAAATTAATTGCTTCCTAAATTCATAATATCCAGCATCCATTCTGCGATATTTTGTCAAAACCGCACGTCCTGACAAAAAAGCAAAGTTTATGGCAATGTCACCAAAATATGATTAAATCTCAATCTTTCCACAGTAGATATCCAGAATGAAAATATAAATTAATCACTCCTTCTAAGCCGCAATAGCAGCCGAAAAACACAGTCTGTTAAGCCAGGCTGCACTAAATTCTTAAGCGCGTTTAAAAATTACGTTTAACGTTTTTTATTTACGTTTAAACTTAAATACGTTTAAGGATTTGGTGTAATCTGCGTTAGGTATAACTACTAAATTGTACTATAATAAAAAGCATCTACCTTTTACGCGAATCAAACAATGAGTACGCAAATATTTTTCTCCAAACCCAAAGTTTTACTTAACCACAGATTATGGCTCTCCAAACATCGTGCGAAACTCCCTAAACTCACAGAGGCACGTCGGTTTGTTTAATTATTCACTTGTAGGATCCAATTTGGCTGAACCGCAGCCTGTCGACGTCAAATAGACAATCCAATGATTCCAATCGGTCTATCAACCGGCTTTGTACTAACGGTATAAACGGCTTTGCAAACGAATCATCGGAGTTGCTATGCTGTGCTGTTGATTGGTACCCTTATTTAAAACGTATATGAAGAGGTGATAAGGAAATCTAGTTTTTTATGAGAAATACTGATACGAAACTGTGTGTCAAACAAATTTTGCATCGATGTAGACACGAGACAAACCACTAATAGCGCAGAACAATGAATAATCAACCCGCCAAACAAAACAGATGTGCGTTCACACCATGGGCGTTTGTTCTTTTTTTGTATCTAATATTATTTTATTTAGTTCGCTGAATCAATCAACAGCTACATAAACTTCGTGGAAAGTAAAACCAATTTTGCTTTATTTGTACCACCAAGGTGGCAGACAAGCTCACGGCCTGCATGGTAAGTAAGTTCTTCTGTTATGTAAGCAATAACCACTTAAGCCGATCTATAAAACAATCACAACTTAATATTATTTAAGTTTTTACATTTCTTTACGGAATTTATTATTTACATCTGCATTTGCTATTTACCAATAATAACAAAAAAAGCTGTGTTTGCGTCAATGGAAAATTCGTTTTAGACAGATCGTCGGGTGCTAGTGCGCACAACTAAAAGGTCTGCAAACCCGACTAGACTATCGGGCTGATAGAAGGCTATGTTAGCCCTACTAAACAAAAAACAATTTGTTAATTTGTCCTCAAGGAAAAGGGCCAACACACTCGCTGTGCTGCCGCGTTGAATGGGAATGGACTGCAACAGAGCAAACCCAGAGCGGATGTTTATTAGATTACTAAAATGTGTAAGGGTAGAGTTGGGGTAAAGTTAGGGACAGGACATTTCTAGGTCACCCTTTTCGAACAGAGAACTCGACACCGTTCGAGTAGACAAAAACATCACAAGTACGGCGTCATGCCGACTCATTTGTCTCAACTTCCATTCAAATTATTCGGTCACGATAATCGATTGCCGGAAGGGGATTATTTAGCATTCGACAGACGAACCCACGCCGCACCCCGCACCCCTCACCTCGTCTGAGTGGTGCGTGCCTCGAAACCTAAATCCAGCGACCAATTTACGAGGAACTCCTTAGCCCTTTCATTAAGAGCGAACTCCGCCCGCGCGAGCCAACCGAGCACATTATCAGGGGCCAAATTTAAATGGACATGTGGTGTCAGAAGAAAAGCCAACTTTCCGTGATGAAGTTGCTCCAAAGTTGTGCGGTTTGCAATTTTACGTTGATATGGGACGGCCTCGTGGTAAGGGAAAGGGGAAAGGTTTTTTCGCAACGCCAGCGTAACGAAACATCTGATTGTGTAATTTATGCGACGAACTTTGTTGGGATCATTGACTAAGTTTACTTAGTATGGTTGTTTATAATATCGTGAGTTCCAGTATTTCTCCTAAATAACTAGAAATTATTTCGGATTGGCCCTGTTTGTTCATTGGTTGGTTCATTTTTAGACAATATTATTACACGGATAAACTATAAAAAATATTAATATTGGCGTTAATGTCCCGGTTGTGCTCTCGTGTACGGGGGCCTGGGGTCCGCCTTGACCATGATCCAGGATTTTGCAGATCAGTTAATTACAGTGGAGCGCCATCTGATCTCAGTGACCCTGCTACCACGGGAACCTGACCAGATTGGATCATGGTTACAAATTCAGTCGACTGAATGTGCAGGTTTCATCACAAAGCTTTTCCTCATTGTAAAAACATTGATTAGTATTCAATTAATATACATAACTCAGACAAGAGTCATTGGTCACATGTCCGCCGTGAGATTCGAACCCGGTACCTCTCGCTTAGGAGACGCTCCTATCGCATATTATCGTGAGTTCCAGTGTTTCTCCTAAATAACTAGAAATTATTTCGGCTTTAATGTCCTACCTATTTGTATATTTGAGACAATATTATTACACAGATAACGTAAACAGTAAAGTTACTGTTCTTCATTGTGTTTATTGTTCACATAAACTTTGTTAAGTAAAAGATCGAACACGCGTATAGGCAAATGTTTCTCATATATCGTTCAGTAGGCCAATCTTTGTTCAATATCCGGACAAATAGGTTTTTGATGAAATTTCCATCCTGAAGATGAATTTTTATTTTACCCGGTGACGAAGCATTCTTCTCGAGTTAACGACTAAAGGTATCTATCTACTTGCAATCGAGAATATTTAGTTACCTATATCTAAAATACCAAAAATTTATACACTAATACATATAAAATAGACTAAACATAATTAAGTTACAAATATTTTATTATCTAACTAAACTAGGTTGAAACTAAATTAGTTAGATACTATGTTATAGGTAATTATTATAAATATAAACTGCGCAATCCTGAATCATGGTCTAGGCGGACCTCGGTGCACCCCGGACATAATCGCCAAAAAGGTTTTTATTTTATCATCAAACATAAACACAACAGGCTGGACTTGAGTTTCATTAGTTAGATATAGATTTCGCAGCCGGAGGACTCAAAGGAAACCAAGGAATAATTTAATAATAATTTAATTTGTATTCGATATTAGAATACAAAGTTAAAATAGGAAACTTATTGATAAATTTAATTATTAAGCCTAACGACTCTGATCGTATCGATGGCTTGACGTAGTCAAGAACGATATGCGTGCCAATAAGCTCACCACTAGGGATGCCGAAGACCGAGCGAGGTGGGCCAAGAATAGCAGGAAGGCGGACCCTGGGCGCTCGCGTGCGACATAACGCAAAGATGATGATCATGATGATGACTCTGATCGAGGTGAGATCAGAAGTGACGCGATGGTGCCGTCGCGTAGAACCGCTGCTCTCCAGGTCGCGAGGCGCACGAGGCACGGCGTCAGCGCTTTACTAGCGCGGATGAGATTTAGGACAACGCCGCGTGCCTAGGACGCCATCTCAGCCGTTGCTTGGGGCCAATGTGCGGTTCGGATGGTCTTGTCCAGTCAGCAATAGCATCTACAGCGTGATCTCGTAACAAGTTTTTTTTTTATGTTATCCGGCAGACAAACAGGCATGCGGGCCACCTGATGGAAAGTGGTCACCGCCGCCTATGCACATCAGCATCACCAGGGGTGCTACCAATGCGTTGCCCGCCTTTAAGGAAACCTCTTATATACCTCTTGAACGATCCCATGTCATAGTCCAAAGGAAACACTGTGGCTGGGAGCTCATTCCACATGCGAATCGTACGAGCGAGAAACGTTCTCTCGAATCTTCGCGTGGACACCACTAGTACAATCAAAGCTTGTAATTGAATCACTAAGATGATCAATATTCGTCAACACCGCTCGGCTCTGCTCCTCTTGCATCCATCGGCTCTTTTCAACCTTTACAAGGTCGCCCGTTCATCTCCGTCCCGTTCTTATACTGCGATTTCCGGAACGTAGTCGCCACTCGACACTCGAGAGCATTTCCGCCCCATCGGCCATCGGTTCTGCGAGTTATGTGGGCTGTCCATTGCCATTTCAGTTTTGCGATTTAGGAAATGCCAGTGACCTTAGTTCTGTTACGGATATCTTCATTCCTTATCCTATAAGGCAGAGAAATTTCGAATATAGCTCTTTATATCGCATCTACAGTACAATAGCAACATGTACTATTGATGCGATGGAAAGCAAAAAATTTAAATGATTAAAATGGCTTCAAGCTATGTTTTAGTCATCATAGCTGTAAGTTCTCCGAATGTTTAACATAAAATAAATGAATAAAATATTGTCTGCACATGGGCTAGTTCGGCTAAGTTGAGAGTCGTCTTTGTTGTAGTTAATATGAATCGATTGATGTACCTTGTGCATGTGCATTATTGATCGTCAGGTGTGCCTCCTACGTAATACCTCCTAATACGAGACTGACCAACATCTTCCGCTCGGGAACTGGAAACTAGTGAACAGTATAGAGCTCCGTGACTTCATTATATATTTCTTCTTAATCATCCACTGATGCCTTTCCACTACTGGATGTTGGCCGTCAGCTCAGCAACCTTAGTCTTATCCTGTGCCGGGCGAAACAGTTATTTTACGCCGGCAACGCCTATCCATTCCCTAATGATACGAAGCGACGATTTCTTTCTTCGTCCAGCGGGACGTTTCCGTTATATATTTATTTTATTGTATTTATTTGTGTATTTTGCATTGACGTGCAGTATTTTCAGCCTATAAGTATACTGTATACCGCATAGAAACGTTGTCAACGATATCCTAGTTCGCCAAACAATGTTGCGACTCAAAGCCCGAGGGAAGTAGCTGTTAACGCGATTTATTTATTTCCATAATAGCCTGTCACTGTCGACCGGCAGATAAAAAATACACTCACCACTGCTGATTTATTTTTATGTACGGACACACTGTTATGTTGTTAAAGATATATCGCTGCGCTTCCGTTTATGGGGGAGTTGGATGCTGTGAAGTTATCAAATTTAGTACGTAATCAATTCGTTTCGCTATTGTTGTTGTTGGTCACGTGGTCGGTGGTCTTCTTCATCGTTTAATGATTCAGATTTGTCAACTGGCTTGTGGTTACGACTCGAGGTTTCATGTCGGCGGGTTATATAGATAGAACAAAATATTGCCATGATATGCACGTTTAGCAGGGAGACACATGCATTGTTGAAACTACCCAACGGTAAACGATGTCTCCCATTTTCTGGTTCACGGAGGTACTAGTTGATCAGCCTTAATTCTAACCATCAGTTTAGCGTCAATATCCCGGTTGTGCTTCCGAGCGCGAGGGCAAGTGCCTTGACCATGACCCAGGATTTGGCAGATCAAATAATTACCGTGGAGCGATTGCCATACCTCCGTGACCCTGTCAACACGAACCTGACGTAACACATTTAGTTGCCTGAATGTGCAGGTTCCTTCCCTCACGATGTATTCCCTCAATGTAAGTAAGTCGGTTACTGTAATTGTATATGACTCAGAAAAAGTCATTGGTATATATGGCGATACCGAGGATCAAATTCGGTACCTTGCGCTTACGAATCTGACCCGTTAACCACGCTCCAAAAACATCAATACCCAATGCCCCATATACATAATTAAGAACTTCGCTTCACAAAGTTATCTAGCTGTAGTTTATGGAAGTAGTTCTCATTTACAACCACTACCCTGTTTAACCGAGATATTGCCAACATTCCAGGCGCAATACCTAGGCAACTTAAACTATGCCCTGAAGGCATTATTATATTGAACGAACACGAGCAGTCTTGCACGGCTGGTCGTTAAGTTCATTTAACGTTAAGTTTATTTTACCTAGAACCAGAGCCTTCTATGAAATAAGTTTGCGAATCCACTCTTTGCTTTGCATTTCAAATATATATTTTACTAAGTTCTATACTTTATTGGTTACCGAGAAACGATAAATTGTTCGTAGAAACGTAGAAGAGACGCTATTGTAGTATTTATTAAAGATATTTGTAAAGAGGATTTTTTATGTAAATCTAGGACATCTTTTTTTATATAAGTACCACTAAGGTAACAAACAAGCGTACCACCCGCCTGATGGTAAGCGCCTTGTGGTGGTGGGGGTGAATGTAAAATATTTTCAAAAATATGAAATTAATAATTCAGAAGCTAATAATACTTTAATATACAAGCAGCAGACTAGTTGGGAAGTGGTAACTGTCGCCTATGAGCGGGCGCTCAGTGACGGGACGCCACGGTAACTAAGGTATTTTTGGATAACCAACGTAAAATAATGACAATAAAGTTGAAAGTCCATTAACGAATACCGTGAGTACCGAAACACTAATATGTCTAGCCTAGTCTGACACTTCAACTTTCAACTTAAATTCCCTGTTTTTCCACAGAGGTGAACAAAATTATCCGTAAGCGAACTTTCCAATCTTATTGGTTATTCGTTGCAAGTGCATTTTCACAAATCGAACCCGGGACCTCTTGCGTGGTACCACTGAACATATTGGCCATTGAACCATTAGGTAGAATTAAATATGGAAAATTGTCACAGATCCTATTAAAAGTAAAATGTCAAATCCCCGTCACATTTTTCGTAAAACTCTTTCCGATCGAGACGTTGGAACCGTGGGGCCTTAGCGCTTAAAGCTTTTTAAAGATTTAAGCAAAAAGCTAATCGACACCACAGGTGACCGGAGAGCTGGCCTGTTTTACAGTCGAATTTACAAAGACTACTTCACCAAACACTTTGCTTCAACATTTATTGTGCAAACCGCGACTGAACCCTCTACTTGACTTACTGTCTTTTGATAAATATAACCTTCAAAAGTAAAGTAAAAAGCTCCTTTTTTATAAGAGTGCTTCACTCACACACAGCCATTATCATCATCATCATCCTAGCGCTTATCCCGACCTCTGCCAGAGTCCGGTTTCCTACATATTCTTCTCCATGTCGCACGGTCTTTGGCATCCTCGCGTCGTAAACCATTGGCTCTCGCATCCGACTCATCGATGTCAATCTATCGCTTCTAGGGCCGCCCACAGGGTCTCTTTCTGATACCAGCAGGTCCAGGCAGCTATTCCCCACGTATCCCTGGGGCTCATGCCAAGGCTGCTTCACCAGACCAGAATTGCTAATTAATTTTTAATTTTTTTTTTAATTTTAATTAATAAAAGTATTAATAATTCTAATACCTATTAGACATACCAAACATCATGTAGTCCACGCAAACGAAGTAGCGGGCACAGCTAGTATTAATAATAACTGGAATTACGCACACAAATACCTAAGCCTACATTACGAAATTGCTACCGAAAGCTAAAATGGGACATTTGTTTATGTACGCTTTGAGCAGGTTGTTTATTTAGAACCTCATTTAACTTACACGACTCATAAAAGGACGTAATTATAATTATGGTAGGAATCATTGAAGTGAAAAATTGCCCCCACCCGCCCCTCGGGGGGTGGATATAGCCTCTCGGTAGCATTGTATTCGATGTAATTGCTTTTTGCCTTAATGGGTTCTCATAATTGGTACATGCATTACGTTTTTGTACAAACGTTGGTAGTATGGCATTGCGACAATTGGCAACGATGAGGAATTGATCCAATTTGGAGACTGATGGGATTCGTGTTGGGTGATGCGAGATTGTGAGGTTTTCCAGCAGTGGAGCTGGCACAATATTTAAATTGTTGGGACATATTTCCAGTAATTGAGTATATTATTTTATTGAATACCAATTTGATATTGTATTGTACGCACAGAACGCGAAGTGTATGTAGATGAATAATTAAAGGTTCCTTATGCACAAGCAATTCGCGCGCTGATGTAATGGGTTGATTTTTGATACTCTTGGAGAGACGTAGCGTACAAGGTTGAGAGGCTCGCCTGGTTTGGTCACATGCTGCGTAAGTTTCAGGGATTACGCGTGAAATGCTGGTAGGTGCCTAACCCTACCTGTATCAGACACAACCACACCACAAACATAACATATTTTAATGCTTCAAAAATACTTCAATCACTGACCTCTAACAGTACAAGTAGAGATCAGTGAGTCGAATTCAAAGCCGTGACACAAAAAAAATAAAGTGAAATAAAAAAACCACAAGGTACAAATAAAAAAACAAAACCAATTTTATTCAACATGAAAATAACAACTAGACAAACAGAACCGTCGGTGGATGTGGTGAGGTATGTAAAAGGGACCTCACTCAGCTTCATGCCCTGGCGGAGATCACTTAGTACAAGAACGGCTTAGTAGGAAATCGGACACTGGCAGAAGCCGAGGTACACGCTAAGATAAATATGAAGATGGTATTTGTTACTCTTTCACACAAAAACGAGTTAATGAAATTTTGTAGTGTTTTGTTTCATTAAAAGCGACTCAGAAATTCAATATATTTCCCGCGGGAACAAGTCACAACCGATAATTTTACCGAACATCGAAGTCGCGGGAATTCTTTCAGCGCACCTTAAAGACCATATCAGAATCCCAACTAAAGCAGCTCAGTCAGGCGGCGCTTCACGACTTCCAGATTTATTGCGTCTTGTAATCGCAGCAACAAGCGTTTTAGCAAATTAATTAAGTCTCAAGTTGTCCCGGTGGCGTGGAGTAAGACGGATTGCCGCTGCTAGCGCTCGATGCAGCGAGAAACAGAATCTAGAGAGAACTAATTTACGCTCACAGAGTAATAATTTAGTAACTAATATCATAACGTCACACACTACAGAAAGGAGAATATTATTTACCCCGTAAAATTCGGTTATAACACTCCAGGCCCGTTCCTGCAGGGATTTCGGGATAAATTGTAGCCTATGTGATCTTCTGGGCTATAATCTATATTACTGCTAAATTTAAGCAAAATCAGTTCAGTAGTTTTTGCGTAAAGAAGTAATAAACATACTCACATTAATAATGTTCGTAGCATTTGGAAAATACAAAAACACAATTTCCATATTTTCTCATCTATTCCCCATTTAACCGCATCAAAGTTGGGGCAAACAGTGCAATTATAAACTACCCACTATTTTGCGCAAAATTATTAAATCGGAATGCTCCAAGGTCCAACCGCAACCAGATTGTAGAGCCGCTCCGTTGGAATTTAAACACGTATTTGCATCTGTATTTTCTGTGCGGTATTTAATTTTCTGACCAACCCGCGGGGATACAAATTCAACCAGGTGAAGCAAACAGATATTTGGTTGATTGTTTATTCGCAAATATGGAGTGGGTATCATAGGTTGGAATTAGACTTGGTAATGTTTAATGTATTTGCTTATACGATTTCGTTTTGTACATTTTCATGGATGGCCCATGTTCGTTTTGGAAAGTGATGAATAGGCAGGGCCCGGTGTCAGCCTTAAAAATGAACTTGGTAGATCAGGTAATTACAGTAGAGCAAAGCAGTAAAGTTTTAAATAGCAAGAACCACACTGAACCCTTAGGTTTAGCTGTAGTTTGAAGTGAATTATATAACTCTTTTACAAGTTTCTATTTAACTTGCACTGTACAAATAAAATACCCCGAAGTAAGGGACAACGTGATATCGCGATATAACACAGTTGCGCTGTCTATTTCAAATTGCAATAAAAAAAAATATATATCTGACTTTCGCACGTTATTGAAGCAAAGAGGCGATATGTACTCGTATGTTTGCAAGTTGTCCATCTAAAAAAAAACATTTTTACCATTTGTTGGTATCCGACTTGAGCTGAAATTTAGTATTCCTATGTAACTTGGATGATAGTGCATTAATATGGAGCTGGTCTGATGATGCAGTCTGAAGGTGGTCATTGGAATTAATGAACGCAATATGATAACCCCATCGTGTTTGGACACTTAAGCTTCCTCTTATTAGAGGAGGCATATGATTAGATATTAGGTTTACTCTACAATTGAGTTTCTTCATATCGATTACGTGATAAATTGTCCTTATCAACGATCTCAAGGAGAACCCTACAACAGTTGCTGTACTTCGAAAATACAAAACGAACCGACGCGATCGACCGAACTCACCAAAAGAGAACGAAAATAAATACAACGTCAACGCCAAGCAAAAAAGACGATCATTGTAACCGACCCACGCATTTACTGAAACAGGAAATAGGTTAGTGGCGGTTCTTCCACTGTCCAAATACAGGCCGTTACATTAGACGGGTGGGAATGACCCGCTGAAGGCCGCTCGGGTCAGAATCACCCGCCGATGTAAATACAAGTGACCCACTTGCGCTATTACCGCTGGTGAGTCGATTGGCATGCAAATATTTTTTCGCGTGGGCTACTTTCTTTTGGTCTTGGCATTGGGAGGAAATTAGGCTTGATGAGTGCCTAATTTGGACTAGGAATGAGTTAGCGTTTTGTTTGGGCTATATTCTGTGATTACGTATTACTTTTGATTGCCAACGCGGTCAAACGGACGGTTCGATGAAAGTGGTCACTGGTCATAGTCAAATTTTTTTATTTACCTTGGCGTCAATATTCCGGTTGTGCTCTCGCGCGCGAGAACCCGGGGTCCATCTAGATCATTATACAGAATTTGGCCAAGATGCAGATTAGGTACCAGGAACAGACTTTTGGCGAAGCAGGTCCTTTTCTTGAAAAGTCAAGAACGTCATGCTCCTTCCAATACATTTTCTGGGTTAAGTTCAACTTCAAGGGACGTCATTTAGTTTTATTTAGTTAAACCACCGACGTTTACCCTAAACCATATTAGCGATTATTAAATACCTACAGCATCTAATGAAGTATTGGTTACGAATCGTATGACACCTGCTACACTGGAACGTTATACTTTTTCCTCACACATCCACGGGAAGAAACTACCCGAAAAAAAAAAATCTCGTTCGTCCAATGGGACTGGTCGTTTGGTTATCTGTTCACAGTTTGACAGCTGTTATTTATTCTGTAAGAGGTCAATGGATGGCTCTGTATTAAATTATTCATCCATGATAGTACAGATATCACTAGATGGCTCTATAATATTTTTCCGAAAATGCGATGCCGGCCGGTATTAGGACGTCCCGAACGCTAGAATAGTTAATAACAAAGTGAATTTCACATTATTTAATCGACTACGAGTCGTCTACATTTACGAAGCAAATGAATATTTTGTATTCGTATTGAGTTCTAAGGTAATACTAACGTATCGGAGAATAAATTAAGTATCCAATAGTTGTATAGTCTCAAAAAGCCATATAGCCTGACAATCAACCTTATTGTTGGTATATTTACTTGGTTGCTTTTCATTTTTCTTTTATAGCAACACTGTTTGCATGGAAATTATTTCACATGATTTTCAACAAATTTAAGCTGGATTTTACGATTTACGATTTTTAAAGATATTTTCCAAGAATAGACTTAAAAATCAGTTTGAAATTGTGACCACACGGCTGGCTCATTCCTCGGACAACGCATAGAGAATGCAGCCAGTGTTATGGACATCCTCAGTGATATAAAGTGTTATTGGTGTAGGTATATCTAGGTTGTAGATTTTCATTTATTTATATATATATATATATATATATATATATATTGTTTTAGGTTTTCACATATATTATTGTTTCACGTTATTCCCTGTTACAATTACATTGTTAGTAATCGGTACCACCTGCAGCTAATAAACACAATGAATATCAGGTTCACAAAACATTATAAAAGAATATAAATAGATAAAGAATCAACTTTTAACTTCTCAACATTCTTTGCTACCAAAATTAGTGTTAACGGGCATTTGTAAATAATTTAGCATTCTCCTTTCGAGTCAAAATGTCCATAAAAAATCTCAACCCGTCCTAGTTTTTCGTCTTCACAACTTAGGTGTACCAGATTGTAGTACCAAAAAGCGGCAACTAAGTCCCTCTAAATTGCCTCAAGTTGATATACTTAGCAACTGACAAATCCTCGTGACTGACTACACACAATTTTTCTCGCAAGATCTCCGCGACAGTATTTCAGGATTTTGGTGATGGAGCGAGTGCGGTCTGAGAATTGCTGGCTCACGGGCCTGGTAATGTATTCAAGTTTCTCAATCTAGTGTCAGCATTAATTGGCTATTATATTCACCGTATTCTATCAGGTGAGCTGTCTGGTTGATTGCCACCTTAGTTCGCTGGTGCAATTTTTTAAATTAGACTTATTTAGCCAGGCAATTGATCGCCATCTCACCTGGCAAGTGACGACGAGGCCGAAGACAGAGCATGCCTTGAAGGCGCCCAGATTATAATGATCAGGCAACATACTCGCAGGCAACGTGTTCCATTTCATTCATTCATTGTATTCGTCTTGCACGTGGGCTTTGCGCACGTGCGTAGAGCGTTGCCCTCTGTCGAGTTCCGTTCCTTACCGGTACGCATTATAAAAGTTAACCAAAACGGTTCCTGTGGTTAGCTAGATTTTATTATTTCTCATCAAACGGCCGCGTAGTCATCGCGTCGTATGCGCACCAATAGGGTAGACTGCGCGATGTCTGTCCGTTCTTTAAGCGGTGAGGACACAACGCGTACGTGGTGAGGACACGAGGCGTACGCGATTTGTAAGCGGTGACGTTTAAAGTGTCTCTTACTGTATTAGCTATACATAGCATAAAACAAAGTCGCTTTCTGCCGTCTGTCCCTATGTATCTATGCACGCTTAGATCTTTTAAACTACGTAACAAATTTTAATGCGGTTTTCATGAATAGACAGAGTGATTCAACAGGAAGGTTTATAGCAAGAAAAAAGGTAGGTAGGGGTAAAGTAGGTGTAGGGTAGGTAATGGTAGGGGTAGGACGCCACGCGAATGGAGTAGCGCCGGGCCCGCTATTGTAATATGTAATATAACCTAACATATACAGATGCTATACCCGTACCTATAAGTTACCGTTTACATTGTGGTTAAATTAGTGGCACTACGCTCTGTCAGCCAATAACCATATAATTCGTCCCTAGATTAGTGATATTACTTCGCTATTCTGGCCTGGCATCAACATTATAGTTCGAGAGCCGACAGTACAATGACTTGCTTATTGCATTTAAGCTCATCTCTAAATAAGTTTAAAAAAAAACAAAGCGCTTTTTATTCTTTGATCAAGAATAAATTATGAAACTGTTTACATTAATGTGGATAACTTACTTCACGTTAAACGTTTAGGTGCACACTTTCTAGATACTTGAGCGAAACAGGGGCCGTAAAGAGATTTTTAAAATGAACAACTAGATAAAATACCTACAAGTAACGAAAAAAAAATATCAACAAAATCACGCCAATACCAGCACAACCGTAGGCAAAAATTCAGTTAGGTTACAGCTACCCGTTATCACGAGCCACGGAATATTTATATCTAAAAAAAAAGGAACACACTCGAGGTACTCTGTTCTGCAACATACTAGTAAGTAATTTAAGTTTAGTTCCAGTTCCATTCTCTTTTGCAACTCTAGACAAACTTTTTCAATGATTTCATGCAATTTAAACTAGGAATAGAATTGGAAAGTCCGCGGAACTAGGTTGAGGTTATCAGTGATAGATTTTCTCGCGATATCACATCGAGGACATCCAAACTCAGTAATCGCATCATTTCTTTACGAACATCGAGGTGATGAACTGAAGTTTGTTACCGTTATGTCAGATACCTAGAAATTAATTAACTAGCAATGCAAATTTATATTATTTTCCTGAAATATTGAGCTACATAGTAAACAAGGTAAGCGGCAAGAAATGCTGAAAATACTTTTAAAGTGTGCGATATTAACCGCGATAGTTTAAAACATTATGTTAGGTATATTACCTTTGCCTTGAAAACTTGGAAAGAAAAATAATTTTAAACACTGTACAATGTTGTTTGGCGTTTAGTGGCCGGCAAAGTTGAATATAGATAGACTCGGAACGCTACTCATAAATAATCCTACTTTTAATAAAATCTGCAGATGGCAATACTGTATTGATGGAAAATTTACAAAATGTCATCCGACTTTCGACAACAATCCGACATAAGAGAGATTGAGCATTGTGGGATATCTCATTCGAACTGAAGCCTCCGATTGTGGTCCTGTCTGTAAGTGGTGCTCCATCTGCCGACCTGAATGGTTCAGTTGGTTAAAATTTTGACTGCCACGAAGAGACCCCGGGATCGATTCCCGGCCGAGCAGAAATTGAAATGATGAATTTTAATTTCTGTTTCGGGTCTGGGCTCTAGGGAAAGTATATAGCTCACAGTGACACGTAACTGCGGTTCTGCATTTTTGTTCCTCGCTTCCCATCAGGTGGGCTGTTCGCTCGTTTGTCAATATGTAGTATAAAAAAAGGTGTCCCGATTACCTACCTACTACTTGTCTACTGGCCTACTGATTGTCATAAAAAACGTTTGTGCGAAAGGCGTTAACTTTTTATACAAAAATTATACCAAAGGTGTCAACAGTAAATTCGTTACAAACGTCACTTGTAATCTCTTAAAAAAGCGAACGAAGTCGTGAGCCGAAGTTATTACCATACCTTGCGACATCAGGCAACTCCCGTACTAATGCATGCCAATTAGGTCGGAGTACTAGCTATTAATCGCAGGACGTTATTGGCATATTCCAAGGTAGCCTCGCAAATTAGAGACATGAAAACTTGTAGGTACGCTGTGAACACCGGCTGTGAACTCATTGCTGTAGAAATTTTATAAAATTGACATAAGCGGCGTTTAAAAAGCTTCTTAAATCTTTACTGTTGAAGGGCATAAGTTTCATAAAAAAAAGTCTTGATATCTACTGAGGAAGGATTCAATTGAAATTTTTTGGAAGAGTGTACATTTTTGACCACATTTCGGTGTAAATTTCACAGTATGGGCTACTGCTGTGCTGGATTGCACAACATTTGTATGCGATTTCTTCTTTGAATTCCTCAGTGGTCTCAGAAAGGTCTCCATAGATTTCACTATTCAAAAATACCAATCCGGCAATAGAGAAACTCGAAAAATTAATTGCATCCTAAATTCATAATATCCAGCATCCATTCTGCGATATTTTGTCAAAACCGCACGTCCTAACAAAAAAGCAAAGTTTATGGCAATGTCACCAAAATATGATTAAATCTTAATCTTTCCACAGTAGATATCCAGAATGAAAATATAAATTAATCACTCTTTCTAAGCCGCAATAGCAGCCGAAAAACACTGTTAAGCCCGGCTGCATAAATTCTTAAGCGCGTTTAAAAATTACGTTTAACGTTTTTTGTTTAAGTATAAACATAAATACGTTTAAGGATTTGGCGTAAGGTATAACTGCGTTAGGTATAACTACTAAATTGTACTAAAATAAATAGCATCTACCTTTTACGCGAATCAAACAATGAGTATGCAAATATTTTTCTCCAAACCCAAAGTTTTACTTAACCACAGATTATGGCTCTCCAAACATCGTGCGAAACTCCCTAAACTCACAGAGGCACGTCGGTTTGTTTAATTATTCACTTGTAGGATCCAATTTGGCTGAACCGCAGCCTGTCGACGTCAAATAGACAATCCAATGATTCCAATCGGTCTATCAACCGGCTTTGTACTAACGGTATAAACGGCTTTGCAAACGAATCATCGGAGTTGCTATGCTGTGATGTTGATTGGTACCCTTATTTAAAACGTATATGAAGAGGTGATAAGGAAATCTAGTTTTTTGTGAGAAATACTGATACGAAACTGTGTGTCAAACAAATTTTGCATCGATGTAGACACGAGACAAACCACTAATAGCGCAGAACAATGAATAATCAACCCGCTAAACAAAACAGATGTGCGTTCATAACATGGGCGTTTTTTTTTTTTTGTGTCTAAGTTTTTTTATTTAGTTCGCTGAATCAACAGCTACATAAACTTCGTGAAAAGTAAAACCAATTTTGCTTTATTTGTACCACCAAGGTGGCAGACAAGCTCACGGCCTGCATGGTAAGTAAGTTCTTCTATTATGTAAGCAATAACCACTTAAGCCGATCTATAAAACAATCACAATTTAATATTATTTAAGTTTTTCCATTTCTTTACGGAATTTATTATTTACATCTACATTTGTTATTTACCAATAATAACAAAAAAGCTGTGTTTGCGTCGATGGAAATTTCGTTTTAGACAGATCGTCGGGTGCTAGTGCGCACAACTAAAAGGTCTGCAAACCCGACTAGACTATCGGGCTGATAGAAGGCGATGTTAGTCCTACTAAACAAACAATAATTTGTTAATTTGTCCTCAAGGAAAAGGGCCAACACACTCGCCGTGCTGCCGCGTTGAATGGGAATGGACTGCAACAGAGCAAACCCAGAGCGGATGTTTATTAGATTACTAAAATGTGTAAGGGTAGAGTTGGGGTAAAGTTAGGGACAGGACATTTCTAGGTCACCCTTTTAGAACAGAGAACTCGACACCGTTCGAGTAGACAAAAACATCACAAGTACGGCGTCATGCCGACTCATTTGTCTCAACTTCCATTCAAATTATTCGGTCACGATAATCGATTGCCGGAAGGGGATTATTTAGCATTCGACAGACGAACTCACGCCGCACCCCGCACCCCTCACCTCGTCTGAGTGGTGCGTGCCTCGAAACCTAAATCCAGCGACCAATTTACGAGGAACTCCTTAGCCCTTTCATTAAGAGCGAACTCCGCCCGCGCGAGCCCACCGAGCACATTATCAGGGGCCAAATTTAAATGGACATGTGGTGTCAGAAGAAAAGCCAACTTTCCGTGATGAAGTTGCTCCAAAGTTGTGCGGTTTGCAATTTTACGTTGATATGGGACGGCCTCGTGGTAAGGGAAAGGGGAAAGGTTTTTTCGCAACGCCAGCGTGACGAAACATCTGATTGTGTAATTTATGCGACGAACTTTGTTGGGATCATTGACTAAGTTTATTTAGAATGGTTGTTTATAAAATCGTGAGTTCTAGTATTTCTCCTAAATAACCAGAAATTCTTGCGGATTGGTCCTGTTTGTTCATTGGTTGGTTCATTTTTGAGACAATATTATTACACGGATAAACTATAAAAAATATTAATATTGGCGTAAATGTCCCGGTTGTGCTTTCGTGTACGGGGGCCTGGGGTCCGCCTTGACCATGATCCAGGATTGGGCAGATCAGTTAATTACAATGGAGCGCTATCTGACCTCAATGACCCTGCTACCACGGGAACCTGACCAGATTGGATCATGGTTACAAATTCAGTCGACTGAATGTGCAGGTTTCATCACAAAGCTTTCCCTCATCGTAAAAACATCGATTAGCATTCAATTAATGTACATAACTTAGAAAAGAGTCATTGGTCACATGTCCGCCGCGAGATTCGAACCCGGTACCTCTCGCTTAGGAGACGCTCCTATCGCATATTATCGTGAGTTCCAGTGTTTGTCCTAAATAACTAGAAATTATTTCGGCTTTAATGTCCTACCTATTTGTATTTTTGAGACAATATTATTACACAGATAACGTAAACACTAAAGTTACTGTTCTTCATTGTGTTTATTGTTCACATAAACTTTGTTAAGTAAAAGATCGAACACGCGTATAGGCAAATGTTTCTCATATATCTTTCAGTAGGCCAATCTTTGTTCAATATCCGGACAAATAGGTTTTTGATGAAATTTCCATCCTGAAGATGAATTTTTATTTTACCCGGTGACGAAGCATTCTTCTCGAGTTAACGACTAAATGTATCTATCTACTTTCAATCGAGCATATTTAGTTACCTATATCTAAAATACCAAAAATGTATACACTAATACATATAAAATAGACTAAACTAAAATTAAGTTACAAATATTTTATTATCTAACTAAACTAGGTTTAAACTAAATTAGTTACTATGTTAGAGGACCTCGGTGCACCCCGGACATAAACGCCAAAAAGGTTTTTATTTTATCATCAAACATAAACACAACATTCTGGACTTGAGTTTCATTATTAAGATATAGATTTCGCAGCCGGAGGACTCAAAGGAAACCAAGGAATAATTTAATAATAATTTAATTTGCATTCAATATTAGAGTATAAAGTTAAAATAGGAAACTTATTGATAAATTTAATTATTAAGCCTAACGACTCTGATCATATCGATGACTTGACGTAGTCAAGAACGATATGCGTGCCAATAAGCTCACCACTAGGGATGCCGAAGACCGAGCGAGGTGGGCCAAGAATAGCAGAAAGGCGGACCCTGGGCGCTCGCGTGCGACATAACGCAAAGATGATGATCATGATGATGACTCTGATCGAGGTGAGATCAGAAGTGACGCGATGGTGCCGTCGCGTAGAACCGCTGGTCTCCAGGTCACGAGGCGCACGAGGCACGGCGTCAGCGCTTTACTTGCGCGGATGAGGTTTAGGACAACGCCGCGTGCCTAGAATGCCATCTCAGCCGTTGCTTGGGGCCAATGTGCGGTTCGGGTGGTCTTGTCCAGTCAGCAATGGCATCTACAGCGTGATCTCGTAACAAGTACAATCAGAGCTTGTAATTAAATCACTAAGATGATCAATAGTCATCAACACCGCTCGGCTTTGCTCCTCTTGCATCTATCGGCTCTCTTCAACCTTCACAAGGTCGTCCGTCCATCTCCGTCCCGTTCTTATACTGCGATTTCCGGTACGTAGTCGCCACTCGACACTCGAGAGCATTTCCGCCCCATCGGGCATCGGTTCTGCGAGTTATGTGGGCTGTCCATTGCCATTTCAGTTTTGCAATTTAGGAAATGTCAGTGACCTTAGTTCTGTTACGGATATCTTCATTCCTTACCCTATAAGGTAGAGAAATTTCGAATATAGCTCTTTACATCGCATCTACAGTACAATAGCAACATGTACTATTGATGCGATGGAAAGCAAAAAATTTAAATTATTAAAATGGCTTCAAGCTATGTTTTAGTCATCATAGTTGTAAGTTCTCCGAATGTTTAACATAAAATAAATGAATAAAATATTGTCTGCACATGGGCTAGTTCGGCTCAGTTGAGAGTCGTCTTTGTTGTAGTTCATACGAATCGATTGATGTACCTTGTGCATGTGCATTATTGATCGTCAGGTGTGCCTCCTACGTAATACCTCCTAATACGAGACTGACCAACATCATCCGCTGGGGAACTGGAAACTAGTGAACAGTATAGAGCTCCGTGACTTCATTATATATTTCTTCTCAATCTTCCACTGATGCCTTTCCACTACTGGATGTTGGCCGTCAGCTCAGCAACCTTAGTCTTATCCTGTGCCGGGCGAAACAGTTATTTTACGCCGGCAACGCCTATCCATTCTCTAATGATACGAAGCGACGATTTTTTTCTTCGTCCAGCGCGACGTTTCCGTTATATATTTATTTTATTGTATTTATTTGTGTATTTTGCATTGACGTGCAGTATTTTCAGCCTATAAGTATACTGTATACCGCATAGAAACGTTGTCAACGATATCCTAGTTCGCGAAACAATGTTGCGACTCAAAGCCCGAGGGAAGTAGCTGTTAACGCGATTTATTTATTTCCATAATAGCCTGTCACTGTCGACCGGCAGATAAAAAATACACTCACCACTGCTGATTTATTTTTATGTACGGACACACTGTTATGTTGTTAAAGATATATCGCTGCGCTTCCGTTTATGGGGGTGTTGGATGCTGTGAAGTTATCAAATTTAGTATGTAATCAATTCGTTTCGCTATTGTTGTTGTTGGTCACGTGGTCGGTGGTCTTCTTCATCGTCTAATGATTTAGATTTGTCAACTGGCTTGTGGTTACGACTCGAGGTTTCAATTCGGCGGGTTAAATAGATTTCACAATACGTCATACCAACAAAGTATTGCCATGATATGCACGTTTAGCAGGTAACACATGCATTGTTGAAACTACCCAACGGTAAACGATTCTCCCATTTTCTGGTTCACGGAGGTACTAGTTGATCAGCCTTAATTCTAATCATCAGTTTAGCGTCAATATCCCGGTTGTGCTTCCGAGAGCGAGGGCAAGTGCCTTGACCATGACCCAGGATTTGGCAGATCAAATAATTACAGTGGAGCGATTGCCATACCTCCGTGACCCTGTCAACACGAACCTGACGTAACACATTTAGTTGCCTGAATGTGCAGGTTCCCTCCCTCACGATGTATTCCCTCAATGTAAGTGAGTCGGTTACTGTAATTGTATATGACTCAGAAAAAGTCATTGGTATATATGGCGATACCGAGGATCAAATTCGGTACCTTGCGCTTACGAATCCGACCCGTTAACCACGCTCCAAAAGCATCAATACCCAATGCCCCATATACATAATTAAGAACTTCGCTTCACAAAGTTATCTAGCTGTAGTTTATGGAAGTAGTTCTCATTTACAACCACGACCCTGTTTAACCGAGATATTGCCAACATTCCAGGCGCAATACCTAGGCAACTTAAACTGTGCCCTGAAGGCATTATTATATTGAACGAACACGAGCAGTCTTGCACGGTTGGTCGTTAAGTTCATTTTACGTTAAGTTTATTTTATCTAGAACCAGAGCCTTCTATGAAATAAGTTTGCGAATCCACTCTTTGCTTTGCATTTCAAATATATATTTTACTAAGTTCTATACTTTATTGGCTACCGAGAAACGATAAATTGTTCGTAGAAACGTAGAAGAGACGCTATTGTAGTATTTATTAAAGATATTTGTAAAGAGGATTTTTTATGTAAATCTAGGACATCTTTTTTTATATAAGTACCACTAAGGTAACAAACAAGCGTACCACCCGCCTGATGGTAAGCGCCTTTAAAATATTTTACATTCACCCCCACCACCACGGTGGGGGTGAATGTAAAATATTTTCAAAAATATGAAATTATATTTATATTTATATAGTAAATAGTAAATAGTATAGTTAAATATATATTTATATAGTATATTATATATTATTAAAGGTATTTATGTATAATAGGTAAGTACATATATAACGTAGTTTATTTAGAAATGTAGTGCACATTTTCTGCTGCTTCCCCGTTTATTGCTTTTCTCCACACCCGGTAGGGTTGGCTGGAAGAGATCACTTACAGAGATAAGCCCACCTTTGTAAACAACCTCTTGTAATATATGTTTTAACTTTTTTCATGTGCAATAAAGTATATAATAATAAATTAATAATTCAGAAGCTAATAATACTTTAATATACAAGCAGCAGACTAGTTGGGAAGTGGTAACTGTCGCCTATGAGCGGGCGCTCAGTGACGGGACGCCACGGTACCTAAGGTATTTTTGGATAACCAACGTAAAATAATGACAATAAAGTTGAAAGTCCACTAACAAATATCGTGAGTACCGAAACAATAATATGTCTAGCCTAATCTGACACTTCAACTTCCAACTTAAATTCCCTGTTATTTCCACAGAGCTGAACAAAATTATCCGTAAGCTAACTTAAGAATCTTATTGGTTATTCGTTGCAAGTGCATTTTCACAAATCGAACCCGGGACCTCTTGCGTGGTACCACTGAACATATTGGCCATTGAACCATTAGGTAGAAATAAATATAGAAAATTGTCACAGATCCTATTAAAAATAAAATGTCAAATCCCCGTCACATTTTTCGTAAAACTCTTTCCGATCGAGACGTTGGAACCGTGGGGCCTTAGCGCTTTAAAGCTTTTTAAAGATTTAAGCAAAAAGCTAATCGACACCACAGGTGACCGGAGAGCTGGCCTGTTCCTCGGATAGAGGATAAGCATTGCTATCCAACAAGGCAACGAAGCTAGCTTTCTGGGCACTATTCCAGGGGACAACGGGGTTATTTCTTATTGTAAATATTTTTTCTGTAACTAAATAAATACTCCCCCTTTTCGGTTAGATAAAAATGTACTTGTTTACAAAAATAATACCCTGCGAACAGTGAGTAATATTTAACAAACAGTTGGTGCTTTACGACGTATACAACGAAAACGCAAAGCACCAACTCGGGCAATGACAATGACAAAAAGTCACATTCGGTGGAACTAAAATACGTACGCGTACCTCTACTTTGGTAGATTTGTACAATGTCAATTTGTAAACTCCCCCCGGATTTAGATACGAGTTGTAAATAGCATTTTCAGAATTACTCGGCTGGAGGTGAGAAAATATATTTCTTTTCTGGATTGTACTACTTTTTTCTTTCAACGTCTCTGCAGATAACGCCATGAATACCTAGGTAGACTATGGCTTATCCTGCGAATCTGATATTCAGAAAGGTACTCCCGATTTAAGAAACTTTTGCCTCGTAGGCATGGTATGAGGCATGAGGCATGGTATAAAAATTTCTTTGCTATGAGATCTCACAGTGTGCGCGATCGCACAGATCTAAAACATTCCAACTGACAATACTTGAGTAGCGGTCGGCACAACGTCTGTGAAATGCAGTGCGTTCACAGCAGACGAGTACTGTTAGAACGCATAGTAAGCCCGCTTGTCCACTAGCACCGTCACCGGAACGAGATTATTTCAGCCAATTAAATTAATTCTTTTCTGTCGGGTGACGGGTGAGCATGGACAAGCGGTCATAGTAAATGTATACATCGCTACTTCGGCGCCGTTATCTCTCGTTCTGATCTCGTTCACCTGATGGAAAACGGGCACTACCTAGTCGATTTTGATGAATTAATTTCTTGGATACGATCGCTTTACGCCTGATAATAAGTTTTCATTAGCGGTTCTGATTTGCAGCTGTTGCAGTATGAATACCGCCTCATAATTATACAACTATTTTAGTAGTTACCCATTATGAAATATTGCTAGGAGATACTAGCGATCCGCCCCATCATACATAATATATTAAAAGCCTAATGTCAAAATCCATCAAGACTACTTCTCACAATATCAACCTAGAAGACCCAAATCATTAGTTTGTTTATAAATAAAATTATTCAGCTTGTTTAACCATCTTCCAATCTCGGAATGCAACGATGCGCAGACCCAACATTCACTCCAGACATACGTTTTTCCGAATCAATGCACACGGAAGTGTAGGGACGACTTTTATCGTGGTCGGACGTCTATAAAACACAGGCGGACCCAGATGTACCGATGTGGATTTCAGCCACTCGACGCAAGGTTGGAGCGGAAGGCGGGGTCGCAATCTATCCTTGAGACTTTGTAAACATCTGCTGAAAGAGGCTTTTTGTTTTTACATTGAATGTGTTTTGGTGGGTTCGCACTCATTTGCGCAATGTTATTGAAAACAAATCAAATTAGATAGGTACTTATTTTCACTATTAATCTGTGACAAAATACATGCAAACAATTTAAGTATAAATTCAGTTGATATGAGATCGAAATCCATTTCAGGTTGCTGAGCCAGCGAAGTATTGATCAGCGGGATTTAGTAATTGGAGCATAAACTTCTACAACAAACAGTTTAAGACAGATTTCTGACTGTAAGTAATATAAACATAGTAACGGCATATCTACAACTATAGACAGATTATAATTTTATAATAATGAACTTTTATCAGGTGGTAGGACTCTGTCAAGCTAGAGGAGTCCATCTGGGTACCACTGCCTGATCTATTTCTATTACCAAAGGTACCCAGAAAATTACAGGCATGAGGCATTTCATCCTCACAGCTACAACGCACCTGCAGTTCTGCAGTTTTGTTGCTTGCAACCTAAATGCATGAATCACATACGAGTATATTCTGCATACCTATTGTGAACACCTGCACGTAGAAAATCTTATGACAGCCACCGAGAGTGCTGTTAATGTGGCTAATTTTTAAGCCACTATATTATAGTGCTTGTCATTGACAAGCTAAAATATATTCTGGGTGACAGTTACGGCTTACCATCAGACAGCCTGTCTACTCGTTTGCCACTGAGACTAAAAAGTCTCCGTACAGTTAAACATCGCTCCACGCACTCGCTTCGCCCATACCCATAACCTCGTTGAGTACGGCCTTTACGGTTTGTGATTTTTTTTATATCCGTTCCCCCGGTTTAAGGGCGACTCTGAAATATTTACATACGTGACACGCGCCCAATCGAACAAGATCACAGGCAGCAGGGTTCCTCGCAAATGGAGATGTTTCGCTTTTGATTACTCACTTTATTTGAGCTTCCAAAATTTTCTTCTCTGTTCTAGGAATTTTAACGTCACAGAAGTAACAAACACGATGTGATAAATTATCCTCTGATTCCTTGAAAAGATAGCATTAAGCTCGCTTAGTTGTTTACTATTTTAGTTTGCGCTGTAAACGTAATAGACTGTGAGGGCGCCGTAGGTTATCCTACGTTATCGAGTACAAAAAAAAACACCACTTTGCTGTGATGGTATACGTTTAGGAGACCTACAGAACGTTACCCGTGCTACCCTGACACAAAAAAAAATGTTTTTAGTGACTCAAATTCGACATTTTCTAGCGATAGGTAGTACTTAAATATCCTCTTTCAAAGGTAAAAGAAACCGGTCGGCCTCACATCCTTTTGACAGTTCCGCTTATCAGCCATATTACTGTCACAAAAGAGAAAAGTGACAAGTCGAAGTTTGGGTAACTAAAAAAAAATGTTTTTTTTTGTGCCAGCTGGGTCTCCTAAACGTTTACTATCACTACAAGTGGATTTTTTCTCATAGTCTCTTATATGAGGTAGAATAACCTACGTAACCCTCACAGTCTATAAATATCAGCGGGAATCAAACCCGTCCCTTTCAGCCCACACACTGACAACACACGTGCGGCACGTGTTACGTGAAGCCTTAGCCAATGCTATGACCTAGTGTTGCCGGATGCCATCGAACAAGATCAAAGACTTAAAGGTTTGTAAATGGATACGTTTGTCGTTTGTACTTACTTTATTTGGGCCTTCCCCTTATTTATTTAGTGACGAAGTGGGTACAAACACGCGCTATTTCTGTTCCTGTTATATCCGGGTCCACGGCTAATCGCTGCGCAGTTTCGATAGTGCTAATCCGGGGGAGCTGGCGACATTTACTTTTATTGCTGGGGGCGAGCGTAAAAAATCACGCCCAGCCGATCGGCCGTCAGTTCTCGCACCCAATAAGCAATAAATATAACTATAAAGAGAAATCGGCAAGTGTAAAGGGGAATCCGCACTCATCAGGGAAGAGCCGGGTCGTGGCAGGGACGGGTTGCGACCTCATACATAGAAGAATATTGGTGTATACCTTTTATATAGCTATAATAATAATAATACTAATACAGTAAAGTACATGTTAAATGGTAGGTGTGATAGGAACATAAAATTTTTAAATTAGGATTAACCTGTGTATTGGGAATCAGTGAAATCACCCTTGTTTTGCTGGTCTTAATTATGCATGAGACACCTAAGCAGAACAAATAGTTACAAACAGTTTTTATATCATACATACATACATATAGCTCACGCCTGTGTCCCACACGTGGGGCAGGCAGAGACTATGGACCGCCACTTTGCTCTGTCCTGACACAACTCCCTAGCCTCGCAAATATCCACAACTCTTTTCATACATCTCCTTTTATTCTTATCACTGTACATATAAGGAGTGGCTATAATCGAATACAGCTAGGAGAACCATATGAACTCGTTCACGTATTTCAGTGTTCAGGCTAACGTCGTGGCACGCCCTGGCACGTGGCTACGAAACGTTGTTCACTTCATTACTTTATTGTTCTGCGCTATGCGTCAAACAAGTTGGATGGTTGTATGATGGTGGACACTCACCTTCCTGCCGTTTGTTAGTAGGCATGACATGAAGAGGCCAACCCCGCCAATTTTAGCTTGATCACGCCCATTTGGCATGTCGTCCATTCACTTGATATCATGGCTCGTGTCATGCCAACTGATAGTCGGCATGATGGTGAGTGGTCACCATGACAGACGAGACAGTTCGTGTTTCTTTACTACGCCTCTCAAAAGAACTATCAATATAAATTCAAATTATGAACGGCCTTAACGCTCTCTTAGCCAAGCATAGCCAAGGGGTCCGCCAGCGTGAAGCCTTAACAACGCTCGTTGGGCCTAACTATCCTTAACTAACTAGCCCTAAAACTATCATCCACCATCTCTCAGCACAGTTCTCGGGTTTCGATCGTCTGCAGTGTGCGTTCGCTCTTAGAGGAATCGACATTGAGCTGTCGAGGCGCTACTATTTATATGTCTTGTTGGTTGAGGACAAAGGCGCTGTTCCGGGGCACATTTCTCTAACGTGCCATTACGTCAGTAGGACTGTCAAATAGGCTTGACCCCGCCCATTTTGGCCTAATCACGCCCATTTAACATGACATCCTTCCAAAATTTCTCCTCACACTTGACACTTGATATCATACATCATAATATGTTATAAAAACTGATAGTCGACAGAATGGTGAATGGTCACCATGACAGACGACGTTCGTGTTTCGCTACTACGCCTCTCAAATAACTATCAATTTAAATTCAAATTATGAACGGCTTTAACATTCATAGCCAAGGGGACCATCGACAGTCTCAACAATTTGTTGGGCAGGCCACCAGCATTTATGAAATCTATCACTACCACAAAATCAGCCACCATCTCTCAGCATAGTTCTCAAGTTTCGATCGTCTGCAGTGTGCGTTCGCTCTTAGAGGAATCGACATGGAGCTATCGACGCTTTACTATTTATATGTCTTGTTGGTTGAGGACAAAGGCGCTGTTCCGGGGCACATTTCTCGAGTGTGATGGCTCGTTTGCTCAATTGCTATGTAGTTCGTGTCAGGCGGAATGTGGAACGTCTTAATTGTTAACGCGCAGTTTTTCAACGCGATCCAATAATAGGATCTGCACGGGGGGTTTTAAAGATGGTTATGTTGGAAACAGTAGCGTTTGTAGCTTTTTAAATTAAAGCGTGGTGTTTCTTAGTTTTTAGCATTGGACTGTTCTACAATTACCTTCATATAGAAACGCTTATTGATGTTTGTGATGTCAAAATAAATCATGTCTATGTCTTTGTTTAAAATATAAATATACCACCGCCTTATCTATTTCTGCCAACAAGCAACAATGCGTGCATTGTTGAGTTCCGGTTTGAAGGATGAAGTAGCCAGCGCAATTACAGGCATGAGGCATTTCATATTAGACTTCACAGTGACAACAGTAGGTAATATTTTTAGCTTTTCAAATTTCGTGGTGTTTCTATATTCAAAATATAAAAACTATGAAATACATAAACGGAAATAGCCGGACTTGACCCAAATATTGGAAGAATCGATCCTACGACCTTCACAATAACGGTCAGTGTGATACAAACTAAGATATCGGGCACGTCAATATAACTGTCAAGACAGAACAGGAAATGGAGGGGTTTATGTACAAAGGACCCTTCTTTTGCTATTTTCTACTTGTTTGTTTGAACAATTTCTTCAACTATTTGCTGTCCAGTCCCTGCTGGATATCAAGTAGTTGAAGAAATTGTTTGTATGATAACATATTACTTTTCGGAAAAGTCATTAAATAAGGATGGGCTAAGTTTAATTATGGTGACCGGCACAAGGTAGTTAAAGTCATCACCTCTTGTTACAGTGTCACAAAATCTAACCCGGTATCAAAAACAAAATCAAAAACTGATACTACACGGAGTCGCAATTTCAAAATTTCATTTTGTGGTTGATAATTACCGACGCCGTCACTGGGTCAGATAATATTGTAACAGCATATGTCCTGCTATAAAATTTTATAAAATATAATTTTTTCAAGAAGGCTTTTAAAATTTATTTTCTGAAAAGTAATTACATTAATAGACTCGAATTTCGATGCAGTACCTTTACGCATCTGGTGGTATAGTTTTTCCATATCTATCTAAGTACCTACAGTTGATTTGAGGCTAACCTTGACAACTATGATACAACCCCTCTAGACATCATAATAATGCAAACATAATACAACTTCTATCATACAAAACCCACACATAAAGGTAGGTGCATTTAGAATCTAATATTTAGGTGCAGTGTTGAGAGCTGGCATAAAAATGATGCGTCCATTAGTGCATGTCGCTACCTGTGTCATTATGTTGCATAACGTGACTCATAATCTAAAGCTGAGTGCACAACCGAGTACGTCCATGCATTTGTTAGGCATAATGCAACATCAATTTTGGAAAATTTTAGTTATACCTAGTAACTAGTCAATGTGGTAATTATGATTTGTAACTGTCAGTTTTATGAAAGATTTGCATATTGGCGTTAATGTCCCGGTTGTGCTCTCGCGCACGAGAGCCCAGGGTCCCCCTTGACCATGATTAGGTAATTACGCAGATCAGGTTATTACAATGGAGCGATTACCTTCTGACCTCCGTGACCCTGCTACCCTGATTATAGTTACACACAGGTTTCATCACGATGTTTTCCCTCACCGTAAGAGCATCGGTTAGCATTTCATTCAACTAATATACACATTATAACTCAGAAAAGAGTCATTAGTACTCAGTTTTATGAAAGCTAGTTGGTTTGTAATCATTATCACATCTTTTCCAAAGACGGGTGTTATGACTTCCCACGCAACTATTGTCTTCAGGCTAGTTTCACAGCTGCACGGGCGACCCGTATGGAGCCCTCTATGCCCGTTGTTAGGGAGACCTTTACGAGTAGCACCCGCAGTGCTTTGAAACGAGTTAGTGCGTTTATTACACCTGGCTAAATTCAGTCGACTTAATTTAGAAGCAAACAGCGTGAGATCAATTTAATTGGAATGTATTGTTTATAGAATAAGGTTAATTTTTTGTATCACTTATATAATGTTCCGCGTCGCTCCGCTTTGTTAAAGTCGTGATATAAAAATATACCTTATTTTATGAGCCATATATTCCAGTTTCATTTGCTTTCACACTTTTTTCTTCTGAATTTAGACGACTGAATTCAGCCAAATGTAATCAGCGCATAAGCAATGCGATACGCAGGGTAGTGTTGTATAGGCTCTACGCGTAGCCATTTGCTGTAAAACGATGTTCTAGCGCCTCTTGTTTATGTCCGTTCCGGGAACCCCTGGCCGACCCGGGTCTCCCGTAGTTACATGTGTGAAACATGTCTGAAACCAACTGCGTCCATTACGTTGAGCGGACCCAGCACGGATTCTAATCCATTGCGGGTTTTGCGCCCGGTGCGCGCGACGGATGATGGACAATGCGATTAACTGAGAAACAATTGATTGAAACGATGAAATGTAGAATGAGCTCTCTGATTATAACAATATTTTAATAGAAAATTGTGAGTTGATATGGCAAGTTCGCCGCAATCTGTCACATTTCGTCGTTGAGCTCATTGACCGGCTGGAGCAGACGTACCCACCGAGCTCCTGCTCAACGCAGCGGACGCCCTAATTAGAGGCAGCCTGGCTGGGGAGCATGACGATGAGCGAGAGACCGAGATAACTCTAGCTAGCTCTTTCGATTGGTATTGAACTGAGCGAGACTAAATTTTAGATACCAATTTCTCGTGTGCAAAACCCATTATGCTACGAAGACAGTCTGTTACTCCGTAGAGCGGAAAATAGGCAGCCGTAATAATAATAATTTGCAATAATTAGGTATTATTATTAGGATATATTTTTATTATTTTATGATAAATACATCCTGGGTGTTTTAAAATCATACCAATCATCTTGTAGTCAACGGAACGAACGAATCCGGGAACGAAGTCGCGGGCACAGCTAGTATAAAATAAAACCGCTTTCCGCGTCTGTCTGTATATCCGTTAACTCCTAAACCACGTAATGATTTTTGATGCGGTTTTCACCATAAGTTAGATAAGTTTTCACAGAAGGTCCAGTTTTCACCTCTTTTTCTCTAAGCTACGCACGTGCAAAGCCGGGCTGATAAATGAACATAGTCTTACAAAAACCTTATAAAAACAAAACACTATCTGAATAAATATAATCCTCCAAGTAAATATGCTTAGCATCCTCCGCACCCAGCCTCACAGTGTGAGTTTGCCACCACATCATCTTATAAAAACAAAAAAGTATCTGGATCAACATAGGCTTCCAAGTAAATATGCCTAACATCCTTCCCACCCAGCCTCCCAGTGTGAGTTCGCCGCTACATCTCTGCTTAATGGAATATGCAAGTCGTGTTTCACCGCCGACCGCGGGGCCGAATAAAAACAGATTTTACAGCTGCACCGAGCGGTTGGCTCGCAACTTTATGCGCAAGCTGATGAAGGAGACAGTAAAAGGGGGACAAAGGAACTGGTAGTAATTAGGTACCTACTGGAATCAGAGTGTCAACCTACTTGTTAAAGAGACTAGGTTTATAATAGTTTTAGACACGCGTAGCGCTAAAATTTGTGACGTTGTATACGTAGCTAAAATATAATAAAATAATTATTTATATTGTGGAAGTGGTAACAGGTGCGTTATTTAAAAATACCATAACTGAATCGTAGACAATGATACTTAATCCATTATATGAAAATGTGTAATTAATTACCATAACTCTGTGAATCCATAATTTTAAAATCCGTAAGTTGAAGAATCATACTATAATAAGTAACCTAACAATCAAGAATAAAAAATCTTTTTTTTAAGAAATAACGCTCTATTAGTATTGATATTACTACCGGGTAAAAATTACCTATACCTACCTAGTTTCATGTCGTTTTAAGTTTTATTCACCATAACCATGTAAATCCAAAATTATAAATCTTTAACTTAAAAAAACATCACTTTAAATTATTTATTTATGTATTTCACAATATACAGCATATAAATAATGTTACATTATTAAGTTATCTTGAAATGTGATACGAAAGTACCTACGTACGTATGTTACGACTGATAACCAAAATATTCATGTATACATCTTGTAACTTAACACTGTCCGTGCCAGTTTCAGTTAATAAGGAAATAACAAATTATATACGATCAGTCCAGAAACTACAAACTACAACAACAAGAAATTTATAAGTCCACTCCACACAACCTATGTCCAGGCTGGATCACTGAGTTCACTGCTGGCCGAAAAAGTACAGATTGCAGATTGACCCGACAGACTGATTAGTTAGATAATTTCGAAGATAATGATTTATGCAGCCACGTGCATACTTGGACCGGTCACTTGTATTTCGTTTAGTTTTTGAAGATAACTTCTTCTAGCTATGATACTTATCCACCTTTTAGTTCGAAGGCTGAGAGAACTCTCCCCACTCATCAGCTGCACTCTCTATCGCAGGCTCGGGTCTTTAGTTAAACACGTTCGAGAACGATTTGGCACAAAAGAAGATATAGTCTTGATGGCCAGTACTCATAGTCAACCAGCCAGTTCCCGAAGCGGTCGATATTAATTTTCGGACGACCTCGTGTTTGGCAACCAAGGATATAATCCATGAAGACATGATGAAGAATTGGATCCAGCTTATCTAGAATAAGGGGAGCACAAAAAATATTAAAATCTCCGCCGACTATGAACTGTGTCCGCATGACAACATAGGACGTACAAAGAATAAAATAATAAAAGGTTAACATTAATTTGGAAAATGTGATATTTATACAAAATCAAATATTTGCCACGAAATAAACACTCTAATGTAATGGAAAAATTACCCCCGTCGGGGTCCATCTGGATTCTAAACAAAAGGAAAACAAGAAGTTACAGCGGTAAGAATCCAGACACACACCCCAATACCCTTGTTTTTGTCCAACAACTATAATTACTTTTACCAAATGGATATTTAGGAAACGAGAGATCATTTCCCCAAAAGAAAATACTCTAATCGAAGTTCGATTCAAATCAAAATATTTGTAGAACGTAGTTACAACGTAGTCAGAATTTACAGTATTAACTAATTTTCCAGGCAAGGATGATGAGCAATCAGAGCCTGAAGGGCCAAACCCAAGAATATACCAATTATATGTATAAAAATTTAAAATAAAAGTGTCAACGCGCTGTACAGTTGTTTGAACAGGAGTCCTAATAACAGTAAGTACACCCGACACTGTATTACACCATCAAGCGTCAGGGCAAGACCCTACAATCTATCCCTATTGCAATGCTATAGACGGATTCATTCGAGACCACAAATTGGAACATCCTACACGGCCATTTTAATTATTAATATAGCGATCTAGTCGCCCTCATACCTTGTTAGATAAGCTTGCTTGCAGGCTCTATAGTACGTCTGCCCGAATTATTCGAATTAAGCCACCTCGGTCTAGTGGCAATGCTTTCAAAACTCATAACCAAAGTTAAGCACACGCAGATTTCAGGAACTGGATGGGTGACTGTTTCGTACTTCTTCTAGTAGGCTAGTTGAACTTCATCATCGCACCGCTTACTACGTATTGGGCGTGCCCTCTAATATCGTCGGCGAAGCGAGGTTGACCAAGTAGGGTCCCTGGGACACAGTTTCTGGAGGCGATTGGCACCCCCTGACGGTATATTGTTTTTATTTTGCTTCGGTACTTGATTATAAATACTTTTGCATTAAGCGTTTATTTAGCCATGCGGCAGAGAAGAATAGCATCAATCCTTTTTACACTCGTGAGTGTCGTACAAGGCGACTGATGTTTTAGAGGCAAAAGATCTAGTCTCCATAGGCCGGAAAATGGGCAGCAGCGTTTTCCATTGTTATACTTATAACGCTGCGATCTCCAACCCGCCTGCCAAGCGTGGAGATTATGGCAATAACCTCCCGTTTCGTGGGAGAGACCTTAAGTCCTGTAGTGGACTGTTATGGGCTTTGATGGTGAATGAGCTGTGACTCTGGATGGGCTTAAAACTAGCTTAAGTTGTGCCCTGAAATACGAATTACTTACTACCCGAAACTTACTCTCATGATACATTTAGTGTGGAATTAATGGTTTTGTGAGCGCCGGGAATTATAAAGAGATGAAGAAGTTGGCAGACAGGAGAGAAGAGTGGCGATTGCTCCACCGACAAGAGTCAAAAATATATGAGAGCTCTTAAATATATGATGGTGATGAAATGGTTTTATATTGTATTGTATTTGGCCATGTTCGATGTCCGACAGAAAAGAATAGCACCAACCCCTTATACACTGGTGGGCGCCGTTCAAGGCGACTAATGTTTGCGAGGCAAAAGATCTAGTCTCCGTAGGTTGGAAAATAGGCAGCAGCGTTTTTCATTGTTATATTTATAACACTGCGATCTCCAACCCGCCTATGAGGATTAATAACCCTTTCCTGCGAGAGGCCCTAGTACTGCAGTGAACTGTTATGGGCTGTGATGATGATGATGATAATGACTTAACTAAGTAGTGTTACTATGTGGTCTCATACTTCTGCTAAGTGAATACGGCTCTCTGATTGATCAATATTGTTCATTTTGACGTACGTATAGTCCCGATCGTTATTCGAGTATTGTCAGTTGGAATTGTGCGTTCGCACACGTTTTAGAAAAAGACGTGTAAGAAAAAGGCAGACCAGCTAGGTACTAGGTTTCCAATTAAGTAAAAATTATCAACTTAATAATTTATTTTTCCATACCCACATGGGGTTCATGATGTGAGTACAAAAACTGTAAGACCTGTATAATCTCATGAATGCAAAATACATTGACTGTAGACTAAGTAGACAGGAAATTGTGCAGCAGCATTTTGTGTTTTGTATTTTCGACATTGCTATCTGCAATCCGCCTGTCCATCGTAGGAATTATGTCAAAATTCTCTTTCGAAGTACACCAGTAAACTATTATGGGCTGATCTCATGTGATGTCGTGATGTGAAACACTTAAAAATATTTTATTTTTTATACGTATTAGCATTGGAAGGGTTGTATTTAAGATTTTATAAAAACTTATTTAAATTATAGTAATGCCCTAACCGACACAAAAAGTCGAATAACCGACCCAGTTTAGATATTTTAATGAAACAAAGCTAAGATTTAACTGGCTTTCATATACAGAAAACCGCATTTAAGTCTGTCCATGCATTCGGTAGCTACGTTTCTACAGACAGATACACAAACCCACAGATACACATGTCAAACATAACACCCCTGTTTTCTCGTCGGGGCTAAAAAACAGCAATTTCGTTGCTCAATTTACAAGATTGAAAATCCATTAAAAGCACACGTTAAAATTGATAATGCATTCTGTAAGCCGATATCTCGCTATTAATTACATCCATAATGCGTTATTACTTCATTAAATTTGATACGAAACTCTGGGCGATTAATTAAACTATTTATAGAGAACCCCATTATTTATCAGACATCGAGATTTATGTGTTCAAATATAGTTTGGCAATATTTAATTATTAACTGCTTGTTTCGTGTGACTTTGTATTACAGCGTGACAGTTACTCAGTTTATAATCTAAACGACAGACAGACAGACGTCGAAAAACCGGGGGTTCTACTAAGTTTAAATAAAAAAAAAAATGTTTACCCATTTTATTGATAAACTGACTTTTAAAAGAAGAAAACCGCATCAAAACCAATCAATTCAGGAGTTACGATGCCACAGGCAGACACTCCACACATATACAGATACACACGTATAACTTAAAAAACCTTTTTTTAGTCCGTGGTTAATTTAAAACCAGAATCGCAGAATACGACGTTGTACCTACTCATAAAGCCGTGCCGCGTTTACCACTCAAGGGGTAGGCGAAGCCCGCAAAGATTAATTTACTACGGTCCGAACAAACTACTACACGTTTACCAGCCCTTATATATCCGAAGCCTTCTACATACTATAAAAGTATGTATATAAAAACATGATTTTTGAATTTTTTTTAAAGAACTGATTTAATCGTAAAGAATATGACATATAATAATTTTCAGCTAAACAGAATGAACAACATTAAACTGTATCCTGTAATTTTCGGTCAGAAGCGTAACAAAGCATACGATTTTTACTTCTATAACTATCCATCTACATTATCTTTGCGCTTAACTAGTACAATACTATGCCCATCCCTTTTCACAGCGATTCTGTACGAAATTGGACCTTACACACATGTGAAATAAGACCCCTTATCACCGATACCAGGTGCTCAGGACGCTCAGGGTAGTATGTTATGTATTTATAGTCGGATATTCGCATACCTATTTGCATTGATACGCCGTTTAAGCGGGACACCGGGGACACGCGCCGGATATATATTTTCGAATATGAACAGACAGACATCCGATTTGTATTCTACACGGGCCATGGGCTGCCTCCAGCCAGCGATGTCTCCGCGCTGATGTTTTGATCAAGTACTTGCGTGTAGAATTGAAATTCCGCTCGTATTGTACGTGTAGCTTTGTGAATTTATTTTTATTTTCGAGTTTTTAAATTTGTCGGAAGGGAATTATGGGGATCGACAATACTCGGTTCCATAAATGATCCGCGTGTGGTAAAAAACGAGTAGTTTCGTTCCGGTCATAGGCCTCGGCCGTGGTTGGTCGCTGGTCGCTATCTTTCAGACTGTCATCCGTATTCAGAATGATATCTCACAGTGAGCGCGAATGCACAGGTTCGGACAGTACTTGAGTGATCGGTATTAAACGTAGGTATGTCAAAATGAACGAAATTGATCAATCATAGAGCCATATTCAACACAATACGTTTTTATAGTAGACGGTAATGCGCAAATTTCTTAACAAAAGCTCGTAGCCATATGGTCTATTTTATTTATTGTAGAGTGCCTGGCGCGACTTCGTTCGCATGGCATCCTACACCTACCCTACAATTACCCTACACTTACCCTACGCGACCTTGTCACCGCGTCGTGTCCTCGCCAATAGGGTAGGCTTCGCGTTTCCCATCCGGTCGTTACGCGGTGACTGGGCGGAACCGATGTGTTCGCGGTTTGTAAGAGAAGATACATAAACGGGCCCTAATTGCCTATTCATATACGGAAGATAGAATAGGCCAGTCATATCTTCCGTTCGAAATCTCAATAATTGTGGTAAAGCGTTTTTATATCCTGTTTGGATCCACCTAGATAGTATTTATCCACATTTGCAGCATTCTAATTAAGGGTTTAAAAGTAGACAAAGTACCCGACAGTTTGAGCCCTAATCCAAATTTCTAGGTCTAACAGCTCCCAACATATAGGCTTCCAAATATTGGCAATTTTTTCCCAAAAAGTTCAAAAATAAGAACAACATAAAAAAACCAGGTTTACTGTAATTTTCGCACATTCAGCGATTTTTTGTGTAAGTTATAGCAGACCTATAAAGTCATAATAGACATTCATGTTTCCTAAAGATTGACACGTTTTACCAACACGTCGGTTGTGACTATATCATTCCTGATTTCCATGCCAGACATAGTCTTCAACACGTAAAGTTTTAACGACAGCGTCCTCAGTTTATATGTCAGTTTAGGTGTTTTTTATATGCGCATAAACTCATTGTGACCTTTCATCCGTGAGAGGGATTCTGCCTTTTAGGGTTCCGGAGTAAACCAAGAAACCCTTGCGGTTTCGCCATGTCCGTCAGTCCCTCCGCGCTTTACCTCAAAAACTGTTGGATTAGAGAACTGTAATTTGGTATGATTATACATATTATTCACGCCAAGAAAGTAATAAATAAAATATTTTAAAAATAACCTTATTTGGGTACCTATACGTAAAGCAGGGGATGTCATTTTTTTATCTTGTAGTCGATTGTGTAGGGCGTCGTTGGATATGGGTATTGAAATTATTTTAGGGTATCCAAAGAACGGTTTTGGGTTAAGTAGTTTTCCGTATCCAATACAATTGGTTTCAAAATGGAATGTTTCCTTAGGAACACCGTGAAATATAAGAATTGCACCGCTTTCCATCAGGTAGTCCGCTTGTGTGTTTGTCTGCCGTATAACATACAAAAAACAATGGCGAGTCAATTTAGGAAATGGGTAAAATAATTCGTGGAAGGTTTATATTTTCTAGGCGTTGTACACAATTCCTATATGGTAGCCGGAAATATAAGCTTTGATGTTAAGTTGACAATAACAGGGTAAAATGCCACTGCTCAGGTGATCAAAAAACATTCGAGTCATAGCCGCAAGAGTCATTTTACATACGCGCGCCAGTTTTTAAAACAACATTCTGATATCACAGCCTGTGGACTCTTTACGTTAACGAGTAAAAGCCGACCAAATTATGAAGAGTAGTTAGATTAGCAAAAATTGTATGCAAATTGTTTGGAATAAAAATGTTGCTATGTGCATTTGCAATTGTAATTTGTTTATAGTATCAAAAAGCCCCCTTTTGCACGTGTCGGGAATTAATTAACCCTAGCAGGGGAGATCTGAAGGTATTTTCGGCCGAACCGTTTAATAGTAAAGCGATATTACAATAAAAATAGCAAACAATAAAAGAATAGGTTGATTTTAGTATAGTTGGGTCGCTTGAAGAGCCGCCACCACCCATGGTCATATCTCGAACGAAACCAGTGAGGTGTGCAAAGCCTTTCCACATGCGTGCGCATGTGGAATTACAGCAGTCCCTTCTGTACTCACACTCTCCTTCTGGAGCAAGGCCACGTGACGAGAGGCAGTATATCAAGACTTCTTCACTCCTCAATGAATGAGCAGCTAGTTCCAGTCCTAGACTCGTCGATGGTCGAATGCAAAGTGCTCGTTACGGCTACGCGTCGAATATGACGAAACCACAGTACTTGAAGCCATCCGCGAGGTGGCGCTTCGATCGACGTTGCGTTTCCGATTCATTAGACTGTCCACACTCATGTCCAGTTCTGACACACGCATATGAAAGGCAACTACGGAACCCTACATCGTAAGTGGCCGGACACCTCTTGGCTGGTTTTTGTTTTTAAAGACTGGAATAGATGTACGAGTAAAAGCCGACCATATTTTCAAATGTAGTTATATTAGCAAATATTTCATAGAAATTGTATGGATAAAAATTTACCTATCCGTATTTTTGTAACTTTTAAATGTGTTTATAGTATCAGGAAACCCCCTTTTGGACGCATATTTTTTTTTTTTAATTTGTTTAAAAACTTTATTGCTGTAATAACACAATTGGCTGACTTAAAGCCATTAACGCTTTATCTTCCGGTCAACCAACAGACCATGCAGAAAGTAAGTAAGTAGGTGCTTTATAAAGCCTGATAATATATTGTAATTTACCTAAATACAATACTAACTACATCAAGATAGAATAAACATATATAAATAAATATACTTTATACTATTTGTATTGAATTTTTCATATTTTAATGGTTTTTGTTTTTAAAAGATCTGTAATACACAAATATTTTGTTTACAATAAAAACTCAGTCAGCCTACATAATGGTAACTTGTCTAGACGAAAACGATGAATTTTGGTCGGAGGATTCAATTTCAAAAACTGTTACCCAACCGAGAAGGGAATAAGTGTAATTGCACTGGTTACCTATCTTTTGACCTTGGAGGAACTTATTATCTGGAACATTTTTATTTGGCAGAGGAACAAAGACTTACGAGAAAAGGTATCATAATTACCTATAAAAATGAAAATATTATAAAGTAGCTGAGTTACAAATAAGACGAGTTAACAAAATTAAAATTTATTTTGATTCGTTGACGATAACTCTTCTTATTAAAGAAACAATAATGAAAAATGGGCCTTAAATGTTTTCGCTTTTCTTTTTGTAATCCCCTTCTTATGAATTGTATCAAAACAAGCTAACGAACGACGCGAGCTTTTTAATATTTTGTTTTGATTTCAAGGATACCCGATCTATCTACGACAGATCTAGTTAGCATTAATAATTATATTGACGGAATTCCGATTGCTGAAAGAAAATTAAACTCGACTGAATTGTTATGTGCTTTATTTAATTATATTGACCTTTCCGACATTATATTTGACAATTCCGAATGTTGAAACAAAATTAAACTTAACTGAACTGTTATCTACTTGATCGGCGGGCACGGCAGTGTTTCCCGCCAAGTCGAGCAGACAAATACGGCCGTACACACTTTTCCCAAGGCAACTCTAAGCGATTTCGAGTTCATTATATATTTATTAGAGATTAAAGAAACTGTTTGAATGTTATAATACATTGTCTACGTAACGTTATGGGGCCCAACCACCATCACATGGGCCCAAGCAAACCTCACCTGCCCGCGGTCCCCCTTCTGACAAACGAACGAGGCTCTGGCGAACCGGCTTTTCCCTAACGGGTTGTGCAGGCCGAATGGTAGTCGCCGCACATAAAAAGCCAAAACACCGCAAAAGATTGGCTTTCCTGCGCTGGTTTGGTAACGTGTTGCTAGTGGAAACATAGGTGCCTGAACCTGCCGGTTTCGTTAAAGCCCAAGTGACCCAACCCCAAGAATCGATGGATTGACATCGCTGAGTCGGATGCGAGAGCGGCTTACGAAGCGAGGATGCCGAAGACCGGGCGAAGTGGAGAAGAATGGATAGGAAAGCGGATCCTGGCAGAGGCCGGGACAAGCGCTAGAACGATGATGATTGTATACGTAACGTAGGCAGTGTTTACTCCAAACCTAAAAACATTACCTTTAACGATTTTTAAGTTAAAGCCAAGTCAGAAAAATATCGTTATAAATAAGATCAAATAAACTCAGTAAGATTTAAAGAGAACTACGGTGTAATTTGCAGATTATTTATTAAAAAAGTTCTGGCAGAATGACCTTACTAGATCTTATATATTTATCGGGAGAGTCACGAGACTTGACTATTATTTACATAAACATGTTTTGATGGGATAATTATTTAGAAAACATAAAATTTTCTCCGCTCTTTTATGTAGGTAACTATAGCAATTCTTTTTTATAATGTAATATAAAACACAACAAAAAATAGTCCTTGACATTTTACGTTACAGCTTTATAGACAAAGCCTTATTAAGCGCGGCCCAGCAATATAAAATAATGAAAACGTAAAAGTCATTAATAAAATAATGCGGTTTAATAATAAATAAAGCTTTCCATTCACGTAGTGTTCCCAGAGCATTACGGCGTCATTAGGGCGGCATAAAACCAAAAGTCACTACGTGATGTGACTTTTGGACATTTAAATATTTTTTTAATCCCTACCGCCCAAAGTTCTTTGTTCGCGTTGTAATTAATTGCGCTGCGGGTAGTGTTAAGCACTTTATGATTTGTGAAAGCTGGGTCGGTCAAATGTCTATCGGTGTATTGGGATGTGGAGTGATTCAGCTTTGGCGTTTGAGTGGTAATGGGCGACCGTACAATTATAGACATTTACGGAAATCTTTGGAATCGTAAAAGGCGTTATTTATTCATCATAACCTATATTATAATTGTAATAATATTAGAATTGAAAATTAAGGTGTTCGTCTTAAGATAACTGCTGTGGCTTGGTTCTGTATTATGGTGACAATAATGATTAAGTCCATTTCAAGGTCACATATCGCCTCTTTGCGCCAATGACGTGTTATCTTGAAACATGCAATTTTACGAGAGAGCATTTTTTAACCTTTAAAAATATCGTGTTTAAGAAATTTTTCCATTAATTATGTATATCAATAAAAAAGGATTATGGAAATAAAAGAAAAACCAAATAATTTCATAAATTTAGGGGAAAAAATTACATTAAAAAAAGCGGAATACATGTCACTTTTTCCTGAAAATATGGTATAAAATGAGTATTTCAATCATGATGTTCATGATATTATTACTATTGTTATGTCATTGGGTTATTTAACCAAAAATCGTTGTTACGACCTACATTACAAGTATTTGAGAGATAAATCATACAAGTATTTGAGAAAGAACTAGCAACAAACCTAACTACAAACAACTCGACCACCACTCACGTATTTATGAGAAATCGACCTCTATTATACAATTTCTTCGAACGTTCCTTCGGCACAATGACTCTGGAATACTAACTCGGGTTTTGACAAACACAGCGAAGTTTTCCCACAAATAAATAGTTCTTTCTGCCGCATAATGGATGATGTCGCAACAAATTGTCGTAAATAAGGCGGCTTGACAGCGGACCGAGGCTTTGGTCGTGTGACGGACCACGGTAAGGTAGAGCCATCCACCCGTGAAGCTAACTTAACTATTATAGCAGTATAGGTCAATAGGTTTTTTCTAGATACAATTTAGTAACAACAGAGCAGAAATATTAAATAATCAAATATATAGGACTTAGCCCGTAGTTTGTTAATAGTTATGTCGGATAGTGTCGGCTTGTCAGTAGCTTTGGTGTACTATAGAAATTATTTAATAAAGAAACAGGTTAAAAATTTAATTTAAAATCTTTATTACATAAACAAATGTTACAATATCTAATGTGACTGGGATCTCCTAGTAGATAAATGATTGTCGGTGTCAGGAAAGCCCGCTCTTCCATAACCCTTAATCGTAATTCAGATAACTCAAGATTGAACAAATCAGATTACAAAGTGCTTATCATATTTATTCATCACTTTTGCTTCGCGCAACTCAAATATTTCGCTTTAAGAAAACAATTTCTGAATTGAATTGTCGCAATAACGAACGATTGCGCAATCATCTTTGTACTATCATGAACCTAGTTTGTGATCACAATAGGTGTGTCTCCTAATACCATTGGCGAAGCGAGGTTGGACAAGGTCTCCCGCTAGCGACCCTAAGACTGATTGAACATTATCGGGAGCCGGTTGGCACCCAGTGACTATGTATTTATATATTCATATAAAGGTAGCGTAACATTAGAGTGATGTTGTGTCACAAACGTGATGCATAGTAAATGTATGAGAAATCGTAATTTAGTAACAAACATATATGTACCTACACATATAGGCCCGTATACACTATCTCGCGTCACTCGCGTCACATGGCTTGACATGGCGTAAATCCAGTGTGTAACGTTGTGTAACATCACATCACATCACTCTAATAAGGCGGCAAAATTTTACATCGAATTCGGCATAAAGCTCGCAATTGTCCTAATTTAACATTCGGCATTGGCTATTAAAGCCCTCACCATGCGTGCTTGCCTAAGAAAACAAGCGTCCAAGCCGAGGTCCAAGTTTTGGTTTGTGTAATTCAATAATAACAACCGAACAAGGGCCAGCGATGGACGGCGAAGTTTACAGGCGAACTTGGCGAACTTTGCTACTAATTGGGTATATTGGGTAACTAAATTGATCGGGTAGGTACACGAATTTGTTTACTTACAATCTTGCGACATAATGTTCCGTTTTTGTCGCGAGAATTGGCGTAGGTAAGTGTAATGCTAGTTTTATGTTATACGTCAGATAAACAAGCATGGGGGCTCCCATGCCTGTTTATGTTTAGCTGATGGAAGGTGGTCACCGCCGCCTATGGACATCAGCGACACCGGGGGCGGCACTAATGTTTTTTTTATTGCCTAGGCAGGCACATGGACAGTATGTATGTATGGTAGGTATGGTGCAGTTCTTCTAGGTATGTATAGCATTGCAGCAACCTCTATAGGCTATGTTATAGGAGATAAGACGACTATCTTCCGTAGGCCAGGAACTAGGCTGCACCGTTTATAGTTGTTTATTTTAAACAAATACTACGGTCCAAACTCGTCTGCTCAGCATGGAGATTATAGCAAAATCCTCCTCTGTTGATATAGAGGATTATGTCTAGCAATGGATTATTTTATTGTGCCGTGTGGTGTCCGGCAGAGTAGAATAGCACCAACCCTTTACACTCATGGGTGTCGTACAAGGCGACTAATGTTTTCGAGGCCAAAAATCAAGAGTCTCCGTAGTCTGGAAATTGGGCAGCAGCATTTTCCATTGTTATATTTAAACACTGCGATCTCCAACCCGCCTGCCTAGAGATTATGGCAATAACCTCCCCTTTCGTGGGAGAGGCCCAAAGTCCTGCAGTGGACTGTTACGGGCTGTGACGATGATGAATGGATTATTATGGACTGTTGATTATGATGAACATATGTTTGTAGATAGGTAGTATATTAAAGACTATTAGAGTAGTCAGTTTTATTAAAGGCATATTGGCATTCTGCTTACAATAAAAGGCAAGTGTATGTACGAATGAGTTAGAGTAACTGAGCCTCTTCGATCATCTTGGCGTTAATGTCCCGATTGTGCTCTCGCGCACGTAGGCTCGGGGTCCGCCTTGACCATGTTCCCGGATTTGGCAGATCAGGTAATTACAGAGAAGCGACTCCCATCTGACCTCCGTGGCCCTGCTACCAGGAAACCTGACCAGATTGGATCATGGTTACACATTCAGTCGCCTGAATGTGCAGGATTCATCACGATGTTTTCACTCACCGTAAGAGCATCGGTTAGTGTTCAACTAATGTACTTAACTCAAGTCATTGGTACACAGCCTCAGTGGGATTCGAACTCGGTACCTCTCGCTTGCGAGTCGTATACCTGTACCATTAGGCCACTGACGCTTTTTAGAGTATAAATAGCGATAAATCCAATAATGTAAGGCCACTGATTATGGTAAGTGAGAGTCTAATTAATTCGATTAACCTGCTCACTGTCTACTCGTTCGTCACCATGGCAAGAGGAAAATAAGCGAGGAATTGATATTTCTTTATTTTCATCCAAAATGTCCACCTTAAAATGCAAATTGATGAGTCCGAAGCAATATCGGTATTGTAATTGATGAAACGTTTTATTTAAATATTCATTGCTTTTCTGCGAGTTTGGGCGTGTCCACTTTTCATCTGTTGCGAATTAAAAGAAATGGCGCCGTGGCTTCCATTTATTACGTCCTACTGTGTCACCGAGAACCTGATAATTATTATGACAGTGAAAATTGCTTTGAGTCAAAGTAGAAAAATTTAATTTTGAAAACGACTGAATGTCTAAGGTCATGATAAAAAATACAAGCCTACTGGTAGTCTCATTTATTTTATGCTAGCCATTGACCTCGACTTCGTTCGTTGAAATCGTTTATAGGCAATTCATCTTTCTCCCGAGCGACAATTTTAAATGACCTCCCTAATGTATGAATGCTAGTACTACGCAGAGGTTAAGCTGAATTTCTTGTTTTTACCGAACCGAATTAGATGAAACATGGCCTAGATTTTAAGTTGGACCCCAAACTATCAAACTGTGAAAACCCTATCAAAATGCATTCGGCGCCATTTCCATATTTCTTATAGACAGGCTGCTCTATTATGGTTAACTACGTCAAGTGTTCCAGTTTCCAAAATCAATTATACCCTATATGTTAATCAGGCTTAATTACTATACAATAAAAAAAGTTATATTGAAATCCACTAGACGGATTTTAGCGGTTCCGGAGATAAGCTTGTACAAATAGATAACACACAAACAGACAGACAAAAATTGTAATTACTTTATTCTCGTACTATTTCTACATCACCCTAAATTATTTTTTTGTAAATAAATTCAATCGACATTAACGATTTGTTGGCTTGCTAATATAATATATATAATACTTTTATGCCTTGTGCTTACTTTATCTAATGTGTACCAACCGTCCTTGATAAAAATTTACATACGTTTAAAACGACAAAGTTCACCTAAACTAAATACGTAGTCCCAAAATTGAGATATCTACAACGTTCTAAATTGATATCTACCCGATATCTCCAGATCCCCATCCAAATAATTCTAATTAAAGTCAGTATTAATTAATTATGTATGTACCCTTACTTTAAATTCAGTTGGCAATTTGAAATTGATTAAGTTCGTTGACCCGTTTTATTTTTATTATGGGGGGGTTCGTCTAAATTGTAATTAATCAGGGGAAGGGTCTAGCCAATGCCATTTGTTTTTATTTCATTAGTATTTTATGACCGAAGAAAGGCCCGGTCTTAAGGGATTGAGAATTGAATCGTCGTAGACAACTTTTCTTTTGATAGGACAATGAGTACATGCCCAATTAAATAGAGTCTAATAGCACTGTTCGTAAATGTCCATTGATAGAAGATGTAGGTTTATATTGTCGTCCAACGATATCTTCTACAACAGAGTAGTTATTTTACATACGAGGACGCAGACAGAGGAGATAATAAATTAATCAATAATTGTGGACATATTCAAACTGCGCCATCTAGCCCCAAACTAAGCAATGCTTGTGCTATGGGTTCTAGAGTAACTGATTTATTACTTAATTAGTTTTAAATACTTTCTTATTATACATACTACAACCAGACCCGTAACAGTAATTAAAATTCATCATTTCAATTTCTGAACCACTTAGGTCGTCAAACAGAGGCAGAGTTATATCGTCGCCCGACGATATCTCTTACAACATACAGGTAATTACTTTACATAAGTGGATGCAGACAGAGGAGAACTTCACGGAAGGCCGGGAGCCCATCAAATAAATTTAAATCGAGATTGGTTCCCCGCAAGCATATTTAGGCGCGATCATGAACACAAAGCGAAATTATTCACAAATTATCCAGTGCGTTTTGCGCTTTATTTCCCATCGTTCACCACGAATAAAACACGAAAAAGATGTGAACAGGTTTCATTGCAAAAACCCATTTTTGTCGGAGTGTTTTTCAATTACCCTCCACAGAATATAAATCAGGCACTGGCATTATAGCGCTCGCCGCGGCTGTCACTCCGAAAACACGTCTCGGTGAGATTTTTAACCGAGTTTATTTCGGTCCTACAACTAGGAGGGAGTAATTTCGAAACAATATACGCGGTTGCCTTGGTTGTAATACCTATAATATGGAGAAAGAAAGTTATAAAAACTAAAAACCCCGACTGCTGTTAAACAATGGATGACAGTGATACTTAATATTAAAATCAATTTTAAATAGCACCCCGCCTGCTTTCAAGTTAAATTAAACTAATATTTGCACTTCATAAACCTTTACTTACACCATTCAGCTTATTTTTAACTTTATAGTTATTTAATAGCAGTCGACGTTTTTAGTTTCTGTACTATTTTTTTTAATTTTCCGCTTTTTATGTTAATGATCGGTACCATGAAAGTGTAAGTAAAGTTATAAAAGTGAAGACGGTTGCTAACTAATTTTAAATACGGTTATTCTAAATGAAAAATTGTAAGTGAAAACTATTTAAGATTTTTCAATACCTATTCAACGATACCCCACATGATATAGTTAGTTGGCTTTAATTTTTTTATTTCTCCCACAATGGCGGCTGGTAGTTGCCATATTGAATTTTGATAAATGTCGTGTCTTCAGTGACACTCGCAAGATTAAGACCAATCGATAGACGTAAGAACCATCAAAATCGACCCACGCGTTTGGTGTCCAGAGTGCCACAAAGGAACAAACATACACACTTACATACATAGGCTAAATTCGTTCTAAATTCCAGTTTCTTTTCGAACCCGTCAGCTTGGCTTCGAAACCCGCGGAGGCTGCGAGGCAACTGTACATGCCTTACGCTCCTTTACGCAAGAGGATATGTGCGAGGTTATTCTTAAACTAGATGTTAAAAATGCTTTTAATTCTGTAAACAGGGACACCCCTCCTGAATAAAATTAAACTACACGTTCCGGAGATTTATAATTTTATGCTACAGTGTTAACACTGTCCTTCAAAATTATTGCACAAAAATAATGAAATTCTTTCGGCTGTGGGGTGTTAGCAGGGTGATCCCCTCGGTCCAGCGATCTTCAGTTTGGCCATAAATTCGATAATCCACAGTGTCAATTCAAAATTAAACATATGGTACCTGGACGACGGTACCATAGCCGGGGACGCTCAGACTGTCCTAACTGATTTAGAAATGATAATACACAATTTTGATCTCATTGGTTTGTAACTAATTTTTAACAAATGTGAACTCTACATTTCTGAGAAAATAGACACAACCTTGGCACAATCCATGGTCCAAAATTTTAATAGCGTAGCCCCAAATATTAGAATACTTACAAAAGGCAGTCTGAGCCTCCTTGGTTCCCCTATTTTCGACGAGGCCATTCCACCGCTCCTAACAAGTTCGGTTTCTAAATTTAATGAATTTTCGGACCGCCTCCTTAAAATTAGCAGCCATTCTGCCCTTTTCATACTGAAGTTTTGTCTTTTCGTTCCAAAATTTACTTACCTGCTCCGCTGCTGCCCAGTGTGAAAATTCCCTGATCTAATCCAAGAGTTAGATAATAAAATTCGAAATTGAATCAATCACAAACATCAGACTCAGCGAGCAGGCATGGACCCAGGCCTCCCTGCCAATTAGGTATGGTGGCCTGGGAACCCGTAAAATCTCTAGTGTAGCACTGCCGGCGTTTCTGTCCTCTGTCTATAGCTCGTCTGACCTCACAGGAAATATTCTTAAAGCTCCCGTGGCTACAAACTGTGAGGTCGCGTGCTTGGCGGAGGCTGAAACTGCCTGGCTAGCTGGACCGAGCCCAAATTTTTCTCCCACACCCAAAATTCAAAAGGCCTGGGATAACATTTCATCTCAAGTCATATACGACACTCTCATCAATAACTCACCATCTTTAAAAGACCGCGCCAGGCTGAAAGCAGTTGCCAGACAAGTATCCGGGCACTGGCAATAGCTGTGCTTCCTGTGTAGTGAGTGTTGACCGCCTCGGTCACCATGGGCTTGCCTGTTCTTCGAGCGCTGGCCGCCTCTCCCGTCACGCCGCGATCAATGACATCCTGCGACGGTCTCTCGTCAGCGCCAACGTCCCCGCAATCCTAGAACCTCAACACATTGCACGGGACGATGGCAAGAGACCTGACGGGATGTCTATGATACCGTGGAGGATGGGTCGCCCGCTGGTGTGGGACGCAACGTGCGCCGACACACTAGCTGCGACCTATCTTCCGGCAACCGCCAAACGGGCTGGCGCGGCGGCTGAGATGCGTGAGCGCTCGAAGGTGGGCAAGTACAGTTGTCTCGGCGCCCAATACGACTTTGTCGCATTTGGTGTCGAGACACTGGGTCCGTGGGGCCCGGGCGCACACTCGCTCTTCAGGGAGGCGGCGGGTGACCCACGTGCCGGCGGCTTTCTCGCGCAGCAGATAAGTATCGCCATCCAGCGCGGGAATGCCGCCGCCATGATGGGCACCTTACCGCGGGGCCCTGGTTTTGTACATATTTTTAAATTTAGTTATAAAGTTTATAAAATATTTATAATTAGTGTATATATTTGGTATTTTAGATATATGTATTAGTGTATTTTTTATTATAACTAAATAAAGTCACATATCCTTTAAAAAAAAAATCATACATAGGCTGATATACACATTATCCTCAGTTACAAAGCATTTTATTTCTTCTAATATTGGTAAGAAGGAATTGGGTTTAAATCTACAGGATAGTGATAAAGCATTGATCACACTAAGAGCACATATGTACTGCATTATACCAGAGTCACTGCATTGAAAGTCCGTAAAAATGTATAGTACTCCGCCTAGTAGTGCGCTTCCTACATACCAAACACTTTGTCGGAATAAGAAATACAGTACTATAAAATCAGCTCTAGGTAATGGATTTGCTGGTGCAGTATTGTTCCACAAGTAAGTTTAAAATTTAAACTATTAAAATTGGTTGGTTTTGTTGCCACATGACGCGAGCCTTTTCGGATAACAAAGTAAACAATGGGAAGTGGTCTCCGCCGCCTTAAAACATCAGCACGACTAGCATAAGTATGCAGTCGCGCGCGATAAGCGACAAAAAGCGGGACATAGATACTGCATCTCTTTTATTCTCTTTCTCTTAGTATTGAGCGAAGGAAACACAAGCTCTCTCGCGGCGAGAGCTATATCGTGGGTTCACTTATGCTAGCCGTGCAGTAACACAAGAGGCGTCAACGGGTGTTTCCCACCTTTAATGAACCTACAAATATATATACACGCGATATCACCTATAAAACTGAAATATTATATCTGGATATATTCAGGCACTCCTAATAACATTGGATAGAAATGCCCATCACTCCCTGCCCTTAAAAAAGTTGCGGAGAAAAGCTAACAGTAACGAAGACACGTACTGCTTTTCAAACTTCTTAGGTAGGCACAACTAAAATAATACTTCCTAAATACCAGTTTCAGTGCACGATTGGGTATGGGCTGCGTAACTAGGCTGAAAGTCGTTCGAGGAGGTGTTCAGAGTTTCTTTACGAGATCGAATTAGAAATGAGGCGACCCACATGAGAATTGAGGTTACAGAAATGCTAGTACTGTGCCACAAATTTATTTTACTAAAACTAGAATTAAGTGTAGCCATTTTGAAATGTAATTTTATTGTCAACTACTGCAGTAGTACCTCTTCACCGAGTCAGATAAGTTTTTGGTACTGTAGCTCGAAGAAATGGCAAAAATTAATGCAGATGGTGCGGTGTTGGCTTCAGCTTTATTTATTTATTTATTGGTATAAATGGTGCTATAATCATAGGTGACGATAGCGTTACAATCTAATAATTACAGTAAAAATAAATGTTAACACTTACATTTATAAACCCCGCCTGCTTTCAAGTAAATATCAACTTATACACAAATTTTCTTACATCATTCGGCATGTTTCTATCTTCACCGTTTTTTATAGTTTTTGTACAGCTTTTTTTTCTGCTTTATATTTTAAACGTCGGTACCATGAAAGTGTAAGTGCACTGAAAAAAAGAGAGAGTGGTTGCTAACTAACTTTAAATCATTGCAGATCCTAAACGGTCATTCTAAATGAAAAATTGTTAGAGAAACCTGTAAATTTTTCAATACCTGTTTTATCCCACTTGGCGTGGACTTTTATTTTTCGCAAAATGGCGGCAGGTAGTCGCCATATTGAATTCTGATCAATATTCTATCGTCTTCAGTGACACTCGCAAGATTAAGACGAACCGATAGACGTAAAAGAACCATCAAAATCGACCCACGCGTTTGGTCTCTAGAGTGCCACAAAGGAACATACATACATAGGCTGATAAACACATTACCCTCCATTGCGTCGCGCAGTCCGGGTAAAAATATGACTTACTTTTATGAAGCTAAGATATTCCAAAACATTGTTTCGTTAGGATTCATTCTTCCGTGGTAGAAACTTATTTGAGAACAGGAGTAATTTTTTTACTATGTGTAGTTTTTGGATGGTGTTATATTTATGGTGTGTGTCATTTCTTGACGAAATTCCTTAAAGTTTTGACCATATGGTACGTGGTATCTACTGGGCGTTGGGTACTACTTGAGGACTGCAGTTACGGAATCCTTAGCGGAGGTTGTTATTCCCTAAACCAAACAATAGCTAATACAAAAATACTACGCAGAAAGATTTTGACATATACATTTATCTATAGCCTCTAGGCTACGCGTACATAAAGCAGTGATAGATTTTAAAACGCGAGGTATTATTAATAATCTACGTTTTATTACAAACCAAAACAAACTTACCGGCTCAATGTTGCCACGGGCCGCGGCCCCATTTTTCTCAAATGTATTTTTTGTGTTATTTGTTTTTTCTATGATGTTCATAAGAGTTAAATTGTAAGACCTAAATTGAATAAAATTATTTGACTTTGACTTTGAATCAACACAATTTAACACATTCGCATACAGCGCCAAACAAATAAAGTCAGAACAATAAATTACCCCAGAAAAGTAACGGTAATAGATTTAGCATTTTCACGCTCCTGGAACAGCCAAAAATATACATAATATTTTTGTGAAAGAGAAAAGAAAATTAGAAACATAATTCTCCTTACTCCGCTTCGTTCTCAAATGCGGGATAAGTTTTTTGAATAAACCTGTGCGAATGAAGGGCGTAAAGTACGTTTATTACTTAAGTAAATAAAAAAAATAAAAAATAATAAACTGTAAAGGCACGGCACTTACTTGGATTTGAAAGTAGGAAGAGATCGAGGTTCATTGCTCTTTTAGAGAGAATCGTAACTGTGATTGGTCATTTATTTTATTATCATATCTCCATCAACTATCAACAGCCGACACAGTGCACTGCTTTATTTGAGTTTCTTCTACATTAGTGCATCGTAGGTTAGGAATCGCAGTTGTTATCATCACAGAAAACGCTGTTTCCCATTTTTGCTCTTCGGAACTTCGATAGCTGTTGTCATTTTTGAACCGGTCGCTTCAAGTCGAATTAGATTTTCGGCATAAAAATTCAATATTTTGATAAATGTTGCTGATTTTCTCTATTCGCTCACTTTCGGTGTTGCCAATGGAAATAAAAAACATTGAATCTTTCATGCTGAAAATAAAAATTGAAAACCGTTCTACTATGGGCGAGCAAAAATAGAGCCCCTGGTCTGCATCTAAGTATGGCAAACGTGAATAGTAAGGGTTGGTGATAATTCTATTCTGTCGGAGATTAGACGATTATAGGTGGGGATCTCCAATGGGAAAGTGCCAACTAAGCAGTCGAGTTAGCGGAGTAGTATTAGGGCGTATACACGTAGAAAACTGGTTACCAGCACCGATTTACCAGCGTTTATCGGAACCGGCCCGAGCAGGAAGTCAGCAAAGGCTGTCTCTATACTTTATGCCATACCAGCACCGGTAAGCGTCGAACGTCGCGGACGAGCAGGTCGAAGCAGGTTGGAGCTGGTATGGCACAAAATATAGAAAACCTGCGCCGATTTCCTGCGCGGGCCATTTCCTGTAAGCGCTGGTAGATCCGTACTGGTAACCAGCTTTCTACGTGTAAACGCCCTTAGGTGGGGAGCGCCCCATAGTGGTTGACTGACTGTGATGGTACCGTCTGCTTGGCATGAAATGTAATTGTTAGTAGTGCCCCAAGTCACCTGCTTATGGTTTTCCTGGATAACGGCTTAAAACTTCTGCTGTATTTTTTTTGTTACTCATCTAGGTGTATGGAGAAAGACTTTCTCCGGTTTTCTCTGGAGAGTACAACATGGAGCTCTTCAAAATATGCGAGGTGGCAACTCAGGTCCCTGATTTTCGAAACGTCTAATACCTGCGGTAACTGCTTACCATCTGACAGGCCCTAAGCTCATTTGCGCCTTATTAAAAAACATTATTACTGATTATCAAACTTTTTCCGTAACTGCGTAGCTCATTCCGTAGTAAAAACGAAATTTAGGAAACAACACAATATTCAAAGATAAGCAAAACCTGATTCAAACAAAATTACAACATTGGAAAGCATTCGAGATTAGAGTTTGAGCCACTCGATCCATAAATTTCTATCTCAAAAGGTCAAGGACAACAAGGAAAATGTTTGTTACAAACAATATCAGTCTAATTAAGGAAGATGCTATAACGATGGTCTCTTGTATTACCGTTAGTAAAGTACACTTTAACAATTAAAAATTCAAGATATTAGATATCTATATAAATAATAATAATAATCATGGCGTTCATGTCCAGGCTGTGCTTTCGCGCACGAACACCCGGGGTCCGCCTTGACCATGATCCAGGATTTTACAGTGATAATTTCAGTGAAGCGGCTGCTATCTGACCTCCGTGACACTACTACCAGGGGAACCTGACTACATTGGATCATGGTTACACATTCAGATGCCTGAATGTGCAGGTTTCATCTCGATGTTTTCCCTCGCCGTAAGAGTATGGTTTGTCATTCAACTAATGTATTTAACTCAGAAAAGAGTCATTGGTACATTGCCGCTGTGGGATTTGGACCCGGTACCTCTAACTTACGAGTCTGGTGCCTGAACCACTTGACCACCGACGCTTTTAGATATTTATACGATATTGAGAAAAAAATTGCTATAAATACTGAGGAACCCTGGACGGCTGGTCGCATTGGCACACTCCATCTAGAAGCTAATCCCTTGGCAAGGCTGCAAGCCAGTCTTCTAGACATTAATCATGTTGGTCAGTCCAGCTAATTCAAAATATAAAGAGCAATTACCTCAAATACGGTTTGTTTACACCAAGCCCAGATGTAATCTAAATAAGTTACCCGATTATTTGTAAAGTCAAATTCCATACTTTCGCAGATTACAAAATCTTTGTGGATTAAAACCAACTTGGGCCATAAACTCGCTTTATATTCATACTGAGGGTGTGGTGGTCCCGGATCGGCGTTAAATATGTAATGTAAGTCGGCCGGCCTGTACATTGAAAGTTGTCCAACTTGGGGGTTTCATTGTAACCGATCCATTGTTGATTTGATGTATGGCCCCTAAATTACCACGGTGTTAAAGGTCGCCACTGCGGCAAGCCTGCGCAAAGTAAAGTTAACAGTGAGTGAACACATACAAAGGTAAGTGTTTATATGCTGGAGTTGATAAAATAGCCATGAAGTTGGCTTTAGGATCACACTGTTGGACAACTTGTTGTTTAACTTGTAGTACGGTCTTGTCCAGAACATTAGTAGTGCAAATACCTAATTCTGTCGTCAATTGAACGAGATCGGTTGGCACTACGTCTACGGACAAAAACTTCGGCATATTAAACTACGGAAAAATATTTTTCTAATACTCTGTAAATAGTGTTTAGAATTAAAGTGAACATTAAGGAATGATGCCCTATTTTTGAATCGCTCGCGTCAATTCGAGTGGTTTTCAACTTTTATTTTCGGCATGAAAAATTCGATAGTTTGATGCATGACGCTGTATTTCCCGTATTTTTACACAATAATTGTAAAACGTATGAATCGATGCGAGGGATTCAAAAATAGAGCTCCAGGAATAAGTTCCGTTAACTACGGAATTAGTTAATTTGACTACAGGACAAGCATTCTCCAGGCATCTTTTTAGGCATAATTCTACTGCTGTCATGGTGATTGATCCGCCAAAATATTAGTCCTTTTGTAGGTACAATATCCATGAATGGAAAAAGCTGGTTTTACTTCGGCGAGTAAAGTAATGAAATGTTACAAAAACTCGTATAGTAAGTGAAGTATCCAAACGCAGTCTATTTGAAGCGTGGCTGTTTGATCTACTCCCAAAGTAGACATTAGACATTATTTATATATTTAAATCGCAACCTCCTAGCTGTCTTCATTATTCCTAACGCCTTTTGTTCGATATAAGTGAAATATCTTATTAAACTCACACTTAATTAATTATGGTGTTTTCCTGAGTATATAACAGTAATAATAAGAGTTTTTGTAAGTACAGTCAACTGCAGAGAGAACTGACTTAATGTATGTATGCTAGGGGGTCCATTAACTCTGCTGCTGACTATATCAGTATATTACTTATTAATAGACTCACAAGTTTTTTTCAAAATTTCATATTCTGTGTTGCATAACAACTATCAAGTAACACATGAAAATAAATCAAACAGCATAAACGCAACGACATCTGAGTAAGTACATTATAGCAATAACCGTATAATATGACAAAACAAAATATTTATTACCCAATTATCTTGGATAAACTGTCGTTTGATTTTCCTTATTTCCTGTAATTGTTGCCTAAATAGGCGTAACTACGTAGACCCTCTGTTGGTCACCACGCGAAGATTCGAAAGAACGTTTCTCGCTCGTACGATTCGGATGTGGAATGAGCTCCACAGTGTTCCTTTGGACTATGACATGGGATCTTTCAAGAGGTATCGAGGTCGTTTCAGAGGCGGGCAACGCATTGGTAACTCCTCTGGTGTTGCTGATGTCCATAGGCGGCGGTGACCACTTTCCATCAGGCGGCCCACTTGCCTGTTTGTCTGCCGTATAACATTAAAAAAAACGATATTAAATTATACTGTTCCTAGAAAATATTCAGTATAATATTTGTACGTAGTGAATGACAATTTCGCAATTGTATGAATTGGAAATGCAATTTAATAGTCACACGATTTGAATGAGCCGTTTGTTAATTATTTATGATGCCATTAAATGAGTTGATCACACATGATTACACACTAATTACACTAATTACACATTTTGAACAGTAGTTAGGTGTGTATTTACAATACAGATTGTATTTAGGTACTAATTACTTGTGTGTGTTATGAACCTGAGTTATGACCTAATTAAGTTACTCATGTTAAAAAACCTGGCTTCTCACGTGAGTACTAAAAACTATGGCCAATCGATTTCTTGACAAAAGACTATAAAAAAATAAAACCGATTTCAAAGCACGAATAAGTAAAAATTAAGCTTTTTATCACACAATACGTGTAAGTAAAAAGTGTAAATCTGTTGGCAAATTAAATAATAAATAAAAATAAATAAGTTAGATATTATTATTTTTAGACTCGGTGCCAGCACAGTAAAGTTCGCCAGGGGAGGGGAAAAACCTTTGGAGGAGGGGGATGGTTGCTGTGTGGTACCGACTTACCCTACCCTGCCCTACACTTCCAAACCAAAAATAATTTTCCAAATCTGTTCGCCAAAGCGCCTTCGAATAGTCGGAGAACATACATAAAAAAAAGATTTCGACGACCTGCAAACCTCCTCCTTTTTCGAAGTCGGTTAAAAAGGCATTAATTTCACCGAAATACTTAGAACAGTTGTCGAAGAATTCTCCGTATAAATACGTAACAAAAAGCATAAATAAAAAAACAAAACCAGTTTCCCACGAAAACTGTATTCGCGCTAACAAAAACACGTAAAGAAAAGAAGCCCTAGACCCCGGCCCGTTTATTGAACTATCGACGCATGAAATTTGATCATACTGTATAGTTTGCGCGCCAATTTTCGATGGCTGGAGCCACCCCAATTCTGACGAGAGCCCTTCGAGAAAAGAATCACCCTGTAGCTCTGAATTGAGAAGGGTTGATGGTTAACGTAAACAGGGCTTGTTAGACTCTTGACCTGTTTTCACGTAGAATCTACAGGAAATACAGTTAGGAAGCAATTAAACTAATTATGTAGTTGAATAATTAACTACATACACTATGATAGACACACATTTTCATGGATCAATGTGAGATTGCGCTAGTGTTAATTACGGAAAGTGGTTACCTTAATAAGTAAGCAAGGTGTTTACAGCCTTATGCGTTTATTTTAAGGTGGTTTTTGGAGTGGGCTTTTTATGCCTGTGTAAAATTAACAGCCGGTGTTGTAGATTTGCTAGTGGAGACTGCGACTTGGTAAGCATAAATCGGACAAGACTTGCCTAAATCGGAAGGAAATAAATGTGACATATGAACAGACAGCCCACCTGATGTAAGCGGTAACTGTGGCCCATTACATCTAAGATTTATGCATTTATGTTGCAGGCAACAAAAATGTAACACCTCATGTCTGTAATTGCGCTAGCACCCTTGTCTGTAAACCGGCAACTAACAATAGAAGCATTGTTGCTTATCGGTAGAAATAGATAAGGTGGTGGTACTCGCCCAGGCGGATTTCTCAGCTTCGACAGAGTTCTACCATCTGGTTTCTTGATGAAAATTGAATTATAAATCTCATTTGGGACAAGTGCTTACTGTACTGAGTTAAGTATTTTATGTTCTTTTTGTTATTGATTTTATTTAAAGCGTATAAAAGTCAGTAGTAATCAGAGAATACGACAGACAGCTAAACCTTGGCTTTTCTTAAGATTAAATCGAAATAAAGAGGAGATAGGAGTAAATAATAATTTCCTTGCTGTTGTTTGTGTGGTAATATTCTAAAGTGGTATGGTGTGTATGGCCGTCGCTTTGATACCTTTCACGACTGAATCGTTGCAGTATTCTTTGTTTTCTGTGTGTTCGTTTATTATACGTGCTTATAGCGATTGAGATGGTACCAAAGAAGGTAGTATACTTTCAATATTAACCGGGAATATATAAATAATAGGGATTACATTATTTTTTAAAGTACCAAATATCTATCACGTACTAATCGCATAATGTTCTTTAAAAATCTGGGGTCCGGAGTGGCAACAACAAAAAGAAATGTATGAAAACAATTGTGGATGCTAAGAATTTGTGTCAGGCGCAAAGGGCGGTCCATAAGCTCTGCCTGCCTCTACTGTGGGATAGAGGCGTAAGCTTTATGTATGAATACATGTGTGATGTGTGTCACATCACAACCCTATCCAAATACAATCCAGAATGAACGTTAATCCACTTCATCATGAAAATCCTCTTCATAGTAGCTTATTTATCTTAAACAAATATGTCGTTTTATTATTGTAGTGTTTTGCAGCGTGAATAATAACAATTTTTCATTCATTTACATAGAAAAATGTTCAGAAATACTGACCTGAACCATAACACAGTTACATTTTTTTGGAAAATTTATATATAAGTCAACAAATAGAATGAATGTTTCAATTCTATTTTGCACGCTATACTCCAAAGTCCTGAATAAGCTTGTTCCTCTTTAATTGTTTTGGACGCAGATATTTGTTTGAAACACCGAGTTCTTAGAAGACAACAAAATTGTAACAGACAACAAATTGGGTATTACAAACACAGGTTTCATTTCGGTGAGATCCGTGCGGAACGACTGAATAAAACATTTATTCAAAAAACGTGTTGGTATTCCGTCTCCTTTCTAACCAAATGGCGAGGTATTATGAATTTCCTATGTGTCACGGCACGGGTCTTAAATATATTTTGCTACCAAAGGGTTAATACTGATTCTAAAAATAATTTCCGCAAATCAGCAAATCGTAAAGAAAATGTATTTCAAATGTATTTTTTGAAAGAGGCACGCTTTTTCTGGCTTGGCTACGTGTTACGTAAGCCCTAGGGATACGTAGAAAATGTGAGCTCAAAATAATCGGAATCAGAAAGAGGTCCTGCGGGAGACCCAAGAAGAACTGTAGTAACATCGTCAAGTCGGACACGAGCGCCGACGGCTTATGACGTGAGGATGCCGAAGATTGGGCAAATCAGAGAAGAAAGAGTAGGAAAGTAGACACTGGTAAAAGCCGGATTTGACCGCTTGAGTAAAATAATAAAACAATAATCTAGGCGTAAATATCAGGATTTGGAGGATTTGGCTTGAATTACAGTAGATGACCTCTGTGACCCTGTTAACAGGGGAAACTGACTAGATTGTATAATGGCAGTTGCCTGATTGTGCAGGTTTCCTCACGATATTTTACCTTACCGTTAGTGGTCAAATAATGTAATTACTCGGTTAAAAGTCATTGGTATATTGGCTGCGGAGGTTCTACTCGCTCACGAGTCATCCCCGCTGGCCATTAGGCCGAGAAGATGATGAATATTTTTAACCCCCGACGAAAAAACAGTGGTGTTATAAATTTGACATGTGTATATGTGGCTTTGTGTATCTGTCTGTGGCATCATAGCTCCCGAACGGATGGACGGATTTGGATTGGATTTCTCTGTTTGACAGCAAGTCAGTTTTGTTGGTTGGCAATCGAGATGGTTCTTAGCTTTGTTTGATTAAAACTGGTTTTGTAGTTTAGTAAATATTTGAGTTTAAGTAAACTTGGTCTTGGGTTATTCAACATTTTCGGTCGGTTAGGTTAAGTGATTATAAGCCGTGTAATACCCGTATTGTATTCAACACTGCGACCCCTAAATCCGCCTTCCAAGCTTGGAGATTATCGTAAATTGCAGTATTGCAACACATGAAATGCAATATTGAGTTCTGGACTAATGACAGAAAGCGCGTTTTACCTCGTACGCAAAGCAAGCGAACAGCAAACACGTAGCGTTTGAACTGCTGCATCGGAGCGGACGAAAGTTTATCAGCTGGTAGGACTCTGTCAAGCCTGAGGAGTCCGCCTGGGTAGATACCGCCACCTTATCTACTTCAGTTTTACGGATAAGATAGCCAGCGCAATTACAGGCATAGGGAATTTCATCTTAGTCCTTACAGTGACTTTTGTCGATCTGCATTTTTGATGCTAGCAAAGGGTCGCTGACAACAAATTAGTAGTAATTCTTGAACAGTAGATGTCAGGGGCGACAGTTACAAGAAACAGAAAAACACTGAAAAACAAGAAGAAGAATACACTTGTAAACGGGCCCTATTTCCTGGGTTCATTGCTCTTTAAATCGGAAACGCTATTGTAAGTAAAATGATAACAACAACAAACTCCGCAGGTTAACCACCTGTATTAGTATTATTCTACCAAATTATCAATGGAAATCATACTGTGTTTCATAGAAACTTCCTTCCACGTTGTTACTGGAATAACACCCTTATTCACCAACAAATACTTGTCTATACGGTCTCACAGTGCTAGTTAGCGGATCTTTGCCAAGTGAACGTACTGTGTCCAATATACCTGTATAGTTAGTCAATTTTGCTCGCTACCTTAGCTATGCGTACATTTTGATAAACGCATAGTGCCAATCACGGCTCAAGTAATGTCAGTTATTGGTACTCTGTCTGTTTCCACCTCATCATCACAACCCGTAACAGTCTACTGCAGGACTTAGGGCATTTCCCACGAAATGAGAGGTTATTGCTATAATCTCCGCGCTTAGCAGGCGGGTTGAAGATCGCAGTGTTGTAAATATAACAATACAAAACGCTGCTGCCCATTTTCCAGTCTACGGAGACTAGATCTTTTGCCTCGAAAACATTAGTCGCCTTGTACGACACCCACGAGTGTAAGGGGTTGGTGCTATTCTACTCTGCCGGACACCATTCGGCCAATTCCGTCTCATAGTTGGTTTATTAGTCTCTGACGAAATCGCTACAGTTTAGCGAAAGCCACAATATATCTAAAAAGATAGTCAGAACATTTCTGAATACGGGTGCAATTTACCCTGTCTATATTTAACCTAGCTACCTTCCGTTAACTGGAACACCACAACGCAATCTGTGGTACTTGATAGACAAAGCGATCGAATCCATCCAACGGTCTCATCAGTCTTGATGGAGGGTATACCCACGGCATAATTTATTTATTTATTTAAAAACTTTATTGCATTAAAATTATTACAATTGGCGGACTTAAAGCCATCAGGCTTTATCTACCAGTCAACCAGTAGGTTATATCTATCTACGAGTTATAATTAGTATCTGCGAGTACATTACTAAGGATGACTTACCCTACACAGGGCATGTCTCTCGGTATAGTATGAGCGTGTCCAGAGACAATTTATGGAATAGCATTAGACCGATTCAGGCGACTGCATGCGTAACCATGATCCAATATTGTCAGGTTCCCCTGGTAGCATGGTCACAGAGGTCAGATGGCAGTCGCTCCATTGTAATTATCTGATCTGATAAACCCCGGATCATGGTCAAAGCGGACCCCGGGCCTTCGTGCACAAGAGCACAACCAGAACATTAACGCCAAGATGATTTTTTTTACCGTGCTAGATCCGTGCTACCCTGCACGGTGTGACGTGTCGCTTTTAAATGTCATCCTTACTACATCTCACTAATCATCCTTTGAAGTATTGCTCTTTCCATCTTTCCGATTTTTTGGCATGCGGTGACCATCAGGGTTGGATATGGGCCCTTCCGTTGACGGGTGTCGTAAAAGGCGATTACTGTCTGAGGCATGTTCTTGCGAACATGTCGCGAATGCGCCTTTGCAGCAATAATCAAAACGCGCATGAGCACGCGCAGCACGGCAAGCGAGCCATTGACGTAACGGCGCATTTGTAGCGTGTTCATGAGAGGGCTCTTATTTTGAACTACTCGTCTCGAGTCGAACGGTTTTAAATTTGAACTCATTTCGACAACCGTCACAACGACTCAATATTTATTTAATTATAATGCTAACGAGAATACCATCGGTTCAAAAATAAGGACAATCAGCTTCATTCACCGATTTATTGAATATTTCATGACGAAAATTCAAATTGTAAACAGTTCGACTCGATTTTTAGAAATACCTGGTCACACCTTTACCATAATGGGCAGACCGTGACCAAGACCAGGCAAAGTGGAGAAGAAAGAGTAGGAAAGTGAACACTGGTAGAAGCCGGGATTGGTCACTTGGATGATAATGATGCAGACGATGATGTGATCACTACGATTTGTAATACCTATAAATGTAAGTTTATGGGATATTGCTGGATGGATGAAGCCCTAAAAGATCTGCACTGGGCATCTTCAATTGGCAGGAGATGGCGCAGAATAGGAAGAGAAGGCGATATCTGGTGTCGGAGGCCAAGACCCACTTTGGGTCGCTGAGCCAGCGCAGTATAAGCAGCGTTATATGTTAAAATAACACAATGTTATAATAGATCTAACAATAATTTGTAACAATTTTTAATTTACGCTATAAATGAACAATGAAGTATGTAAGTATAAAATTTATACTTACTTATTTAATAAAAGTTTAATTTATATCATACTTTTCGTCTCAAAGAATACTTGCGTCGCCATGGACTTAAAGGCTCAGTCAGACGCCAATAACTCCAAAGTTTACACAGAAAAAACATCGTACCCGTCGGTAATTTCATTCCTCCGGACCTACAAAGTTATTCCGCTTTTTTACCCTCAGATAACTTAGTTACTGCAAATAAACTGTTTATATTCCTTCTCTGCGATGTATGTACACTAATGTAAAGTAAATATTGCGACGTTTCCTCCTAAATTTTCAAAGGAAATCTCAGTTTTATTTGTCACTTGTACTCTCAAAGCACCATAATGACAGCAGTTACTGTTTAGGTATCTATTTTTAGTCAAAATATTATAATATAAATCTCACAAAATTTTGGCGTTTGCTAATTTACTTCTCTAATCTTTAAGATAGAGCTTCCTTCTAGTTAATTAGTTATCAAACTTGGTTATTTCTGTAAATCTCTGAACCAAGGTAATTTTGTCCATCGGTATACTTGTTTGTTAGAGGCCATACAGAATTACAGTACAAGGCGGTAAATAATGTAAATCGGGTAGTTTAGGCTCAGCATTTTCTCCTTTTTCTCGTTTCTACGTCGCCGCTTACAAACCGGACAGTAAACGCGTACGCTGCGTGCCCGCATAGTCACCGCGTAGCAACCAGACAGAAAACGTGTACTTTACCCAATTGGCGTGCACACAACGCAGTGACTGCAGGTGCGACATAATTACTGCGCGGGAACTACGGAGGCGCTTGATAACGAATAAAATAATTAGCTTTCTGTCATTAGTAGAGAAACCAAAATTGCATAAACATTTGGGACAAGCGCGTGAAGAAATCGTATAAATTTCTATGGCGTCAGATAGAGACTACACTTTACGAAGCCGCTAGCTGATGTGCATTCCAATCACCTTCTTTAACTTTTTAATGTAATTATTCTTGTGTGAGCTATAAAGAATTTATCTATCTATCTTCCACCACGTACAACACACCCTATCAAACGTAGCAAAAATATTCTAGTATAAAACTACGAGTATTTTCGCGTAGCAAGCGCTCCAAAGTGAGTCACTACACCTCGAACGTTTTAAACGAAATTGTGTAAGCTGCTCGCAATAACTCGTTTCAAATAAGCGCACATTTTAAAACCACCCACACCCGCCATCAAGCGCTCGGCGGCAAAGAACAAATTCTCGACACCTTATAATAATATTCATCTTGGCCTCAATATCCCGGTTGTGCTCTCGGGCGCGAGGGCCTGGGGTCCGCCTTGAGAATGATTTAGAATACGGCAGATCAGGTAATTAGAGCAGAGCTGTTGCCATCTGACCTCCGTGACACTGTTTACAGGGGAACCTGACCGGTTACAGGTATGCAGGTTTCCTAACGATATTTTTCCTCACTCATCGTGTAACTAATGTGCAAAGCTCAGAAGAAGTCATTGGTACATGGCGGCACTGGGGATCGAATCCAGTACCTGTCGTTTACAAGACCAACCTCTACCCATTAAGCCACTGACGCTCTTTGAAAGTCATCCAGCCAGACAGTAAATAAATGTTTCCCGACACCTTGTAAAAGGTTAAAATGTGGGCAGAATCTCTACTGCCTTTTGTTACCCGGATAAAAAATGGTTCAGCTGTTACAAACATAAGTTTTTGTATTCACGCCGGATAGCTTTATGGACAGGCCTCACTTTTTATCCGGCGATTCAGTGAAGTGGCTCAAAAGGCGCCGTAAAAAAGGACGGGGATGCACTATTGTGACTCGTTTTGGGAGTCCAGCGATGCTATTTCCCACGGGAATCGACGTTTTGTGTAGTGCAGAACGTGTAGGTACCGTTATATCTTTCTTTTTTGTGTTACTTCTGCATTATGGCTATCTGTTTAAAAACTATAAGCCATTCATCTAAACGATTTTTATCTGTCAGTGTAATGAGCGTTACTTTTCTACACCTCTTTGTTGCAATAGCTGGTTCATCATCACAGCCCGTAACAGTCCACTGCAAGACTTAAGGCCTCTCCTACGAAAGGGGAGGTTATTGCCATAATCTCCACGCTTGGCAGGCGGGTTGGAGATCGCAGTGTTTAAATATAACAATGGAAAATGCTGCTGCCCATTTTCCAGACTACGAAGACTCTCTTGATCTTTTGCCTCGAAAACATTAGTCGCCTTGTACGACACCCACGAGTGTAAGGGGTTGGTGCTATTCTACTCTGCCGGACACCACACGGCAATAGCTGGTTACTTCATGAGAATATGTTACTTAGTCTCAGGATGTCCCTTCGTTTCAGTTTGAACCGCTATAACACATACAAATAAAAGATAAACAGGAATATAACGTATTTATTGCGAACAAAGGGCAGGGTTGATACATTATGCAAATAAATAAAATAAATAAATGATATTTACGTCTCTTTCTACCTTTTAGTCCTGTCATCATAGGTTTAGCTTCTTTAAACCTTATCACACGTGATACATAGACTCATATTATAATTAATAGCAATGAAATAAGTAAAGATGCAATTACAGTTTCTGGACAATTTTTGCATTTAGCTTTCCCAATGGCTGTAGACAATTTTATGAAGTCATAGCACAGTGTCATAGCAAAGTCATAGCAACTTCCTGCTATTGCTAGTTTTGTCAAGTGCCTTACTTCATTTAAAATTTTCCCAAAATAAAATAGTTTAATGGCCATAAAAAAGGTAGGCACATAAATAACGTAAGCCCAAAAGTGCGAATGCGAAAACAATATCGTAAATTGAACTCTAGTGAGATTCACTGTTTTAAAGCTGGAACTTAAAAAAGGCGTTCGTTTGGGACTTACTTATTCAGTGCCTACCTACCTACTTTATTAATATGGTATGGCAAGTTTATTTCTAACTATTTGGTTTTGGTTGAAAGTTGGTATTTAACACAGAGTTACATTAGTTGAATGTTTACCAATGCTCTTACGGCGAGAGAAAAGACCGTGATGATACCTGCACGTTCAGGCGACTGAATGTCACCATGTTCAAGTCTTGTCAGGTTCCTATGGTAGCAGGGTGGTTAAATGGCAGTCGCTCCACTGTAATTATCTGATCTGCGAAGTCCTGGATCTTGGTCAAGACGGACCCCGGGCCTTCGTGTGCGAGTTGGTATTTAACTCATCGGCGGCTTAATGGTTAAGGGGTCCGTCTAGTAAGCGAGAGCTACCGAGTTCGATGCCGCCAAATACTAATGACTTTTCTGAGTTATATAGGTTGGTTAGTTGAACACTAATCGATGCTTTTACGATGAGGGAAAACATCGTGATGAAACCTGCACTTCAGGCGACATCTGGGCAGGTTCCCCTCTACACAAGGTCATACAGGTATTTACCTGATCTGCCAAATCCTGGATCATGGTCAAGGCGGAGCCCGGACCCTCGCGCGCGAGAGCTAACCGGATATTGACGCCAAGATGACTATTAATGAAAATGGAATGACGAGTCGATCTAATTCTTATCACAACTATATAAAAAAAACATATTTTCGTTATCTTGGTTGTGCCTCATAATAATAAAAAAAAAAACATGTTCAAACAATTTCGTAGTCATTAAACTAAATTCCATTCTGTCAATGGAAATCAACTAAGTACATCAATGGCCAATCCTAAATATCAAAATTTCACTACAAATTCGCATCTAAAATACAGCGTACATTGTAAAATTAACAATCTATTCCTCTATCCAACCAGTCTTGATAGTTGAACACGCCGTGGGCAGTGCAGTGCAGTAATACCACAGCCTGTATACAGCGAACCTACCTCAGTCTGTGACGGCGGCCGTAGCACTACGCACGCGTAGACCCTCTACGGGAGCTACGCCGTAGCCGGATTCGTGGGAGTCGAGCGGGAGAAAGTAAACATTTTGCAAGTGTTTGGAATGAAAACTGTGCTTTGTTATTGGGAGGCGAGCGCTAGTTATTTCCGGGGTAAGTGTTTTCCTTATAAAAGTGCGCGTACATTTTGAAAGTGTATTTTGAACTTTGTAGTACGGATGTGGACTGAATTAGATTTAAATATGTAACGTGATAATAAAAAAGAGTGAGTTGTAGAATATAAAAAAAAAATTGAATATTTTTAACAATATGTGATGCATTTATTGTCTAAGGTGTGCGCTTGATTAATTCGTATTTTACCGAAACTAAAAAAATACCAAATAGGAAAAATTTTTTTTATTAAAAATTGAAATTCTTCGCTCGTCGATTACTGAACGCAAATTTCAACGCCTATAGCAACTAAATAGGTGGATTCATCGTAAAATTCCTCCGACGTTAAAAGCCTTGTGAGCTTAAAAGCTCCTAAACTCGTAAAGTTTGTTTAATTAAAAATTTACAATGCTACCTAAGTACTTTAAAGAAACAAAACTAGAAGTTAGACACAACAAGCCACTTTAGCCCTAGCTTATAAAGGCGAATATGTAATAAGATTATCTAGCACCTGGTTAATAAGCGTTTTACAAGTTTGGTAAATGATCATACCTTGCTAGTTAGGAATTTTCTGAATATATCTCGGGTATAGACCGAAAAGTGGCCGCTCACTGTGGGCCTTATAAGAAAGCTCTCTGTTACCCAAAGGGCAATGGAAAGAGCTATGCTCGGAGTCTCTTTGCGCGATCGAATCAGAAATGAGGAGATCCGCAAGCGAACCAAGGTCACCGACATAGCTCTAAAGATTGCCAGACTGAAGTGGCAGTGGGCAGGGCACATAGCTCGAAGAACAGATGGCCGATGGGGCAGTAAAGTTCTCGAGTGGCGGCCACGTGCCGGAAGACGCAGCGTGGGTAGGCCTTCCACAAGGTGGACTGACGACCTGGTAAGGATCGCAGGTACCAGCTGGATGCGAAAAGCACAAGACCGGCCTTTGTGGAGATCTCTGGGGGAGGCCTATGCCCAGCAGTGGGCGTCTTCTGGCTGATATGATGATGATGATGATGATGATAGACTGATTTAAAAAAATAAGAACTCTCACGCACGAGGGCCCGGGGTCCGCCTTGACCATGATCCAGGATTTGGCGGATCAGATAATTACAGTAACCTCCATGACCCTGCTACTAGGAGAACCTGACCAGATTGGGTCATGGTTACACATTCAGATGCCTAAATGTGTAGGTTTCATTACGATACTTTCCCTCACCGTAAAAGCATCGGATAGCATTCAACTAATCACTTTAAAATTATATTTGTATTTAAAAACCTTCCGTCATTACTAAAGGCAATCAATTTAAAATTTACGTGTGAAATAGAACGAAATTATATCATTTATTTCTCATACTGTTATTTCACAATTTGATGGTTTAATTGGCAATTACATACAAACATTGGGGTGTAGTAACATGATTATTTGAAAACAATTAGGGACTGATGCAGTTATATTACAAATACTAACATAATATGACGCACAGAAGTCCGATCGTTTTTCTAAATAATAATTATTTTATCTATTTTATTCCGTTGCAATACTCCGGCACAGAAAATAGGACGACGACTGTATCTCGGTGTTTAATTCTATAATATTAAACATAACATAAATCATATTTTGTATGACTTTCCCGTTATAATTGTTTACTATCAGTTTTTTAACAAACTACTTAGTGACATAAGAGCTTAGCTTAGCATAGTGCTTAAGACGATATGCCTATATGCCTCTACCTTATCCTTCAATCTGGAACACAATAATGTTAAGTTATTGAAGCTACAGGTTTTAAATTCCGGCGGACTATACAGGTGATGGCCGCGTGGTGTCCGGCAGAGTAGAATAGCACCAACCCCTTACACTCGTGGGTGACTAATCTTTTCGAGGCAAAATATCTAAGAGTCTCCGTAGGCTAGGAAATGGGCAGCATCGTTTTCCATTATTATATTTATAACACTGCGATCTCCAACCCGCCTGCCAAGCGTGGCGATTATGGCAATAACCTCCGCTTTCTTGGGAGAGGCCCTTAGTCTTGCAGTGGACTGTAATGGGCTGTGATGATGATGATACAGGTGATTTCAAATTGATGATTCTAAGGTGTATCGTATGCATGCGTGCTGGTGCCATAGTGAAGGTTGTTTGTCATCACGAGTATATGCCTTGGCCTCATGAATTTGAAATCAGTATCTATATTAATCGATGTTAGACAATATATTAAACTTTTTTAATTCGTTGTAAGGTCACCCTGTTAAGGACTCAGCACGCGGGCCGAAACGACTAATGCATTAAAATCAATATTTGCCTTTAGGCGTTTGGGCCCGCAGTTAAAAATGTCCTTAAAATTTTTTTTAGATTAGTCGGGGAAAACCCTATTTTTAATATAATTTTTTTACTGCGGGCTCAAACGTCTAAGGAAAAATATTGATTTTATTTTATCTGGCGTTTCGGCCCGCGTTCTAAAATCAGACCGGAACACTTCGTGTTAAGCATTACATTCAATTTCAGTGGCTGTTTTTTCCTAAATCAATAAAATAAATCTACCTATCTGTTTTGTCAAAATTCTTTATTTTCTTTACATACCAGGGTTGTCTGTAAGAGATCACGTTAGTAACAAGACCGCCCTTTGTACTATGCTTTAATTTATATGTTATCTTTATGTCCTTTGGTGTGCAATAAAGAGTTATTGCATTTTAAGGACACAAAGCTGAAAACCATCCCATTAATGACATTTTATAGAAGGAACCACTCCGGTCACGTCACGTCTCGTCACTTTTCCGCTGCCACAACCATTCAACAATAGGATCGATTTTATTCACACTATTTATATACCTGGCTTCCGACCAACGCACAGGCATCGTGAGCCTTTTTATTTATGAAATGTTGTGAAATGAGTTCCCTCCCGAAGTCCATCCTTCGTACTATAACATAGGGTATGTTTTCATCTTCCATTACACTTTTCATCATGTGGACCGCCCGTCCTTGTACCTCTCAATAATGATAAACAAAAAAAAACACATCTCAAATTGGTCCAACCGTTTGCCTTTTTGCTGCCAGAGCAACGTGTTATAGAGGTGGGCAACGCATTGGCGATACTCTTGGTGTTGCTAATGTCTATAGGCGGTGATCACTTCTCATCAGGTGGCCCGCTTGCCTGTTTGCCTGCCGTATGTCATAAAAAAAACCGTTAGGATAATATGATGACGCAATCAGCCACATAGATGGGTATCACGAAAACTTATAATACCTTTCTTTTTATATCAGGTTAACATTCTCAGTTACACCTCCTACTAGCTCTTTATGGGCTAAATGGGAGAACGGATCTCAACGACATATGGCTCCAACAAATCGGGTCTACGTGCCATATACGAATATTAGAATATGTGAAACAATGAATCTTCCCCGTGAGAAATTGCACGACGTGGTTAAAACGAATGTGGGTGAAGTCGACTGGTCTGGGAGGTTTGTAATATTTAGGGCAATTAGACTTTCTTGAGAATATGTGACCTGAGTCGTTTAATTGGTTAACGTGCCGGTCAGCCACGTAGAGGTCCTTGGTTCGATTCATGGCCGGGCAGAAATTTAAATGTCTGTTACGGGTCTGGGTGTTAAAAAATATAAAAGTAGATTATCAGTTTTGTGGCACCCAGGTTTGCTTACTTTGCGGCTAAAATTATGTAATGCTATTATCGGATACTACATTTTGTCCGCGACTTCGTTCGCTTAAAATTCGATTATGCCGTGATCCAGCGTGAAATTTGTGCCTGAATAATGTGCTTGAAAAATAAGTGCCTGTGTGCTATTACGGAACGTACAACAACTCTGCAAATTTTCATCAAAATTTTTTCATTACATCATTGTAACATCATCATCATCATCATCATCATATCAGCCAGAAGACGCCCACTGCTGGGCATAGGCCTCCCCCAGAGATCTCCACAAATGCCGGTCCTGTGCTTTTCGCATCCAGCTGGTACCTGCGATCCTTACCAGGTCGTCAGTCCACCTTGTGGAAGGCCTACCCACGCTGCGTCTTCCGGCACGTGGCCGCCACTCGAGAACTTTACTGCCCCATCGGCCATCTGTTCTTCGAGCTATGTGCCCTGCCCACTGCCACTTCAGTCTGGCAATCTTTAGAGCTATGTCGGTGACCTTGGTTCGCTTGCGGATCTCCTCATTTCTGATTCGATCGCGCAAAGAGACTCCGAGCATAGCTCTTTCCATTGCCCTTTGGGTAACAGTGAGCTTTCTTATAAGGCCCACAGTGAGCGGCCACGTTTCGGTTCCGTATGTCATCACTGGCAACACACATTGGTCAAAGACCTTCGTTTTGAGACACTGCGGTAATTGGGACGAAAATATATGGCGTAGCTTCCCGAATGCTGCCCAACCGAGTCGGATTCGTCGATTGACCTCTTTCTCGAAGTTGGACCTACCTAACTGAACTATTTGTCCTAGGTATGAATAGTCGTCAACAACTTCAAGTGGAATGCCTCCAACGGTCACTGGAGTAGGCACAACATGGACATTCGACATAATTTTCGTCTTGTCCATGTTCATTTTAAGACCTACTTGTTGAGAGGCACTACAGAGGTCATCGAGCATTTTGCCCAAGTCTTCCAGGGTTTCAGCCATGACTACGATATCGTCAGCAAATCTGAGGTGAGTAAGGTACTCGCCGTTAATATTGATGCCAAGTCCGTCCCAGTCCATAAGCCTAAAGATATCCTCCAGTGCAGCAGTGAACAACTTCGGTGATATGACATCACCTTGTCTAACACCCCGCTGCAGCTGGATAGGTTCTGTGGTCTTATCCTGGAGACGAACTGACATAGTGGCGTTTTCGTACAAACCCTTCAGTGCTTCGATATATCGATAGTCAATTTGGCACCGCTGTAGAGACTGGAGCACCGCCCAAGTTTCGATCGAATCGAAGGCTTTCTCATAGTCCACAAACGCCAAGCATAATGGCCGGTTATACTCTTCGGTCTTCTGTATAACCTGCCGCAGCGTATGAATGTGGTCTATGGTACTAAAACCTTTTCGGAATCCGGCTTGTTCGGGAGGCTGGAAGTCATCAAACCTGCGTGCGAGACGATTCGTAATGACTCTCGAAAACAGCTTATACACATGGGTCAGCAGCGATATTGGTCTGAAGTTCTTCAAGAGAGCCTTATCACCTTTCTTGAAGAACAATATCACTATACTTCTGTGCCATGTTTCCGGCGTTTTTCCCTCGAGGATGACGGAATTGAACAGCTTCTGAAGGGTCTTAAGCACAGGTTTGCCACCAGCTTTCAGAAGCTCAGCCGTAATTCCATCATCACCCGGCGCCTTGTTGTTCTTGAGCTGTTTGAGAGCCATACTAATCTCGTACAGGCTGATGTCCGGGATATCTTCGGTGTAGTGTCGGGTCAACTTGGCTCTGGGGTCTTTTGCCATACTGGTAACAGGTGCCCGTGTTGTCGTGTATAACTGTCCATAGAACCTCTCGACTTCCCTCAAAACCTCGGACTTGGTCGAAACAACTCTGCCGTCATCCGTTTTCAGTCTTGTCAACTGGCTCTGTCCAATCGACAGATCTCTCGCAAAGACTTTAGAGCCTTTATTCCGCTCGATCGCCGCCTCAATGTTGATAGTATTGAAGCGGCGTATATCGCGAGTCAGAGACTTGGAGATCTGTCGATTAAGTCGCCTAAATTGAGAGACATCATCAGGGGATTGCAGAGTCATTGCGCGTCTTTCTTCCATGAGTTTGAGGGTATTGTCAGAGATTTTGCTTGTTCTTTTTGTACGGCAGGCTTTGTAAAACTTTGACCCAACCGTATAGACAGTTTCCACGAACCTGTTATTGTAGTCGTCCACGTCGACGCATTCTCCTAGGCACTCGAAGCGATTTTGTAATTCGAGTTGAAAGCTCTCGTGGTTTTGGATTTGGATGGGTACAGGCCGGAGCGTGGACCTCATCAATCTCGATCTTTCCAGCTGTGGATTAATATTCAATGTGCCTCTTACCAAGCGGTGATCACTGCCAATTTTTACGCTATTGATCACCGAGACATCATTGAATATATGCCGTTTGTAACATCATAACATCCATAATCCATAACATTGTAACATCCATCTTTACAAAAATAAAATTGTTTATTTTTTTTTAATTTAATAATTAAATAAACATCGAAATAGTGGGCTAGTCAAGTAATCCACCCAAAGGCGCAAAGGTACCTATTACACTCGCCGCGTTGCCGCGTTCAATGGCAATGGACAGCCTCTGCAGCAGGAACGAACCGAAGTTGCTCTCGCGCGCGATAAGTGAAAAAAGGCGTCTCTTTCGTCTAAATATTCAGAGAAGAAAACAAACGCTCTCTCGCGGTGCGAGATGTGTCGCGGACAAACTTGTGATGGCATCGGGCGTCAAACCCTTTCTCCCGTAATCACCGGAACATTAGAAATAATATTAGTAAGATGGATCATCAGCGAAGCAGCGGAAACTATTTGGGTTATGTAAATAATCGTTATTTAAAACAGTATTGTTGAATAATTATTTAGAACCTGTATAGTATGCTACATAACTTGTATTTGATTAAAGTGCCTTCAATAGTACCTGAACCACAAACGAAACCGAAGTACTTGATTATAGAACCTGAAAGGTAAGGCGAACCCTTTCTGTATCATTCGGAACTAAATTCAAAATACCCCATTACTTAAAACGACCTAATATATAAGACCTTTTCTCATAAGGGATGAACCCGAATTGACTTAAGGTACTTACCTAGGTATCATAAAAATTACCTGAATCCACACCAAAGTGGCACTATACAAAAACTCCATTAGAAAAGGTTGGAGTGTGATTCATGCGAGTTCGTCACGACCACCCTTTTACCCGAATAAGATCTGTCATTCCAAATTTCCCTTCCGAATTTTCCTTGCCGAATCGGACCCATGTCGACCACTACCAGTTTCTAATCGAATCAAAACCAGGAACCGTTGAGTCTAACAAATTTCAATCAACCCCGAAGCACGAGGCGCTGGCCATTATTGCTAATGGTTCGATTTAAACGAAAACAGAACTTAATTAATCCTAAATGAGGTCCATTATTCTATGGCAATGTCTGTCGAACGGGTCGACGCTTTGCCACGTAAAACCACAAAGTACTTCCTTTATTTGACAAATACGGAATAATAGGCTTGTGTTACCTTTGTTTAAAATTAGTGTTTAATTCAATTCATCAATCATTCACAGTGGACTGGTTTGAAGCGGCTACCGCTGTCGCAGCGATCTACTTACAATAATTATTTTGAGACTGAGCAATTGTAACACAAACGTAAAGTAACAATATCAAGTATAATAATATTATCCCAAGGTTTGTCATAGTTAACTGAGTAAACGGACCACCCATGCTAGTATTATATATCCATATACATGCTTGGCAGGCGACAGATCGGAAAACCCCCGACCAAGTAGATACTAATTTGACATAGGTTGACATTTATATCTTTGACATAAATTGAATATGTTTATTTTTTTGTGACGTGCAATACTTTCTAATTTAATTAGCTTTGGACATAGAACGAAAAAGTGAGAATTACATGTAATTTTATGTATTTTGGGTATTTGAATCTTAAAAAATATTTTGAATGTATTTTGGACGATGTCTGGGCTTTCAAATAAAGAAAACCGCATAGGAATCGGCACATCCATTCGAGAGCTCCGATTCCACAGACAGAAATAGCCATACACAGATCTACAGATACTCAGATAATCGCGTTAAACTATTTATCACACCTTCGTCAATGAAAATCGACAAATATCGTCTGCCTCTAAATAATTAGAATACGCCCGACGCCCATATAGTGGAACGGGTTGGAGCTATAATCTACTCTACGTATTACATTTAGACATAGACACCGACATAGACGTATCTTTATTTGGTCCAATAACATATTAAAAAAAACATAAAACTAACATAAGAAGGAAGCAGGGCGATGCATCATCGGACCAAATTCATTTGAACATTGTCTACCTACAAGGATATGCTTTTGCCTAAGGTTTAGACAATCATACCAGTAACTGATCCAAAAATAGTTCCCCTACGATAAATAATTATTTGCCTCCCCTGCCTCGTACATTGATGTGCTGCGTTCGTACGACACCCGAATGGACGTGTCGATGCTTCGTAACCTACCTTAGGCCTACTGGAAGATATTTCTTTTTAGAGAAAAGTAATGCCTGTTGTGTCGTAACTAATCTGTACTTTCTGCCAAGTTTTCTTGCGTACAATAAATTTTTAAATAAATAAAATACAAGGATATGCTTTTATAAGCTTAATACAATATTACACCATTGACTGTTCTAAACATAACTCCTCTACGATAAATAATTAATTGCCCCCCCCGTTCCACCCTCCACGCGTCCAGCAGACACCTCTTTGTAACGTATCCATCTATTTCAGGAATTCCAGTACAAATGGCCTGGCAGAGTTTAAATTTCGAATAAAGAGGGTTGACAGTTGAATGTAACGGTTTTATCGCGAGCCACCATAGTGCCGTAACGTTTTGCGCTCATCCTGCTAATGACATTTACGATGGCTGGCGTTTGTGCAATCTCGATTTTGGACGCGACAATTTGGATGAGTAGTTGCATATATATTTTTTATTGTGTCGGCAGTTGTATTCGACGTGATAGGACATAAATTATGAATTAGTTAATACACAGTAAAATTATGACTATTTAACGTCTCTATGTTTTTTTCGTGGATGTTACTGTCACGTTGCTACGCGTACGGTCCTATCTGGCTTTGCCGAGCGCGGTCCGGCTCTGCCTGGCGTTGTCGGGCGCTGGCCGACTCTGCCTGGCATTGTTGGGCGCTGCCAGACACTGGCTGGCGTTATCGGGCTCTATCACAATCCCATTCGACGATTGAAAGATATATTTTGCCCAATAAATAGTACTGGTATTTGATTTGATTTAGACATAGACAGATGTATTTGATTTGATTTAACATTTCTGTATCTGCAGTCAAGTGCTGTACTTGAGACCTCTCTTTAACAGAGGGGTTTGCCTTGTTTTTTGACCACCGGGAAAGTACTCTAAATACTGAAGATATTATATAAAATTACTCAAAGGAAACAGTTCTTTACATTTATATTATAAAGAAAGAAAAGTGCATTCAGAGACTTTTGAAAATACGCTTATTACTATATAATTTAATGGTTTTATTTTTTTTTATCCTTATAATTAACCCTATCGATTGATCGCAAAGAAGTAGAAGGTCTTATTTTTTGTATTTTTTCTGATTCCCCTATTTTCAAAAGGTGTAAGACGGTGGGCCCTGGGTCCTCGCACGAGATATGCCTAGATGATGGTGCTGACTAGGTGATTAGTTAAATACTTCGTTTTCACACCACGAGCCGACCATACCTTCCATACTTCACAGTCTTCAAGTACACTTAAAACTTTGTAAAACCACAGCCAGAACCTTAACACGTAGTACCTACCGAGCCATAAGAACAAGTTTTTACCATCACATTAAAACAGGACGCGGACTAAGGTAATCTCGGCTTGCTTGCTGAGTTAATAAGCCATTACTGGCTTTACTAGCCGATCTGGTAGGAGACGTCGGAACTGCTAACAGTTACCAAGTTCAGAGAGGTCGGGCAGGCGATATCGCCACTCGACTCGCACTGGGTTCGCCAACTGCCCTGCGTTTTATAGGACATCCCGTTTTACAATGGCTTTGTGACCGTGTCCTGTAGCAGTCCACTGCAGGACTTAAGCGCTGTCCTAATTGGCAACGGTCGTGCAACCATGGTCGTGCGACGGGCGGTTTTGAGGTCTCATATTGGTCGGGCGGCGTTCGTCGTTCGACCATGGTCGCACGACTGTTGCCAATTAGGACAGCACCTTATGGCCTCTCCTATGAAAACGGAGGCTTTTGACATAATATCTACTCTTCGCGTTCGAGATCGCAGTATTGTAATTGTAACAATGGAAAACGCTTATGCCCATTTTCCAGCCTACAGGGACTCGATCTTTTTCTGGAAAACATTAGTCGCTTTGTACGACACCCAAGAGTGTGAGGGGTTGGTGCTATTCTAGTCTGCCGGACACCATACGGCCACAGCAATTAAATTCCAACAATTAATGACCTTTGACGACCTGAGTGGTCCAGTTGGTTAACATGCCGGTCGCCACACAGAGGGCCCGGGTAAGATTCCCTGCCGAGCAGAATTTAAAATAACGAATTTTAATTTCTGTTACAGGTCTGGGTCTTGTATGTATTATGTATATGTATTGAAGGAATAAAAAAGTATATATTTAGTTTATCAGTCATATAACACCCATCACACAAGCTTTGCTTGGGGCTAGGTGGCGCTGTGTGAATTTTTCCAAGCATATTTATTGTTTTATTTATTATTTATAATGTTGATTTTATAAATTTTAGAAGATAATAGAAAATTTTATGGCGAATGCGTTTTTCTTATATTCTGTAATTTTAAATCACATTGCTGATGATGTGATGAGCACACAGGGTTGGTCACCCTAACTCGCACGCAAGCCCCATTCACTAACAACTAAACTGTGCGACTTAGAAATACGTTGAAAGGTTACTATGTCAGCGGTGTAATTATAAATTTATAAGTTCGTGAGAATATGGGGCGTAGTAAATTGTTTCAGATTGTATAAGAGGGCTGGCTCCTAAATATTTTAAATGCTAAATTGTTTTTCCCTGTCTACCGCTTTTCGGAGCTAGATTTTGATGAAACTTTGCAGGAAAATATTATATCTGGGGAAGAATAAGTATTTTCATTTTCATTTTATAGTTAAGACGAGGGACTGTTTATACGTCGCCGCTTACAACAGGGCAGTTGCCAGGGCAGTTATGTGGGTGTGGCATGATCACTGTGGGGGTGCGATGCGAGCGCTGTGCGTTTGTTTTTATTTATTTATTCGAAAAACGAACAGCAAATCTCCAATTATAATAAGGCTAATAACAGACTTCTCTTTTCTAACCAACAACAATTATCAGCTATTGGTCGCGTACTCTGCAGTTAGTTACATTTTGAACCATGCTATACAACAACTATACTTTTAACGAATGCTGATATTATACGTTGTGTACAAAAAAGAATAATTAAGCGAGGCTAAAATTTATACGATCACGAATGTGGATAAAATAATTTGCCTATATCAACTTGAAATCATTCATGAACACGAGTCGAACGCAGCATTTATGTACATATTCTCGGAGCATAATATTGGTAGCTACTCATATCCAGCCGAAGTATAACTTGATTCGTATCCACAGGCGTTACTACAGATTCTTTATTAAATTTATGATAACTTTATAAATGCAGGTTTGGAATAAAAAAATATATTAACACTACTGAGTGTCGTGTTATATGTATGCCATTCGGACAAGAGAAGCATTACACGCATAATAAGTAGTTCGCCGCGGTCAATTAAAAACTTTCTGTCATAGAAACTAAAATTGCATGAACATTTGGAACGAATGTGTGCAGAAATTGTGACATCTGTAATGGCCGCTTTACAATGGTCAAGGACAGTGGCGTGTCAGTAATAGTGACAGTACGCTGTACGGATTCGCTACATCCGATCGGTCTACATCGGTGTAGCTGCTCCCTTTACTTGTCAAACACTTAGCCAATGTAAACTAGCCCTAAGCACTCAAATGGTTAAATGTTGTCTTAAAACTACCCTCACAAGAACACGTGTGTGTTTATAGCCTACACTATGAAGTTAAAATAATGTAATTAATATTCAATTTTGAAACACGGTACGGTAACGATAAGTGTTGTCCACAGAACTCTAAAAAAAAGTAAAATTCGGCACAATATTTGTCGCTTTATGGGTAAGACTGTTTGTTGTAGATTAAAAGCTTAAAGCATAAAGATTTAAAAATGAAAATCAACCTTATCAGCACGAAATCGTTAAGACTTCGCTGGCTTGGATAGTTAGGTTAAACGGGGACCGTACCGTGAAAAGAGCGCATCCGGGACGTTTGACCGCTAAGGCCAGTTGGGCGACCCAGATATCGCCCGATCACCGATGTGGAAGGGACGCTAGAAGGGACTTCATGCAGAAAATTGGCGCCAAATAGTACAAGATCAGTCTCATTGAGAAACTCAATTAACTTTAATGATTGACGAGTGATGTCCAGACGTTACAAATTAAAGCGTGATTTAGGTGTTTTATTTGGAATTGACGAGTAATCTTTGTAGTAAGGGGAATTATGGTTGTGTGGATGGAATTCAAGAAGCTGAGCACGTAATTTCCCGCCCTTTTAAAATTATGTACATCAATAAGCATCGATCTGATGATTATTACAAATATATAATGGAATGTCCTGTAGATATGCATTAATTAGTTCCATTTGCCATTACATGCAATTATCATTAATGAAATACGTAAGTAAACTGTGTAATTCTTGGTATACCAAGAATTACACAGTTTTATTACCAACAAGACATGGAAGAGATGTGTAACCATGTTCAAATCTGGTCAGGTTCCCCTAAAAGCATGGTCAAAGAGGTCAGATGGCAGTGGCTTCACTGTAATTATCTGATCTGCCAAATCCTGGATCATGGTCGGCGGACACCGGACCCTCGCGCGAGAGCACAACCGGGACATTAGTGCCAAGACAATTATTTTTTAAGGGTAATAAGCAGTTCATAAATAAACTGTTCCCTAAAATATATGCAAACAGCACTCCAATACGGCTTTCGTAACGTCGTTCAATGGCGGTTAGCAGGATGTCTCCGGACGCGATAAAGAGCTCAGGCCGCGAGAACCCTCTTCATTTGCACACAAACTGACTTAAAACCTTTCCCCGAAATAGCAGCACATAAAATTATACAATAGATTTAATTATTTCCCCGAAAACCGCTGATAAAATTGCTCTAAACCGACTGCTGGAGAGTGCAGTGTGGCAATCTCGTCGAGGCAAGAATGATCCAGTCAGTTAAGGCGAAATGGATTCACGTTCTATCTGTAACATTGTAAAAATGATGTTGATTATTAGTGTCACAAGATTTTAATCTAGTTTATTTTATTAAAATCTGACAAATTATAAAGATCGACTGTTGACTGGTGACTCTGACACGGAAGGTAAAACTGTGGTAACATTGTTGAAAAAGAGCTCAAATTATTTTACTGGCCATGTTATGATAACAAAGTGTACCTATAATTATAATTGGACACTATTGATTAGCCCTATACCACCGCCTTCATTATTGTACACTTTTTTAATAATGGACAGGAAATAGCTACAGTAATCATGCCGTCAACGTCTATAAAGTATGTCAGGGGGACTAAAAAGGCCACAATATCATTTATACTATGATTCATATTAGAGTGCCAAAAACTTATCTGATTCGGTGGCCAAAACTGGAACTTAGTGACGTCATTTTGAATTTTCATATCAATGTCACCAACAGCGATGCTGCCTTTTTGGACTTCTTGTTCAGTGTCACACGCTAATGTGACCTTTTTGGACCTCTTGTTCAGTGTCAAAGTTTATAATAAACATGACGGAGAGCGGGTCTTTTGCGACACGTCTGTTTTCACAATGACGAAACGTTAGTTTCATTTTCCGCTACGTTCCTGATGATCCATGTCGCACTGTAGGCGGAATTTGAATTCCGGGAAAGAAAAATTATTATAGTGCAACAAATTTATAGGACCCGGTGACAGCGTCGTTTGAATCGCGTTGGAATATATTTCAAAATACCGACGCTTAGTTCCAGCTTGGTCATCGGGTCAAACTTCGTGGAGTTAGGTAACATCCTTCCGATGTTGCTACATAAAACGCAGGACTAGCGCCCTATTTGTCATGCCATCTATGTAGTTCTTCTGCGGCACAGACACAAAAAGTTAAATTCGAACTAACTCTGAGTGTCACTCCATTAGTAGGTTTATTCAAGAGTTATTCTCCTTATGAATTTATTTGAAAGTTTGGCTCATTTTGTCGACATTAGGAATGCAAAATTCAAAATACAAAGTTCAAACTCGGGACCCTCAGCATAGCAGACCGACGATGGACCTCTAAGCTGCTCAAAGTAGAAACAATTCTCCTGACATTTGTGACACATTTTAGCGGAAAAATTAGATTTTTTTTTTACTATATAATATCTATTCAGACCCATAATACTCTTATTATCTCTACATAGAGGCTGTTTTATTCATGACATCTCCTTTTTGTAGCAAATTAAAGGTACATAGGGCTTCGGTCGCCTGAGAATTCTGTCTCAATACACCTGCCAATCCACACTGAATACTTAACCTCAGCCGTCAATAAGAAATGAAATATTAAATAAGGTTTATAATAACATCATTTCCCGCCAGCAAATACGATTATTTTCAACGAAGAAAAGTCTTGGGAAAATTGAAAATTGCGGTGCGAGGTTCGTCGAAGACAATTTACTGCCGATGTAGTTTCTTTGTACTCGAGGCTCTTGAAAATAAATTCCAGTGATGCAACTCGGAAATTGGAATGACGTTTGACGTGACGGAAATTTGTTCGTGGCGGCGCCATTTTAATAAATAGGTTGTTCGTTTGCTTCCTTCTAATATTAAAAAATATATAGTATTTACAATATGTAAAGGTCATTATCATCTTGGCGTTAATGTCCCGGTTATGCTCTCGTGCACGAGGGCCCGGGGTCCGTCTTGACCATTATCCAGTATTTGGCAGTGGAACGACTGTCATCTGACCTCCGTGATGCTGCTGACTAGATTGGATCATGGCTACACATTCAGTAGCCTGAAGGTAGAGGGTTTCATCCCGATGTATTCCCTCACCGTAAGAGCATTGGTAGTATTCAACTAATATAGGTACATAACTCAGAAAAGGGTCCTTGGTACATGGCCGCAGTGGGATTCGAACCCGGTACCTCTCGGTTATGGGTTAGTTCTAACGGTTACAGAAACAATTGAATCACAACATTATGCTCTGAGCGAGAACGAGAGCACAACGTAGACTTTAAGGCAAATATGTTTTTTTTTATTGACGAGTGTAACATATTCGTTTTTCATAAAAGTGATGCACTGCAGCACTAAATACTAAAATGCGATGCGAAAGCACGTCACATCGATCCACATATTCTACAGATATACAGGGTGTCCGGTAATGAATGGATAACTTTGAAATTCCTTGTAGTATAACCCTGCCAACTACCGTAATATTTCAATCACTTCCATACTCTGTAAGATTATGGAACGTGCACTAAACAACAAACTCCTTACGCATCTTGAAGGTAACGATCTCCTCAGCGATCACCAGTGCGGGTTCCGCCGTTGTCGATCTACTGGGGACCTTCTGGTGTATGCCACACAATTGTGGAGTGAGGCCATTGAGAGACATGGCGAGGCCCTTGCTGTGTTTCTTGATATCTCCAAGGCCTTTGACAGGGTTTGGCATGAGGGCCTTCTAAGCAAGCTTCCTTCATTTGGTATTCCTGTTGGCTTTTGCACGTGGTTATCGGATTTTCTGAGTGGACGTTCAATACGTGTAGTTATCGATGGCTACTCGTCTAATCTTGAGGCTATCGACGCGGGAGTTCCTCAGGGATCGGTACTGTCCGCGACTTTATTCCTGCTGCATATTAACGATCTGCTAACGATACCAGGTACCTTTGGGTACGCAGACGACAGCACAGTAACGGATAGATATCTGTCAGATGCAAAAGCCAATAGGGACGATATTCAGTATTGTCGAGAGGTTATGGTTGATTGTTTGAACAACGCTCTCAAGGCAGTCTCTGATTGGGGTGAAGCCAATCTGGTGACGTTCAACGCAACCAAAACTCAGGCGTGTTTGTTTTCCGCCAAAAGGAGTCCATTCCATCTTACTCCAACTTTTCGGGATGTTCCTGTGGAAATTACCATCAACCTACAGCTTCTAGGTGTTGAGCTTTCTACCAATCTCAACTTCGGTCAGTACATCGAATCCAAGGCAAAGATTGCAGCAAAAAAATGTGGTGTCCTCTCGAAGGTTAAGCGGTACTTCACTTCAAAGCAGTTGATTCAGTTATATCAAGCACAAGTCCGATCCTGCATGGAGTACTGCTGCCACCTTTGGGATGGATCAGCCAAATATCAACTGGCGGCTTTGGATTCGGTGGAAAAACGTGCAAAGAAGATGATTGGTGACCCACAGTTGATTGAAGCTAGGCTGCAGAGCCCCGAGCATCGGCGTAGGGTTGCGCGTCAGTCGGTCTTCTACAGGTTACATTTCGGTGAGTGTGTGAAGCAGCTGCACGACCTCATTCCGCCGTCCCCTTTCCGCCATCGGGAGACACGATCCGGGCGAGCGCTTCATCATATGTCGTGGATCATCCAACTATCCGCACGAGCCGCTTTGGCTTGACTTTTATAATGCGTACGGCTAAGGAGTGGAACGCGTTGCCTGCGAGTGTGTTCCCTGATCAATATAATCTGGATGCCTTCAAGGCTAGAGTGAATAGGCTGTTCCAAGACGGGCATGCTCCATCTTCGGCCGCATCGTCACTTACCAACAGGTGAGATGGCGGTCAAATGCCTGTCTTGTATAATATAAAAAAAAAAAAAACTTATGGCCTTTTAGAAAAAAATACGAAACAAAATATATCATATGTAGCACCTAAGGAGTCATGAGGGATTTTAATAATCTACCAAAAACACAGATTATTGCATAATTTCATACTCAGTTAATCCATCACATTGCTAAAGTGAATGAGTCATCGTTGGTAAAACATCAATTAATTGATATTTCCCCAGAGAACGAATGAGTACATACACGCTTTTACAGATAATTAAAAAAGTAATTGTCTTCTACCCCTGAGACTCGTTTGCATAGTATAATTACTTCCTTTATAATATTTTGGTATTTGATAACAGTAATTAACGGTCGACTTAAATTAAAAATACCTATACGTTTTCATTTCTTCTTTCCGCGGTGTATTAAACAATATTATATATGTACTTAGTATTTCAAATGTACATTGCCTACATTATTTCGATTCCGACATCCACATCCATGTAAATGGTTATCTTGAATAAGCTGTTGGCGATAAGAACGCCCTTGTACTTTGTAATCTAACTGTGTCTGTATTTATGTGTACTACGTACAGGTACGACATTTTTCAATATACTTGTAAGCGATAATATAGAAATAAATGCTCAGACTAAATCCAGCGAACAACATACTGACGCACGCAAAAGTACGTTATGCTGTGTATACGTACACAGTCACACGTACACTTTGACAACCGAACTAGGCCTGGGCCTATTGACAATCAATTACGAAACCGACCTCATAAGTAAATTAGAAATATTTTGTTTATTTATATTGTAGAAATTGCCAAATAAACACTATGTCTATGTCTATATCACTGTTGATAGCGCGCCATCTTTATTTGTTCTGAGAATAAATGTTCATTCATTCATTTTATTACAAGCCGTGAATGACGATGATGCAGGTACAACACACTCCCATGGACAACGAATTGAAGCACACATATACGATGTTTACTTAAGCCATCTTTATTCTACTTTTTACCCATCTGCGCGATGCAAAGGAGGGTAATGTATTTATCAGCCTATGAATGTATGTATTTGTTCCTTTGTAGCACTCTAGAGCCTTAATAATATTATATTACTATTACGTATCCGTGTCCACCTACTTAGGTATATGAAAATGGGTCCCCGCCTGCTTTCATGTTTAAATTAAACCAACGTTTTTATACACATTAAATAGTTTTCAAGCTTTTCAGTTATTTAAAAGCAGTCAGGTATTTTAGTTTTTGTACTACTTTTTTCATGAGTTAAGTCAATTTTAGTCGAACTGTAGCCACCATGTCGGATCTCTCCACGTCGAAGCGTCTTCGAATGCAAATTAGTATCTCCACGTCCAGCCGCTTCCAGCATAAAATGACAGCAAAATGACTTACCTCCTGCGCCTTATCGTAGTCAAAAGAGACGTTCTACGAAGATACGACTCCACCTTCACAGGCCTCATTTCCATGGGCCCTGTGTAGGTATATTTACGTGACAGCTGTCTCATAAATCTCTCCTGCGCCCTGACGATTTGTTTATTGCCTCATTCATCACCATCCAACAGTTTAGCATTGGATATGTCACGTGTCGTCGTGCTACTATTTTATTATGGGGGAAATTGAATCTTTTGCGCACACGACGTCGGCTGGCATGACGTAATTGGACGCTACAATATATGGGAACCGGTGAGATTAGTTTTACGATTCATCTCTATCGTTGAAAGGCTATCTTTAGACGACGTCGTAATTATTTAAATAAATAAAAAATTACGTTTATTATACATAAACTCATGATACGATAGGTACATTCAAAAATGGAAAAAAGGAAACAATGACTCGAGAATCCATAATGTATCGCTACCCGTGCCTTGGGAAGACTTGCAAAGGGTCACACTCAGCATATTGCTATTGCGCTGGTTTTCATTGTGCCCTTAATCTAATGTGCGCCTTCCGTCTAATCACTGCTATAGTGATCCGCACCTGTGTACAAAGGTTAAGCCAATCAGGCCACCTATTTGGGTCGTTGCTTAGACAATAGTGCAGAAACAGCTTATATCGGAAATGTCCACCCGATCGTATCCGACAATTCTGAGTCTGAAACCTATTAAAATAATCCAGGCCGTGGTAATGTCTAGTAAGGCTCGAGTTTTTTAGTACAAATTATAATAACTAAAGTGATCCGCTAGGAACCCTGAGACTGGTTGAACAGTCTTGGGAGCTGATTGGCACCCGTGACGGTATAAAAAATTTATGAAAATAACAAATCATCTTAGCGTAAAGATTCCGGTTGTACTCTCGCGCGCAAGGGGCCCGGGTCTGCCTTGACCATGATCCAGGATTTAGCAGATCGTAATTATGGTACAACCTGAATATGCATGTCATGCGTCGGCGACGCAACGCGCATCGTCCATCCATTTGGGAGCTACGATGCCACAGACAGATCGACAGATACACACGTCAAACTTATAACACCCCTCTTTTTTCGTCGGGGGTTAAAATACCGGCTGATGAAGCTACAGCAAAACAGTTTTTATCGAGTCCGGGCGCTTCTACACCCGATTTCAATCCGTGAAACTGTTATTATCCTGTTATGCGGTAATCTTGAGCATGCGCAATGTCATGTTATGATTTATAGGTGACCGATATTTTTTTACTCGTAGTCTAAAAACAAGTCCCAAAGAAATGTTCGTGGTAGGTAACTTGTTGGTAACTTGTATCTTGATATCATATCAATTGCGTGATTGTACTTTTTTATCGTTACAAGAGTCGTTCAGGGACAACTTAGCGCACGGCCCACTAGACCCGCGGGCCGAGTTAGGAACTTACTAAAATTGCCTTCGACGATAAAATAGAAGTAGTTTCAAAGTATTTTATCCGACTTTTGACATCGTTGTTTGTGAGATATTGATTTCATCTGTGTTCTCGGCTTCCTTAAGTAATAATAACACAAAAAACTGTCCCAGAAATAAAAATTCATCATTATAATTTCAGCATTGTAGAATTCGAACCCTGGACCTCTGAGTGTGCGTGGCAGACCGTTGTTGACCACTGAATAGTTCAGACCACTTTTCGTCAATAATAATATACCTACCTAGCCAACATTTCTGGCTACAGCAAGCCATATTAAATAAGTTTGTTGTGCACATACGAAAACAGCATCATGTTACCTTGGCCGGTCTACCTAGGCACTCAATACACCTGTGGCCTGTGCGCTTCACTGAATTTTTTATTCTCCTACTGCCCCAGCTACACTACCAATTCCAAATCCATCCAACTTCCAGAACAACGGAAAATGTAGAATATTCCACAATCGAGTTTCCAAGCAAAAATCCACACTCGCGGATTAAATGGCATGAACTATTGTTTCACGTCATATAACAAAACGTTTTCTGTTTCGGTGGAAATATTTTTCTAGTACCGGGATGCAGCGTAGGTAATCCTTTTGCCAAATGGCTTTTGGAATCACAACTGGGAGCTAACCGTTCACATCGACGCTTTTGTTTGTAGGAAAGTGAATGTTGATTGTTGTGTACCGAATGCACTGAACACACACACATATTTTACAACACCTCAACGACTCACGAAATGCTTATAGAACTACTTGTACGTTACTGTGAAACTTCATTTTTTTATTTTTGATGACCTGTATTTGGTTCGGTTGGTTAACGTGCCGGTTTGCCACGTAGTGGTCCCGGTTTTGATTCCCGGCCGAGCAGTAATTGAAATGAGGAATTTTAATTTTTGTTACGGGTCTGGGTGTTTTATGTATGACACGTAAGTATTTAAAAAATTTATAAGTAGTTTGTTCGTTTTCTGGCTCTTTTCTTTGGGACTAGATGGCTGAAGCATATTTATTTATTTTACTTTTTCATTAGGCACTTGACACAGCAATGTATGTCATTTTAGACCACACCAACGATTTAGTTTGTCGAATATAGTAAAAGTTTTCCACCTCGTAATTTACTTAGGTATTCAGTAAATTATAGAAATACATTCTTACTATTAATAAAATAATTAAATTAATAGTAAGAATCTATTTCTAACTAATCCGCGAGTTTACGGCATACAATCGTTTCCCTGATTAGGTTTTCGAATACAAATTTCAAATTCGACTAATCAGAATCAGATTCTTATTAGTTTGGTTCACAATACGAATTCGGACCGACTGTATGCGGCCGGCCTAAATGTCAAATCAGCAACTCTTTGTGATCTGTCAAAACTTTGTATGAGATTGTGAAATATGAAGACATAATATGCTTTAAATGTGTGCCTTTTTATTTTACAATTATATGATTTCTATTATTTATATATTGTACCGAAGATTAGTTTTACTAGAAGCTCTTTAATTAGGTGTAACTAGGTTTCACAATTTATACTCAAACTACACCTGAATTGTCATGTCATACATTGCTGCTCTATTGGGTCTGTGCTCTGTGACCGAGCAATTGTACTGCGTGGCGATGTTGAGAGCACGCTAGAAAAAATGAAGTGTGGTACGGTGAAAAGGCAATACGACTGGCAGCAGTTTGTCTTATCGCTGATGAAGATTATGTGATGAAATTTCTTTTGGAACGTACGTTGGGCCTTAAATCAAAGTTACAGAAAAGATTAGGCAAGTTCTCAAATAAAAATGTTTTTTATAGCAAGCTTTTATTGCGCGTAATCAAATAAGTCCAAACTCGATGAGCTTATCATACGTAGTTTAAGAGTATCTACGGCATAAATAAAATAATTATAAATAAATAAATAAAAAATATTTTTCATAGTAAGCTTTTATCGATCGTAATCAAACAAGTAAAAAACCCGATGACTTTACCATGCGGAGTAAGAGCTTCTACGGCCACCTTCTGTCTCCATCATCAGATCAGCTCGATGGTATCATAACATTGCATTGTCACCATACTTACATAAGTGTGCAAAATTTTAGTTCTATGGGATACCGGAAATGGGTCAAATATTATGTACAACGTACAAACATCATTGTTTTTATTAATTTTCACTTGTCCTTACAAGTGAAAATAAAAAAAAGCTTGTAATAAAGAAAGTGTCGGCCGTGTGGTGTCCGGCAGAGTAGAATTGCACCAACCCCTTACACTCGTGGGTGTCGTATAAGACGACTTATGTTTTCGAGGCGAAAGATTGAGAGTCTCCGTAGGCTAGAAAATAGGTAGCAACGTTTTCCATTTTTACATTCCATTACAACACTGAGATCTTAAACCTGCTTGCCAAGCGTGGAGATTATGGCAATATCCTCCTATTTCGTGGGATAGGCACTAAGGAGTTGCAGTGGACTGCGATGGACTGTGTTGAAGAATAAAGAAAGTGCGCTGTCTTGGGAGCCGTAGCTATAATGTGTTCTGAAGTGAAATTATTTTACAAGGACAGTACCAACTGTTACATTTATTATCTACGGATACGTGCAAGAGTTCAAGTGCAAACTATAATTATTAACTGTTATGTAGGTATAGGTATAGGTGGTTATATAATACTTGACAAATTCGGTGAGTAATTTGTTTACCTTGTCTGTTTTTTATTTCAAAATATGTTTTTGAAACATTTTTGTGATTGTTTCAATCATTATATTTTCCCAACTGAAAATATATTATTGAACAAGAAAGAAGAAAGTCAACTTTAGTCCCTTAGGATAAACAAGAAAGTTTAACGAACTCGGTGATCGATCAGCAAACGTAGAGGCCATATTTCTTTTGCTACTAAAATAAAACAAGTTTAGGGTTCAGTAATTTAGTTAGATTGCTATGTCACTGACACTTCATTTACTGTTAGTGTAATAAAAATAAGACAAACCTTAACAAATAACTTCACTGATATTTGATGATGAACTGTAATATTGTTTTACTCTTGAATCTACTCGATTGTTAATAAATATACAATAAAATGTCACACTTCTCATTTGTGATTGGTGTTTCCATTTATAAAGCACACTCCATTCTGTAGGAAATAAATGGATTTATCTATTCGGAGGTGCTCAAAATGGCAACACTAAGAATGCGCTTTTAAAACGTTGTATCTGGTTCTTATTATTCTGGTCGTCATATATTAAAAAACAGTTGCTCAATTACGTTTTTATTCAATACACAAAGTGTAACACCTTACTTTTGAGTTTAATGTATCTAACACTACCTATATACAAGAGGATTGGATTTACAACCTTACTATTCGATCTGGAAAATCGAAACCCATTTTAGTAATTGAAGACTTTTTAAAAGATTGAACTAGAACTGAATGGAAAGATTCACGACAAAACGAGTACATTTCCTTTCAACGTTTCCTATTCCTATTCAAAATGGGGACCTAACTTTTTGTCAACGGTTACGCAGCAGAATTGACACGTCCACAATGGTTGGTCCCAACAAAAGGAGGACAAAAACTTCAACACAAGGTCGCTAAATTGTCGCTATGCCAATGTCGGCTTTGTTAGTTGTACACTTTTACATATTTACTAGCGATATTTACTGAAATAGCGATTCGACCCGGCTTCGTGCGGGTGTTGTCGGATTTGCATGTGTTATGCTTATAAATCTTCTATTCATAAAAACGTTACGGTTACGGTATCCGACTCGTAACGAGGAACCGGGTTCGAATCCCGGCCATATACGAATGACTGTTTTCTGAGTTATGTACGTTAGGTAAATGCTAACTAAATGTGCAACTATGATCCACTCTGATCAGGTTCCCCTGGTAGCAGGATCACGGAGGTCAGATCGCGATCGCTTTACTGTAATGTATGTAATCTGCCAAAACTTGGAACATGGTCAAGGGGGATCCCGGGCCCTCGAAACTTCTCTACGTGATAGGACCAGAAACGAATATATCTACTAAAGTCAACGACATAGGTTCCAGAATCGCAAAACTGAAGTAGCAATTTAGCAGGCCAGATAGCTTGCAGAATATTTGAGCAATGGGGTAGAATTCGTGGTGTGGGCCAGGCCAATGTTTAGTAATGGATGTCCTGTCCAGTCATGGGTGTTGATATCTAAGTAAAGTTAAGTTATTAAGAATAAAGTAGATTAGTATGTAACAATCTAAGTAAGTTAATATCAACTTGATGCGTATAATTGAGACTCGATCCATTTTGCGTTTGAGCCAGCGAAGTATATAAATGTTAAACGATTTAGATTAATAATTCACGTTCAAAGCAAGGTAAATAAAACAGAGGCTATTTAGTGGACTATGAACCGGCCGCCATTATATTGTTCATTATTCATATCACTATTTAATCTATTTAATTCAATAGAGGACTCGGAATATTGGGTCACTTTCCAGATTCAGATATGTTTCACGGTAAAGATTAAAAAATAATATCGAACATTAAAACCTTTCTGTAAATCGCTGAACACAATCTTCAAACCCCTTTATTTTTTTAAAACATTTAGGCAAGCCTTGTAACTACGTTTATAACCTAACCAGAAATACAAACAGTAGTGGAAATTGCTGTTGATTCAGAGCTAAATAAACCCTAGTTCATTTCTCAAACACATTTCAAGCCAATCCAATAGCACTGAACCACAGTCTAGCTTCAATCTTTGCTGTGAGAAGTTGCTATAGCGTTCAACACAAACATCAACAAACATCTCACAAAGTTAAATACTAACTTTAATTGCTTACATAACGGTTTGTTCTCGTCGGAGATGAATCGATGTCTCAGTCAATAGTAAATAAGATTGACCTGCTCAATTACGTTCACACACTGGTGTGGAGCGAGACGGCTGAACTGATTTCGGGAGTTCTATAATTACTAGAAACTGTTAGTGTTTAGGTGAACGAAAAATATAACAATCCCATGGGATAGAAAGATTTGATTTAATTTGAATGCAGACACGCAATAGCCAAACTGAGCGCAAAACTCGGGGAGATATAAATATAGGAGACGTACTGCTTCTGGATATTATTATATTCGACGACTTATAGTCGACGTACCCCTTTTGGGGTTATCTACAGTTGCACATACCTCACTACACCCGGATCTAATCTTTATCCAAAACTTAAAAATCTACCTCAACCCATCATCTAATAACCTCCCACTACCACGCGTAGCAAGAACAAATTACTAGTTCATACCTAGCACAAAGCCCTGGCAATCGAAGGCTTCGCGGCCCGCAATCAATTCCCCGTCAAATACACTTCCAACTAAACTCAATCAGAACTGGTACGCCTGCAGCGGCCTTGTGCCCACATCCGGTACGGACGGCGCAATGCACTGTGAATACGGTGCCGCGAGTTATCATGGGCTAAAACGTTTGTAGGAATGAGTATGCGCTTGAATACTTGTGAATGGGAAAGTTTGTGGATGGATGCAGGATAGAAGCCGTTGAAAGCGGCGCTGTCATGTAAATACTTTTCCGTTCATCGGAATCGATGTTAAAGCCACCAGGAATGTGGTTTTTCTTGCTTGTTGCCAGTGTAAGAAATAAATTCTAAAAAGTTTCGTAATATGGCAGCATCTCATATATTCCTGGTCAAGTTTTAGACATCAACATAGACATCATTTATTTTGACATTACATAATCCATAAATCTTTTGGCACTTGGATGAGGGCGTGGTTGTCAAACATCAACTCCTGCTGCCTGTCAAAAGTGACGCTTTGCAAGATGGCGGTTTCAGTTCTGATTTCAGCTACATGCCAAAAGATCATTGTGGGTTTCTATATATTAAACTAAAACAAAATAAGGGCGAACACTTAATCACGTCAATCAGCCAATTAGACATCATATGCCGATTCTCGTTTTGACAATTTGAGTGTAATTGTAGTGTGATTTTGTTGGGTTTTGGTCTCACCACAACTCATGGTACCAAATAGTACGTACCTTTGACTCGTCCTACATTAGTGACCCCGACATGATACTAGAACACGCAATGTTCCGGTACCTGATAATACGATCGTTCCTACAAACAGAATTTAATAAAACTCCACAGTGTTTGTAGCACAAAATTTAAGGTGGTCTTAAAAATTTGGCATCCTAAGCATACTACTATATTCGTGAAGCTTTGTGAGAACGGATGCTGATATGGCACAAGTAGCATCATACGCTGAAAAAAAAAAAGAAAAAAAAATGTATATATATATAAATATGCTTGTACAATTCACACAGTCTAGCCTCAAAGTAAGCAAAACTTGTGTTATGGGGTAGGAAAAATGATAAACTACATACTTAAATATTTTTTAAATACAATACTTATTACACATACAACACCCAGACTCGAAACAGAAATAAAAATTTATCATTTCAATTTCTATCCGGCCGGGAATCGGACCTGGGACTTCTGCGTGGCAGACCGGCAAGTTAACCAACGGTATCAGGTCTTCATAAAAGGTCTTGAGAGCCAATAAACTGTGTCTGTACAACAGTTGTACAATAATACATAATATGTTAGAGCGAATAATGCGAGTACAATATTGACGTATCAACATTGTTGCTGTTATTTTTTTCTGTACCATTAGATACACGATGTATGTAATCCTGTTCAGAAGGTTTTGGAACCCTTTTTCCTTAGTGGGGTCTGTCATTACCTATTTCCTTGTAATAATGGGATATTTCATTGTAACCTTGCAACATTGTCTTTCCCTTACGCGCTATTTCCTATCTAGCTAAATCATAGGGGAGTTTCGTAATTTGTATTCATGATACCAGGATGACGGAGCTTCGCCCTGAATTTACGGAATAACGTGATAAATCGATTTTACAGGAACAAGTAAACTGATTTCGTAAGAGATGAAATGTTATTTTTAATGAAGTCGTTTTTCGGGTTCTATTTCAATATTTTATTCTCATTTAATACAGAAAAAGTCACTTACATGAGAAGAATGTTGAATACATACAGATTTCTATAGTATCGTTCACTCGTACATAACAGCACCACAGTCACTACCTACGCATTAATTTTACATAAACTTGTTCATAAACATAACAATATACATAAACACATTCGCCACGTCACTAGACCAAATTAACAACCTCTCAACAATATTTCAATACGTTGCATAATATGTTGGGCTAATTTACGCTTAAAATCATTATAGGACTCGAAACTTTTATTTTTGAAGGTAAGTTATTAAACAGTTGCACACCTTCATATGTGATGGTTAATAGTTAAATCAACGCAATTACTATGGACCACTAATTGAAACAATAAAATAAAAATGAAATAGCATTTAATCGATTTTATTTGAATTTTAGATTTACTTTAGGTAACAAATTTACAAGGTTGTTTCATATCCTTTTAAGCCTACTAATATGAACACATCGTTTCTACGCTGAATAAATACACAGTCCCATATTAAGCCAGTGCGTGTAGAGTAGTGTACACACCCACAGTAACACAGTTCCAGCCACAAGTGCTGTTTGTCTCCGTCACGCGAAGCCGTGACAAATCGCAGTGACAAAACTTGTCCCGTGAGTGACTGCGAGCCGTTTGCCGTGTATGCAGGTTTAATTACCATAGATATAGCATGCTATGCTGATGTCCTGGATTCAGGTGAAGTTAGTACAAGTTATGGACACGACGTTGGAAGTTGTGGTGACTAGTTGCCATTTGTATATTCGGTGTTTTTTAGTATGTTTTGTTCATGGTTCGAGGAATTATTAATTTAATACGTGTAATAATACCTATGTAGGTATCATACTAACAGTAATTTTAATGCGAGGTATCATTTATCTTATTATAATACATTGATGTCAAGTACATAAACTTAAAATGAATCAAACTAAACGAACGCCGCAAGCATTTTCGGAACGCTTCCGCTTGGCTGCGATTTAGAATCTGTATTTTATATGTAAATTAAGTAATTGTAGCTTTAAGTTTGTGTTTTCCTTAAATAACAATGTATAATGGTATTAATTAAATTGAAATAGTATCTTTATGAATAGGATAAGTTCACAAATGAAAAAAATACTAACAAACAAACTAACTAATTAAAACAATGAATAAACTACGTATTAAATTAAACTGTTGGTGGATGTTGCTCATGTCCATAGGCGGCGATGTCCACTTTTCATCAGGTGGCCTACTTTCCTGCCTGTTTGTCTGCCGTATAACATAAAAAGAACGGTATACATTTTTTATTCTTGATAAAAACTTAATAATACTTTTCCATTGATGCTTCTTTATCCTAGCGGTCAATCCCGGACTCTGCCAGCTCTTCAAGTATGAAATCTTCCAGATTCAGGTCTTAAAGCACATCATCACAGCCCGTAACAGTCCACTGCAAGACTTTAGGGCCTCTCCCACGAAAGGGGAGGTTATTGCCATAATCTCCACGCTTGGCAGGCGGGTTGGAGATCGCAGTGTTCAAATATAACAATGGAAAATGCTGCTGCCCATTTTCCAGAGTACGGAGACTGTTGATCTTTTGCCTCAAAAACTCTTAAAGCACTTCGTTGTGAAATTCCAAAAAGGTGGTCTAAGTAGCAAAACGTCCAACAGCGTGAAAAGCTTTTTAAGCAGGGTACCGATTCTGGTGTGCAATGCAGTTGTTATTATGTTGCAATGTTACTGTGATGTTACTATCCCAGTTAAATTGCAGTTAAATTATTGTTCGATCATACCTTTGACACGTTTCCGTTGACAGAATTGAAGGCAGCTTGACAACTAATCTGACAAAAGAAAGATGCAACTTAGCAATGCAACCATAATGCAACGTCCATAGGCTGCGGTGACAGCTTACCATCAGGCAGGCCGTAAGCTTGTTTGCCACCGTAGTGGTATAAAAAATACTAAAGTACCAGAAAACGATTTGTGGAAAAGTTCGAACTCAAGTAAAGTTGCAGCTCAACATCTGTCGTTTGAATAACAATCATACATTTGAAATGCGATGCAATTGTAATGTTACTGCAACTGAGACGATTTCCGTACCAGAATCGAAGCCAGTAAGCCTTATAAGCAAAATGTCCATGTAGCAAAACGTTCAGTTATCAGATGATCTGTATAGTAAGCATATATTTATCAAATCATAACCTAGCGTAAGATCCCGGCCTCTGCCAGGGTCCGCTTTCCTACCCATTCTTCTCCACTTCGCCCGGTCTTCGGCATCCTCGCCTCGTAAGCGTCGTAAGGTTGGCTTGGACAATACCCTACACTATTACCGTGAAGGCTGAAGTCCAGCAGTGTTATCATCTAAACCCTTAAGACCTAAACCCTAAGATAGACCCTAAGGGGTATATCCCATATTCAGCCAGGGCTCGCTTTTCTATGTTCAGTTTTCTCCACTTCGCCTGATCTTCGGCATCCTTGCGTCATAAGCCGTTCGCTCTCACATCCGACTTTATGGGCCGCCCACGTATACTTTTCTGATACCGGCAGGTTGAGGTACCTTTCCATGTACCAATGGGGCTTCCGCAATTTTATGTGAATATCTACCAATAAATCATATTTATCCGCATTGAAAATACACAATAATTGGTACTTGAACTCGAAACCGCCGTTACACGCGTTCGATTCCCAAATTGGAAATCTGACCGATGGCCCATCGAGTTATTTGCGGTGGCTAAACCACTGGAACAATTTGCGTACGCGACTCTACATTATTATAGCTGCTACAGCCTTCTAGTATAGTTAAATTACTAATATTCTGGCCCGAGATTTACCTATTTGTGTGTATTTTATTTACTTAGTATTTGAATCCACAAACATAGGAGTAAGTAAGAATCTGGGAAATATGGGAAAGTTGATACAAAGCTACTTCTATGGGAATATTACTATAATATTTTAAAGAGTAAATATTTGATTATATATTTATTGTTATTTGTATGGATAAACTCAAAAACTAATTAACCGATTTTGAAAATTCTTTCACCCACAGAAAGCTACATTATCAGCGACCACATTAAATTTTTCCAAAATTAACCAATATTTACGCGGACGAAGTCGTTGACAAAAATCTAGCTATAAAGAGGACAAGTTTGTATGTTTATCAGTTTACTTGGGGTGATTTTCACCCCGGATGATAATAATAAGATCCAATGGCTGAAAACCGCGGGAAACATTTACTTTAAACATCTAGTTTAAATATTAAAATAAGGTATTTTTATTTTAAATTCTTCACATACGAGTATGTTAATTTTATATTCGAACTTCACGAGGTGAAGTAAACACTTAATAAAAAAAGACAGTCCTATGAATTAAGTTAGAAGGTTTTTAAGATTGCTGTGATAAGCTACTAACATGATAAACATTTTAGACTATTTCATGCAATCTATAACATCTGCACATGCATTCAAAGCCACCAATAAGCCTGGAAACCGACTATACGTCAATATGTTGGCACTATGATGAGCCAGTAGCAAATGTGTGTATACAAATCCGACGCTGCCTTTTGGCTAAACAACCAGACTATTGTTTGGCATTTCGAGCCAAATGCGCGAAATTGAGGCGTTCTATTGCAGTGCCAGAGTCCATATTGTGCAGCTGCTTTGCTATTTTATTCTAGACTGTAGGTTCGAAATAGAAAAGGTAAAGCTCAATATCATTACTAGATAGTCAACGTCAAATAAGAATGAAGTCTCCTTCACTTACTGTCAGCAACAATTGAAAAAAGATGTTCATTCTAGGGCCACTAGCTGATACTTAGCAAATCCATTACAAAGATGTCACAATCACAATATAATAGCGAATTTCGTTGCAAAAATAGAAATCAGGTCAACTTACTTACGAATTTTAAAGCTCATCTATTATTATTATTAGACTACATCATTCTACTGCTGATAAAAAATCATCCTCGATTTATCCACTCCTCGTGAACAATAGGTATTTTTTGTTTACATCGACATTGAGAAAAAGCGAGAAACACATCAGTATCGCACGCGTGACCCAAATAAATATTACATATATTTTGGGTTTAAATATGAATGGTAGAGGTCATTATGAATTATCAATATTTTTATAGTATATATTACAGAGCTTGCCGTATTATTTACGTCAAGAAATTACTAAAACTACTAAAAATCTCACGAAACAAGAATCTTTAACACGCATTCTATTCACCTTTACACACATTCTACGAGCAACAACCAGGGACTTACAATATACTTAAAAGGTGGTGGTCTAAAGCACTTCACTAATATAATAAAATAACTTAACTTTCAACACAAAATATTAAATTATTTTACCAATAAATACACTGTAAACGTTTGTTTACAAATGTGTCCTAGACAACCAAATTGATCGTCAACATTACTTTTGGCACTTATTTACCCAAAACGGCCTCTCTACTCAGCCGTGAAGCTAGCTAACTTTCCAATCTTTTTGATCACGAAGAAAGTAACTAAATTAACCTATTTGTACGCCAAAGAATAATGATCTATCTAGTTTAGAGTCATCTTTATACAAATGCCTATTTATCTGCCGAAATGTAACCAAGTACGTTACAAGTAATAATACACTCCAAGGCTGTGTTCCCACAGATGGGTTCATTCGGAGCTACTGTCACAGAATTCCAATTTAGCCACTACATCCAATGTATCTACATAATATTTCCATACTGCTTGGGGTTGCTTACAGAGTCGCGGAAATGATAAATAATGTAGGAGTAAGATTATGTATGGTTACGCCCATCGCTCATGCATTAAAAACCCATCATATCGACTTTATAGCTAGATGCGAAGCCTTGATGCCTTGTCAGTATGTAGCTTTTATTAATGTACCTGTCTGCTTCAAACCGATATCAAAGAGTACAGGTTCTACCCCAACATACTTTCCTTGTAAACTTACAATATATTAGTAGTATTTCCTAATAAATAGCCAGAAGATAGGTGCAATGTAATTATCGTGTTTTGTGTTTGATAAAGTCTAAGAAATACGGAAGTGTCAGGTCGGCATGTTACTTGCGGAACAAAACATCTGGCCATACCGCCTCCGTCAGGTACAGAAAAAAAATGTTGGCCCAAGATGCGATGGCTTTATGTCTGCCTGGACTAAGAATGCCAAATACCGAGCGAAGTAGACAAAGAAAAGTAGGAAGGAGGACATCGCGCGTCACTCTAAAGCACAGATAATTATTAATATGAGGACCAGGGGCTTTTTAACTTTAGTTTAGTACCTAGGCTAGTTAGTTAAACGTTTATCTTTTACCCCTGCAAATTGTAAATTATTGTGGTTTTAAAAAAAAATGTTTTTTCTATGTATTACTGTATACATTTTTTTTGATCTGCGCGAAGGTTTGAAACAAAAACTAAATAACCTTAGGCACGTCGCAAAACGAACCTCAGACAAATTGTTCTTTATCTTTAACACATACAAATTCGCGTAACAACATTCCAAGAACACCGTGAACAATAAACGCGTTACACTGAATACCAACTCCCGAATCACGATCAAACGAGCCGTGTGACGTCATAAAGTCCGCGTTAATCATCGTCGGTCCATCGTATTGTTTATTGCCCTATTTGGCTCGGGACTATCCTGCTAGTACCCTCTTAATGAGCGCAATATAACAGACCGTAATGCCGTAACCGCCGTAACCTAGCTTGGGGCAGAGCCTTCGGACACCGCGGAAGCTAAGTGCCGACCATATTCTTCGCTACGTTAGCAAGTTAATGACTAACATATCTTTAATATTGTGTTATTCAGTACCGTTTGTGATGAACGGACGACCTTGTAAAAGGTCACGCTTTGATCTTCCCTATTTCGCGAGCGAGTAAACTGGATCCGCAATTAGTAGTACTCGAAGCTTCCACGCTGTGGAATCCCTCTGAAACCTTTTTAATTTTTATGTTCAAAGTTTTTTAAGGGCTTTGCTTTCCACATTTTCTAATGTATTTTTTTACAAGGTTCACGTAATATGAAGCATTGAAGGTTGTAATAATGTTGTAGCAATTGAAGTTTATAAACCAAATCGAATCTGTAATTATTTACATCAAAATTCATTTTTAAACTACAACTTTTAACCCATTCGCGTTCCGCCACCGAACATCTCGTGAACAGATTAAAAATATTAATATGACCACAATGGCTCACCATTTTCAATAAGAACTACAAAATCGTCCACTCTATTCAAAAACACCTTGCCGCTCTATGTAAACCAGGACACAGAAATCACGATATCGACGCCAATACCGCAACGGAGCCTGCGGTAAGAGAATGTTTGCTCAAGTCAACAGTAGTTGTTTTGCTAAGCAGTTGTAACGACAAATAGCGCACGGGAACTCAAACATCGGGGTTGAAAGTAAACAGCGTTTTCACCTCATCGGGCTTTGTTGGTATAGCCAGTAAGACAGGTGTATGTCGGTGCCGACAAGTAAAGAACCCTTAGCTAGTCATGGTACAGGTTTAGCATTTGGGTTTAGTATTTAGTAGTCAAGAAGTATAGTATAGGCCTGCTTTCGAGGCAGACAGTATTCTCCAGCTTTGGCGGCATCGCTACATACCTCCAGAGATGAGATAATCCTTACATAGTTTCAAATTAAATAAATTAATTTGGATAAATAGTTTTATTTCATTTCTTTCTTATTACTACATACATTCAGTGCCGGGACAACCTAGTAAGTATAGTAAGATTCATCCCGCACACATCTCATGAAAGAAATGTTTCCAATTACAATACCTAACTAAATCAGCAGGTCGCTCGTCAAAACTTTCTAACATTTTATCAAATATTCATTTAAAATCCATTTTCACATCTCACGGGACATCATCGTACGACCGTACCGATAGAAATTTACAGCAATAATCAAATTTTGGTTGATTGTGTTTGCAGTTTCTAAAAGCGGTACATGCGACTGTATGTTCCATGCTCTATGAATACGTAATTGTTGTGCCAATGCTAAACCGCACATTGATTTACTGTATGAGGACAATGTATTTGGTGTATTTACACACGGACTAACAGTTATTGGTGTACAATCAAGCTCGGTGCTATTGTATCTAATTTACTATACATTCAAGTTTATAACTTACATATCGATCAAATTGAATATGTTATAGTTGATATCTGCTGAGATGTCATATTGGTGTTAATGTCCCGGTTGTTCTCTGTTGAGGGCCCGTGGTCCGCATTGACCAGATCCAGGATTTGACAGATCAGGTAATTATAGTGGAGCGACTGCTATCTGACCTCCGTGACCCTGTTAACAAAGGAACCTGGCCCAATTGGAGCATGGTTACACATTTTGTCACCTGTATGTACAGGTTTCATCACGATGTTTTCCCTCACCGTTAGAGCATCGGTTAGTGTTCAACTAATGCACATAACTCAGAAAAAGGTCGTTGGTACGTGACGGCAATGTAGTTCGAACACGGTACCTCTCTCATCGGGCCCCTTAACTACTAGGCCACCGACGCTCTCTCACCGAAATAGATAACCACATTAATGGACTTAAAAATAACAGCATGTTGTAAAACTATCCCGGTATATAAAGAATATGATTTAAAAATACGTTGTGTAAAATTTGAGACACTTACAATGAGAAATAAATTTACAGCGATAAGAAAGGGCTTTTTTAATTTGCAGACCAAAAGTGGTTTAGTTATGACGTAGTTACTAATGACGTAACTACGTCATAACTAAACGTCATGACGTAGTTATCAAAGGCACTATGTATGTACGTAATTGGCTTCCTGGAAACGTGTCTAGTAATTTCGATGAAAATTTTAGGTCGGAGGAATTTTGGGTCAAGAAATCTATTTGTCATTATTTTTTTTTCATTATTACTGTTACTGTTACTTACGTTTAATAGCAAATCACAATATAAATATCTTTCTCCAAGACACTTAATTTTAAACAATATCTGAAATTCAAATTGTTTTCCCGAAACATCTTCAACTTATTTCTTATTTTGATGTCTGTTTTTGTTAAGAAGTTGGATTGAAAAGTTTTGCACAAATTGAAATAGGTACCTATAGAAGACGTACGAAATAAATAAACAATTGCAAATGGGACAGTTAAATAAATTGGAAAAAGAACTTTAGGTCTTCGATAAGGTACAACAATTGTTTTTAAAGTTTGTTGACTGTACGGGATTGGTTTTATATTTTCCCTTAAAAGGGCGATCCAATTCGAATCAGAATTGTATACTTATGACTCTCCTGAGTTACGTACATTAGTTGAACACTTGATAGTTTCTGCAGTCCGACGAACTCGCGCCTATTATGCATGTATGTGATTGATTCCTAGATACCCTATTGTTCTTGCCATCCTAACTCTTCCAGGGGAAACGTAGCAATCCTTTCAGTTTTACAAACGTCTCCGGAAGGGTTTGTGGTTGTCCGAGATGCTCAAGTCTCTATGATGAGACTCCCTGGCATGTCTGCCGGATGTGGGCAGCTGTCACTTCTTCTTTCAGGCAGGCTCTGTACAGAGGCCTGTTGGTGAGATATATGGAGAAGAGGAGTTTATTAAAAGGACCATGTCCCGTTAATGCTCCGGTTACCATACGGAATAGCTTTTTAGTTATTTTAAGAGCCTTATAGTTTAACATTATGACCGATACTCTTACTCGTGCAAGCTTTAGATAACTACCCCGTATAAGGTTACTTACTGATGTTCACACAATGGTTACGAACTCATCGTTTCTTCATTTGAACTCAGTCGTTTGGCAAAATAACTTACAACTGTTATTCACACAAAAGAGCCGAGAGTAAATTGTGTTAAAAAGAACTTCCGGGAAAAGTTTCGGAGCTTATTCATTTATTCAAAGGTGCCTACAACGACATATTCCTCAACTTAGACGAACAAACTTACTAAGCTCCTTATGGTATCGATTCAGGAAGGAATACGTATTCAAATGTTGCTTAAATCAAATAAGATTGTACTTCTACTTGTACTACACTTTGAATTGCAAATGTCAATTTTATATAAATATTATATATTAATTTGTCTTTGTACGCTTATTCTTCCTTCGGGTCCCGAAAAGTGAAACGAGGCGTCCCCAAAGTAGCCTTATTTATCAAGTTTTCTATAGTCAAAGGTCCTATATTTTTAAGCTCTCGTGGGACAGAGATATGAGCTTTATGTATGTAAGTACGAGTATGTATGTACCTCTCGTCAATGATAATGATAGTTTAGGTATCATATCTATCAAAATAACTAAAAACTGACTGAAGAACTCTTCTGTTATTTTTATTTCACATTGTCTTAAGCTTGTCACACCCAATCTCTGATTGGAGCCTTTATTTGACCTGACTAGGTAACAGTAAGAACCCAGAATGAGTACAACACTTTATTGTGATAGAAATATGGTTTAGTATCAGAAGCATATTCTATCTCAGAGGATACGACAAAAATCAATTTTACGCTGGTTGGCTTACAGTGTCGTCGTCTTCACGTTACCTTAGTTGTATTATTTTAACGGTTATTCTAACCTTTCTAAGGAGGTGCTTACGAGTTTTTGTTATTTAAATAATATTTCGCAAGTTACGTAGGTTGACTTAGTAATATAATATATACGTCACATCTGAATATAGATCATAAAAAGTTCCGTTAAATGTACAAAATAGAACAACATTTTTTGGAAGTTATTTTATTGAATACCCCGAAAATGCCTTCAAAAGTTTCCCGTAAGAAGGCGTACTTTTTGTGGCTGGAGATAAAGAAGTCATTCATGTCAATGAGCAGATTTTACTTCGCGAGATGTTTCATTCCTTCTCAATAGGTATATTTTTAGACGCACTTGGCATTTTCGCCTCTGATTTGGTTTTATTGACATTGAATTGACTTAATTGACTCTCCGAAAAATAATTTTAGATGAAATATGCATATATTTGGTCTTTTTCATAAAAGATAACTCAGGAATAATTCATACCGGAGTGGCAGCGGTCGACAGCGGCTGGCAGCGTCCGGCAGCGTCCTCTATTTTTTAACCGCTCGCGTCGAGTCGAATGGTTTTCAGTTTTGATTTTCGGCATGAAAAATCCAATAATTATAAAATTACATTGACAACACCGAAAGAGTATAGGTCAAAAATACTGAAAATCTCAATCAACAAAGCGCGATGCCCATCCAAGCGGCAGTGCGACCGTCCAAATCTTTCAAACAATACTACGCATTTCCTAATGGAGATTAAGTTTATAGTGGTACCTATAACTGTGAAACTTCCGGCGATTCTGCCAATCTCTGCCACTCCGGATTGAGCCGAAGTGAAGGATGCAGTGGATTGTTATGTCTTATCAGGCCTTGGTGTTAAGGGTGACCTGCCAAGGGCGGGGCTTACCATACGAAGAGAACGGTATACCATATTGTAGCAGATAGCATCTGCCCCATTTCGTACCAAAATAAAGCGGAAACAATGTAGTTACGCAAAATACTACCTTAAAAGATTCCAAGTGTAATTTTACTCCATAATTCAAAGGTAATTTATTCAATTTGTTGAAAAAATTACCCGACGAAAGGCAGCAATTAGTTTGGCTAAATAACTCTTTACTGGACGCCGTCATAGAACACTAGTGGTTAGTATGAAATTGCTAGTGCTATTTGCCGGTAATAGCCGGAAAATTGTCGTAAAACAGAATGAGTCATGGTCGTATAAATCTTTGTTGATTAGGGTACAAATTTGAGATATCAATAGCTTTGAAAAATATTTGTGAGCATGACGTTAATCATCGTTTTCAATTTTTGTTTGTTATATGTGTTGGGAAAACGATTTCAGCAATTTTTATGTTCCTTATTATTTACTCAGTTGTAAAGTACCTAAGCCTAATTTTTCACATAAGAGAGCATCTGAGACAAAATCCTGAAATCTCAACACATCAATAACTTTTGCCCTCATAATTAAACATCAAAGCGTCCATGGCTCGCGGTGTATCGACCGCTTCCTGGCCTTATTACACCATTTAATAACTAATTAGAATTTAACAACTTCGACAGTACTACGCCCCAAATGAAATTAATTTCCACTTTGCCACAACTCCTCGAAGGGTCTTCCTAATTCAAAGATAACTTGTGCTGACGACTTAAAGCTTTCTTGTCGTCGCAACGGATCATAATGTAAACAAAATACGATCGGCATATTGGAACAAATAACAACGGACGATCGCCCCGTAATAATTATCGTTAATTGCTCCCTCGCAAAGCGAAGAAAAAAATGGGAGCGAATTCAAACGGATGCCACGCAAAATGGATTTTTCACTGAGACGCGTCGCGGAAAACATCTTCAATGGGGTGCGAATTTATCAAAAGGAACGGTCAATGAAGGGAAATTCGTTAGAGAAACATTTTTTGACCGATTCCCAGTTACTTGCGCGTTTGTTGGATATTAATTTTTTCCTCCGCTCTCTCGGAAATTCGTTTTGGATAACTTTCTTCTCCGGTGGATGTTTTGGGTCATTAGCTTGTGTTGCGATGTGGTTCGTACATCTTCTCGGGATACTAACCTTTCTCGTATGCGAAAAAGATAAACCCATATAAAACATCGGACAAGATACGAACAATAACAATGAAACTGATCAATTGTCGCTCATTACCTATGAGTAATTCAATATTCCACTTTTTTATTATTATTGACTTACATTTGACCTCATATTTTATTCTGATGAGATATAATTCTGCGCATGTTCTGCTCAAATGCCTCAAAACCCTCTATGAAGCTGAACTGTACATGGTTAAGAAGAGGTGGCATAGTTCGAGAGTTACAATTAGGTTGATGGCCTATTAAACCTACCAAATACGTCGATCGGCCAGATGTGGTCGGTTGCCATTTTCAAGTCCAATCTTGTGTACAGATATTTCAACTCAGTTGTGCGCGCGGCCCTATGTGTGGGTAAACCTTGTACATATACAGACACGTCACAATGACGCCACGCCTTTGGCACGCCAAGTGGTCGCGTCACATAAATGAAAGCTGTATATTTACAAGCGCACGCACACATAGCGCCGCGCACAACTGAGTTGAACTATCTATACTATTCTACTGCTTTCCGCTGCAAATGCAAACCGCTGCAATCCGCCGCGGTGCGCTGAATTACGTAAGACTGAGGTGGGGTGCAACAAATTATATTGATGTGCATGTAGGTGTCCGGCAGCATAAAATATATACCGTCCAGACCAGAAAACGTTAGCAGCGTTCTCTGTTATGTATTTTTAAGCCTGCGGAGCGTAGAGATTATGGGAAAACCTTTCACTAATGTCATAGTAAAAAGAAAGAAAAGTAATTGTCAAATTGTCTTGATATTAATTGATTGCGTCGTGATATGCGTGCATAGATACGAGCGCGCGGCGCAACGCACACATACACAAGCCGCGCGAAGTACTTTGTTTGAAGTTATGCTATTTTTAAGCTATTGCAGGCTTTAAGCGCGGCGACCGAATCAAGAAATTTCGTAACGAAAAAACCTAACACCCCCCACTCCGACCGGCACAGCGGTGCGGCGTTGAAAGCCGTGCATCGTCTAACGTCGTTTCAGTTCGGAAGACTTCAGCGCGGTGTTTGTGTGCGTGCGACTAGACGTATGCGTGTAGACTAGCTGCTAACTGCTCATAACTGATTATATCTCTTTTAGACGCAATGCTAGGTGAGACAGCGTGCTTTTTGGCCGCGTCCACGAGTGAGTTCGAGCCCGCGACTAGTTAAACCTTAACGTGTATGTATATGGTTAATATCAAAGAAAAAACTTAAATTAATATCAAATAAAAAAAAATACTGCATAAATAAAATAAATAAACAATTATAATTGCATAAGTTGATAAAAAATGATATGCAATAGCTTAACCGCGGCAGTCCCCAAGTGCCACACGTATTTTTTTTTACTATGCTTGTGTACTCTGGATGCTACAGGCCATTGCTGATGTAGACGAACGTCAAAACTATTTCGTACGGACTTCAGTGCTAACCATAGTTTCTAAAATGCAAAGCAAATCTTTGCGTCATATCTAGTATGGCGATGGTCATAGCTTTTTATTTCCACGAAAACGACGTAATTGTAGGTAGTATTACAAAATATTGTATGCCTAAACACATACTCCCGTATGGCGGGGTTGTTGCCTTTAAATATAACCAATCATGGCACAGCATTACCATAATAGAGTTACGCCTACCAACTGTGTGTTTTTCACAAGACTTTGTGCCTTTCTTTTTATACGGCTGTCCTTCGCTAACATATCACTTTTTTTTTTTTTATCCGGTTTTCGTATCGCGAACGTTAGCTACCTATCTACATGAATTTGTGCTGAGTATTATAAACGCTCTTTGTCTATTTATGTATACCGTATGTGAAACTCTTTTGTCTGCTTTTGCGTAGGGTAGGGTAAGTCCGGGATAAAGGGCCAATTGAAAAAAGTTGCACAAACACGGTTGGACTCAGTTCGCTACAAGTTATGCGCAAAAATACAATACAATACAAATCTCTTTATTTGCACACCAAAGGGCACATACACAGAAACAAAATAATTAAAAATATTGGTAAACTATATAGAAAAATTGAGCAAAAATTTATAAAGATAATGATGTTAAACGTCCAGGCGAATACGACGCGAGCGACGGTGGAAGTTAAATTCAGTCTAGTAGTTTGATGTCATTTATTTATTTATTAAATTTTTCTCTATTTTCTAGCATGTGATATAATAGGGGTCTTTGCCCAACCTACGCGAAGAAGGCGTGGCGGTATGTATGTATGTAAACTGCTTAACTGCCAATCAACCCTGTGACGTACTTATACCAAATACTATACTATAAACTTACAACTGTATTTCCAAACAATACTTGTTTAAGTAAAGTAGCCTTTAATATGCGTTCTCACAGTGCTTGTCTGCTAATTTCCGTTCAATACAGCTGTATCATTGGTCAAATTCGTTAATTTTGACGGTCAGTTGGAAACTGTACAATCGCGCAAACTGTGATACTAAATACGTGTGTTAGAAGTATTATATGATAATCAATTTCCACACAAGCAAGTTCGTTGCGTCACCATCCCAGCCACAGACTGACACCTGGAGGGTCCCGGCGTGGGCTGGCATGTCACCCTCCCAAGTTCAGCCAAAAAGCCCACAAGAGGCTGTCAACACGAAACTTGTGTTCGACTCAGAAATACTAGGGCGGGGCCCAAGGGTAGGGCTTGGGTTAAATTGGAATAGTTATTCGTCCAGAAATATACGTGTTTTTGGAGGCTTGTTGACATTGGGTACTGAAAATATAATTTGTGTTGAAGCTATACAGAAATCTGTAGATATTGTTCCATTGTCTACCACTAACCCTAAACACAACTATAGATTAGAAGACTAACACCCGTATTCAGATACCGTACTATGAGGTCTTACAGTGAGCTCGAACACACAGGATCCCAACAGACAATACTTGAGTGGCGATCGATACTATGCATCCATCAAAATGAACGAAATTGACCAATCATAGCGCCGTATTAAACGCAGTACTGTGAGAAAGCATAGTAACGCTACAGTATTAGACTAGGACATTAATATACTACTTTTATATGAGATAAATGCTCACCAGCATTGCTTACATATACTAAGCAATTTGGAGATAATTGTAGCCATGTAACGAAGGCTTCTATGCAGTACGTCATTTGCAAGTGGCCTCAAGAGGCACATTGTAAAGGTAGTTTACCCCAACGGTGGAGTGGTGTAGCATTTAGACCATACATATCAGGATTAATACCTACTCGTGTCCAACGAATAATCGAAGACCATTATATAATATAGTATTATTATACTGTGATCGATCATCCCCGCCATGAATAGAACACCTTAACAAAACTTATATTTGACATAAAAGAAGGGGGTTTTCTTAGAAGCGGAGAACTTTGAATTTAAATAAAACAAAGAAAAAGTAAATAGTTTCAGTGAAATTAGCTCTATTGGATCAATAATTTTATAGCATTTATGTTTAATTTTATAGTATTTCGGTCATGTGGCCGTCATGTGTTCATTAACTTAATCACTCAACCAAAAGTAAGCTTCATCCCCGAACAAAATTTTGTATTGGGAAAGAGAGAACATCAACGAATAATTTCACGTTGACTACCGAGATTGTGTGATCTAACTTCATTACATTATTTTCTTTGGAGATAGTCAAGTCACTATTCTACACTGATATAGCCGACGATCGAACACAAATGTACGAAATGTAGCGAAAGACTACCTAAGTTATTTTTATACCTACTCACACACCACTCACACATATTTACGTCCTAGATTTAGCGATATCGCCCTAGCGCCATAAATTCAGAGTAATACTCACCACCGCAAAATTACGTAAATTTCCGATCAAAAACTTAGACTTTGCTAACTTATTTTCGAACCGTTTAACACTCTATTACGGGTCCGTAAAATCTATTTTCGTGCACATCCTACCTCTTTACAAGAGGCGAACGTATGCGAAGTCTTCGCAAGCATCATATATATTCAAACTGCATTTACGTTTGTGTGTGTTTGACGGTTTCTGCTTGTGACAGGGGCTTACAATGAACTTGGTCTCCTGGGGTTAAAGACTATCAGCATCGATCATCAATCAGTCTGAAGGGCCCCTGAAGTGATTTAGGATTCGCTCCCGAATCTCAGCGTTGGTGGTTTTCTATTACCTTTTTTTGTGTATCTGGATATGTGACCGCGTTACGGGTTGTTGAATATTCGATTCGTGTTTTTGTTAAATTGCCTACGTTTCGAATGGTATTGTATATACTTTCTTATAAAAACGATATTTTATATCACGACAAAAAGGCATGATAAATACTCGAGGGTACCAGGCAGGTTATCCTTCGTCGCTGGGTACAAGGGATATGCCACTTTGTAGCCAAAGTAGAGGTTTAGTAGACCCACGAAAGGTTGATCTACCTATGAATAATCTGGCACGTTCGGTACAGTCGAAGAGAAAAGTGATTACCAGGTTAAGGTTAGTGATGACCTGTAGAGAAAAATAAAAAAGAAGTTGGACAATTCACACTGCGCCCTCTGGCCCTAAAGTAAGCAAAGCTTGTGTTATGTGTGCCAGAAAACTGATAAACTACTTATATAATTTTATTTGAATACTTGCTATACACATCATTTCAATTTCTGTCCGGCCGGGAATCGAATCCGGGACCTCTGCGTGGCAGACCGGAATATTAATCACTGAACCACTCAGGTCACCAGTCTCCTTAGAGGATCAAACTCACGACCTTTTCAGCTCACGGGTTTTAAAATTAATAAGAATACTTACTTACTTACTTCGCTGGCTCAGCGTCCCGTAGTGGATCTTGGCCTCTGACACAAGAATTGCCATTGGTCCTTATCCTGCGCGATTTGTTCCCAGTAAGTTATCTGGAGTTCGCGCAGGTCTTTCCGGACTTCGTCAATCCATCGAAAAACAGTAATAATCGACCGAAATCATCCCAACATTTACCCGTGAACCTTTATCTTGCTATCTCTTACGGTAACATAGGTATCTAGTCCACTTGAAAGCGCTACTAAATAAAAAATAAACATCTTGGCGTTAATGTCCCGGTTGTGCTCTCGAGAACGAGGGCCCGGGGTGCGCTTTGACCATGATTCAGGATTTGGCAGGTCAGGTAATTACAGTGGAGCGACTGCCATCTGACCTCCATGACCCTGCTACCAGGGGAACCTGACCAGATTGGACTATGGTTACACAACCAGTCGCCTGAATGGGCTGGTTTCATCACGATGTTTTCCCTCACCGTAAGAGCATCGGTTAGTATTCAACTAATGTACATAACTCAGAAAACAGTCATTGGTACATGGCCGGAGCGGGATTCGAACCCGGGACCTCTGGCTTACGAGTCGGATACAGTAACCGCTCGGTCACCGACGCTCTTGAAAGCGCTACTAGATGTAATATAGTAAACAATTGTAACAATACCTCTCCTAATCTCCTACAGTTTGGGAGAAGCTTTGAAATGACAGCACAACCAGTAGTGACCTTTAACTTCTCTATAACAAAGGAACTCTCGCGGATACATCCACATGATGTTTTATGCTGTTAAGATATGCGATGTATCCGACACATTTAATGGGGCCTGCTTAGTCTAATCTCTAACTGAGGGCTTTGAAAGTATTTCGTGCTCCCTCATATAATATTAAACAGTCCAGTCCATCACAACGTGGGATTCCTCCGATTTTTGTTACGTCTTTTTATTTTCGCAGGGAGCAGTCGAAACGGTCCTTGAATAAGTGATGTGGATAGAATTTGACGAATTTTGCGAGAGTTGAAAGCTGAACTTCGGATTTATATCGGGTACTCAATTGGTGTCGCAAGTTACAGAGGAATCTTGTTAAGTAATACGACCTGAGCGTCCGTGGGTCGAGTAGTAACAGTATCCGACACGCAAGCGGGAGGTATCGGGTCCGAATCCCACGGCCAACATGTACCAATGACTCTTTTCTGGGTTATGTACATTAGTTGAATACTAACCGGTATAGCTCTTACGGTGCGGGAAAAGTTTGTGATGAAACCTGCACATTCAGTCGTCTGAATGTGTAACCATGATCCAGGTTGGTCAGGTGTCTCTGATATAAGGGTCACGGAGGTCATGGCAGTCGCTCCACTGTAATTACCAGATCTGCCAAATTCTGGATCATGACCAAGGCAGACCCCGGGCCCTCGTGCACAACCGAGACATTACCGCCAAGATGATTATGAATATGATCCATTGGAGTTTAGAATATTGACGAAGCTACAAGGTGGTAATAAATCTTAATAACTCCTGATGAGCTAAAGTTTGTCGGTGTTAGATCAAAGGCTTCGTTGCTTGTTTTCCTCTCCGCAGTATGTAGCTGCCAATTCAGGAAATCGGTTTTAGTTTGACCTTTCTTCGGTAATTGTTTTGTTAGTCTCCAGCCTACTACGGTTACTTGGAATAAGGTTACGTTGGGGAAATTATGAGTAAAGTAATTAAAAACTGAAAACTGATTTATTACAATACTAGTAGACTCGATGCGACTTCGTTCGCGTGGCGTCCTATCCCTACATATATCTACTTTACCCCTGACTACCCTTTCTTCATACTTAGAAACCTTGCTCTTGAATCATTCTGTCTATTGATGTAAATCGAATTAAAATCCGTAGCGTAGTTTAAAAGGTCTAAGCGTGCATAAATACATACATACATATTTTATAAACTACATCTAATATATAGCAGTGTATCTAGATATTGTTAAACCATAGTTCTTAAAAGAAATAGTATTAAAAGCCATCAAGACTCGTCACATTTAGTTACATTTTTCGTATAATTATGAGACGATATCCAAAATAGCAATTCCTAATATTGCTTAGGTAAGTATATTAATGCTATTCCTAAAAATTATCGTCTCTCTAAAAACAAATGAATTCTCCCAATTAATAGCTACCAACCGAAGATTTTGAGATATACATAGAGACTACCAACATAAAGATTTGGCCACCACAGAAACCGTTTGCGCGGATAATAATCTCCAGCTTGTCACTCAAAACTATAACTATGACGAACAATGGGACAATGTACCTACATAACATATTCAACTAAGCAAACTAAGCTAACACGTTATTCTCAGTCCTGACTAGCGAAGTTTGGAATCACAAAGTCTACTATTGCGACATTTCACGGTAGAGAAACTGTGTAAGTGTGTTACTAGATGCAGGGCCGAAGTTAGGGTCACTTGTCGCATAGATAGAGTTAATTGCTATTTGTTTATGACTTGCTTTCGTAACGCGTCACTTATAAGAAACTGGTAACTCGAACTTTTAGTTAAGTATACTTTCACTGCTATTCTACTAAAACATGAAGATTGATTAATACATAACGGCGGTCAATAATGCATTGTGCAATAATGGGCATAATGTCGGCCAAATTTGAAGTCAACAAAAGCCTCTACCAATATGGGGGAGACTCAAGTCCATCGGTAGACTGTACCAAACGACATGATTACGAAAGTTACTGATAAAAATGTCTTACATATTTAATTATCAGTTCTTCGCAAGTACTATATTTGCTGGCATATTTTTCAATGTATATTATCAAAATGAATACTTACTTGATTTCTAAAAGGGAGTATATTTACCTTTATGTCAGTAAGTTCCTGAAACAAAATAAAAACTATTTTCTTAAGAGGTTTAAGGGTTTGAAATTACCCGTTTTGATTTTTTTGTCATCAGTTAACCAGATATAACTTTTTGAAAATTATATTATTATCAAAATTACACAATATGCACCATTCAGCTTAATATTGTCTCGTTATACCCACAAATTTTAATTGTAATTGCGTTTAAAAAGTTGACCCTTTCATTTATTGACACTTCGACCCACTGGACCCACCCACTGAATCCCACCCTGTCCAAGCTTAGTGCTTTGGATGCCTCGTATTCATGTATATGCAAAACTGGCTTTCACCGGCCGAACTGGTAGGAGCTAGATAAGCCCCGACTCGGTAACGGCCATCCGTCCTGCCAAAGCAGTAAAGTAAATGTAGGACGCCATGCTTTACATGTTCCGCGGACCATTGTAAGTGGATGGCATGCTTTATGAGATACGCGGAATTGGGTCGCCGGTTTACTTATATCTGTTTGTGAACGCAGCTTTCACTGAAGCTTTCGCTGAAAGAATAACTTAACTGACTGAAAAAGTCGGATGACCCCCGACCAAGTTAACGTATAGGTACTGTAATAACTTAAATATTTTCTTAACAACAAAACCGATTTTAACAAAGCGAAGAACCATCTCTATTATGGCTTACAAACTTATAAATAGAGAAAACTATATCGGTCCATCCGTTCGGAAGATACGATGCCACAGACAAACACACATATACACCGAGCCACAGGTACATAGGCACACACGTCAACCTTCTAACACCCTTCTTAGTCCGGCAGATTCGTGACAATTTTTGTAAGAATTGCGCATTTAATGGTAGAAGCATACAACTTGGTACACGTATACTACATATGTAGAGGGTTGATTTTGGATATGAGGCCATCTTTGATTTCCCCTATAGCAGTAATGGTGGACATTCAAAATGGCGGCCTCTGAATACTGTTATACACCAATGTTTTATTGTTGTTTGACGATTATTATTTGTTTTAACTATGTATGCATAACATAATTATACATTTATTCAATGACAGGTAGTACGCACCTTTGTTTTTACCCGACTGCGCGACGCAAAGATGGGTAATGTGTTTATCAGTCTACGTATGTATGTATTTGTTCCTCTTTGGCACTGTAGAGACTAAACGCGGGGCCGATTTTGATGGTTCTTACGTCTATCAATTTGTCTCAATCTTGAAAGTGTTACTGAAGACTTGAAATTGATCAAAATTCAATTTGGCGACTACTAGCCGCCATTATGTAAAAAATTAATAAATGAATGTCGACAAACTATGTCATGTGGTATATCGTTGAATAGATATTGAAAAATCATTATGTTTCTTACACAATTTTTCATTTATAATGATTGTATAGGATCTATAACGATTTTAAGTTAGTTAATAACCATTCCCATTTTTTTCACTTTACTTACACTTTTATGGTACCGTACTTTTATTTTTTCCGTTAAACATTTTATTTAAGCAAATTATGTTATAAATTAAGTATCTAAGTCTATATATAGGTATATAGTATAAAACAAAGCGTCTTCCCACCTTTTGTCTTTTATGTACGCTTAGATCTTTTAAACTACGCAACGAATTTTAATGCGGTTTTCAACAATAGATAGAGTGATTCATGAGGACAGTTTATAAGTAAATAAAAAAGGGTAGGTAGGGGTAAAGTGTACGCGAACGAAGTCGCGCCGGGTTCACTAGTAATACATTATGAACAAAATGTGTCTATATTTTTTTTTATACTAAGATTTATTACGCACAAAACAATTACATGCCACTACTATACTTATTATCATTTAACATCATCTACATTAGAACATTTAAAGGCAGCATTTATCAAACTCTCTGAAGCCCCCATTTTAAATGTCCACCATTACTGTAAAAGGCAAAATTTGAGATGGCCTCATATCCAAATTTAAACCATTATATATGTATGTGGTGCAATATGTATGATTCTATCATTAAATGCGCAAAAAATTCACAAATCTGCCGGACTATCGATTCGGCAGGGCTAAAAAAGGTCACCTGCACCTGTTCTGCACCTAACCTGCGTGTTGTCGGCAAAACAGGGTTGACACCGCTATTATTGCAAACGTCCATAAGCTGTGGTAACTGCTTACCATCAGGTAGGATCCTGTTGATTCCATTTATTTATTTATTTATTTATTTTCAGTTTATTGTACACATGAAAGTTTAAGGAAAAATACATAGTTATAGATGACACAACAGGCGCTACTTATTTCTTAAAGAAATCTCTTCCAGCAGGCCTATCACAGAGATATGTGATAGGTAGTCGCAGATCAGACACGCACAATATCTAACTAAATATACATACACATATAATAAACTAAAATAATAAACTACATATACCTACATCTTATACTATTTTTTTTTTTATAAATACATAAACTACATAAATACCTACAAATTATATATAGGCATTGTACCCTGCATTTTCAGGAACTAAGAGAGAGATAGTCCTCTTTTACACGTTTCTTAAAAATTCCGACAGATTTACTATCGCGTATTTCATACGAAAAAAAAAAAATACGAATCACCAATCCAGTTACCCGTACCTACAGTGCATTGCTTAACTTTCATTATCAGTCTCGCCAGCACGCTGCCAATAGACTAGAACTGCGTCATAAACAATTTAAATTATAAAGCCACCACAACTGTAATGCCGGGGGCGAATTCTCACGTGCGACCGCGGCCCTATCTCGTTATGGCGAATCCAGCGATTGAGCCCGAGATAAGCACTTCCCGCGACTTGTTATGACGTATTGAGCTGACTACCAATTTAATGGGGAGCCGCTGGCCAACAGCCAGGCATTGTCAAATCGCGTATTGGATCTAAAGCCGCAGGATTGCTTTAGGAGATTGTATCACCAACTTGACAGTTATGATCTCGTCTATTTCGTTAGCTTCGTAATCGTGATGATTACTAACCGATGCTGTTACGGTGAGGGAAAAATCGTGATGAATCGGACATTAAGTATGAATGTGGTCAGGTTCCCCTGGTAACATGGTCACGGAGGTAACATGGCAGTCATTCCACTGTGATTAAATGATCCGCAAAAATGCTGGATGTCACTTGAATTCAGCAATCATTGTAATTGTGACACTGAATGTATTATAGGTAACTGGCTATGATAATAAATAGACAATGTAATAGAATACGTACATTTCAGATAAAACCCATAAAAGAAATACAATATTTTAGTTACATGAAGGATATAAGGGATATCTAATCCACACAATACTCTGAAATGACTTTGGGGCTTACATTGAGTAAGGAACTCCTATTCCAGACCGAGTATCTGAACCCATATTTCAATTTCAGAATGTTTCTCTACATTTTCAAATCCCATATTGCATCAGATTTATCTTACGCACCTTTGCCCGATCAAACCGACCCGGGACAAAGAAACTACCCAAGTCGTGGAAGCTTGCCAATGTGCAGCCCGTGCCCAAAAAAGGCAGCCGCGCCGACCCTGCCAACTACCGCCCTATTTCGGTCACTTCCATACTCTGTAAGATTATGGAACGTGCACTGAATAACAAACTCCTTGCGCATCTTGAAGGTAACGATCTCCACAGCGATTACCAATACGGATTCCGCCGTGGTCGGTCTACTGGGGACCTTCTGGTGTATGCCACACAATTATGGAGTGAGGCCATTGAGAGACACGGCGAGGCCCTTGCTGTGTCTCTTGATATCTCCAAGGCCTTTGACAGAGTTTGGCATGCGGGCCTTTTAAGCAGGCTTCCTTCATTTGGTATTCCTACTGGCTTTTGCACCTGGATATCGGATTTTCTGAGTGGACGTTCTATCCGTGTAGTTATCGATGGCTACTCGTCTAATCTTCAGGCTATCGACGCGGGGGTTCCTCAGGGATCAGTACTGTCCGCGACTTTATTCTTGCTGCATATTAACAATCTGCTTGTACCAGGTACCTTTGGGTACGCAGACGACAGCACAGTAACGGATAGATATCTGTCAGAGGCAAAAGCCAGCAGGGACGATATTCAGTCTTGTCGAGAGGCTATGGTTGATCGTTTGGACAAAGCTCTCAAGGCAGTTTCTGATTGGGGTGAAGCTAATCTGGTGGCGTTCAACGCAACCAAAACACAGGCGTGTTTGTTTTCTGCCAAAAGGAGTCCATTCCATTTAACTCCAACTTTTCGGGATGTTCCTGTGGAAATTACCGACAGCCTACAGCTTCTTGGCGTTGAGCTATCTGCAAATCTCAACTTCGGTCCGTACATCGAATCCAAGGCTAAGACTGCAGCAAAAAAGCTTGGTGTCCTCTCGAGGGTTAGGCGGTACTTTACATCAAAGCAGTTGCTTCAGTTATATCAAGCACAAGTCCGATCCTGCATGGAGTACTGCTGCCACCTCTGGGATGGATCAGCCAAATATCAACTTAACAATAGCGGCTTTGGATTCGGTTGAAAAACGTGCTAAGAAGATAATTTGTGACCCGCAGTTGGTTGAGGCTAGGCTGCAGAGCCTCGAACATCGGCGTAGGGTTGCGCGTCTGTCGGTCTTCTACAGGTTACATTTCGGAGAGTGTGCGAAGCAGCTGCACGACCTCATTCCGCCGGCCCCTTTCCGCCATCGGGAGACGCGATCCGGGCGAGCGCTTCATCCTTATGTCGTGGATGTTCCAGCTATCCGCACGAGCCGCTTTGGCTGGACCTTTATAATGCGTACGGCTAAGGAGTGGAACGCGTTGCCTGCGAGTGTGTTTCCTGATCAATATAATCTGGATGCCTTCAAGGCTGGAGTGAATAGGCTGTTCCAAGACGGGCATGCTCCATCTTCGACCGCATCGTCACTTACCAACAGGTGAGATGGCGGTCAAATGCTTGCCTTGTAAAATATAAAAAAAAAAAAAAAAAAAAAAAAAAAAACAAAGGTGAAAAGGGACGGTAAGCTGAGAATTTTTGGGCAGATTGATATTTTCTAGATATTGGTTGGGTAGCATAATGTATTTAGGAAATATCTTGGGACTTGAGTTGCTTTTGCCTCAGCGGGAGTAGGCCTCCCACTAGGTGGACCGACGATCTGGTAAAGAGCGCAGGTAAAATTTTAATGCGGAAGGCACAGGAACGGCCTTTGTGGAGATCTCTGGTGGAGGTCTACGTCGTCTGTTCAAAAAGTATCGCGAATTTTGTATTATTACAAAAAGTATTTATTTATTCATGAATATCTATTTTGTCTCCTTCAAAGTGTTCCCCCTCGGATATAATGCACTTGTGCCAACGTTTTTTCCAATCCTCGAAGCACTTAAAAAGTTATTTTTTTTAAGCTTGTTCAGCTCCTCCTTCGATGCCTTCTTTATCTCCTCAATCGTGGCGTAGCGTCGTCCTTTCATGGGTTTCTCGGCCCTCTGAGAACATTTTGTACCATCGATAAACGTTGCTTTGGTCCAAGGTAGCTTCACCATATGCCACAGTGAACATTCGGAATTCGTCCGCTCACTTTATTATGTTTTTCACACAAAATTTGATACAGATTCTTTGATACATTTTTTGGAATAGAAAAAAAATCGAAGATGATCCAAAACATATCCAAGCAAAACAGCTGTCAAAAATTAATTAAACATTCAAAATGGCCGACCTTGTGAGCATAAGTAAGGGACATGAGTACCAGTATAACGCTACCAAAAAAATCAAAAATCAAATATATGTAGCCCGCGGAAATTCAAAATTCGCGATACTTTTTGAACAGACCTCGTATGCCCAGCAGACAAGCGCAGAGCAGGCTTGTATTGGGAGACAAGTGAGTTAAAACATTAATTTTATTAAAATTTTATATTATAATTTCATTTATAGACATAAGTATTGTCAGTGTGTAGTCTGTGCACCACATCGACAACACAGACGAAGTGCATTTTTATGATACGAAAAACAATATATAATCTACAAAAAAACCTTATTAGCAAAATACAAAATCTAAACTGACGCGATGTCGTGATGTGTTTGACTGTTATGAGATATAAATCATTATGATTTGTTTTAACATTTTATGTAAATTTTGTACGTACATTTTGTCAAAGTGTTAATGACAATCTATAAATATTTTTTCAGAGAACCGTGGGATAAAAATATGCATTAGTATTCAAAAAATATATTTGTTACAAGCTTTTCCGGCAGAATTCGTCCACGTATTATTCGGTTATGCCGTGTCCCCATCTGAACTACAACGAATTGCGCGATAAAAAATTTCCATGTTCTTCCCCAGATGGTAATTTATTGCTTGCTAAGCTTTATCTAAATATATGTTTAGCGGTTTTACCGTGATAACGTTACATACATAGCAGACGACAAGCATAATTACATTGGCATTTATAATATTAGTTAGGTTTATTATTTTAATACTTAATACTTAGAGCGAAAAAATGTAGGTAGAACGAAATTTGTCACGAAAAGCTCGCGTGTCTCAATCAAGTCAATCCTTGCACTTCCTAAACACGGATACGAGAATCGCACCCGAAATTGACTCATTCCGTAACCAAGAAGGGTCTTGCATCGCTCCCGAAGCCCCAGATAAGGCGATTATAATAACAGTATTTATTTGCTTGCTCACAGAAACACGAATATGCCGCGAAGATGCCGCGTGAATACTAACGACCTCATAATCATCTTTATGTAATGCGAATATTGTTAGGGTTGTCCACACGTACCCCTTGAACCGACATTACAATGCAGGAACACATAGGGCGTAGTAAAACAAGGGTGCTGGTTCAACGATGGTTTTTGCTCGCGGGGGGTTTTGTGAAGACTGCGATATAGGTAGACTAGCCTAGGGTTTTTTTAGTTTGATATCTAAAACGGGGGTGATCCCTTGGAGATAATTTGCAGAGGTAGTTACGTAAAGAATTCATGGAATCCAACTAATATTAGGCAAACCTAACATTTTCTCTTTTAACTAATTAAACGAGAGCGATTTTTGTGCTAATAAAAAACTGTTCGAAAGTATTTTGAGTTTAAAAACGCAATTTCGAATCGGTGTAAATGAAAATATTTTGAAATGAAGAGTGTGGAAAGTTAGCTTCCAATTGCCTAACTTGAACAGCTTTACGAAGTCGCGTAGGCGGTCCAATATCTTTTCAATATATATAATTTGCCATATAGGTAGGCTTTTTGAGTCGGCATTTTGTAACCAAATTGTAATCAAAATGTGTTTATATGTATGTTTTATTGTGATTTATGTAATATTGTAGATAAGTGGTTATAAGTTATTGTTTTTTTTTTTTTTTTTCTTTTTCTGAGGAATGTGCAACACTCAGAAAAACCCCCTGGTTTAAGAGTGTGAAGTGGTATCTGTTAAATGTAAATTTCATTGAATATATATAAATAAATGAATAAATATACTGCTATCTAGGAACACCTTCCCAATAATAGTACTATAATATTATTGAATTCTTAGCCTTGGACGTTATGTAGTTTAAGCACCTATTCTCCTGTATGAGGCTATTCTGGCTTTCATGAAGTATTTTTAAATCACTCTGGACGCCAAATCGGATCAAAACCTTATTTTCCGCGAGGACAGTGTGTGTGTATAGAGAAAAGGTCACTTGGATTATCACCAGAAAAAGGAAGGGTCTAGTAAAAATACCGTTAGATTTGCTTCAGAATTGGGTACATCAAAGTGTCCCCGTTACAGATCCAATCAGCTGATCGAGGATGGAAAGAGCTGACTCTGAATAGAAGTAAATTAACACCGTGCCAGTCATCCTTTTATTTCTAAGTAGCTTACGCTGTGCCTTCGTTCGCGTGGACTAGATTTTATATATTCAAGCTAATGTTTTCTTTTCTTCCCCTAGCCGGTGATATTTTTCCTAAAGTTTAGCTATATTCGGGCCGATCCAGTGACATAATGTTTATAGACACGTTTCCTTTTATATTTTTAGATAAAGACACACCAAACGTTAGATCGTTTGGATGTAAGACCGAATATCCTGCCGCGTATGAACATACTATGCTCTTTCGCCAGCAGTATTCTAAGCCACTGGATCTTTTAAGATACGAGCCTACATCTTTTTAAAGGCTGTCAAGTCAACATATTCGTGACCTTCCGGCGTTGGGGGTGTCCATGAAAATAACTTTTTTTAAATGGAAGTCCATTGCTTACTATCATTTGACCCGCTCGCACGCTTGTCTCCCTCAAGATTATAAAAACAAATACAATAAAACGTAAATAGCAATCTTTAAGAAACGTGTAAAAGAACATTATCTTTCCATATGTGCCTGAATGTCCTACAATACCTAAATATATATATTTATAATTTATGTAGTTTATAATTATTTTTTTATTACAATTGCGCACGTCTCATCCCCTATACTCTACCATGTCTCTCTTCTATAGGCCTGCTGGAAGAGATTTCTTCTTAGAAATAAGTAGTGCCTGTTGTGTCGTCTTTCATTTTTGTTATTTCTGTTTACTGTATATTGTGTGCAATAAATTGTTAAATAAATAAATAAATAAAATAAAAATAGCTTTACACATTCTTGCGTGCAGACAAACTATCCTTTTAGACACTTTTTTCTTTGGCGGCGAGCAAGCTTCTTTTTTTACGGCCCTGATAGTAAGCAGTTAGGTACTCTAGCTAGCCTATAAACTTAAATTCCGTGGACATGGCGGAATGTTGGACGTGCACATGTCCCTGTCTGTTGTACATAATAATTGTTATTATCTAGACACGTAAAGGGGCCGATATCTGCTGCTGGATCGTAAGCGAATTTCCCTACGTGCCTCGAATTCGTATTGGCTCAGAACGTCCGTATATGGTCGCTTTACATATTACCTACCTACATACTATGATAAATGTGAACATCATTTACATCTTCATTGCTTGCTTTGCTTTAAAAACGGAGGTGTACTTGGGATATTTATAACTGGGCCTGGGCCTTGTTAATGCGCTTTTTACATTTGACTGAATTCAGCAGCCTAAATTCAAATGTAAAAAGCGTGAGAGCAAATCAAAGTGGCAATACATTTATTGCTCATAAAATTAGGTCCATTTTTGTATTACAGATTTTGAAAGGCGAAGCGACGCGTAACTTAATATAAGTGATACAAAAATGGACCTTATTCCATGAGCAATACATTCCACTTTGATTTGCTTTCACGCTTTTTGCTTCTGAATTTAGACGTCTGAATTTAGTCAAATGTAATAAGCGCGTAAGTGCCAAGCAACAGGTACATGTTCATAAACAGTATAATCACCATCATCGTTATCAATATCCCGGTTGTGCTCTAGCGCGCGAGAACTCGGGTTCCGCCTTGACCATGATCCAGGATTTGGCAGATCATGTCATTACTGTAGAACGACTGCTGTAAAGGGTAGATGCTTACCTAAGTTATAAGGATTAAATAAATAGCTTAATAACAATACCAACCCCGGGCAGCCTAGTCCTAAGCAAACAAAGTGAATTTGTTGCCCAAATCCTGAAATTCCCTTCAAGTTACGATTCCAGGAATATAAAAAAAATAATGACGGCACGAGCGCAAGGTTCTGGCGAAATCCAGTTAAATAAATACGCAGGTTGTTGGGGTAACAAACATTTTTACAACTTCATACAAAAATACCTCTGGACGAGCGACGTTTTTATTACAAATGTCATAAAAAAAAATTCCGCACATCAAACATTTAATTAAGGACTTACCTTACATGAAAGTACTTACATTGTGTAACCACTACTTGTTAAAAAAACTACATTTTGTTCGAAAATTTCACCCGTAATTATTTAGTCTGAGAACTGTCTTGCATAGTTTTCAATAAGTAAGCCACATCGATTGGTCTATCGGTAAAGGACGGACCATACATAGGGATGAATATGGGCGATCAACCGTCAATCATTCGTCAATAGACACGCTCATGGCCTGTCATCATCACAGAATTTGAATCATAGTGCGGAGTAAGGAATTTCTTTCGTCATTTCCTTTAGGGAGTTACAATACGTGATGATGCCACACAGAGTTATTATAGGTACACGCGTAGGTGGTTAAAAATGTAGTTCCGACTGTCCTATAATATAACATTTATGTGTTGGTAGCATCAGAGGTCCATCAACCACCTTTAGGTTAAATGCACTTATTGTTTACCACTCTGGAACTTGAGAACTATAGGTATTATGTATTTCTAAAAGACTAAATGACACCTCCGGTAACCGGAGAGCTGGCTCGTTCCTCGGTCAAAGAATAAGCATTGCTATTCAACGAGGTAACGCAGCTAGCTTCCTGGGCACGATTCCGAGGAGGGCAGCGCTGTGGACGACTTTTTTAAAATTTTTAATGCATGTTTACAATGCTTTTTGTTTTGCTCTTCTTTCATTGGAAATATAATATTTATTCATAAAACAGACAAAATGATATTTTGTGATGAATGATGATAAATGAAATGAAAATGATTTATTTACAAAATATCATTTTGTCTGTTTTATGAATAAATATTGTATCGCTCGAATCTGTAACCTACAATGCGATACCTACCTACATAAAAATGTTTAGTAGAGACGTACCTCCAAAACCTGAAATGTATATCGCTTGAAAAAAGCATTTCACCGCCTGGAGAGTTCAAAGAGAGCCCCGCCCCCAGGGATATTAAACTCCGAGAGAATCCTCCTCTTTTTTAAACATAAAATTGAAAAGGCTGTCAGTCAGCTATTGACTAATTCTGGAAAGTTCTAACGGGCCCCAGGGGATATTTTGCTTTCCAAAAATTGAGTGGAAATGCTTGCTAAATGTTATTCCAGACTTAATCGCGTGTGAAAGCAATATGCGGGCGATATTTTCTTTATTCAGTGTATTGTGTGTTCGTGGGGTCGAGTATACGTTAACGACCGCTTGTAAATACATTTAAAACTCTGTTTTGTGCAAAAATTTATCTTGATTATCTCAGTATCAATTTGAACTTACAAGCATGAGGTATTTCATCTTAGTCCTCACAGTGACAATGCACCGGCATTGTGTATTTTTTATTTCTGTTGCCTGTATCTTAGATCGTAGATGTTATGGGCGACAGTTACCACTTACCATCAGGTGGACTGTCTGCTCGTTTGTCACTGAGTGGAATAAAAAAGTGTGTGACTCTCTGAAGCTACAGGCGTCTGACAGGTCCACTTCGAATCGAATCGAATCCTTATTATGTAGGTAATTATGGTAAAATATTAGAACGCCAGAAACCTCAATGCGTTAGGAGTCCTTACAGGCCATTTTCAAACAAGGAGGCTTTATAAAAATACTATTATAGTAGATTATGGACGCTATTTCGTCCAAAATAGTAAAATTCGTTTATGCCGTGTCCTAGCCGGGAACCACATAGACAAATTTTAGAATAAATTATAGCCCTCCGATGTAATATACAACACTATCAAGTTTGATCAAAATCCGTTTAGTTTTTGAATGAACAAGTAACAAATATCCATTAACAACCTTTGCATTTATAGTCTCAATTATCTCAATCTTATCATTTATTTTTCATTATTCTAAATCGTAATACAAATAAACGACGAGGAGATTATTTTAACATGTTTCATTAAAATAATCTCTTATTAGAAGCAGAACACCGGACTGTAGGTGATTACGCAACAAATTCTCGGTTACAAAGAACTTCAATCCTACTAAAGGCTGTTTTTAGAGGGAGAGAACTTTAAATTGAAATTAAACAAAGAAAAAGTATTTCATATCAGTAAAACTTGCTTTATTGGAAGGATAATTTTATGTTATGGTTGAATATGATTTCGGTTATTTGGCGGTTGTGTGTTCATTAACTTAATCATTCAACCAAAAGTAAGCTTCATCGCCGAACATTTCGTATTAGGAAAGAAATGAATATCAACGAATAATTTCACGTTAGCTACCGAGATTGTGTGATCTAACTCCGTTTTATTATTTTCTTTGGAGATAACATGTCAAGTCATTTTTCTACACCGATAAACCAAAGACGATCGAACACAACCTTCGGTGAGTTATTAGCGAAATACGGTCGCAATTGTTGGGAAATGTGTATGAAAATAGGATATCCAGATTAGGCCATCAACGCGCCAGTCACGTAGCCACATTGCCGAAATTATATTCAAACATAAATGCGATATAATTATCTTTCCAATGAAGCTAGTTTCACTGATAGTAATGTTTAAACTGTGAACTAGTTTAAGAAATACCCTTTAATATAAATTCGAAAGTTTTGCATTTTGCTTTGATTAAATTGCACAAAGGCTATAATTTATCCCGAAATTCAGTGTGGTTTCCGTGGGTCTGGAACGTTATGATCGTATTTTATTCTGATTGATATACGTATTTATCGATCCTCCTGTCATGTTAAAGTGAGCCTTCGGAATCACTTTTTTCCTCTGCTATGAAAACTTTGTTTTCTAACTTGACCTGAATTTGACACATTATGATGGTCCCAGTCTTTGGAGGTTTCGCAAATTGCCAGTCGATGTCAATCATCTCTTTTGATGTTCTCTTGTAGCAAAAAACGTAAATATAGAAGCTTATGCAAAGAAAACCGTCATAATTTATTCCTAATAGGTTACGATCAGGGTAAATACCTTATTTCAAACTAGCACAGATTCTGGATTGGACAGATTCGAAATTCAGAGGGTTCGTTACTCTATTGGTACTGTAATTAAATTTATTTGCCGTTAGCAGAACTAGGGTATCGGCACTGCTAACAGAATTCCTAAGTTAAAGCAAGTGGGTGAGGGTAGGCCTCTGTTTGTAGAACTAAGATAGCCGACGTACAGTGCTCTTCGAATAGCAACCGCATATCAGCAAGCACAGCCTTTATCCACACTGGTGGGGATTTGTCGGTGGGGATTTCTGGAATAAACCCCCGTAAGGATGGCAACTATAGTCATAATCTTTGGAACGGTCAATCCGGAGGCTCTTCCAAGGTCAGCTCTTCTACTCTGTTTTTTCATTTCGCTCGGTTTTATGCATTCACGCGTCGTAAAAATTGACGATATTTCTACAGATATATTTTTACAAGAAGCCCAAAATTTTGTGACTTCGGTAGCCAACTTTTTTCGTTGAACAAGCAACTTCAGAGTCACGTGTTATAGAATGCGCATTGGACCACTTATATAAACTAGATAAACTTCAAATTCTGGTTATAGACTATGATCATGGCAAATTACCAACGTCATCGAGTACAAGAATGAAACCTTTTAATATAAATAGAAATTAGTTATAAAAGTAAAATAAACCGGTCTGCCTTGCTCTTATCGTATGCTCTCTTGGGAATACGCAAACGACGGACTGGTTTGATACTCGGAAATACGGGACTTTAAATCAAGTCCTTAGCTAACACGTGTTTAAAGTTAATACACGAATGGGGTTAAAGGAACCGCTTAGGTTTTGCTCCTAGTAAAACCTTCCAGCTATTACTAAAAGGTTGATTAGTTAGCCCACCGCGGATAAAGTCCAATCAGACTACAATGAAACGAAAGGAAAACCTTTGTCTCCTATTGAAAAAGAATTTCAGCTTCATAGATCACATTGTTAATGAAAAGACCAAGCGGAACTGTTTCGCTTTAAATAGGATATCAACCTCAACATAGGTCTAGGTTTTAAAAATCTAATACAACATTCGTTTGTTGTATTAGTTATGGGTTTGGGTCAACTGCGCGATGATTGTAACGGCGCGATGAAAACTTTTACAAAGCCAGCAATTAGAATTATTATTTACATGTAAAGCATACCGCACGATCAGTACCGATGCTTTACCGGATTTAGCGGGAGTACTTCCTAAGAGATTAAACAACGGGCTGCAAACTGCATCTGCAATGCACAGTGCATCGCGGAATATCACAACCCCTTACTTTGTTCGTTCGGTCGATCGACCATTGAGTAAAACGTTCAAAGATCCTGGTAGATGAGGATTTCTTGGATGAGTGGTCGGTGGGAGAAATCTTCTCGTTTCCATCTATACGTGCGTAAACTTAGTAGGAAATGACTGGTGGTGGACCATTGTGTTGCCCAGTTCTTGACTGGGCACGGTAACTTCAAGGCTAAATTACACTCTTTCGTACTTGTGCCCTCGCCCTACTGCGAGTGTTATTCGCGTGATAGTTTATTAGATTGAGAGAGATGCTTAATATTCGGACCTTGTGGCGGCAATAGGCAACTTTAAAGCCTTTAAGCGCTTTTGTCATAATTGTTATTGGCAACATAGTGTATGTCCGTGGTGTGTTTCCCCTGATTTCTGGCATTGACTTATGCCTATTTTGTTTTACGCTGTCTCCGCTCCCGGCAAGGATCCCCCCTAGTCGCAAACATTGTCTTTCCTACTCCTACCTGTAACTTTTTAATTAAATTTGTTGCGGGGTAGCTTGTCCTCGGGCGCGCCTAAGTTTCAAAACTAAGAAACTGTATGTGGTCGCTGTAGATCCTGGCTACACAGGAGTTGCATCGGTGGAAAAGAGTGGTAAGGCGAAGCCCGTTAAAAAATACCGTAAAGGGCATAACAAACTTTACACCAAGTCCAGAAACACGGCGACGATAAACACAACAACTTCATCATCATCTAAGCGTTATGTCCCGGTTGCGCCCAGGGTCCCTCTTAAGACCATAAACACGATAACACTGGTTTATAATGAGACAAGAGCTAGGACCTAGATTAATGTACACTGTCTTGGCAGAGGATAAACTGGGACAGTAATACAAACCACAAGATGGGAGCTTGGCGCAGCTCGGTGTAACTAAGCTAATTAGGGACTCTCAACCAGTGTGCTTTATTTGCCAACTTAGACGCTACTTCGGGCAAAAAGCACTGGAATTAAAGTAAGAGAAATGCCAACAGCAACCGAGCCTCAGTGCTATGATAACTGGTTGTAATCTCTAAACTTATAAACAAGTAGCGAGCCGCCCCTTCTTTGCATGGGTTCTCGGCTTTTCTTTACTATACTAGGCGTGTATTATACATATAAACCTTTCGGAGGATATTCTCTAACTGATGGCGAAAACTGCATCAATATCTATACGTAACACAGAGCCAAAAAATAATTGTCAGTCTATAGAGAGGGCTATGACGGCTTCTTCATACAAAAAATGCGTGCCAGGTCAGAGGCAAATTGCTTGTCAAGCTGACGTTTGGCACGCATTTTATCCAAGAGGGCCGCTCTACTTAACCATGAAGGTTCGTCGATACCTTTTTAGAAAAAAAATGCCTAGGTCCTTCCGTCCTTCCCCAGATTGACACTTCTCAAAAGCACACATTTTTCAAATCCGACTCCAGCTCCAGAGATGAGCGAGTTATAACTGTGACCACCTGCAGTAAATACTGTTCCCTGCGTTTTTTTCCTTGAAGAGGATAATTTAAAGACAATTTGCTTGCATACAATTTATATTCAAGCTTTCCTTCATTGAATGTATAAGACCGCGAACTTAACAGCCGCACCTCGTAATACAAACGGAACGTAGACTTCGGGTCTCGGAATATCTAAGGCTGAAATCTAATGAAATCGGTTTGCAATCATCATGAGTTCACACAATAGACATTGTGAGAGATTCAAATGCGCCATTTCTTAAGGCCCCTTGGTTATTCAATGGGAATATCGAGTTAGTTTCCTTTCCGGTTTGTTAGCGAAATAAGGAACGGTGTGCTCCCGGATTATTTATATATCTTTTTATGTTTCTTTTCTTTTCATCGTAGACTTATTTATTATTTATAAAGTTATTTTTCTCTTGATATAATAAGGCCTTGATAGAATAGAGGCAATGGCTGTTACTGAATAAGTCATATTTATGAATTAAATACTAAAACAATAATATAAAACGAAATTATAATTTATGGTTTAAAAACGAAGAGTTCGCTCGTATATTTGTCGCACAACGTAGTTTCATCATATTAACATAAGAAAAACGTCCATTGGCCCCAGAGATCTCCACATAGGCCAGTCCTATGCCATCCGCATTCAGCCGTATCTGCGACAGTTACCAGGTAGTCGGTCCACCTTGTGGGACTACGCACGCAACGTCTTTTGATACGTGGTCGCCAAAATCTTTGATATTTTGGTTTTTTAAAGTTGGGGCGACCGCCATAATTAATTATTGAGCGAGCGCAGTGCGCAGAAAATAGGTCGGCAGTCCGAATCCGTATCGCGGTCTGTCATTTGGTGATCGCTGTTTTAGAGTCATTGGAAGGTTTCCCTCCAAGAGGTCCAATAGCTCTACTAGATCTATATGGTAGCTATAATTAATCTAGCAAATGATCATATCTAGATTATTTTAAAATTATTAATTACGGAAGATATTGGTTAATTACGGAAATCTCCATAAAATGAAATGATAAAAATGTCCAATCCTCATATTGACGATATTTGTACAAGGGTCACTAGTGTCAACTGTAGATGGCGCTGATGTCGAGATTAAGAATACAGTGATCGAAGTCCCTAGGTTCTTACCTTACCTAAATTAGATGTCCTCATCTAATAGAGGAAGTGGAGGACGCTAGTAGACCCTGCCGGTTACCAAACGGAGAAAAAAGTATTTAAAGTGCCTATCTAACATAACTGAACAGTTTCTCTTTCGAAATTTTGCCCATAAAGTTGAGCCCATACAGACGTACAGGACTGCTACACCATTTGTCCCAAATTTGGTTTCTATACTAATGTCAAAAAGCTTATTTTATTATTTGTAAACAAACGCGTAGCGCCCGCATAACCACCACCCAGTGATCGTGTCGCACCCGCACATTTGTCGTGCCGTACACGCGTAGTCACCGCGTCGTGTGCGCGCCAATAAGGCAGACTGCGCGTTTTTTATCCGGTTGCTACACGTTAACTATGCGGGTACGACTCGTACGCGTTTACTGACCGATTTGTAAGCGGTCACGTATAAACTGGCTTCCGCATTTGTCTGTAGGTATATACCGACTTTTATAAAGCTCGTTTCAGCCCCGCCTCATAAAAAAAATCTATTTTGGAAGAGCTACACAGTGACGATAAATCCACACGTTTCGCGAGTCCCATTTTTCACTATGCTCGTACATTTGTCAAGATTTCACGACTAATTTTATTTTCTGCGACCCTGGTTCGCGCAGTATCTTTTATACGCGTGTGACAAAACGTCCAAAAGTTGTTTTCTTATTCGGCTCACGATCCTCTCGGACCACTCCTGAGGATAACGCCCATAAAAGCCTTGGAACTGCTTTTAATAAAAATAAAAACGAGCATTATAATGTTTATAGGGATTAAAAATGACTGCGAAATAAACTGCTGAAGGATAATTATTACAATGGCCTACGCTTTCTTTTTTAGTAGTGCTAAAGCCGTCTATGATGAGCAAGTCCATAATTACAAATGTCGGCGGTTTATTGCACATGAGCTAGTTTGGATTCGTAGGGCGTTGTCTTTGTCGCACGTGTGTGAGTAAATAGGGAGAAAACAGTTCAGTTATGTGAGCAGATTCCATTCATATAACTGAACTGGTTTTCTCCGCGGAAGATACGTTCCGCCTAGACAACCAGTTACGAACCTACGTTAAGAAAACTGAAGGTAAATTTTTACATACATGGTTTCCCCCGGGGAGGATATTATGTTCCCACTAATTAATTAGTTCATCATCACAGCCCGTAACAGTCCACTAATTAGTTATCAAACATGTTTTTCTGTGTGGAACAAAGGGAAATTAGCCGATGAGCATTATTTACCAACGACTAATAATTATCTTGGCGTTAATGTCCCGGTTGTGCTCTCGCGCACGAGGGCCCGGGTTCCGCCTTGACCATGATCCAGGATTTGGCAGATCAGATAATTACAGTGGAGCGACTGTCATCTGACCTCTGTGACTCTGTTAACAAGGGAACTTGACCAGATTGGATATCATGGTTACACATTACCACCATTAAGCACTCGGCCACAGTCCCTCCATATTTACCAAAAACTAGTGTTTTATGGCAATTAAAGATACTGAGTGAGCCAGAAGATTCTCTGTACCAAATGACTACATTTATTTCGGATTTACGGCGCCCGATAAGACATTTTCATGAAGGTCTAGGCATAAAGTTAATGCCGGTACGAATCCGACAGACCGCTACTTAAATACATAATAATACTTATAATAAAAATACCCGACGGCGTCCATAATACACACAAGGACGGTCTTGTAAACGTCGTAAGAAGCTGAAGGACGCAGGTGTTACAAAGCTGACCAATATGAAATCACTGGGGATTATCCTATTTCTTGTAGTGGACATTTTGTAGTTGAGATGAATAGTGCTACATTACAAATTATACGAGTAAATAGGTTCAAAACTGCATCCCATTTTTTCCCACTTCAAGTAATGAACGTTTGTACCAATTTTGATGAGGATAGGAATTTGGAGACCACTCTATGATGATGGTGATGATGGTTATCATTAACATTTAAATTCCATGGCGTGTAGGAGACGTTAGGATAGAGTTTTGCCATAGTTCTTACATCCGCCAGCGACGGCGGTTCAAAGTTCGCAGTGATAAATAATAAATAGATATATAGATAGATAATAATATATAAATAAGAATAGATAAATAATAATCATCTTGGCGTTAATGTCCCGGTTGTGTTCTCGCAAATGAGGGCTTGTAGAATTGGGTGTGGCTATCCCAAAGAGTTTCTCCTTGCATGTAAAACTCTTTGGGCTATTCCGTTAAGAAGAGTTGTAACCGTTTACGTGTAATTGTAAGCTACTCATAGGTAGGTACACGGGCGTCCGCGTGCGCTACCTGTCTCTTTCACACTAGTGATAAGTTGCTAGAGATAGAAAAGACAAGCATTAGAAGGCGAGCGCTCGCATGGAAACGGGCGGTTAAAAAATCGGATCTCTAGTGATATATTTACTTTGATGTAAATGGCGCTATATTTTACTCTTCCGAACCACATAAAGGAAAATAGGGCCAACAAAAAGCCGTACATTTTCGTCTACAAACACACCCATAAGTAGTACGTAAATTTGCACAAACGAACACACCCAACCTACATAGTTCACCGCAAATACATTCCGACGATTAAACATTATCCACCAGCCCCCAGTGGAACAGTCTTCACAAATAACTAAATATTTGCCCGTAGCAAATGACATTTGGAGGACGATTGTGTAGTTCGGGCTAGATCGTGTCTCCCTCCCCGCCCAACTTACGGGTCTTTACACGTGCCGACCCTCAGCTCGGCGATTCTTTAATTACTCATAATCAACAATTGTAACACGTGCAATTCTTCAATGGGATCGGTTTCTTTGACTCCCCTGCTGATGGATGAAGCTTTGGCGAATCGACTTATGGTTAACTGGTTTTGCGGGTCGGACTAAGATGGCAGTCGATGCACGTAAAAACACCAGTTGCCAGTACATAAAATAACTAGGCAAAATGTTTAAATGTTTGGACTAAAACTGACAGTATTCTTAATTCTTCATTCAAGATAAATTCGTTGCTCAGCTTGTTCCATGGCGCGCGACGACAACGATGTCGTGCCCGAATCGGCGGCTGTAGAAGCCGCCAAAAAGGCATACAGCTCAACGTTTGCGAACGTCGAACAAAATTACAAATTCAATTCTTCCCAACGCAAATGTCAATATTCATCAGGGCTCACCTTGTTTAATTTGAGTCGCGGGCGCCGAATTTTAATTAAAAAATTTACATAGTCGCAAAAATGAGCCGTCTGTCTTCGTCACGGCGTGTGACCGTGTGATTTTTCCTCTACAATAATGAGCACGGTAATTTCGTGAATTATATCACGTCATTCTATTTTATTATGCCTTTATTTAACGGTGCTCACGCGACTCGGGTCGTGATGTTAACGGAATTTTAATTGCCGCCATTTTGTGGGGGGTCGGCGTGAAAATAACATGTCTATTTCAGAGAGTCTGGCTGCCGGAAAGGGTTGCATACATTTGTGTTCCAAATTGAAACACGATGTTTTGATTGATGGCCGTAGGATTCGTGGTTCTGGGAAACGACGGGTGGAGTGAGGAGACTTGTCGATGGCACGTGTAGCAGGCTCCACGATTAATATGTCACGTTGATTGCCTAAAACGACAATGAATGATCTTTCAATCGCTTCGAGCTTCAATCACTAATAATTGGTATCACATCACAGTGATTAGTTATTCAAGAGAGGGATGATAAAACATTTTACTAGGTCGGCAACACGAGAATGATACCCCTGAAGACGTTTATATGCTGCGGTAACTGGTTACCACCAGGCAGCCCGCTAGCTAGTTTACCACATTAGTGGTATAAAAAAATTACACAACGCGGGTAGCATCCGCGGCAGTTATATAGTTTGAGCGTTTTGGATTCGTCACCGAAATATAATTTCAAATCATTCTACTGGCTCTTACCGTGTACCTTGGTTTACGAGTAGCCAGATATTTCGACGCAGTTGCATGCCTCAGTATACGAGGGACTATACATAATATTATCAGTTTAAAACTCATATTATTTAACCACTTATTGGGCATCGTTCATATTTGCTGTTCCTTTTTAATTATTTCGCTCAACTACTGGTTAATAAACCAGGTTAATAAAATGTACTAATAAGTACATTATTACAGTGCTTTCGTCTGTAGGTCTGGGTCTGAATAAGATATTAAGTTGAAATGTAATTGCTAATTCATATTCATTTTAGAAAGTCGTCCCTTTCTTTGTGTTTTGTCTTATATTTTACGGGTCTTTGACTATAAAGTTTTAAAACATAGCGACTTTTTCGGCCTTAGTAAGCACCTACTTACGATAAAGGACCCCTACAAAATATCGCTTACAAAAATTCATGAACCTTTTGTTTAAATATTGAGAAAGTCTTATCAGGATTTCGAAAGCTTTATTCGGTATAATTTTATATGAATTTAAAGGTTTTATTTTACATTTCTTCGTAAAATAAAAATGCCGTTAGCATAATCGGCCATTAAAATCAGTTAAAATACTTTAAATACCCATCGAGATTTCCTAAAAATGTCCAATAATATTTGCGCAAAGCAGTTTTGAAAGCTGGTAATTTGCTCCAAAATATTCTTGTTTTTTCATGATAAAAATTTTTTATGTTTTAAATTATTGCAGAGGCGGCTGACGGAGGTTATTAAATTTAATGAAGTCTAGATAAAATAATGAAGGTAATTTCAGAGACAACAATTTTAAGTAGTAGGTACGATAAAAAGATAATTATACTGTAAGCAAGTTCACCAATAAATTGTCCAAAAATTCCGTTTAGCCTTCGACACAGAGTAAAAAATACCACGTACAAAGATTTAGGTGTTGCCTCTATTTTTAAGACTGACGACAGACATTCCTATTTTATCAAAGTAAAGTAAAACCTATGTTTCTCTTGCACTCTGATAGTGACAAAAAAATCGAACGATCCCCCTTAAATAATACTTTAAAAGTAAAGCTTTAAAAGACATTAAGAGTCCAGAAACTGGATTAGTGATCGCTTCATACTTTGAGGCTATTTAAACTTTAGTACTCGTCATTAACTGCGTCTATTTATTTACAAAAGATTTTAGTGTGCAAACAAAATTTTTTTTATAACGCACTTTCTCTTAAAATTGCCATTTACGGACCGAAGTTTGCTAGGTATAATTTCAAACAATGACAAATCGGTCTCTTTGTCTACGTTAAGCAGTGAACGACAAGAGGCTTATCGATTATATATGTAGGTTCTTCGAATAAAATATTACTTTTATACTAAATAATAAATAGAAAACGGCGGTCCTATATTCAGGGAAAGAAAACTTAATAGCTCTCTTTATCAGACTCAAGCAATTAGCGCTAAACGATTCCGAGAAAAATATATCTAGAACTCCGTTAAGACCGCTCTCTTGGGAATCAGCTTTTATATCTATTTTCTACTAGTTTCGTATTCTAGATCGTGTCGTAGATTTGCGCGGATTGTGGAAATAAATGCGAAAGGTCCCTGGTATTTTTTTTTTTCAGCAAAACTTTAGTTCGTGTTTTCGTTTACGCTGGATTCGATCAGTCGTAGCCCATTTCCAATCGGAACTAATCGCATTAAATCCGCGTAGAACAAATAACAGATTATTTTATTTATTGTACATTGAAGACAATTCAAAATTAATAAAGTACTTTGTTTTATACGTTAAAAAGAAAAAGAAAATAACAATTATTTTGACAATTTTCTTAGCTATTTGCCTCAGTAAAGTTGGCGATACTGTTTGTTTCAATTTTAGAATAGTCAATATGGACCTTATTTTATTATTTTTAGTTATTATAGTAGTAGTAGTAGTTTAGTTATTATTAGTCTCGTTGTGCGATCGAATCAGAAATGAGGAAATTCGCAAGCGAACCAAGGTCACCGACATAGCCCTAAGGATTGCCAGGTTAAAGTGGCATTGCACATAGCTCGAAGAACAGATGGCCGATGGGGCAGTAAAGTTCTTGAGTGGCAACCACGTTCCCGGAAGACGCAGCGTGGGTAGGCCTCCCACAAGGTGGACCGACGACCTGGTAAAGATCGCAGGTACCAGCTGAATGGTTAAGGCTGTGCCTTTGTGGAGATCTCTGGGGGAGGCCTATGCCCAGCAGTTCGGATGATGAGTTATTATAAATCATCATCTTAGCCTAAATATCACGTTTGTGCTCACGTGCGCGAGGTCCACCTTGATCATGGCACATCAATAATTACAGTAGAGTGACCTTTTTGCGAGATCTTTTTCCAATATTTAGTCATACAGTTATTATACTAAACTTTTATCAGAGTAAAAGACAGGAGTTTCTTGTAGTGTATGTATTTTAATTAAAAATGACAGAAATTATTATCAGTGACTTCAGTAAATAGTGTTTTTATAGATATAATCATGCGTTCCTGTAAAATACTGATGATTGATTGATTCCTTCAAATCACAACAACTCATGAATGGTCGGTCTGGTAGTATGGGCTCATTTCATAAAAGTATTATTACCTCATGTAAATAGCTCAAATTATGAAAACCCGTTTCATTTATTTATTTAACAATTAATTCTGCTAGTAATAGGAGGACGTGCGTTCTAATATTTGGAACCTGATATTATGAGCTAATACTTTTTATGAAGTGAGCTCCAGCGTAAATATGAAGATAGAGTTGTGTAATAAGTCCTACCACCTGTAATTTTATTAGCAACTGCCTACATTTTATATTTTTGTGTACAGTCGTATACGAACTACGTCACACAGCTAAAAGCGACACGCGGACCGCCCCTGGGATTTCATTAACTTCACTTATATCTACGCATTAGGTAGAACAGTATTCAAATAAAGATGAGGGCAGAAAAGGCTACCCTAGGTCAACGGGTGACCTTCGCTTACCCTCGCGGCAACTAAATATATTTTCCTTGTTCTTTTATTCCCAACCTTACATTTCCTACTCAATATAATCAATTTGAATGTGTGTACTTCTGTTTGTTAGGTTTTCAATGAGAATTCGGTATATATTCGGTAGTAAAATCCTTCTTAACTACCTATTTATTTAACTCTAGAATCGCTGCTATACGTCCTGGCTAAACAGGCGTTGTTTGACCTAAAGAATGATAAGTCTTTCCCCTTATCTATCTTTACGTAGTACTAAACAAAATCACTTGCCCCCGTCTGTCCATATGTATATACGTACCCTTACATTTTTGAAACTACGTTACGGATTTTAATGCGGGTTTCAACAGTAGATAGAGTGATTCAAGAGGTAGGTTTATAAGCAAGAAAAAAAGGGTAGGTAGGAGTAAAGTAGGTGTACGCGAACGAAGTCGCGTCGGGTCCACTAGTTTTTTATATCGGTACTTAGGTAAATCTGCTCTCCACATTTTTCGATACCTGTGTCTTGTTTAGTGAACAAAATTTAGTTTATACCGTCAGTGGACCACATGTGGACCTTCATCTGTTCTTGTAATATTGCGTATACGGTTAAAAAAAATGCCTAAGTATTATGTAGTACGTAATACTTATTACCTACGCTATTATACCTACATGGAACGAGGTAATAAAGTTTATCACGCAATAAGCGTTGAAAGTGCTAAGAAAATACCTGAAATTTACATACGAAAAGACCTAGAGAAGTAACTAAAATTACCTACTTAAGTCGCTCCATTAATATGGTTTAGTAATTAAGTTTAATTAAACGTGTTTGAAACTTTCATATCAAAGGTACTTGTTAAAGTTCTATAAAGGTTATTATAAAACTTCCGAGGAGAGTGAACGTACTGGGAAAGTGATCATAAAATCAAGAAAGCATGGGTGGTTAGTAGGTACGCCGTAATTAAATAACTCAAGCCACTGCCTATCTTCAGGATCAGATTTCCCACAGCATTGGTATTTTTATTGGTCTACTGGTTACACGTCATAATAGACAACTCTTACACCCTGCGCAAGAACCCACTTTAGAATTTGTTCAATGGGTCTAAAGAGGCCACTTTAGCGTTTCATAATATGATTCTTATTAATTTTTCACAAACCTGTTTGCAGCGTCGCGTTTGTTGACATTGACATGATATTTCAAATGGCGTCAATTAGTGTATTGGCAACCGGTACAGGTTAGTTTGTGGCACTTAATATTTATCATAGTATGAAACGCTAATGTGGCATTTGTAGACCCTCTGACAAGAAATAAAGAGACAAAACTAAGGCCCGGGTTATAACAAGCGTCGCCGACGCAGGTTGCTACAATAACGCAAGCAGCGTCGCCGACGCGCCTGGCGTCGCCGACGCAACCTGCGTCAGAAACGCTATCCGCTTCGGCGCGCGCATTAGAAATACATAAAATTTTGAGTTGACAGCATAACGCCACCTGCGTCGGCGACGCTACTGGCGTTATTGACGCTCCTTGCGTCGGCGACGCTTGTTATAATCCGGGCCTAAAGCAATACAACGACAGTATTATCTATCTACAACACAGACACTTAAAGTCATTGACAATTTATTTGGATTCTGTTGTTATAGCTCCAGTTACGCATGCTAATTTGAAGCACGAAGGCATGCTATTTTTGAGCAAGTGCTTTTTGCAGCATGTGTTATTAGTAGGATACAAGCATGTTATTGTCACAAGTTACAAGCATGAAAAAGCGTGCTAATTTTCAGCTTGCTAATAAGCATACCGAATACTAGTAGTACCTATATGTAAGTGAGGTTTAATACTTATCGTTGAAGTGCTCCTTTTGACTATTTCTATTAGAAATTTAGAACGTTCTTTAGCAAAAGCCATGGCCGACCTACGACCTATGCTAATTTATTTTTAAACATCCGACGAAAAAAGAGGGATGTTGTATCTGTCGATCTGTCGATCTATGTATCTGTGTGTCTGTCGGTGGCATCGTAGCTCCCGAACAGGCTCCCGGATGGTCCGATTTGGATGCGGTTTTCTTTATAAAGCTAGTGTAATCGAGATGGTTCATAGCTTTGTTTCATTAAAGTCGGTTATGTTGTTTACAAAATATTTGAGTATATTTAAATTTGGTCGGGGATTGTCTGACTTTTTCTGTCGGTTGGGTTAAATTTATATTTTATACCTTTACAATTTAGAATTTTTGGACACGGCTTCTAATTATCTCCGTCCCGTAAGCGGATTAGGAGAAAATAAATAAACAAACCTCTCGAAAACATAATTATCGCAGTAAACTTAAAATAAATATATTAAAGAAAATGTTTCTCGTCTATTCGAATAATAGATAAGGGTTCGAAGGAACATATCTAAATGAAATAAATGAATGCACATTTTTTATCTGTACTTGTACTTGTGTTTAGTTTGGGCAATAAATGAATTTAATCTAATTAGTTGTTCATACAGTGTTCATACTAAAAGTTTGTGATAAAAAAAAAACAAAAACTATAAAAAAGGGTTGCGCCCTCTTAAGTGTCGTAAATGGTGGCTTATGTTCAGAGGCAGTCCATCTACGCTTCCGTAGAATGTGTAGTATTTTCTGGCCCTTTATGACCCTGCGATCTCCAACCCGCCCGTCCAACCTAAGGGGGCTATAAAACAGGGCTTTGCCCCACCACTCATTTCCACCGCTGCAACTCCTGTGTATCCAGGATCTACAAGCGGCGACCATACACTGGACCTGAGTTTTGACACTCAGACTAACAGAAGTAACAGGTATGTACGTAAATAACATATGGAATCCATATATATGGATTTCCATTATATATGGAAATATACATATGGGCAGAGCACGCACCGCTTTCTATCAGGCGGTCTGTCTTCTCGTTATTTTTCGTGTTAAATAAAAAAGAGGCAATAGCCAACGTGTTTGTAAAAAAAATGTCAGATAAAAGAGCCTGACTAAAGTCCATTACGAAATGTTAATAGCTGGTTGGTACGACAATATTTCCATGAATATAAAAGAACACACCCACGTCTGAATATTAGGTTCGGTAAATAATGTGTAGGTACTTTATATTCCGCGGTGCTGCGACGAACAAACTACAATTTACAGCCAGCAACCTCGTTAGAAGTAACACATGGCTGCGGATTGTGTGCGGTCGAATTTCAACATATTTTTCCATGCCTAGTTGCATGCGTAGTTCATGTCTAGTTCATGTTCTATTAAGGTATTTGTGCCTCAGTTATAGCATAAGGATTGGTGACTTTCGTGAGTTATGTTCATTACTTGAATGCTAACCAATGCTCTTCATCATCATCACAGCCCGTAACAGTCCACTGCAAGAATTACGGCCTCTCCCACAAAAGGGGAGGTTATTGCCATATTCTCCACGATTGGCAGGCGGGTTAGAGATCGTAGTGTATAAATATAACAATGGAAAACGCTGCTGCCCATTTTACAGCCAACGGAGACTCTTGATCTTTTTGCCTCAAAAACATTAGTCGCCTTGTACGACATCCACGAGTGTAAGGGGCTGGTGCTATTCTACTCTGCCGGACACCACACGGCCAAGCTATACTGCCAAGATAAACTCTATCCATACTAGGGACCTGTAATATCAAGACTGTGCGGGCACCGTAGGTTATCCTACGAGTACAAGAAAAATTAATCTTCACACGGCCACTCTGCCGGACACCACATGGCCAATCACGCCCAATTCTCTTACGGTGAGGGAAATCATCGTGTTGAAACCTGCCTATTCAAGCGACTGAATATGAAACCAGGATCCAATCTGGTGTGGTTCCCCTGGTATTACGGAGTCACGAAGGTCAGATAGCAGTCGCTCCACTGTAATTGTCTGATCTGCCAAATCCTGGATCATGGGCAAGGCGGACCCCGGGCCCTCGCATGCGAGAGTACAACTGGGACATTAACGCCAAGATTATTATTTACTGAAATATATCTCGCCTCGTGATCAAAAACATCTACTTTCGATCACCTTTCCATGAAACTCGTAATACATATTTTATATATAGATAGATAGATAGAACCGATCGTGTTTTTATGTATTTCTTGGTACATAAATAATATTAACTTAGTATCTAAGGAACACGTCGCTTGTGTAAGTGTGTTCCCAGATCATTATAATCTGGAAACCAGATTGGATCATGGTTGCCATGATCCAATCTAGTATGGTTCTCCTTGTAGCAGGGTCACGGAGGTCAGATGGCAGTCGCTCCAATGCAATTATCTGATCTGCCAAATCCTGGATCATGGTCAAAGGGGACCCCGGGCCCTCGTGCGTGAGGGCGCAACCGGGACATTAACGCCAATCTGTTATAGGTGTTTTTTGGCGATGCAGGTTATTTTAGTTTTGAGACAATTCGAGGGACATCATGTTCTGTCTTAGTCATCATCCTTATGTCATCTTCGTTTTGAGACAATTTTGTCAAACGTCATGTTATGGGTAAGGGCCCGTTTATACGCTTGAAAACGCTAGATATTACATTACGGTTATAATGGGAAACCAATTCAGTTTATTACGATTTCTATTAAAAGATAAAGATTGTGTGCTATAAGCGCATCATTTATGACCAGATGGGCTGATTTAGCTCGGTAGCTGGATTCCTTAAAAGGTCTTATGTTTCGAATAAAGATTTAGGAAGGAGAATGGAAAAGTATAAGATACCTAAGATTGGAATGTAGGTAAAATTTAGGTTAAACGGTAAGTTGTTTTATGGAACTTTAGAATAAAGCTAATTACATTAAAAAAAAAATCTCAGTCCGTGAATTTTACTTTTCATTTTAACGCAATTTCTTTGCACAAATTACTTTACAAACTTTAAATGGCATCCTAATATAAATTTCACGATCGAGTAACTGTGTAAATATTATTTTATTTTAAAACAAAACTTAAACACGAAGCCTAAACACACTCATCTAACTGGATTGTGAACTTAATATTCCATTCTAGAGGTGTATTGAGCATTCTCAATGTGAATTAATGTGGACCGGTGGAAGTGGAACCTACGTGGAAGTGGAAACTACAAGTGGAACCGGCGCGACTTCGTTCACGTACACTTTTTTTTATAGCGGGAAATGCATTACGCTCGGTACCCTCTATAGGGGGTTGGTTGGAGGCTGTGTGGGAAGAACTCCTAACAGTCATCGGTGTACCCACAAAACCCCGCGGCGCATTTCACTCGCCTCGAAAAGAGGTGTCATGAGAGTCGAAGCCTTGTCGAGAATTTAAAAGTAGTTCTCGATCGGTGCGCACTACGGGCAGTGTATTAGTTGCATACCAGCACCATAATATGGCATTCCGTGGCAGTTTTAGGTAATCAGCAACCCGGTGCTGGAACAATATTCCACCTCCTGTTCGTAATTTTAAGTCAAGGTATTATTTTTTAAAACATACAAAAAGTTTTCTTATAAACTATCAAAAAGATTTGGTCCCTGGTACGCGCGTACGTCCCACTTACTTAGCCAGGATGTGATTGCGTTTATCGCTTATTTATTATTTTCATTTATTTGTCTTTTTAGCCATTTTTGTCCAGTTAGAAACAGCGTTTTGCAATAAAAAAGGTAGTGTTTAATGTTTGCTTTTATTACACTAAATTATACTCATATATTATTTATTGGTTTTCATAAAAAATAACGTATATATAATTATTTATCCCATATTAAGTTACAGGTTCTACATCTATAAATATATATTTCTTTTCTTTTATTTTGTATTATATATATTAGTATTAATATCATTTCTGTATTAACACGTCGTTCGTGTCGTGCGCGCATCGAGCTCTATTATGGGTCAGTCTGAAAACCAGCGCTGTGTTTGGCTGCTGCCATTCATAGCATTAAGCTGAGGCTGGTCCAATTTGGTCCCATGATGCATTGCCCTGCTTCGTTATTATGTACTTATTATGTTAGTTTTTTTTTTTTAAATGTGTTATTGGACCAAACAAAGATACGTCTATGTCTATGTCTATGTCTTGTCATTAACGACACCTCCGGCGACTGCCCGGGGCGCCCGCCATGCTCCCTTGCGAGGGGCGGCTAGGAATAACTGGATGCGCTGAGCTATTCTCACTTCATGGAGGTGGAGACCTGTGCTGGCCGCCACCGGGAGCGAGAACGCAGCGGTTGTATAGCCGCTTCTCACTCCTCTTCTGCGTCTGCGGAGCAGTGGCGCCAGAGGGTCATCTTCGCTCTCTCGTTCTACTGCCTCCTTCTGCGAGATTATGTCCTCACAGACGGAGGCCACAGCTCTCCAGGCCCTTTCACTTTCAAGTATAGCATTTATCACACGTGGAACCGCAAGGTCTAGACCACAACCGCATGTAGGACACGGCGCTGCTCCTCCCAGACTGTGCAGGCCTCGAGGGTGTGTTGCGCTGTGTCCTCGACCGCGCCACATTTGTGGCACAACGGGGTTTCCTCTCTCCCGCTCGGTGCAAGTCCGAAACAGCCGTTCACGTACACCTACTTTACCTCTACCAACCTTTTTTTGTTGCTAATAAACCTTCCTCTTGAATCACTCTATCTATTGTTGAAAACCACATTAAAGTTTAAAAGATCTAAGCGTACATAGATACATAGGGACAGACGGCGAGAAGCGACTTTGTTTTATTGATCTCAATGATAAATGTATGTATGTATTGTATGTATGACATGGCACACATTTGTGTAACTTTACAATGGTAAATAATCGTTACATACTTTGACGTACCTACGACAATATTTCATGATTACATCAGCATCATCATATGTCGTTGGCCTCATTAGAAATTTAAAGCCGTATGGTCTTATAATAAAAGGGTTACAGTGCCACAAATCTATCTGACCCGGTGACGTGCGGCGCTGTTTTTGGCGTTGACATGTTAGTTCAAATACATTTAAAAATTAAATGCCGCCATTTTTCTACCGTTCCAGTTTTGACCGCCGGGCCAAAATGTTTGTTGCGCTTGTACTCGTATGTTTGCAGTTCATGTTTCAGTGACTGTATGACAGTGCAAAGGTCACTGGCTATTTCATAATTAAATTAACAATGAATGCTCGCAGAACCAAACTTTATCTCTACTAGGTATTTTTTAAATGAAATTCTAATAAATGAGTTGTGAACGACTTATGCATACATTAATATACGTTCTTTTGTAATGCTAAAGCTCTTGCGATTGCTTTGAATTGATGTTGTTGCAAAACAAAGCTTTAACGTCATATAAACTTAGCTGAATTTCCCTTGAACGAAGTCAGCGTCACAATATACCGCGTCAACTTTGCACTCTTCAATTTGTACTTTAAATGCGTACTTAGCGAAGTGCTTCTCTAAAAATTTAAACTGAACGTAGAAGGATCCTTTGTGCGCAAAGGACGTTGAGTTACATTCCATTTAGATACGGCAGTATCAAAAAGTACTTTTGTACACGTAAAAGTTATATGATTTAACTGGAGTCTGTATTTAATTTACTGAACGTCGAACGGGGCGACAACTCTGTAACTTCTACTGCATTTTCTGCTCGAATTCGGGGAGTTTGTAATGGTGGCCAACCACCATCATGCAGTGGGTTGTGGATGTTGAATTCGCTTACACCAGTCGTAAGCCCGATTTAAGTGGCCACTTACTATCAAATAGGCTTGATCTAGCCAAACTGACGTGTGTGGCGAGAATGTGGGGAGTCCAGCCAATATGGGCGGTGTCAAGCCTATTTATGTCTGATAGTCGCCAGAACGGAGGTGGTGGAAGCAGTGGCTACTATAATACCATTTTACCAAAATCATTTTTTGTAAAAGGGTTTGCCAAGCGATTTCACTGTGAAAAGGTTATCAGATCCCATGAAGAGGGAAACCCCTAACTCTACAAATCCTATATTTTGTACAGAAAGTATGATTTCGAAAAATTTTAGGATTTGCTTAAATGTAATGTATTCCCAAACACCTAAGGACATAAAGATAAAATGTATACAGAGCATATAGGCTGAGAACAACGCTTTTTCATTTTTTAAAATCGATGTGGTTCCTGTTGGTACACCGTTTATCTGTATGTATCTTGGGGGTAACCTCCAAAGGTACTAAACCGATTATGATTTGTTTTCAACAATAGGTAGCTATTTATTATTCCCGAATGTCGTAGAGTATTTTTGATCCCGGAAAATTAATAGATGCCGCGGGATTGTTGTATCTTTATAAAGATACAAACTGCGCAGGTGAAAACTACGGGGAATGGTTTTTTATTTTATTTTATACGGCAGACAAACAGGCCACCTGTTGGAAAGTGGTCACCGTCGCCTATGAACATCAGCCACACCAGGAGAGTTACCAATGCGTTTCCCGGCTCTGAAGAGACCTCTAATATACCTCTTGAACGATTCCAAGTTATAGTCCAAAGGAAACACTGTGGCTGGGAGCTCATTCCGCATCCGAATCGTACGAGCGAGAAAAGTCCTTTCGAATCTTCATGTGGTGACCAACAGAGGGTCTACGTACTAAATAAGGATTCCGCACCAAATCCCCAAAGAAAACTTTGCAAAACCTTCGCTTCGTAAAATCGCAATATAATCTTAATTTCTACCTGATCAAAACGCGAGTGTCTCGGCATCTCGTCGCGTCTACGAGCGCTTCGTCTGCGAGCGCTCATTACCGCCAGGAAGTAACAAGATTAAGTGCTCACAATGCTTCACAAGGGCTTACCGCAAGTGGGGACTTTCACACAGCACGATACCGCCCTGAATAAAATATCGTTTGGATTGCGGGACTTGTTCGTAATTGGTGTTGCTGAAGTTCTAACTGCCTCTCTAGTTCTGGAACTGACGGGGCGAGCCGGAATTTTTGGGAGACGTATCTATTATTTACAATCGGCGCCCGGAGGAGATAGGCTATTGACTTGTAGGTTGATACTTGTAGGTAGGCTATGGACATGTATAGGTACATGAATGGAGTATTATGTACTTAACAAGTCAGTCCTTTGGTGTTGATCCGTCTCATGTGTGGAGGGTTTACAATAGATTCTCCACGTTAATAGGTAAAAAGGATTGGACAGTTGACAATTCAGTCCCGGAATGTTTGACAGTACAGCGTTGCATATTTAAAGTCCCGTGGTTTTATGCGGAACTACAAACATTAGCTAAGTATGAAGCTAGTCTAGAGACAACAGCGATACTCTTCATAGGTACTAAACGTTGAAACAGATTATGCACAAAGTGTTGGTACTCTGTTGTTTTTATAGTCTGTTGTCCACTCCTCGGTGAGATCTATATAAGAGAGTTTTCGTACTAAACTTACAAATATGTTTATTACCTTTGAGATTATAGAACATAGCGTGGTAGCTGATGCGTAGATCCAGTGGCTGAAAGCATCGTCTTCATACGTCTGAGCCTCGTCAAAAATCAACCTCAAAACAGTTCACGGCTGCGTGGCTCGAATACTCGAATCGAAATCTTTAACAACTTGATCCCCACAACTTCTTGTACATTACCTTAGATATATTTTCTTCTTATCAAAAATTGATCTCAAGAAATTATTTTTTACAACCACCTCGAAGTTATCGCATAATTCATCCAACAAAAATTTAATCCTATCCGGCACTTTGGCCATTTCGTGTTACCCTTGAATATAAAATGTTATCTCCACGAAACCTTAGATGAATACTAAATTAGTATCACCCACTGACAGCCATAAAGTTTCATTATGGACCTGTTTTTCTTTTTATTAAAAGCAGTTACTCTTGCGTTTTATGTCCGTAATCTGACCAAAGCAGCGGCCTGTCACTTGGACGGGAGCGTCTTGTGCGTTCTACGAAATAATTGATGAGTTCTAGATTTCAACGTGCTTGTTATGGTGTCCGGCTGAGTGGTGTGCCGTTTTAACCAACTTTTCTGTGAACAGACATTTGTCGCCACCGTCGACTTTATAGACAATCCCAATATTTTTTTAATTAGACTGGGCAGCCATTTGACCGACATCTCACTTGGTAAGTGACGAAGCGGCCGAAGAGAGAGCGTCCTGTCTAGGTACAGCCTATTCACTCTAGCCATGAAGGCGTCTTGATTATAATTATGCAGTCTGAGTGTGGTCTCAATCTGGTCAGATGTCGTTGCTTCTCTGTAATTACCCAATCTGCCAAATCCTATATCATGGGCAAATTATCAAAAGAACACACATTTGAAATACAGCATTCAAAAGGCAAATAAAAGCATTTAACCTACATACAGCCATAGATACATCTCCTTTTTTTAAGTCGATTAAAAATAATCCTTTCTAATCACATGACCTGAACAGACTGAACAGCTAAATCCAACGATTTCCAGCTCCGTTCAGCATTTGAAACGACCAATCACCATTATGTAGGTATATGTATTACCCACCAATCAGCGCAAGCTTTCAACGCGATAAAATACCACTGTGCTGTTTACCGATGAATTGAGTTAATGAACTGTATTCATCACCTTCCATAATGGACTTCGTTCATCATAATAAGTGTTTACTCGTTTACAAAGGCGCGCTATCCGATAGCTTTTACGTTGTAAATGTTGAGTTGATGTATATATTCGTTTTACTTAGATACCTATTTACAAGTAAGAATTGTCTGAGTTCCCACTTAGTTTTTTGGCGTAGTGGTAAAAAAATATCATTTTGAGCTTGTAACGTAATCTGATATATGTTCCTTTGTTTCGATGCCCTTTTTTAAACCCTGGCGAAAAGAGGGGGTGTTGTGTGTATTTTATTTGTCTGTGGCTTCTTATTTTGATTTCTGTGGTGGCTCAAAAGCTAATGGAAAAATGACAACAAAAATTGTGACTGGTCTTCATTGTATTTCGTATATACAGGGTTACAGTAAAAGTCGTACTAGATCCGTTAAGGGCGTAGAGTACCCATCATTTCTGACTCATTTCACTATGAACACTAAACTTAAACCTTTTCAAAATATTCGACTTTTAATTTTTTTAATTAAAATTGCCGATTTTTAGGCTACTAAATTTAATTTTGTTTATTTTGTGTGTCTTATTATTATTATTATTGCATGTTTACATGTGTAATAAGATGCTTTAGGACGTCAATCACTAAAATCGTACATTAATTAATTGAATAGGCCGTAGTAGACATCAAAGTTAAGAAAAAAATATATATATCAGGTGTGTAGGACGTCATCTTTAACACTTCCGTATCACAAGTACTAGGGTAACTAGGGTATTTCTGACATCTTATATATATACGCATACTATTGTTTCTACCGATCCGGTCCTGACACCAAATCTGTAGTTTATTGGACATTTACCTCTTTCAAATAGATTTACAGTTACGGTCGGAAGTTACCTGACATTGCAAATTATCGAATTTTCTAAAAAAAAATATTATTAATTTTTACGTGATTATCGGCTTGTTACCACAGTAAGTTTTAGTTTTATTTCGACGCAGCTCCATGCGTACACACTTCACACAGCGGCACCAGTCTACTCGTGATCATGACTCGTGCAACTGCATCGAAATATCGAGGTAAAAACAATACTGGCCATGGTAACAAATCCGATAATATATGTGGTGAAAGTGTATTGAATAACCACGAAATAAACCCCATTCGTGAATTGATTTAGCAGCTACTTTTCATAGCTAAAACACTATAGTGGATATCACACCTCACCCCCATTATGCTATTTAAGTACGTTGGCTTAAGTAATAAATGTCTAAAAGGCGAATACTTACGCGTCGCAGTACAACACAACTTTTGCATCCCTAATTCATCAGAAAGGCTAAGGATCACCTTTAGCCATCTCTACCAAATTTAAATAACCACCCACCATTTCCACGCTTTACCTGGCCGTGAAACGAGTTTTTGTCGCCCATTTGCTTTACTTCCTTTTTATGCATTAGGACTACCTTGAGGGACCCCGATATAAAAACTAAGTTCCTCATTACAGGTTATAAATTCTGACTAGTGTCTACAACAAGTGCTGGCTACGGAGTGTTTTACGGCTGTTTCCTAGTTTGTTGCCCGTTGCTGGCAGACTGGGCTAAATAATGCGGCCTTCTGCCTTAAACTTGTCCTAATTGGCTCGCTTGCCCGCATAGCAAGTCGGGTTTAAGTTTGTCTGTTGAAGGCAAGGTATCTACGAGAAGCCTAACAATAACCCATATGATAGGCTTCGGTGATTGGTTAACACCAGGCAGGCATTTTTTGTCACTACAATAAAAAACCCTCCTGACATTTGACAAAGTTTGAAAAGCAAAAATTCAAGATTGAATTGACTTTTAAATTAATAAAAAATTCGGGATGTTCGGGAACTATGATGCCACAGGAGGAGACCAATACTTGGAGACCTTCAAAATCTATAACGTTCCTCTTTTCGCGTCGGGGAAATAATAATTTTTGGTCATAATATTAAAATAATATAATATAAAATTCAATTAAATATAAAACTTATGACTTCTCTTACTCATCTGAGTATAAAAGTCGTACGTACGTCAACCCCACACACAAGTAATGTACTGCTCCAATTAAGGCACGAGGTCGAAAGCGAAACTCATAGCAGTATAAAAACTAACTAGTCCGTACAAACCTTTGTTTGCTAACTCTGCGTTGGCTGCATTGGGAATGGCATTCTCGGACTCAGTCAGGCTTTGCCTGGCATGGTCGGGCGCGGTCCGGCTTTAATTTTATGTCCTACACCATAGAGAAAATACTAATTTTAAATTTTGTTTGTTGCAGTGACAAGGACAATGTAGGCGGGATGTGCGCGCCGGCCGCCGCGGCACTCGTGCTCGCCGCGCTCGCCGCTCTGCCCTGCCGAGGTACCTGGACCTGGCCAAATCCCAAGTCTAGCCTCCAAACCTAATCAAGCACACTAGCCCAGCTAAGCCTTCAAACCTAAACAAGCTGGCAAGCTAAAATCCTATAAGCCTTATGCCTAGTTAAGCTAAGAGCTAAAAGCAAGACCTCCAAACCTCCAAGACAAACCTGCCAAGCTTCCAAACTAAAACCCTAGTTAAGCACTTTTTTCTTTAATTGGTCTTATCAGGCATGTAGTATTTGTAGTCAAACCTTAAGCTTTCAGGCTCCTTTGCCTAATCTAGATTCAAGCCCTGCCAAGCTTTCAAACAAAAACCCTACAAGCCTTAAGCCTTGGCAAGCCTCCAAACCTAATCAAACCGAAGTATTTCAACAATTCCTAATTAAGCCCTAAGCTTAGTCATGCCCATGCATGCCCAAATAAGGCCTCTAAGATTTAAAACCTCCTTACATTTTTAAGTGCTAGATTTTTTATGAAAATTAGTTTCGCATCCTAGCGTAACAAATTTTCATAAAAAATCTCCTTAGTCTCCTAAAATAAAACTTAGGGAGGATGGTGAAATAGCACTGAAACCTATGATTATTAGGTTTATGGTGCCATGCCCTAAGCCTAACCAACCTGCCTAATCAAGCCTACAAAACTAATCCCAGCTTTAGGAGACAAGTCGGAACAAGTTCCTATTTCCAGATCATAATTAAATTTATCTCATGTTCTAAGGCTGTATTAACATGTACTTCGGCTGCCAGAGATTTATTAGACTCAGTTCCCAATATTATTTTCTTGTAAGGATAATAATTTCCGGTCGCCTGTTTTCTGATCGACATTTATCGTAGATTAGTTTCACTACGTATGTGTTTGAGTCACTCCTGTTAATGCTTAGCTATAATACATGAGTTTTATTGCAGCGGTGGCAATGAGTGATGGTATTTTTCTGAGAAACACAACGTAAGAAAAACAAATCAAATTTTTCATCACAGACTCCAAACATGTTAGTAACATATTTTACAAACCTATATTTGTTGTAAGGTAATATTTGGGCAATGTTAGAAAGTTAATAATACTTTTTAAAACCACACCGTCAGACATAAACCGGGCATTAAGCTTAAGATAGTGGGAATAAAGCACATTTAAAAAGTGTGCTCGATTACCCGAAGGACAGAGTGTCCAAAAGTGGGCGATTCGAAATTTTACCTATGATATTCAAGAGAGGCACTGCTAGGGCTGTCCCGAATCCTACTTAGTAAAGACGCTGTCTTGTTACGCTGTGTGACATGAAAGCCGTCCACCCTTGTATTCGAAAACACCGTGAATGCTCTGCATAATTGAGGAAGTTCCATCAGCATTCGAAAACCATTACCATATTGGACGCGCACGGTGCCCAGTTCTCTCTGCGATTAGCTGTGAGATAGTGTTAGGGTAGGTACTTGAAAAAAGAATTGGGCTTTGGTAACGTACTTGTGAGATTCATGAATATCACATGAACACGTAACAATACACTAAATGAATGCCTTAGGTTCACAAAAGCGCCGGCATAGATTTTCCGTCAGCTAATACAATTACGAAATTTGAATATTTCCCGAAACGAAACACCACCTAAATAAGGCACCCCATTAATCATCGGAGCCGGGGAAATCTTTGAGCTATTTTTATTTAAAGAAACGCTGCTTTCGATCTTCTTGTTCTCAATCATTAAGTCGATTACAAAACCATTACAGCTCATCTCGAATAGCGTTTGTGTTTACACGGGGCTGCGGGTTGCGGGACGCCGACATTCGATAAATATTATCCTACAAATGAACCCTCTTGCCAGAAATTTGATTTAGAAATTTCCTAAAGCCCTCTGCTGTCCAAATTGTACCGTAATTTAGTTACAAATATCACAGTAAAGCGGTACTTACGACGCAAATACGTTCCGAATTCGAACGCTCGAAAGCGTTACCAGTTTCGGCCACTTGACTGTTTATTTATACTGCCACCCCCATATTCGGGTATCAGTGTAGTTCGAGAAGACGAAGAGAGTAAATAATACATGGTAGAGCACATAACGAACGTGTTGTCGTAAGCATCATAATTATTTTTCACTACATCTACAGAAGTCAAAATAACTTAAGATAATAAAAATGCCATGTGGGCCGTGAACTATCGAGAACGCTTGTCACCACCTCGGCCTGTGCTGCTAACTCTTAGGTGTCAGACACTATGGGCAATATTTGTAAATCGAGCCATCTGCATGGCGGCAAAGTCACGCCCGCATAGGACTTTTATTGACTTAACTTATTTTGATTTCTGTGAGTATCGCCCAAATTCGGGGAGGTTCCCCATTTAGATAACTCCCCAATGTAATCGCGCCATTAATACGAAATGGGAATACACTTCTCCAATGGTGTAATTTAGCAATTTAGGTTACTACCATTTCCTACTCGCAGCAACTTTGTAGAAAAATGCGGCGTTCACAATTTCCGATCCAACTGAAGTTGGAAATTACTTCCAAGTAATTTTCGTTTGCTTCAATACTAAATTAAATACAAAAGTCTGGCTCAACACTGACAACACAGACGGGAGAAGTTAGTTCTGTTGAAGACATCAAATTGTAAAGTTAGTCGCTAGACAAACAAAAAGTTTTGAGGTTCGCTTAACAGGTATCAAGTATCAAGATCGTATTTCCATGTTTCAGGCACCGACACCGACATCACGCCGCGGACTTTCGGCGAAACCAATCAAGATGCGAAGCCTACTATAAACATACTCTATCAAATGCTCCATACTAGTTCTGAACTACATAATCAATCAAAACTTCTTGACTTAAACTCTAGTGTTAATCTCAATAGTCTTAATTTCGAAGATAATCTCTATCCTACCGTAGATAAGATTCACAAGTGTTGTCAAACTGACGATGCTAATGTAGATATATCCAATGAGGGTGCTAAATTTGTAAATACAATGAATTTAGGGGGAGATGGTAAGCGGAATAGGAGGCGGAGGGTTGTGAATGTAGTGAGGGTAGATCGGAATGGTACTAAGGTAGGGAACAATGGGATGACGACTCCTGTGAATCCTCCTGTGGCGTTGGAGAGGAAGAAGAAGCCTGGGGAGCCTGGATCCAGCGCGCCGCTGCTCAATTACATATTCGATTCGTATTCCAATCCACACCAACACAGAGATGGTAGGTAAGTATCTAAATTTCAGTAATGCAAAATAAGTGATCAAGGCTGTTTACGCGGTGCATGCATCCTGCAAAAATACAGATCCGTTAATCAAGTTTAAATTGCCGTTCTAATACCGGAGCACCTACACAATTCGTCTCAATACAAAACAAAGTAATATCAAAATTATTTCACTTTTAACTTGACGGGCTCATACCCGTATTTACAAACAATATGTCTGAGTAAAATACCTTTACTATGCGTTTCCACGGCTCTAAGAAAGGTTTATAAAGGTAGAGAATTCGATGCGTCCATTTATCGGATTACGTATTATTGTCAGTTAGAAGAATCGTATGTTTCTAAATACGGGTGACAAAAAACTGAGAACTCGGATATATAGTTGTATGTAAGCTATTTAAAATTGCGGTTCCCTCAAACAGCATTTTCTCAGATACGGATCAGATGCAGCGTGTAATCTACTCTGTATACTTATAAGCTTTTACTTGAAATTGTATAATTTATTTACTAAAGAATGCCGTCATACCGGTATAAAACTAAATAAAATTACAGCCTTAATCAAAAACCTTAATATGTCTGAACTGCCCATAAAGCTAGTTGCATTACCCCTGGCAATCCCTATAAATTGGCCGAGGAATGAGCCAGCCAATACCATTACAGATATTTGCGGTAATTCTTGCACATCGACTAGTTCCGAGGCTGAACCTAGCCGTTGTATGGTATTATTTTAACGCCAGATATCCAGGTAGGCTTCATGTTATCTGCGTCAAAATCGTAGTCAAACTTGGAGCCCTCTAGAGGCCCAATTTCCTGAACCTTGAGTCGGAATACAATTTGCAGAGTAAATTACGTATGCCCTCGCTAATTTGGAAACCGGACCGCGCTGGGAAACAAGGGTCGCGGCTCTGCAACTGTGTACTTTGGTCGAACTCTGTTTGTAGTTTTAGCCAACCACATTGTTGATGTAATTTATGAGTACCTTCAAATTATATATTTGAGTATATTCAAATTTAGAGTACCGCCTAAAAAATTTAATATACACAATCGCTTTTATTTCACTCTAATGGCAACACCCGTTTCGAACGCTTCAAAATACAGGGAAATGTAATCATTCCAAATTAAATTTACGTGTGAAAATGTTTCGCATACGAAATTAAAAAATCGACTCCCGGGTGACTATGTAGTACTTAGGTTAAGGGCAGGGGGATGAATTTCTTCTTCTTTCTTCTTCTTTCTAAAATAATATTTCTACATTTATTTTCTTTTCACACCCAGGAATGGCAACAGCATATATGCCGTAGCTGCTTCCGAGGTGGAGGCTCTGGTCGGCTCCACAGCACAGCTGGATTGCAAGGTCGACGCCTTACATGATAAACTGGTAATAAGTATGTTTCATTTTCTATGATGTATTGGCGGTACCGACTGCAAAATTGTTTTGATCTCTTGTAAGAGGCTCGAGCGAATACTCGAATGTCTCTTAATTTTACGATTACGATACGATTTGTCTCATTAGATATCAAACTATCTTTTTTGAATGCCAAAGATTTGCATAATCTTTAAGGCTTTAAGGAGCCCTACAAGTTAAGAAGTATTTCAGTATTCGGGCGAATGATCTTTTGTATTTGGACTAAAAGGACGTTTGTACTCGCAATTAAAAGTTTTGGATGGAATTTACTGCCAAAATACACAAAAAATTTCACAAACAAAAAAATTACGCGAGCCCAATCGACAGATTCTTTTATGGTCTCAGTCCTTTTTATTTTGGATAAAAGGACGGAACCTCGTCAAAGTAAATCGGAATATATAATATAATCATAGTACTATTATTATGTAATATGACATTGCAAATGTATTTAATATGTAAAATAATGACTTGTAACGAATGTTATTAATAAATTATGATTATGATTATTTGTCAAAGTAGATACTTTTTTACAAAATCCATTTAGACTTAAAGGTATTGCCATTCTTTGACTAGGTATAGTCGTTCGGTAGTTATGTTTCTTTGCCGACAAAACAGAAATTGTTAAAACGCTATTTAAAAAATTCCATTGTCTCCCCAGAATTGAAATGAAAAATTATTTTATATTCCTTGCTTGCTTGCTCTCAAGAACATCGTAATAAATTCTAGGGAACAAACTTTGGTCCTGCTCTACATTGCAAAATACCTTGAATACCTAAGGAAATATTAAAATTATAATGTTATTGGTGAAGTTTTAGAATAATATCATTTTGCATACAGGTCTCGTGGGTGAGGCGAAAAAACAACGAAGACCCTATGGAGCTGCTGACTACAGGGACCCAACAGTTCAACGCCGATGGGAGGTAAATGACTGGGAAATTTAAATGAATTTTCTAAGTTACTACGCTATTTGCAACGCTCTTTAGGTTAAACCAGTAAGTTTGAGGTTCACTGGCTTTGAAAGGCGTTATGCTTTAGCTTTGCAGCTTCTTAGTCATCCAGGCGTTAAATTTGGCAATAGAGAATGGCGTTCCATACCAAAACTTTATTCCATTGGTTAGTTGTTTGTAAAGTCGTTGGGTTATAGTTCGAAGGTCGATCGATTGTCAAATTGTGGGCAAAAGTCACGGAACAGAAAAAAATACACGATTTTTCTATCCGTTTGTGTTTTAGTTTTTCTATTGTAAAAAATAATCATTTTCTGTTCCGTAGCGAAAGTGATAGGCATATAAGGTTTGAGTCAAAAGTTATGTCGTTCATACACCTTTTGTGCAATGTTTAAAATTTTAGGTCAGAGATAAGAAAAATCAGCTCGCGGCTCGTTCATTTTATATTCAGAAACGTTACTAAGAGGTCTCACAGTGCGCGTGGATGCAAAGGATCTTCAGAGGATCAGGAGAGGAGGAAGGTGTTTAACTCCCGTATGTTGACGGCCTACCACACTTGGCATTTAGCACGTGACGTACGTTTGAAACGAATTAAATGTGTACGGATTGAGTAAAATAAAATCAATACCAAAGATAGTATGAGTATAACACTAAGAGTTTTATATTCATGAGTATTGTACTCATAACGAAACTCTCTCGCAGGTACACAGCGCGGTTCATACCGCCCGACATCTGGCGGCTCGAGTTAAAAGGAGTCCGGCCTTCCGACGCCGCCTTCTACGACTGCCAACTGTCAGCACACCCGCCGCGCTCAGCCAGGGTCACACTTAGGGTGCCTGGTGAGTCGAACTGTTTAAGTGGTATGGTATGCCGTCCACCGGCAGTGGACTGGCTATTTCGGAGGAAAAACATAACTGACGTAGTTAACGAGTTCTTGCGAGGAGACCGCGTTGTAATACCGCGCAATACGTAGTGATTGATGACTTGGCTTATGATGACTGATAATCGATAACAATAGGGACGACGGCTTTACATACCCTATTTAACAAGGTACCATAGCATGGCGATGATGGGCACCTCCCCTATAATAACAAAACCACATTAAAAACGGTCTCTAGTTTCTAGTTATTCCGGACAGGGAAGCCTGCGTTTCCAACTGTCAACTAAGCTTGACCGACATAGCGTCTAGTTAGAAGTGTAATCATAGAAAATTAATTTCTATGGTCCTCTCGCCATGACCCGATCTCGAGATGATCACAGACTCCTCTACTTTGGAAATAATTGTAGCCCCACAGCGCAGTACTGTCATGGACTGTCAGTGATGATGATAACAGTACATTCTGATAATTCCCTACAGAGGTCTCAGTCCGCATAGTGGACGGTGCTGGCGCGGAGGTCTCGGAGCAAGTCTGCGAGCTCGGAAGCACGGTCGCGCTGCGCTGCGAAGTGCGCGGGCTGCGGATGGAGGGAGGGCCCTCCCTGCTGTGGTACCGGCGGGACTCGCTCCTCAACGATGACACCACTCGTGGAGGGATCAGGTATGTTATTTAGGAGGAGCATGCTGGTGTTTGTGGGCGTGCGCATTGCCCTAACTTGTGCTATGCTGTATGCGTGGCGTTTGTGCCTCCTGCTCATTGTAAAATACCTAAGTTTTCATTAGCTATGCTCGGAACACAAATAGAACAATTAAATAAAATTAGAAATCAATTATTTACAGGTACACTAATACCTTCATTTACAAAATCAGGTGAAAGGTCAAGACCAAATTCAATGCAAAATGCAGTGTCAATTAAAATGCCAATTACAATGTCCAGATATCAATGTCAAATACAATACAAGTTCCAAAGTAAATATGAATGTCAATAAATAATCTATCTATCTAATGATCGCGCATATTCTACCTCTGTATACGCCGTCGCTGGGAGCATTCGCTCACGCCCGGCAAATGATGTAGGTACTGCCATCGCCTTAGGCGCATCTTGCACACCATGCAAGCATTGACAGTGGACGAAAGTGAGCCACGGTCGAGTCATACCAACATCCCACGTCCGTGGCAATAAATTCAGCTCATAAAGCAGTAGATGATTCAGCTAATTTCTTAGTAGACTATTTGTCAACCAACCTAACACCAGCCTCTTCCCTCCAGTGTCCGCACGGAGTTCGGCGCGAACGGCGCCAACTCGGTGTTGCGTGTAGCGCGCGTGCGCGGCGACGACGCCGGCCGGTACACGTGTAACGTGGCCCGCGCGCCGTCGCCTGCGCCGCCCGACGCGCATGTCTTGCTGCATGTTATTAAGGGTAAGGGATGGTATATGGTAGTTACTGCGCTAGCTCAGCGACCCAAAGTGGATCTATCGGTCGCCGAGCCAGCGCTGAGCCAGCGACACCAGAGGTGGCGCCTCTACCTATCCTGCGTCATCTTCTGCCAAGGTCGAAAGGGTGCGTTAGCTTGTCCCGTAAGGAATTATGGTGATATTTTATATTAAACTATTTTATTCTCACGTACAGCTGATATGATAATGATGATGGCACACAGGAGTGTTACAAATATGTGGCCGTAGTAGAGTAGAGTTTTTGTTCTAAACATTTGTCCCTGATTTGCAACGACGGAGGCTTACCTCTCGGTAAGCGTTGCAGAATACTATTGGCCGACGTGGAAGTCCAAGCTGCGTAGGATGACTCCGACTGTGTAAAAACATTTCACGTCCTACTAAAAATAGCATTTTATTATTATGTTCTGTGGGCTCGGTCCCCCAGCTAGCTCTCTCCAATACTTATAATCAAGTGACATGCACTCACACTTAATTATAAACTAGAGACAAACGCGTCTATGTTGATAAATTGTCAAGGAGTAGAAAAAGCCACGTGATGGATAGCGGTAGCCATAGTCGATGTCATCTACTATTCATACACCTATTTCATTTTCATCGTGCATAACAAATATATTGGATGAAAAGTTGAGATGCTTGTTATTATGACGTATATTTTTTATGAAATAGGTCCAAGTGTTCTAATATTTGAAACTTATTTGATAAGCTATCACTTTTTTATGATGCGGGACTAAATGCCAAAAGATATCTAATTGAACATGACAATACATTAAAATATTGTTGATTTATGAAAAAACGTTTTAGTTTTCTGTAGATAAATAAGGAAGGTAATAAATTCCGGAGTATTAACTTAGAACTTAAAAAGTAGCTGGGCTTTTAGAAGTATAGCGCACATCTTTGTGTTTGTACAAAGATGTGCGCTAGCTGATTATTTTCATAGATAAAGCTTCAATGTACAATATCATCGGTCATAATCTACATAGAAATAACACTCAGCGCCCACTTGCTCCGACCAAAATGGGGGAAAAAAGAAAAACGGGGCCCCCATTGGGCCCATAAAAACTGTAAATGATTTCCACGTCATTTGGCTGCCGAGCGAGCGGGATCAAACGACGCGTTTATGGCAACCCATCTCTCTGCTTACCGAAAACCTAATTTGCGCACAACAACGATACATTCGCCCTTAATTATGGCCAGAAACGAATTTCGGAATCGTAAATGGGCATGAATAAAAACCGTTCAGTTTATGGGCGACAGTGAAAATGTCATAATTGTGTCGTAACACCTGATTCCGTCAAGCAGCGTGGACACGTAGTGACAATAAGGGTGGGAACTGAAAAAATATGCCGAAGCTGAATAAAATTAAGGTTGTAGAGACCGAACAGAAACTTTTGTTATAGAATGTCTTATTGCTTATGCAGTTAAGCGCGTTTAGCTTTCCCTTTCCCTTCAAACCTTCATTTTCCTTCCTAGTTTCCACTTTCAGAAGAACAAAATACGTTTGGTTAAGATAGTTTACATACCTCTGGATCACATTGTTTTGTGCTTGTTTTTTGCATACAATATGAATGAGTTCCTAACGCGGTCTTTGCAAGAACTAGAAGCGGTACCGCTGGAATTACTAGGAGCAGTCACCACCACATATTTTTCTTTCCCTGTTAAGGTACAGGCTAGATACATTTATAGGGATAAAGTTAGTTAAAAATGTGTATTATGTAGTTATTCTCAAAGGAATAAACTAACGTGCGGGTCGAGCCAGGATGCAAAATAGAGTCGAGTCGAGTGCAGTCGAGTGCAGTGAAGATCGTATCCCGTCAGCTACGTTCGGCTAACGCTCGAAGATCGGCGCCATACTGCGATCGCTGCGAAGCCGGCTATCCGTTTCCAATGGGTTCCGATCGCGATCGTCATAAACTACTGTCATTAATTTGCGTCTTGGCTAGACCTGCTGTTTACAAGGTATATCATCGAAAAAAATACGGACCGATACTATGTAAAATCGTGAGTGAAGCATAAAAATAGCCGCCCATTTATGTGTGTGCGCGCTTTGACAATGCCAAATCAAACAAAATAGCGGTGTCAGACTGGTGCTCTAGTTTTAAAACCGCTCGCATCCAGGCGAGCGCTCGCTTGCGCTACCTATCACTTTCACACTCGTGGTAAGTTGCTAGACATAGAAAAGGCGAGGCGAGTGTTTAGTGTATGGGTGAGAGTGTGTATGTAATGTACAACAAAAAAAAATGACAACAAATTTACGTACTTTGCATGTTTCGCTTCTCTTTTGTGTACGATGGCGTCCGTATTTTTTTCAGATCTATGAGGTACCTATATTATGACAAAGAACAAATAAAATAAATAAAATGAAAATTGTAACCAAAACACCACCGCAGCAAGCTCTAGACGTAAAAAGGCCTCGGGGCATTGTAACAATTGTAATTGGTGGCAGTAAAAAATTAAACATCAGAATACAATCCCTTCGCAAATTGGCACTTAGGGTTTCAACGACGAATGGGCCCTGAGCTGTTTCATTTTAAATACTTTCTCCACGACGAGCGCGAAATAATTTGATTTATATTAAACTACGTAGCTTTATTTCCCGATTTTGGGTCCAGTTTTTGCGTTTTTATTTCATTTTCTAAGGTGTGTATTTTTTCTCGCGGATGCCCCATTGCTGCTAAGGCGCGCTAGCGATGGAGTTCATTTCATGGCACGAAACAATTAAAGTACCTATACTTACTATACATACACGCGCACGCCGTTATTCAATTTGGAAATATCATATGTTTGATGCTCATGTCGATCCGTGCAGTGGTTTGAGTCGTTATCAACACTGTATAAAAAAAAGGTAGTTTTGTAAAATCGTGTTTTGGTTTTCCGTTGACTGCTTTTTTACTAAGAGTACAAAAAATATAAAGAAAATATGGTTACAGTAAAACAGGCCAAGACCGAGTGTGTGTAGTACACAAAATAATTATTAAAATTTATTGTGTTTATACCTGTAGGAGTTAACCCCGCCTCATTTTTGTAAAGTTTTCTGTAATGAAATAACACATTCATTGGAAGATCTACTATTCAACGTTCTAGGTCAACAGATCGTCCACTTAGGAATCGGCTCATAAGGAGGTGTATTCCTGTTGCTCCTTTTACTGTCCCCAAGAATATTAAAGAACAGATTTTGAAGTTGTTCTCAGAAATACCGTGCGATTGCTGGGTGTATTTAATTTTAAAAATAAAAGTTTCGGTTTGCTATATTGTCACGTCTAAGCCACTGCACAGATTTTGATGAAACTCAACCTTGGCATTAGGCCATCGAGAATGACATCCACAGCTAAAGTTTAACATAGTTTACGTGACCGAGGTCTGCCTCAAGAAAAGTAAGAGATTGCAATCTCTAATGAAGAAAATCCACATCAGTCTTGGCAACTATATCATCTAGGTCGGTGGCACCTCATGTTGCCTTGCGGTGGTTTATTGCCGCAGTTTACAGCCATCGCCGGGACTTTAATGGCTTTAATATTTTTAAAAGACTCTAAAGTTTCCTTTTCTGGGGCGTTTATTCTATCTAGACGACATTTGTCACCTTTTCCATGACCACCTTTTACGTTGCGCTGCTCGTACATTGGTTCGGAGCGAGACTTTTGTCTTCTTTGTTCTCTTCTGAAAATTGTATTAGTTATTTTCTGATAAATTCAATATTTTAATATTGGATAAGCATTTGAAATATAACGGAAGTAACCATACATCTTTGGCTGTTTTGTTCCTACTGCTACTTAAACTCTATTGTAATATAATAATACTGTATGCTCGTTTGTCGCTACAGGTATAAAAAAAACATATTCACGGCTGTTATTTTAGTATCTTACCAAATTACTAAATTATTACACTTCTCTATTAAATGTAAATATTGGCGTTCAATGCAATTTCATAAATTAAAAAACGCTCGAGCTCTGAACAAAAATATTATTAATTGATTCATTTTTATAAAGGCACGTTCAGTACTGGCGCAATTAAGTAGATTCATCAGATTTTAAAACAGCGCTGAATATTAATACGCCCTCTGTTCAGTATCGAGTACGTCCATTACCATAATTCAGCGATCCTTTAGAATATAATAAGAATTTTTTAAAGTTTATTCCAATATTTGAAAAGTATAACCGAGTTGTGTGCGTCAATCAATCTCTATAACAGTGCGACAGGGGTTACAGGTTCGCCGGCTGTGAAAAGAAATATAAAAATCAAAGAGAAACACTCGATCGCGTCGCACTCGTTACATTCATTGGAAGACGTAATTTCATACATTCAACGGCAATTCGTGCCTAAAATTGGCTTCTTCTCTGCACACGGCACATTTTCATTAGGCAGTGCCTCCGGAGCTTCCCGTATCATAAGTCAAATAAAAACCTCATTCCATGGATGTCGCGCTGATAAAATTGGCCCTAAACAAATATTTATACCTTTGGTTCTAGGTGAGAGCCTTGCGGAACTCCACCAGGGAGGCGGCGACCCCACGCTGGCTTCGGGCACAACCCTCGTGCTGACTCTATGCGTCGGTTTATACGTATATTAATAAGTTTATTTAACGAATAAATTGTTCATATTTGATGGATCCGTGTTTTCTTTAAGGTTTTAGTGTGCTGATTGCTTTTTATAGATTTTCAGGTTATAGGTATACCGTACCGTACATCCGTATCTGTGTTTGACGATCACGTTATTCATCTAAAGTGGTAGCTACGCTCAGAATATGGAATGCTGCACAGCATTCATAATTGACCTTGTAAAATAACACCAACCCCTTCAACTTATGGATATCATACAAGGCGACTAATGTCATCATCATCTTAGCGTCCATCCCGGCTTACGCCAGGGTCTGCTTTTCTACTACCATGCTTGCTAAGCGAGGAGATTATTGCAATGCCCTCCATTAATGAGAAGAAGTCTCAAGTCCAGAAGAGTACAGTTATGTGAAATTGATTATGATGATTCATAATTTCTGATCTCTAAAATTATCCTAAAAAATTCAAAGTGGAAACGGAGCAGTTACAACGCCTGGCTTTTATGCTGACCTCACTGTTTATCGGAAGAATGCAGGTGAGTAATTAAGGTCTGTTACGTGAGATTCCGCAAAGAGGCGGCGTCACAAAGGAACACCCTTCATCAGTAGAACCAAATCTTTATTATAGTTAGACTATCTGTTGCCTGCGACTTCGTCCGAGTGGGCTACTAAACATAAACAAAATACCTATTCCTTTGCAACATTGTGATCATCTGGGATACTGAATCTAAATGCAAAACAGGTAAACTGACAGGTCAGGATAGGTAAAAGATCCGCCAGAGTCGCCAGAGTGAATGGACCTAGCATATATTAAATGTATTGTAGGGGGTCAATTCTCTCTGCAGTTGATTATACCTATCCCATAGAATGTCTAAAGTCTTCAAGGGCATTCGGGTCTATCCTACTTAATTTGCGTTTATCTGTCTATCGATAAACGCCAATGACGCAGAATAACCGAATAAAATGTCACGGCCGCCATTTAATAAACAACGACAATTACGTGAAAACGTCAACTCGATCGGATCAATGGTAATTTTCCGGCCACAGGCTATAAATACGTTACGTCACAGAACTGATTACAATTCAGGACGATCCGTGGACACTTTGTTTTTAATCCGTTGCCTGGCTGTGGGGAATTTCGGGAATTTCACACCAGACCGCCGGCAGGTTAGCGAAATAGATGGATCCGTATGGATTTCCATATTTATGAAGGGACGTCGCCGAGGTATTAAACGTAAGCCTAATAGCAATGCTAATTAGGCCCCAGTGTCGGTGTAAATATCTGATTTGTAATGGGTATAAAGTGGATTATCTGTTCCGGATTAAGGTGTGTCAACTTGGGAGCTGGTACCTCTGTCTGTAAGTATAATATAGTTTTAGATATTAAAATTCAGGCGGCGTATATAAGTGCTCACAAAACTATAAAAGAAGTCGATTACATCGATGACATATTTGCAAAACATTGCATTGAAAGACCTGTCAAACAACAATATCGAACGAACTTGGTCGTGAGAGTCAATTAGGATATAATTACAGAAAGTCTTCTCCATTTGTGATCAATGCGGTCGGGGATAGTTGGTATAAAATAAACAATCCTGGAGACTCATGTTTAACAATTAACCTACAACTATTGGCTATGATCACGGGACTATGCTAATAGCATGCCCATGTTTTTAGCAATTCGGGAATAGCGGCTCATAGGTACACACGTAAACTTCGAGAAAAAAGGAAGGGTGTTATAAGTTTTATGTGTGTATCTACATATCTGTGGCTTTGTGGATATATCTGTAGCATCATAGATGGAATTGAAAGCCACTTGAATTATTGGACATTGTCGAGCGGGTTTGAAAAGACTATTTTTAAGACAGCGCGTTCCACAACTCCTTCCGGAAAAGGTTAGAAATGAAAATGAAAATAGTACTTATTAGAAATTTCGAGAATTATTTCATCTCAGATGCCAAACTGATTGGACGAATTGAAAGCCAGTTTGATCGAGACGGTTATTAGCTTTTTTATATTAAAATATTTGAGTATATGTAACCTTGGTCGGGGGTTGTCCAACTTTTCTTTCAGTTTTGTTTGTGCAGAAGTGTAAACAGAACAAGCGAGTGCCATAACCTACAATCCTGATACTCATATTTTTTTTAACACAATGGAGGGAGGCGAACAAGCAAGTAGATCCACTGATGGTGTGTGATCACCGCCGCCCATGGATATCCGCCACACCAGGGGATTCGCGAATACGTTCACAGCATATGAGAAAGACTTATTTTTTTAAGGCTTCAATGTCGTACCGGCTCAAGAACACTCTTAATATTCATTAGACACTCTTAAGACTTCGTCCATCTAGACTATAAAATTTGTAATCTTTAGGATCAAACTAAATTATTCTACTTTAATTTCAAGAATTAATGCGACCCTGAAGGTTATGTAGATTAAACTACATTGACAAATATTTAGTTTCATTACTGAATAGAGTATTTACATGTCTTTAGAAGACCTTAATCCACTACTTAAGTAAAATATGAGAATGTTAAATTTATGCGTTGTCACTTTAAACTTAATGAATTGAATCAATCCCCTTAGGCAATTATGCGAATGAACTTGAGTACACTCAAACAATTACCATACAATATGTCGTAGAAGGGATGAGGGTAGGTGAATGATGATGATGATGAGGCGGATATTGACCCGTAACGCTTACGTTACTATGAGGCCTCACAGAAGGAACGCACAGGGTTGCAACGGAAAAAATTGACTAATCAAAGAGTCGTAATTGAACGCAGTGCGTATATTTAGCGAAGAGCTGTGAGAACTTTTTTTTATGTTAGACGGCTGACAAACAGTTAAGCGGGCCTTATGGAAAATGGTCACCGCCGCCTATGGACATCAGCAACACCAGAGGAGTAATAATTCGTTCCCCGCCAAATGTCTTACTTTTTATAGTATCACCGCAACTTTACTTAGGCCTACTTATTCCAAGCTTGGTTAGTGTGGTCAACTCGGAGGTAAATGCTATATGGGAGTTAAATTCGAATTATATCTTGTACCACTCAGAGATAGCGACTAAAGTCGAGTTAAATATAAATTTTAACCTTAATGTGCCAGGGTTATAAAACCAACTCTGGGTTACCGATGTCAATAACGACATGTCATTTCAAATCTGACTTAAATGAACAGACATACATAATTTTCTATAAGGCAGGAATTGTTAGACGCTTAGGCCTTAGTGATAAACTAATTACGCACTCGAACTTCGCCTATGTTTCACCTCAAAATGTGCAAATTCTCAAAGTTATTAACGGAGTAATGAAAATCTTGTCAGTAACACTTACTCCGCTGTTTACACAGGTTGTGATAAAATATTATTTACTATTCATAGATCTCTATACTAGTCGTATAGATGCCTTCAATGCAATTTCTATAGGCAAAGATAACAACGTCGATTGAACAGAGTTTTATACCGTTACGAAGAGCGAATCGGCTTCCGAGACTCTTCAACCAGTCTCAGAGTCCCAGCGGAAAACATTGGTCAACCTCGAATCGTTAAATAGGATAAGTTACCATTTAATATTTTGTAAATATGTTGTGTAATAGTACGTCCTTGTTAGGCGTGTTTATGTGCGCAAGTAAGACGGTATGCACTTCTACCAAGTGGTCCGAGTTTCCTAGCGAGTCTGACGCAATTACTTCATCGATATTAACTTGCTTACAATGAGATTAGGACTTTGATCGATTAACCTAGTTTTCAGTGATCAAAATACGCTACGAAATAGGTCCACATAATATACGGGGCCTACATTCGTCGCGTGGAGCGTCGGTGGCCGAGTGGTTACGGTATCCGACTCGTAAGCGAGGTACCGGGTTCGAATACCACTGCGGCCATGTACTAATAACTCTTTTCTGAGTTATGTACGTTAGTTTAATGCCAACCGATGCTCTAACGGTGAACATCGTGATGAAACTATGATCCAATCTGGTCAGGTCCACTGTAATTATCTGATCTGACAATTCCTGGATCATGGTCAAGGTGGACCCGAGCCCCCGTGGCCCTCGTGTGGTGTGCGACAACACAATCTTAACATTAACGGCAAGATGTTTTTTTTTTATAACATACGGGGGCTACATAAACAAACAGACAATTCATCATCATCATCCTGGCGTCATGTCCCGGCTTCGTCTCCGCGCAGCACGCGAGGGCCCAGGGTCCGCCTTCCTGCTATTCCTGGCCCACCTCGCTCGGTCTTCGGCATCTCTCGTGGTGAGCTTATTGGCACGCATATCGTTCTTGACAATGTCAAGCCATCGCTTCTTGGGCCGGCCTCTCCTTCCCGTGCCCGGCGGGGGCGGCATAGCCAGACACTTGTTCCCCACATAACTTGCCGGTCTGCGCAAGACGTGGCCATACCATCGAAGGCGGTACTCTTGCAGCTTATCTGCGATTTCACGGACGCCAAGGCTAATAAGGCTAATAAACAAACAGACAATTAAATAAGAACATATGGTAATATAAAAGAAAAACTTAAATCGACATACGAATATAACTCAGTCGCTGTAATAATAAGGTTTTATAATTCCAATACAATTAATTTAGGAAACATAATTACATAGCTGGAGGTGGCGGGAAATTACATGCCAGCAAATGGGTAATTATTATTGGTAACCACAGTAGGCTCTAAGGTAGCAAATTAGATTCCCTTTGAGGATGTTTCGACATGATCTACGACGTCTATACCTTCTTCATAATATTACATCCATTAAAAGTAAAGGCAAAACTAACGCTTATAAAATCTCCAGAAAATATACTGGCATCTAAACAAACTCTATTTTTCAAATCAACTACTACCTGCTCGCAACAGAGCATCGGAGCATGAATAAAAAAAACTAGATAATAAAAATGCGAGAAAGCACATAGATAAGGATATAATCTTCTACCTATTTATTTATCATCATCATCATCATCTTGGCGTTGATATCCCGGTTGTGCTCTCGCGCACGAGAACCCGGTACCTCTCGCTTACGAGTCTGAAACACTAACCGCTCTTCCACCGACCAGCAGTAATTGTAATTTAAATTATTGAAAAACCGTAAAAAAGCCGTGTCTGTACATTGAAAAATATAATCGGGAAAGGATTCTAGTTTTAATAAACCTATATGCCTCCTTCGTATCTGACAGGGATTCACATCCTGTATATTGTGTAGCTTGCAAGCAAAGAAAAATAAAGACTCATTTAGCCAAAGAAAGTATAAAGCAGAAAAAGTTTAAATTAAAAACAGAAATTAGCTGTTTAAAAATGTATAGTGTATAAAACACATCGCCGCGAGGCGAGGCGCAGCGGTTTAACTAATCTAACTTTGGTTTTCGAAGTGTATACTCCATGTATTAGGTTGCAAATTAGTTAAAATGCCGCTGTTTTAGGCGTTTCCGAGTTTAAAGGGGTTTCAGTGTAAAATATGGACCGTACGAGTACTCTTGGCTATATCAGTAACAAGAGTGAATAGGTGTCGCCTAGGCATGCGTGCTACATATTCGACTTTATCGTCGCTTTCCATCAGGTGAGTTGAGGTCAAATGCAAGTCTATTGACGATTAAAAAAAACAGCCAGAAGACGTCAAACGATCGTACAGGCACAAATACAGAAATGTACCAATTCTATGTTTACGTACATATATATTGTAGTCGATATTTTAGCCAGATTCTGTATATTTCTAATCGTAAATAACTCGAAATATCTAATACGTACCATTTTCATTCTTATTTCTAACCTGTTATTCCGCAAGAAGTTGTGGAACGTGCTGTGTTTATAATAGTCATTTCATACCTCCTGCTCGACAATGTCCAATAATAACTTATCACGACATGGCAGTGTACAGCATGGTTACCCGCAGGAACGCAATGTATGAAACTCCCAAGGGAAGGGAATAAAGTGATTTGAATTTCGAATGTTAAAATTCGTATGGAAGCTCAAAGAGTTTATTTGAAGATCGCACCCATTTTTTCTTATTTTTCTGTTTAGCCTACAAAACCAAAAAAATAAAAGAACCTGAAAAAACAGCGCGATTGCAACACCTGTGACTTGAGACTAGGCTATATGGTTGCAGCACCCTAGACTATTCAACATAAGCAGATGACAAAAAAACAAAAATACACAAAAACGTCGTGAAGCGATACTTATATGGCTCCGGAGTTTATTTGCTCTAATTGCTTTTATTGTCTCTTAGATTAGATAGTGCGAAGGGTAGAGTATTTAGAGTACCTTTGGGATAAAGCTTGGGCTGCTTGAACCTCTCGATTCACACAGGACTCTATATAACTCCCTTATTTTGCTTTAAACCTAAATATGGACCTTCGCTGCGCTCAGGGTCTAATGTGCCGCCCAAGACGTAAGACACTGGTTTATCCCCTTGGTGTATAATCTACCATTACGAACGAAATAGCTGGTTTGTTTTCGCTCATAGGTTTACTTTAATTTTATATTATGTGATAGGTATAGGTCCATAAGATTGCTTTGAGTTTATGGCGTCCGTGTCATTGTTTATGTTGCTGCCCGTCAAAAGTTCCTTTGTCATCCGCTAGCAAAACGGCACAAAGATTTATGTCAAAACTACTAAATAATTTCGAAAGTCTTTTTATTTGCTAATTAGTTTATTTTTGTCTGATAATAAGTATCTACTCGTATATTGTTAAATTGTATTCGGATAGTTCTCCAATTTTCAAGAAATTGAAAAAAACTTTTCTTTCTTCGTAGAAAAGCTAGTTCCATACAAAACCTCTAAAATAAGAGGCACTTAGATCCAGTGAAATAATTGCGTACTAGTCGTGTTACATAAATTTCATTTAATAATACCTTAAATTCAGGCCAGGCACCTAAATAATAACTACATGCGGTCGTGAAATATGTATGCAATGGAAATTGTTTGTGGATTTACTGCTCTGCTTAATCTAGGATATAAACTAATGTTCATATTCAAATTGTTATGCATTCAACACAGTAAGCCCCTGGTTTTAGAGTGGTTAACGTGTATATTCCTTCGTAATATATTAGCTTTTGCTCGCGAGTCGACACTTTATTGTTACTTTTATAGTACCTAACATTCTTAGGTTCACTTATGCCAAAACTGTGGGGTAAGAGGACGTTTGCATTCTTGTATTTCTTTATGTCTGGGCTTACTATCTCAGGGTTAATATAGGTATTGGTTATTTTACTCACAGCTTGTAAAAAGATCTGGAAGCCGAAGTCCAAAGCGATGCTCGGATCAGATCTCCGAAGAGTTGGAAATACCAGACAGCACCACATTATACCAAGCGACAGAACGCAGCCGATGGGGGCAGTTAATTGCAAACTCAGTCACGATACTCAGTAGTGAGTGACCGACTAAGAAGGGACTGTCCCAGTAGAAAATTCAACTAAATACCCCTATCTCTTGCTGGTGCAAGACATAATTGGAATTTAACTTCAAAATATAATTTACCTCTGAGTCAACCATGATAACCCAGTTCGGCACAAGTTTGCCTTGCCGGTCCCAAAAAATCACTTTTCGTGCCAATACAAAACAACTGTTGGTAAACACACTATTTATACATGCTATCATCATCACAACCCATTACAGTGCACTGCAGGACTTAGGGCCTCTCCCACAAAAAGAGAAATAATTGCCATAATCTCCACGCTCGGCAGGCGGGTTGGAGATCGCAGTGTTATAAAATAACAATGGAAAACGCTGCTGCCCATTTTCCAGTCTACGGAGGCGCTTAGATCTTTTGTCTCGAAAACATTAGTCGCCTTGTACGACAACCAAGAGTGTAAGGGGTTGGTGCTATTCTACTCTGCCGGACACCACACGGCCAAGCTATACTGCCAAGATAAACTCTATCCATACTAGGTACCTGTAATATCAAGACTGTGCGGGCACCGTAGGTTATCTACGTCATCGAGTACAAGTAAAATTAAACTTTGTAGCAATAGTAGACGTTTTGTGGGTCTTCTAAACGTCTACTTACTACAAAAAGGATTTTTACTTGTAATCGATGATGTCAGCGCCCTCACAGTCTAATAAGGCCACTCGATTTGCTACGATATGTACATACGACAGCATTACGACCTACCCAAAAGCATTATATTTTATAGTGCTTATAGGTAGGTGCTTAGCTTTATTATACTGGTTATGGGTATGTCGATATGCTGTAGACTGTACAAAACGTGACTAAGCCTTCTTGCATCCCGGCTTATCCGCTATTGCGTTATTGTTTTAATCGACATCGGATCGACAATCACATGGTTCGGTGGGTACCCGACATGCCGTGTGGATTTATGACTTTGATTACCGGAATCGAATGATGAATGGAATTACAGTGCAGCAAAATTATCTGGTAATATAATTTGGCTTTAATTCAGTAATACCGGTGACGGTATCGCTGTTGTTGACGACATGACATTTAAAAATGGCGACAGTTCCAGTTTTGCATAATAATAATATTAATAATCTTGACGTAAATAGTTAGACAAGGTGGCGCGCAGAAGGGTTTTAGAGGATTTAAACGTAGCTCGGTACTGTTTACCTGCGTTCTAAACTATCAACATTTTCTAAAAGCTTTTTCTGGGTGATTGATGAAAATTTTTCTGAGAAAAAATAACAAAAGAAATGTATTGACCTTAAGGTATTCGAAGGAGGAAAGCCACCACAGCAACACTGCCTTCCGGGTGTCGTAAGATCGAACAAATAAAAAGCTACACAGAGGCTGTTCCAGGACGCGTCATTTTTCTTTGATCACCTTTTTAGGCTTTCAGACAGATAATAAAAACGATAGATTGATAAAAACTTTATTACTCATACAATAACATTATACAGTACAGTTAAAATCAGTAAGAGTCAGTTGAGTAAAGGCGGCCTTATCGCTGCAAGCGATTTCTTGCAGGCAACCTTCACAGAAATAAAGAAGGCTGACAAGTCTATTAGTATATAATAATAATAATAATGGTTTATAAAATCTTACATTAAGCTCGCTCCCTATTATCAACACTGAGATTCCAACCCGCAATCCTTTTGTCATAAAGCAACACCTCCACACTAACTGATAACTGATTGTAAGTATAACTTGATGGACAAGGTGTTATTAATTTTGAAGGTTTTGGAAGTTTATATGTATGTGCGTTGATGATTTGTGTGTCTGTCTGTATTCTATAGGATCTACATTTTTCAGTGTAATCGTGATTGTTCTTGAATTTGTTTAATTAAAATCAGCTCAGCAGTTTGCGGTAATATTTCAGTACAGACTTTGTAGGGGTCTTCCGTCATCAGTCTGTTAGGCTATTTCTGATTTTCATTTAAATTATTAATATGAAGCGTCGGTGGCCGTGTGGTTACGGTATCCAAATCGTAAGCGAGAGTTTCCAGGTTCGAATTCTACTACGGCCATGTACCAATGACTCTTTTCTGAGTTATGTACATTAGTTGAACGCTAACCGATGCCATACGGTGAGTTCCAACATCGTTATGAAACCTGCACATTCAGGCGACTGAATGTGTAGCCATGATCCAATCTGGTCAGGTTCCCCTGGTAACAGTCGCTCCACTATAATTACAATCCTGGATCATGGTCAAGGCGGACTCCGGGCCCTCATGCACAAGAGCATAACCGGGATATTAACGCCAAGATGATTACTTCATCTTCATACATGCAACAAAAAATATTCACAGAAGACCGAGGATTTGTGTAGAACCCGTTGGCTGCAGTGAGCGAGCACGGTGACATATATTAACACAAAATTTAATTTTGCCAAAGCCTCCAGCTAGTCTATAATCCACACAAAGAAGCGCAACAACCCAACAATATAACCCCATAGATCCCGTAAAGACCCGAAACACTGTAAAGACCCAGCTTACCTTACTATCCCTTGCAAAGCCGTTGAAGTGAGTACGGTAATGTCGGTAACCAATCAATAAATGTCTACCTACCCGCAAACTGATGCTCAAGATTATCACGCACGTGACAGGCGGTATTGTGTGTCACGCCGTGACATCACATCGAGTATGTATGCGTTTGTCATAGCACTCTCGGTAGTTTGACGAAGGTCTGATGACGTGCAAACGAAAGCTCAGGTAAATGTGAAATGGTCACACGCTTACGCGATTATCGACCTTATTCAGTTTGATTGTTTGGTTTTGATTCGATTATTGGCGTGAGGGATGGTTTTGTTGGGCACATGAAAAGGTTTGGTAATAAAGTAATAGAGTTAAGCATTGTGTAAGTATTAATGTGATGTATTTTCTATAATATTTGGACCCTATAAGAAAAAATATTTGTTTAAAACGACGTTTTAAAACAGGCTAAAAAGTTTAAAATAATTCGTACAGATTTCGTACATGTTTATTATATGGCCGTCTAGTAGGAGGTTCAGTGTGCTCGATAGTTTATCAGGGGGTTCGGTGAGGACATGCCTCACTCAGTCTCTGCATCGTGTGGCGTGTGGTTTACAGTACTTTCTTAAAACACTCTCCAAGACTTTCTTTAAGTCCTCGATGAGTGTTTTAAGAAACTGCTGTATGGTCGGTAGCTCCATATCACAGTGTAAGTTTGCGTTGCGGACGTACCATGGAGCTGCCGTAGCCCTACGGCAGAAAAGATTTAAAGGCTCACTGAAATTCGATTCGACCGCTTTTGGCAAGGACCAAAACGCGTCATGTCAGTAAGAGGCCAGTTTCACCAATCCGGCTTATGTGGTCGAATCGTGCCCCTTCGTAACATCCTTTTACAAGACTTGGCGGCAAGGCTTTCTTCAGTTTGCGAGTATCCGGAGACATATGCGCTTGAGCCTCAGCCCAGGCAGACTATGCCGCCTGCTTTAGCACCGAACCATATACAAGACCTGCCGCTCATCGCTACAACATAATAACATAATATAATATTCCATAACCTGCCGTATAACCGCGGTAACGGCTTCAGCACAACTCGACGGATCACCCAAAGAACAGGACGAAAAGAAGTGGCGCATCTCATCCCAATCTGCTGACTTGTATCGCCATACCCGTCGGGTGTTGCATGGGGCTCGGGTGGGGAATAGACGGATACAGATTTCACCAGACAGTGATCGGATGTACCCAGTAGTGTGGAAACCAATACTGAGTGTCCAGATCAGTCGTCAGCAGAAGGTCTAAGCAATTGACGGTATAGGAGTTTCTTTTTAATGGTGGGGGAGCTCGGATGAGCGACGACAGGGGATGCGAATGTCAACACCGGTCGGGTGCATACCTTGAAAAGGTATGCATAAGCTTTAAGACTTTCGTTGTTTTTCACAACACTTTCACATCGAAATATCGAGGTAATAACTATACTAACAGTAGTAATAATCCCGAGAACATTTGCGATGAAAGTATGTACGCTTGTTTTGTAGTGATATTATACTGTGACTGAAGCAAACCGAGGAATTGCGAATGCGTTGCCAGCCTTTGAGACATAATGATGAAAACTATTACCTACTACCATTCTACTTGTACAACACCGAGGTAGATATACACTAACTAGGCACAACAAACCGCTTTATTAGCTAGAATATTAACCTTTTTTTTGCGCCTACAGCAACGGGTATTTAATAATTATAACCGTTTATTACAGGCATTATAAAGTATTACAAAGTTTAAAACAATTTTAACAAGCCCATATTTATAAAAGGCACCCTCCGGGCTGACGGGGGAGGGCCGAGGAAGGAGGTAAACACTCATGTGTACCGTTCGGCTGGTTAGACTGATTATGCTGGACTCGCCATGCAAACCTAAGCGTATACCAGCTAAACACCCTCTTGGGACTGCCTGTAGCCCGGAAATCTTTTCAGGCTTCATTGGATGCGACATCCCATTGGCCGTGTGGTGTCCGGCAGAGTAGAATAGCACCAACCCCTTACGCTTGTGGGTGTCGTACAAGGCGACTAATGTTTTCGAGACAAAATATCCTAAAGTCTCTGTATGCTGGAAAATAAAAAGCAGCATTTTCCATTGTTATATTTATAAAACTGCGATCTCCAACCCGCCTGCCAAGCGTAGAGATTATGGGAATAACTCCCCTTTCGTGGAAGAGGCCCTTAGTCCTGCAGTGGACTGTTATGGGCTGTGAAGAAGATTGGGATGAGGTTAACCAAAAAACCTTAAACGTTACGTAAACTAGTCACCGCGATGTACAAATCCAGACAATCTAAATATTTGTATGTAGTATTTTTTTCTCATAATTCATGATTCTTTATTTGCAAAAAACATGGTCAGAAAGTTGACAACATTGGATAAGTATACCACATACATGTTTAGCCACAATTATTAATAGGCATGCAAAAGTTACACACTGCCAAAAGTTATACCATTAGTCAAAATTGTACGTTGTAATTTTTTAAATCCTTAATACTATAGAAATTATGCTCTTTTTAAATTATCTCTATGCTACTATGTATTCAGTTATGTCATCATCAGCCTATACTACTCACTAATACTCAGCCCATATACACAGCACTAATATACTCACGCCTAGGTAGATATCACAATCCATTGCACAAATAGCAGGTAAATATGAGGAGGATCGGAAACTGCGTACCCTCGGAGGAATACGGCTGATATTGGGAATATCTCCTCCCCTCTCTATCCGAAAATAAATAACTGTATGTGCCGACACACATAGGATGAGGCGAAAACCTTATCGCATTCAGAATTTGGTGGCAAAGTAGGCTTTGTTCATTCATTATTTAGTTTAAATTTTAATCTTCGACGCAGAAAGGGGGGTGATATAACCGTAAGGGTGGTCGTCACTTACCATCAGGTGAAATGGCGGTCAAATGCTTGACTAGTCTAAATAATAATAAAAAAAGTTTCTGTCACCCGAATTCACTAACACGTACTAAAGTCTAGGAACGTCGGAGTTATAGCGGTAAAGGTATTCGACTCGTAGCTAGAGGTAGCGGGTTTGAATGCCTCGGCCGCCATGTACCAATGACTCTTTTCTGAGTTATGTACATTAGTTGATTATTGATAGATGCTCTTAAGGCATGAGGGAAAACATTCTTATGAAACCTGCACGTTCAGGCGACTGAATGTGTAACCATGATATAATCTTATTAGGTTCCCTGGTAGCAGGGTCACGGAGATCAGACGACAGTCGCTCCACTGTAATTACTTAATCTGCCAAATCCTGGACCACGGTCAATGCGGACCCCGGGTCCTCGTTCGCGAGAGCACACCCGGGACATTAACGCCAATGTGATTTATTTCTATTGAGACAAACAGTGTTCAATCTATGAATTAGTATGTTGCTAAGAAGCAGGTGAAGGTCGCTTCGTTGACCTGGAGAACGTTTACAATTCCCAAAAAATATATTATGATCGTGTAAATGAAAAATAAAATTAACTTTCCTGGTATTTAATTACGTGTATATGTTTATGCTTTTAGGAATCTAATTAGGTTAGTCTAATTAGATTCCATTGGCCCAGAATTAATTTTATATGTTAGTGTGTTTTGTGTCAATAAATTATGTAGGTACAAAATATAACAATATTCTTGATTTTGCATACTATTGTGTTCAATATAAGATTTATTTTTGTTCAAGGATGACACTTCCTGTATGTACAATATAAATAGAGCATCTTCAAAGGCCCTCTGTCCTAACACAAACACAATATTGTGAGCCAACTATACTAACAACTATTGTTCAAGCATTGAACTGTAAATCTTGTCCACTTGACCAATTATTTCTACCATGTGGTTCCTTACCGTCGTTGCTTTACATATTCTTGGGTATCCATATTTATTTTGTATGTACATTACTCAACCCTACATTAGTTGGTACAAGTATCGGTCATAAATGATGCACTTCGGCTAGTTTCGCCTTCGTATCTACTCACACGCGAGAGACAGAGACGACGCTCTACGAAACCGAACTAGCCGTTGTGCATTATTTACGGCCGATATCTGTAATTATACTATTTTTTATATAGCTTTATTAATATTTTTAAATACCAACATGTTAGGTAGCTGAGCGATCTTGCTCTTAGTTTCTGTATAAACATGTCTCTATTGTTAGTTCACTACCTAAAGGTTGCGTAAAAGAAATCGCTTTAAGCGATAATGCCGCCTGTTGTTATCGATATGTAGACCGGTACCGACTGTATCCTGTGTATGTATGCGATAAAGTGTCCATTCATTCATTTATTATAACCCATATGACAGTTTAGACTCCTGTCACGGCAGCAAACTCAGCGCCTCTGCTTGGCGCTGACCGCTGAAATCAGCGCGTGTGTAATAATGATTACTAACTTAAGAGAACAACCTCTAGTACTTATCTGTACAATTATAAGATATGCGTGACCTTCTCCCTGCCGAACCGGGTACACGCTTCACAAGAACACACCCTGTTACACGTTATACGCAGAACGGTGAAACCTATATCGCATCTGTTCCGTCTCTAGAGAAATCTCCGTCTACGAAAACAACTCGACAGAGAGATTTAAATTTTTGTGCATAATTTCGTACACGCCGTGAACTTCGGCAATATCGGTAATGTGCCGGGCCATTTTTTAATATCCGCAGCCGAGTGATATTAGGAGACATTATGGATAAAAAACATGTAGGTTCTCGAGGCGTAGATTGGCAACAATGCTTCCTGTCGCAACTTACGCACTCATCGTTGATCTTGATTGATTGGATATATTTTAAAACTTTTTGGGATTTGGGATTTTTTGAAACCTTTTATAGTAAAAAAGTTTTTTAGTTATTTTTAGCTGATGATAATAGATTAGATGAGGTGAGAGGTTTTCCCTGGAGAGTACAACATGGAGATCTTCAAGACAGGGGTGAAACGGTTTTTACGGGGTCTGCAAAGCGTGGGGATGACCCCGGTATTCCAAACATCCATAGGCTACGGTCATTGCTTAACATCAGGCAGGAAGTTACCTTGTTTGCCACCTCAGTGGTATAAAAAAAGAGACAATCATCATCATCATCTTTGCGTTAAATCCCGGTTGAGCTCCCGCGCGGCATGCGAAGGCCCGGGGTCCGCCTTAAGATAACAAAGAGACTGACACATGACAAAAAGCGTCCGCCCTAAACATATACGGTTCAGAATTTTTTCGGGATAATAATGGTGAGTGAGGATAATATGCTGAAATACGGGAAATTGTATTTTCCCGTATTTGTTTTACTAAATAATGGGACGCGGTAAAATTCTGATCTGTAAGGATGCCCCTGTAATTGTATAGCCTCATCATCTTGGCGTTGATATCCCGGTCCGTCGTGACCGTGATCCAGGATTTGGCCGATCAGATAATTACAGTGGAGCGACTGCCATTTGACCTCCGTGACCCTGCTACCAGGGAAACCTGACTGGATCATGGTTACCCAGTAAGTCGCTTGAATGTACAGGTTTCATCACCATGTTTTTCTTCACCGTAAGAACATCGGTTATCATTCAACTAATGTACATAAGTCAGAAAAGAGTGATTGGAAGATGGCCGCAGTGGGATTCGAACCCGTTAGCTCTCGCTTACGAGATGGGTACCCTAATCACTTGGCCACCGACGCTCCTATTGTAATTGTATTGCCTACCTTATCCTTTCAATCTAAGTACAATAACAAAAGCGTTATTACTTGGCGGCATCCTGTCGATAATTTCAAACACGAAACCCCAGGAAGTTATTACATCTCACGTAAATCAAGACTCAACGTAGAGAAACCTTATCAGATGAACGCAACAGCGACGTTCCCAGTCTCCAAAATAGATAATCGTCCCGTAGGTAGTTGGAAACTAGTTTCGTTTTAACTAATGCGATACAAACTCGTGTGGAACTGAACAAACTTAATCACTATAATGACTCCTGTAATCTCAGCGCCTATTACGCAACTTGGATAGCTTTCAAGACGCCCCGGGTTTATCATTGCTTCGCTATTATGTGATAACTAATGTGCCCCGTGGAGAGACACTTGGACACTTTCTGGCATTGGTTTTACGGTTTAAGAAACATTTATTTTCCCAAAAAGACTTACAAAAACACCAATGAAATACAACACATCCGCCGATTGGCGTAACAAATCTGAATACATTGTGTCTATCACAAAATATAATTGTAGAGGGTAGACTGAAGGAAGAGTTAGTATCATATTTTCGTTAAGTTGATAGATGCATCAAATTATTGTTATTAAGGCGTATCACAAGGTGGTTAGTGAACATTTATTTGTTTATGTAATTTAATATGGTTGTTGAAATTGAGTAGGCTATTTGTGTAGTTTTGTTTTAAACCAGAAATACTAATGGTAAATAAAGCACGTCCGCTAGATCGGCTTCGGTCCTCTCTGGCATATGCGAGTGAGTAAATACGATGTGCATTATTTACTGCTTTGTGCTCGTAAGTACCTATAACGATTACACATTCTATGATAGCTGAATACACGAGTTCGGAACGAATTTTCTGTGTTTACAGTCGGGCTTGAAGCGCTGTCCTAATTGGCGACAGTCGTGCAACCATGGTCGTGCAACGGGTGGTTATGACGCCTCTTATTAGTCAGGCGACGTCCTTCGTACGACCATGGTCTCACGACCGTTCCCAATTAGGATAGCGCCTCAACTTAACCTTTTCGCGTGGCAAGAAACAAAATTCTAGAGAAAACTCGTTATACTGGAGCAATAAAAAACTTCACAGGAAACCTGTTATCTAGGCATAGTTATTTCCAAGAAAAAAGGGTTAATTTTGATATCACAGTTTATTGGGCAAATAATCTCTAGCTGTTAGGGTTATCCTTATAGGATCATTCGTGCGTCTGTCTGTTTTCTCCGGCTGTTTTCCACAGCCAATCTTCTCCGATACTACTGGACTAAAGAAACCGTCTAACACCTGGAAAGAAATCATCATTGATCACTGCGAAAAATAAAACAAAAATAGTAGTTGACCTACTTGGTAATCTAAGAGCTAACTGTTGTTAGCGCTGTCATTTTCGCAACTTTCACAAAATTCTATATAAGTTTCAGTTAATTTTGAGTATGGTCTTAAGATTTCGGCATCTACACTTGTGAAGTCTCTAGAGGCTACAAATTCCGCTTTCCCCCGCCCAACCGGAAACGGCAGGAAGAGGGGGCATAGATCATTTCAAAGTTTAAATCAGGTCGCACAGTATGGTGATTTAGGTTATTTATTTACTTGATTATACAATATTTTATTAATGAGCCGTATTGCAATGCGTTCACTTGAGTGCGTTTGTTTGAGCGTCGGTGGCCGAGCGGTTCAGAATCAGACTCGTAAGCGATCGGGTTCGAATCCCGCAGCGGCCATGTACCAATGAATCTTTTCTGAGTTATGTGCATTAGTTGAATTCTAACCGATGCTCTTACGGTGAGGGAAAACGTGATGAAACCTGCAAATTCAGGCAACTGAATTTGTAACCATGATCCAATCTAGTCAGGTTCCCCTGGTAGCAGGGTCATGGAGGTCAGATAAATAAATAAAATATATAAATATTCGTGAACAAATTCACACAGCGCCATCTAACCCCAAACTAAGCAAAGCTTGTAATATGGGTACTAGATTACTGATATATTACTTAAATACTTTTTTAAATACATACTTGTTATACATAGAACACCCAGACCCGTAACAGATATTAAAATTCATCATTTCAATTTCTGCCCGGCCGGGAATCGAACCCGGGACCTCTTGCGTGGCAGACCGGCATGTTGACCACTGAGCCACTCAGGTCGTCAATGGTAGATGGTAGTCGCTAAACTGTAATTACGATCGCCAAATCCTGGATCATGGTCAAGGCGGACCCCGGGCCCTCGAGCTCGAGAGCACAACCGGGACATTAACGCTAAATGATTATTTTTTATTGCAATGCGTTCACTTAGTAGACGAGCCTGTAATAACGCATAGTAACGCTACTTTACTTAAACAAGTATTGTTTGTGACTAGAATAAAAATTTCTTCTTGCTAATTATAGACTGATAATTCAGAAGGCACCAAAACGGAGCCAAGTCAATAATGTACGTACAAAATGTGTAGAGTACTTTTTACATACCGGACGTTTTGTTTCCATGAATACCAAGTTTGTCGCGAACTGTGCGGTTCCAAAGGAACTTTCTCCCACGCACACTAAGGTTGTGGAATTAACTACTTGGGGAGGGTTTCACTGGAGAGTATAACATGGAGTTCTTCAAGCAAGGGGTGAAAAGGTTTTTATGGGGACGGCAACGCGTGGGTGATGCCCTTGGCATGTCCATCGGGCAGACCGTAAGCTTGTTTGCCACCTTTGTGGTCGATTTGTAACAAGGACATTTTGCTGCGATTTTGGATTTTGTTTATTACCTGCGAGTGTATTCCCTGAGACCCTGATATTTATAATCTAGACGCCATCAGGGCTAGATTGAATAGGCTGTTCCTAGACTAGCATACTCCAGTGGTAAGATGGCGGTCGAACGCCTGGCTTCTCTAATTAAAAAAAGTACCTTTTTAGTTGAACACGTTTGGTCCCATGCCATTTTACGCTATGGACATTTTGTTCTGAGAACCACCCTCTCCGAATTGTAATAGACCATTACACTTTGTTGAACCTTTTACTTAAAGCGAATTTCTGGTGAGGGATAAGTATACCAAACCACTGCTTTGATAAATAATACTGTACGATAACTTGGCCTTCAGATTAAGGCTTTAAGGAGCTTTTAAAATTAAGTTCGTTTTGCCTCTGTAAATGTACTCATAGACCTATATACCATTCCTACGTCGTAATATGTTCCTTTCTCAAGCGCCCTTTATCATAAAGCGTAATATAAATATGTATAATAGGATTTTTATTTGTTATTGGTTAATTGTTTGCCTCCCTCCGTAATAAAAATAAAATCATGAGACCAGCAAAATACGTTGTTACGATAAACTAGAATATATAGCTCTCAATAATAATTTATTCATTGGAGTGGAGAACAAAGCCCTATGAGGGATATTACTACCCATTTAATACCACTAAGTGTGTTTTGTTTTTAACCCCCAACGAAAAAGAGGGATGTTATAAGTTTGACATGTGTATCTGTGGCTTTGTGTGTCTGTCTGTGGCATCGTAGCTCCCGAACGAAGAGACTGATTTGGATGCGGTTTTCTCTGTTTCAAAGTCAGTTTGATCGTGATTGTATTTAGCTTTATTTAATTAAAATCAATTTGTGGTTTAGAAAATATTTGAGGTTAAGTAAACTTGGTCAGGGTTTATCCGACTTTTTCTGTCGGTAATTATCATCTACAACATGGTCAACGTAAACCGCAGTTCATTCTGCAGTTGACTCTACTCGGCGCTCGACAGCTAACTGTGCTGAAAATAAAATAAATGCAGTTTGCGGTATTTTTACTAATTATATATTTTGTTCTTGTTTTTTTGCAAATTAAAAGTGGGTCAAATTACCCACCTCCCGGCGTTTGGTATTTTTATGTAGCTTGGATGACAATGTATTAATATAGTGCCATAGAGCTAGTCTGATAATGGAGTCGGAAGGTGGTATTTAACTTCAATTCTTGTCCTTGGTATCTTGCAATCCTAATTTGACCCACTTTTCGGTGTTAAATTGGGCTGAAATGTGGTATACCTATGTAGCTTGGATGACAATGCATGAATATGGTACCAAGGAGCTGGTCTGACCTAAATGTACATTCTTAAGCTACTGCAAAAAATTTAAATATTTATATTCAGTAATTAAATATGCTATAGCAAAAACATATTTAATTACTGTACATAAATATGTCATAGCAAAAACATATTTAATTACTGTAAAACAGCGTAAACAACAGCAACAATAAATAACAACAAAGGCCCATCTCAAAGGCGTCCTTTAACAATAAAACCCCCCTTTTAAAAACATCAATAAGGCCATCGCCTACGCACCATTACAGCTCCATCTCGATTCGAGTCGAATTTTAAAGTAGGCAGACGAAATTCCGAAGAAATAACATACTTCATCATTTCTCGAATAAACGTTGAAGTATTCGCAAATAATTTGGAATTCGCTCTCCAACTCGCTAACAAGTTTTAACTGTGCTTCAACTTTTCGAAAACAATGACGTTATTCAAAAGCTGTTCACGCACTGCCTATAGGAAAGTTTGGGAATCCCTGGCGAGATCAAGCGGTACGAGGGCAGCGGTCGCCAACCTTCGCCCGGTAAAAAGTTAAATAAATTATAAACTGCGGCAACTGACAATGCTTTTAGCGCCCTCGCGGGAAGCACGATGCGAGTTCGAAGTGTTTTTACAGCTGTTTGGATTTAGTCTGAATTGTGGTACTAAATGATACAATTAAACGGGTGGGTCACGAAGTTTGTTTCAGTTTATACGGTTGAGCAGAATGTTTTAAGATTTAGAAAAGAAAAATTTGTGCCTACATTTAGGGCGCGGGGAAATTCCGGTCGAGGTAGCCATAGTATAGGAAAACGCGTGGGAAGCGTTCGTTCGTTTGTATTCCAGTACGTTCTGCTATCTTGTTGTTGTTGGTTTTTAGTATTTCATAAACATTTTTGATTTTCGGTAAGTGTATTAGTAGGTGGAATTGTATTAGCAAATAAGTATGTAAGTGTAATGTTATTGTAAATTTTAAGGCACCGCTTGCAATTTTTATCACCAGTTTTCGGGATAGACCGGTAGATAAAGCTGCAAAGCTTTACGTCCACCTTTGTACCATTTTCGTGCATAAAGTTTAAATAAATAAATCAGAGTGGGTGACGTCATGTGATGTTTCTGGGCTGAGCGCAGGGGCGCGGGGCAGGGAGCTCAAGTAACGTTTCTCAGTGCGCTCGCGGACTCCGCATAGCGCGGTTGGGCATTTTGTTACGAACGCTCAGAACTACGCACACGAGGTTAATTTGCCGAAGATAAATCCTGAGATGGAGGCTCGAAATGATCACTAAAAAATTTGTCTAAAAATTTTCTTAGATACAAGATCCCTTTCATGCACAAACGCATTGTCGTCGTCGTCCTAGCTCTTATTCCGGCCTCTGCCAGGGTCCGCTTTCTTACTCATTCTTCTCCACTTCGCCCGGTTTTCGGCATCCTCTCGTCGTAAGCCGTTGGCTCACGCATTCGACTTAGCGATGTCAATCCATCGCTTCTTGGGTCGCCCACGGGGCCTCTTTCCTGATACTGATAGATTGAGGCACCTATTTCCCACGTATCCCTCAGGCTTACGCAATATCAGAAATCAGAAATCAGAAATCAGAAATCATTTATTGTAAAACTGTAGTAGGTACATTGTAGGTGGTATTTGATTTATAGCAGAACTATAACAGTTTACCCAAATTTGGGTGTACAATAGTATATTATATGTTACAATTTTCATTACTATTAAATTAATAATGTCAAAACAATATTTAGATTATGTCAATTCAATTACAAGTAATAATGTCATCATAATATCCAATTACTGTCACAGATTGAAAAATTCACTTAAACTATAAAATTCTCTGTCAATTAACCATGCCTTTAATTTAGTTTTGAATGCGTTGCCATCAAGCATTTTAATGTCGAGAGGCAAACGATTGAAAATTCTTACAGCAGAGACAAAAACACTTTTAAACATTACTGAGCCATTTGACTTAGGGATACAATAATCATGGCTGTAATTGCTACGTAAGTTGCTTCGATGTGCTGATTTTTTAACAAAATAATTATTATTATTTTTCAAAAATACACATATTTCTAATATGTAAATACCAGTCAATGTAAGTAGATTATTTTTCTTAAATATATTGCGCAGAGATTCCCTTTTATATATGTTAAAAATAAACCTGATACATTTCTTCTGTAATATAAAAGTTGATTGGGCATTTACAGAGTTACCCCAAAAGATAACTCCATAAGTAAGTGAAGGATAAACGGTACCATAATATGCGCTCTTAGCGACCTCAGCAGATGCTACGGCTGCTAAGATTGATAAGGCATAACAGCTACTTGATAGTCTTCTGTTGAGAGCACTTATATGTGCTTTCCAATTAAGATTAGTGTCAATGGTCAAGCCAAGAAAATTTGTATCAGTCACTTTTCAATAACTTGACCATTGTTTACAACATTTAAACGATTAGTATTCTTATTGTAATTTTTAAATGTCAGTATTTTAGTTTTAGCTATATTTATTTTTAAATTAATAGATGCTAAACAAACCTTTATACGTGACCAAACCAGCGCAGACGAGCCTCCTCGATCTTATCTGCGATATCTCTCACGCCAAAGCTGCCACGGATGTATTCGTTACGTACTCGATCGAGTCGCGTAACTCCGCACATTCACCGCAGCATTTCATTTCGTTGGCGTGGAGTTCGCGAACGTGTTTCGCCAGCGCTGGCCTTGTCTCGTAGCTATAGAGCATCACAGGTCTAATTATACTCTTGTATATAAGCTCTTTGAGCTTTGCAGGGATTTTAGGGTCACAGGTGACAGCCGTGAGTTCCCGCCATTTGGCCCAATCTGCAAAGATTCGGGTCTTGACATCCGGGCCGATATCGCCGAACTCGTACATCACGGATCCTAGCTATTTGGATTTATCTGTTCTTTTGACAGCTTCGTTATCTACAAAGATGGTTTCAGGATCCGCGCTGCAGCTGGCGATATACTCCGTTTTGGCGACATTCAACTTCAGACCACCGTTTTCTAGCACATCCTTCCACGTGTTTACTCTGGTCTCAAGATCCTGCGTAAGCTTGCTTACTAGTACAATGCCGTCAGCGTACTTCATAAGCCAAGGAGGCATGTCCTGAATTTCCGCTGAGAGGGCATCGAGAATAATGCAAAACAAGTAAGGGCTCAGTACAGAACCTACAGTAATCGGGAATTGATTAGTACGGCCTACAATGGTATTGACGACGGCTCCAGTATTGGCATACATATACTGTATAATACTAATGTACGCTTCGGGCACAGACTTTGATCTCAGAGCCTACCAGAGGGACACTGTCTAAAGCCCTCTGCAAGTCGAGAAATGCGTAGTGGAGAGGTTGATTCTTACTGCAGTGAGACTCCTGGAGGACTCTGAGGACAAAGATTGGATATATGGTGCTGCAGCCCGGCCTGAAGCCGTACTGGCATTCCGACAAAGAACATTCCTGGCGAAGTCTCTGGTCAATAATCCGTTCGAGTAGCTTCATTGTGTGGCTCATGTGTTTGATACCTCGATAGCTGCCGCACTCCTGCACACTGCCCTTTCCTTTATAAATTGGCGTAATAATATTTACGCGCCACGCGTCAGGTATAAACCCCGTGGCTACGATCCTATTAAATAGTTCAGTGAGCAAGAGTACGCCTCGGGTCCCCATTGTTTTCCAAGTATCTATGGGTATTCCGTCATGGCCAATAGCTTTCCCGGTCTTCATATGGGCCAGAGACCTCTCCACCTCGTCAGGGGTAATCGGGCTTATCAAACCAAGGTTGGCAGAAAGCTGTGGTGGTGGCACGTGGTTGTTGGCCTCGTTAGACAGTTCCTTGAAATGACAGCACCAACGGTCTTTGATAGAGTTTGCACCTGTGAGCAACTCGCCGTCTACACCCCTTATGGCAACACACTTTGTCACATCTAAACTGGCTCGACTCCGCGACTTTGCCAGCTTGTAGATGGGCTTCTGCCCCACCACAGAATCCAGCGCATCGTAGAGCGGAGCCAGCTGAGCCGACCGTACTTTTGCCACCGTCGTTTTAGCTCGCCGCTTTGCCCAGTACACCACCTTACTCAGCCATCCATGACAAGGACTCGGTGCTGTGCAGTAAGGCATTCCCCCTGGATGATCTTGCACTGGGATACATGGCCGGTGCCACGTCTTCGGAGCAGCAGATAATCGATCTGTGAAGTGGCCCACTTTTGTAGGTGATGAGGTGTTCGTGTCTCTTCTGGAAGAAGGTATTAACCACGGCTAAGTCGGCGGCCAGTGAGGTTCGGAGAATTTCTTCTCCCACACTGTTTCGCTGGCCGTAGCCAAAACCTCCTCGCTCCTCTGGCCCACGTGGCCGTTGAGGTCCGCACCAACCACTATCTGTTCGGAGGATGGTATACGTCGCAAGGCGTCACAATAGCGACCCCATTCCTCCCTTCTGCCGGTCCGGTGTACAAAAGCTTGTACCCCTGTCTCCCGGGACTTGGATCCCCGCCATCTGATTTCTTGCAGGAATGCCACCTGAACGCGGCGCCAGCTGAGCAAGTCGGCCAGCTCCCGAGAACGGCCAGTCAAAGAGCCAACGTTAATAGTGACGGAGCGGAGCTTGTAGATATGCGCTAACGTCTTTAGCCCTGCCCGCGCGTGGCAGGGTAGCCCTCGCCCATTTTTCACAGGTTTAGGGCGATGTCCCTGCGCGTCGTTAAACCGCGACGCCCTAACCCGGGATGTATTTCCTTTACCTGACCTTTCCATACAATTTTGCGGTGTTTTTGCTTTTTATGTGCGGCGACTACCATCCGGCCCGCACAACCCTTTAGGAAAAACCGGTTCACCAGAGCCTCGTCCGTGTGTCAGCAGGGGGACCACTGGCAGGTGAGGTTGATTTGGGCCAATGAGATGGTAATTAGGCCCCATATCCCCCCAAGTTCAAGCACATCATCACGTCGCAATTGTGCTGTCCGTCCACCCGAAAGCTGTAGGTTTCCAAAAGGATTCAATGGGCACGCTTTTCTTTAGCAAGATGGATCGACGACCTGGTCGCCTGAACCTGGACGAAATAGATGCGCACGGCACAGAACCGGTTTTTGTGGGGATCTCTGGGGGAGGCCCAGCAGTGAAATATCTTAATTCAATAAAAATTTTTGTTAAGTCACTTTATGTTTCAGACAAACATAAGTACATATATGAGACAACAGGCACTGCTTATAGAAACAAATCTTTACTTTTTTTGTACCGAATTAAACATTGAGGTTTAGTTTTACAATTTGCTTTGGCAAACATTAGGTTTCTTGTCTCGGGATATAATAATAATAATAATAATAATAATAAATATTTATTTCATACTCTAAGTCCATAGAACAATATAATAGTATTAATAAATAACAATAGTCAGTCAATAATGTATATATCATACTACATACCAAAAGTAAGTGCGTGTCTTAGGCTGCTATTTGTACCCATCTACTGAACATATCTGTCTGGTACATTCGTTCAGCCAAACTTCTAATAATAGTGTTTCTACACGCGTCAACTCTAGACATAAACTTGGCAATTCGATTTCTGTGGATGGCGCTAAACGAACTGACACGCGCCTCCAGGAACATACCTGAGCTCTACGTTGGCGTTAAAACATGGCCAAGGTACTTGAAACTATCAACATTCTTTACAGGCTGCCCGTTAAGGTAAAGACTCGGGATGTTATCCAGTTCCTTGCCCGACCTAAATACGACTAGCTCCGTCTTCTTTACATTATACGTTAGGTTATGACTTTGAGCATAGTTTTCATATACCGAAACAAGCTTTCTTAATCCTTTAATCGTGGGGATGAGCATCACCATATCATCAGCATAGCTCAAATTATTGACGTATCTGCCATTTAATTTCAGCCCAACTGGAATACTACTCAGCTCCACGATCAAGTCGTTAACATACAAATTAAATAGATCGAGCGAGGTGACTTCCCCCTGTCTCACTCCACATGATAGTCTATAGCTGTCCGACAGTTCCTGATCCCACCTAACACTATTGGTCTGGTTACGATACCAGTACGTAAGCAGCCCAACGACGCCAGCGGGGAGAGTTGTGCTGTGTAGCCTGCTCCAGAGCAGCTCATGATTAAGGGTGTCAAATGCCCTGCTTAGATCCAGAAAGCAGGCATAGACACTCGTGTTTCCCTTTTTATAAGAATTGACAATCTGCTTTAGTGTATCTGTCGAAACATCTGCCCGGAAGCCAAATTGACCATCGTCAATAGATAACGAGGACGTCAAATATTTATGTATAATTCTTCAAGTACCTTGGCCATAATTGTAGCTAATGATATAGGCCTGTAGTTAGCCGCGCTCGAAACATCCCCTGTTCTATTTTTATCATATCGTCTGGTAGATAACTATGTCTCAGACAAAGGTTAAAAAAGTTTGCTAGAACATCAGCAATAAGCTGACCTGCATATAATAAGTGTTCTATACTGAGACCGTCGTGGCTCGGAGACTTACCCCGCTTCATATTAATCAGTACGTTCGTTATTTCTTCAGGTGACACTAATGTCTTTGGGATAACCAGACCACCACGGTCACAGTTACCATGACTTAGGGTTTGTTCCTCACTTACTACATATTTGGGGTCATTTACTTGAAAGTGTTTTCTATATATATTTGCAATCTTTTTTTTATCCTTTTCTCCTTCTATGTCGATAAGAACACTCACCTTACCGTCCAATTTTTTTGTTTCTTTCCAGAATTCGATAAAGTTATTCGTAGAATGTTTCCTAGCTAATATATCCATTTTTATTTTCTGTTGATTATTTTGTATATATTTCATAGCCGCTTTAAATTCCCTACGCGACACTGTCATATTATCATAATAAGAGCCCGAGTGCGGCCTCCCACTCAGAACCCACTGGCTAAAATGATATTTAGCTTTTATATGTAAGTCTCGAACGTGAAAGTTCCAGCCTATAATTTTCTTGCAATATAATATCTTGGAACATGTTCAGTCGTAATCTCGTGTGCATTCTTTATCCGAGGAATGTCATCGAGTGACGTTTTACGGAAGAAAATGCTCACTGCCCCCGTCTTCATCACTGAAAAATCACCCTCCTACCTACCTCACTTTCTGCAGGCGATATACCAGTTAAGTTGTCGACCTATGTACGTACATACATGAAGATGTAGATATGTTTGGTGATGTAACAGACATACCGCTTTTAAGGTTAAGCTCTGCTATCGTCCTCATTTTTCACTAAGCTGCATACCAAGCAAATACCATCAACCATAATCAATTAGGAAAGTCCTAACTTTCTGTGAAGTTTTGTTCTTAATACCTCGAACACTTCAAAGTTCCAACTTGGTAACGAGTGCGTCTTGTGTCGATTTTGCCGAAACTTGAAACGAATATTTTCGACAAAAAGAATTAACAAATTTAATTGCTCTAGGTAAACTTTATACAATTCATAACTCAAAACCTTTTCGGAAACCATTGTGGGCGGGATAAGCCTAATCCGTGCCAGCCTTGGGCGCACATCCAGGAATTACTTCAAGGATATGTTTTCGTTCATCGTAAAACGTGGCTTACCTAAAATGTTGAAGCCACGTCTAATTTTTACAAGCGATTGTATATTATGGAGAAATCTTATTGCAATGCAAATATTGATTTTAATTATTTGATAATTTATAAAAGGTTGTCCTATAATATCAATATCAACTTGAGCTCGAAGGACGTTACTTCAAATCTTATTTATTTTCTTTCATTGTACAGCGAATAGGTACTATTTATATTAATACTTATTACCTGTATCATGCAAATAATTATTAAGTTTCCGTATATTAAGTAAGATTCAAAATATTTGCCACTACGTCATACGTAGCTAAAATTTCCAAGGCACACACACGACGATCCAACTTTCTTTCGTTTTAATCAAAACTTATGTGGCTATGCACATTGTACATTCATCCGCCGACGGAGTCTACTCCACTGACATACCCAATTTAGCCATTTTCTGAAGTGGCTGTGTTTTGTATTTCGCGACTAGGGTTTCTGAACCAAGTTATGAGACCGTATTTGCGCAAAAATAACAAGTCAGTAAGCAAGCATTTTATAACCATCTTGGCGTTATATCCCTGTAGTGCTCTCGCATGCTACAGCCCGGGGTCCGCCTTCACCATGATCTAGGATCTGGCAGATCAGATATATACAGTGAGTGACTGCTATCTGACCTCCGTGACCTTTTTTGACAAAGGAAACTGGGATCATGGTTACACATTCAGTCGCCAGAATCTGCAGGTTTAATTACGATATTGTAAGAGCACAGTAAGTATAAATAAGTACGTATTCTATTAGGCCAGAACTCCTTTCCCCACGCGATTCGAGAATTGCCCTGAAAAGTTGTAGAAAATTAGAAAGCGTTCTCGCCATGTCCGAAATCTAAAGAAACAATACTGCCGTAACAAAAGCATCTGTGTTCCGAAATAATGTAACCGAAAATTGTACTTTCAAACAGTCCCCGCCCACTAGTTCCGACCGCAAGCGAACGGCTATTCCTCAAACAAAATTAGGAGGCGAACGGACATTAACCGATCCCGGCCATATATCAGATTCAGTTAAAGTTGTCCACCTTACATCTGGCCATTAGTCCGAGCACTCCGCTTGAGACAAATGGGCCCCCCAATATATTAGCCCCGAGGTGAAATATAACCTTAACGGCTAGCCTATTGGGGTTGTGACCTCCGTATAAATTCTCAACGAAATGTAACGACGTTGGGAGGACTCTGGCTGGACTGAGTCCATCTGAATAAATAGTAACGTATCAGTACATTGCATTTTTTGTGCCCAATCAGTACACATAGCTGTTGTCAGTATGTAAGGTGCTGGTTATATTTTCTGGTCTGCGGAGGCTCTGTCTGAAGTTATCTCTCTCATTCGTTCCAAATTTATATTTCAGTATCGGTGACCCGTGCAGGGATTAGTGATCCACGAAGGACCTGACAGGTCTGCCTGTCGTGTGACTGGAAGAAATTGGCGCCTAGGGAGGCGATGTCACCGGTCTACCTGATGTAAAGGGGCTACCGTCGTCGTCCAGGGCAGTTGACAACGACCTATGGGGAGTAGGTAAGGGGAGTCTAAATAAACCATTAGACTCACATCCGTATTCATAAACAATAATTGCCTAAGTAAAGTAGATTTACTGTGCCTTGTCGCTGTGTTCGACTCTATGGTTTGTCAATTTCACGCCGATAGCCACTCAAGTATTGTCAATTAGAATCCTGTGTATAACCTCATAATAACGTTTCTGAATACGGTTTGTAACGATCACTATGTACCATGAGCTCGTCACCGTATAATTTATTTTTATATCGTATGTTTATAGTTGATAGACTTAGAAATGAATAGACATATCATACACAAAGCAGTGTGTGGTTAAAATATAGGTTGCTTATCATGATTTCTTTTAACGAATGCTCTCAAATACTTAACCAAAACTTGGTTTTGTAATAAACTTAAACAATTAATTTGACGTTAAGAGACATATTTTACTTCAAAAGCATGTAATAAATTTACGCTATTGATTAGTTGAACGACAGGCAGAATATCGGGAATATTTTATATGTTGCGCGACAAGTTATGGGACCCATGAAAAAATACCCACAAATGATAGTGATGTGAATATACAGATACGTTTCAACGAAATATCGAAATAAATAATTGAATTAAAGTACAACCAAATATTAAACGAGTCTTGAACTTAATTTTAATCTACTTGTTTGATGACTCAAATTTAATTGCCTCATAGAAATTACACCTCGGTATTAATCTATACCCGGTCTAATTTAACATTACGTCGAGTTTATAGTACCTAAAATGTCATTATATTGGTTACTCATACTTCCCTACACTATAACTTTTGGTCTAAAGGAATTCCACATCGAATCCATTTGCTTGCGTATTTTTCTTTGCGTAGTTTAAATTTAATCGACTCGTTGAATAATAAAACGTCGAAGGTAATACATCCCTAGCTGTTGTAACATTCAACTATTTTCGGTTTATCAGGAACAGTTTGTAAAATTTATGGATGTGCGAACGTTATAAGAGCAGTCGCTTAAACCTCATAAAATTAGAAATATTTCATTTTTTGTTTGTTTGAAAAATTGAACTGTGGGAATTTTGAAGATAAGGATTCGAAGCATGGTGGCCAGGGTAGCGGAAACGAGACAGTCAGTTTCGGGGGCGCGTCGCGTAAACATCATCTTATCCATTTCCGTAACTAAGAAACCCGATTCTTTTCCAAACTTCCACGGAAACATTCATTACAACTCGCGTGTGATTTGTTAAATTGATTAGTGCTGTTTTCAGTTTTCATTATTTTGTGTTGTTTTCAGCTTTGTGACGTTTCTTTCGTTGTCTATTTATTTCTTTATCTCCGTAGTGTCAGAGATTTGGTTTGTTTTGGATTATCTTTGTTTCTAAGTTTCGAAAGCGTAAGTTACATTCTCATTACTTTTATGGTAGTTAAGAGTATTTATTAGGGCTCTTAGAGATTTCAATGTAAGTGTGAGAGGTGATTAAAATACAAATTTAAAAGAAAAAGATTACCAAATTGCGTATCATCAGTACTCACCCTCACTAAATAAAAAACTATAGAAACTAACCTGGGACACAGTTTCGGATGTGACATCAAATACACTCTAAGAGAATGAGTTGGGCACGAACCCGACTTTGTCTTTGATGGCCTAGGCGCTCTAACTAAGTCTACGTCTAGGTTTGCCGCCGAATTCTGGTACGATTTAGACCCATGTTCTGTTTAAGAACCTGTGTGGTTTTAATATATATATATATATTCTTTATTGTACATGAATAATTTTACAGAGTTAAAATCTTAAGATAGTTCACAAAGGCGAGCTTATCTCTGCAAGAGATCTCTTCCAGCCAACCTGAGAGGTGTGAAAGCAATATCACGGGTGCTTGAGCATGTATTTAGATACAGTTTAAATCCTTAAATACTAACAGACATGTACACAAATAAATACATAAATATATACATATAACATAAATATATAAATACCATATACCTATCATAATTGTGTAGATAAGAAGTGTTCTTTTACTCTCTTCTTAAAAGTGGGAAAAGTGGGACTTTCTTGGATAGCCTTGGGAAGTCTATTCCATAGCTGCACAGCACGCACAGAGAAGGAGTTGTGGAAAAATTTTGTATTCGTTGTAGGGAACTCTAACATCCTAGTTATACAGGGGCGCCTAGAACGAGTGTCAGGGGGTACATGCTGGAAATGTGAGCGGAGATAGTCGGGAGCACAAGGATCATGCAGGATTTTGTACAGAAAGGAAAGGATATGCATATCACGCCGCCGCCGGATGGGGAGCCACTTCAACTGAGCACGATATAAGAAGCTTTAAGGAGTGAAAAGAGTAGTGCATGCGCCTGCTCACTTCAGCAATCTGCGCCGACCATCACAAGTCACAGTCCATAATCAGACCCAAGTTTTTGGCTTTGTATGTGTACGGAATACACACCCTATCATAGAAAACCTTGGGTACATCATCCAACCGGAGTTTACCCCTGAGCCTTCCGCTACCAATAATCAAGACTTGTGACTTAGCAGGATTCACCAGTAGACCAAAACGCCTGGCCCAGTCGTGTGTGGCGGCAAGGTCATCATTGATCGCATCAACTGCGAGTGATACATCTGACACAGTGAAATGTCTGTAGACTTGTAAGTCATCTGCATACAAGTGGAAGGGAGAAGAAATAGCATGGGAAATATTGTTAATAAATACAGAAAAGAGCAATGGTGAAAGTACTCCACCCTGCGGTACACCAGCAGACATTCCCAACCAGTATGATGAAAACTCATCTGACCTCACGCTCTGCACGCGACCGTGCAGATAAGAACCAAACCACTCAACCACAGGGGGAGATAGGCCAAGGGAGTGAAGGACACCAAGCAATACATCGTAATCAACCGAGTTGAATGCATTGCTGAAGTCAAGTAGCGTCATGATAGTGAGTTGAGTATTGTCCCTCGCATAGCGAATATCTTCCGTAACGTTCAGCAATGCACTTACCGTACTATGAGATGGACGAAAGCCAGATTGGAATGGACATAGAAGGTTGTTGGTTATGAGATACGAGTAGAGCTGCTGATGCACAATACTCTCAAAGGCTTTAGAAAGGACCGGAAGGATGGATATAGGACGGTACTGGGAAAGGGAGGTAGGACTGGCCGTTTTAGGTAGTGGGATGATAAACGCCTTTTTCCAAGATGACGGAAATACATTCACCGACATAGAAAAATTAAAAATGTGTGTAATGATAGGTGAAACATATTCTAGGATTGGCAATAGCATGTCTAGGCTCTGATTATCACTACCCACCGCCTTTGTGGATATGGAAAGAATACTCTTCCTAACCTTGTCGCTCGAAACAGGTTGAAAAGTAAATGGTGGACCATCGGGACGGGGAAGTTTGGATAAGTAAGAAAGTGAAGAGAATTTCGTTAGGTTATCTAGAACAACCGGAGGTGTAGAAAAGTGTTTATTTATACAATTTAGGTCCATGCTAGCCTTAGAAGCATTCATGAGCTTCCCGATGCCAAGAGTTTTCAAAAATTTCCAGGTATGAGCTTGAGAAAGGTTTTCCAAAGAAGAATGAATGTACCAGCGCTTTGAGTCCCTACACATCCTGTTGCAGATGTTGTGCAGTTTTTTATAAGCAGCAAGATTTATCTCAGACTTTTCTTTGCTGTACTACCGTGCCTTAGCCCGATCCTTCCCTGCCATCGCTGCTTTAATGTCCCGTGTCAGCCAAGGGGCAGGAGCATGCTTCACACGGACTGGTCTTACAGGTGCATAAGTGTCAAAAAGTTCAATAAAAGTGGAGGTAAATGCATTTAAAGACATTTTCCTACGGACATGAAACTCGAGTTTGGATCGAAACCTGGTCTGAGTTGTTAGCGTCCCGCACACTAGGCACACAACTTACACGCGCGAATTAAATAAACTTTAAATAATTGTCTCTCCATGACTTGAGTCGATAAGTAGGAGCAAAGTTGGCTAGACGAAACGATCGGAATATGTGTGATGGTTTGTTACGTTTAAAAATTAGTTATTGGGCCGATTGATGTCAAAGGCTTTGCTGGTTGGACTGAGATAATAGGTGTGATAGGAGTATCAGTTATATCCTATCGATTAGGTAGGTTTCCGAGACCTAAAGGTCCTAATTCCATATTATTTAAGTAATTTTAGGGTTTCACAAAAATAGGGTTAGGGTGGCCACAGAAGAAAGAAGAATCCGTTTGCCGTTTCGAGAGCTGTCAAAGCTAAGTCGCATGTTTACTTTATACCTTGTTTGATTTCTTGTGCGGAATTTATAAATTGTATGACTATTTCGATTTGCGTGGTTACATTTTAATCAACTTATTTACGCGGATTTATGTTTTATTGTGCGGATTTTGATATTTGATTTTACTTTTATTTATGTGAACTGAATCTTATTCATTTGTAAATATTTTCCGAATATTCATGCGGTTGATTTACACAGTATTGCTATAAACTTACGTATTCCTTGTGACGTTTTATTTAAAATTTATACACAACGTAATGGGTCCGAAAATTTAAATCGATAACTAGACGATCACTCGCTTACGGCCAAATCACAATATGTGAAATGATGTTTATTATGTCTACTCTTTATATGTAGATACTTGTATGTGTGTATTTATACAGATAAATACGTATTAGGGTGACTGAAAAGTTACAGGTTGTAAGAAACCGAAGCCAAAACTCACAACTCAGGTGCTCTCCATTCGCCACATCTCTGTCTCAAGCTAATGAAGGGGGCGGGGCGAGACACGCAGCTGCCGTTTTGCGTTGATTGCCAAAAAACGCGAACGCGTCAATTGCCAGCTATCCGGATAACTGAATGTTTATTGCCAGCTGTTTGAGTTCGACCCTAAGATAAAATATGTTAAGCTGTAGGCTATTAGGCTATTAATTTCAACCAAAACGTAATACCCTACTGCTGAAGAGAATTTGTCAAATATTTTATTAGTAGGTAAATATTTTGTGGGTTTCTCACCGAATACCTTGGTTTACGAATAGTTCTATGTTTCGACGCAGTTACATGTATTCATTGTTGCATAATCATGTCGAAACATTACCGTGATTTAAATGTTTTATTAGCAACAACTCAACAATCAACCAACAACCAACCAATCAATAATATAGCTTCAGGTGAAGCTCTTATTTTTATGATCTTTTCGTCATAAAAATCTATGAATCATTGATTAATAGTGGACCCGACGCGACATCGTTCGTGTACGCCTACTTTACCTCTACCTACTCTTTCTTTACTTATAAACCTTCCTCCTTAATCACTCTATCTTTTGCGGAAAACTCATTAAAATCCGTTGCGTAGTTTAAAAGCCATAGTTACATAGGAACATGCTGTGGTAGGTACTTGTGGGTAGGCCCCCACAAAGTCGATCGACGACCCGGTAAAGATCGCGGCTACCAGCTTAGTGCGGAAGGCACAGAACCGGTCTTTGTGGAGATCTCGGGGCAAAAATATGCCAGCAGTGGGCGTCTTCCGGCTGATATGAATCATCATCATATGATGATTACTCAAACTCACAACCAAGGATGACGAAGACCGACTGACACCAGGATAATTATTACGATGATTTTGATGTAACATTAACGAGATAGTTATTCAGTTACATCATTTACACCCAAGCCAATGAGGATACAATACTGATTTAATATTCACAAACAAAACAGCCAAAAAACAATCGCTTCAATCCTACTTTCGTTTGAAACATTTTAATCCAGCCAAGGCCTGCCTGCAATGAAGTAAGCAGCGAAATACATGGAATTTATTCCAACAGCCGAGGTAGATTACATACACCCTGAATTGCATGCATATATAAAGCTGTATGGAAATTCCGAGTGAATTCTTGAGATGAAACAAAAAATGCTGAGCTAATTCCGCAGGCGCGACAAATGGAAAATTGAAGCGTACAATAAAAACGGGTTTATAAGAAACAAGTTGAGGTTGATATCTGCTTATTAGTTTTTGATTGTATTACTTTCTTGGAACTTTCTCCCACGCACACTAAGGTTGTAGAATGAACTACCTGGAGAGGTTTTCACTGGAGAGAACCACATGGAGTTCTTCAAGATAGGGCTGGAAACGTTTTTACGGGGTCGGCAACGCTTGGGTGATGGTCCCGGTATTGCAAACGTCCATAGGCTGGCGGTGACTGCTTTCCATCAGGCAGACCTTAAGCTTGTTCGCTTCCTTAGTGGTATAAAAATAATTGCGATGGGTTTGGTGTAAGAAACTTCATAACAGGCAATGCCTAATGAACTGTGCTAATGAATGATACATTCATTTGTCACTAGCTTTCCGCGGCATCTCCCTAAAAATTGGTTATAGCTGGTTCCTGAGAGAACTGCCTAGAGCTTCGATATTATCTAGTTGCCTATATTGTAAAGTTTCCAAAATTCTTTTAGTACATTCTCCACGAAATAGTAATAAATATTTATGATAACATAATATACGTCTTTCAAACCTTCATGGGGTCCGAAGTGGTAAGTATAAAAGGAGATGTATGAAAAGAGTTGTATGCAATATATGCGAGGCTAGGGAGTTGTGTCAGGACAGAGCAAAGTGGCAGTCCATAGTCTCTGCCTACCCCACCTGTGGGACACAGGCGTGAGCTTTATGTATGTATGTATGTATGTAAACCTTCATATTTACCAAAATTAATAAAGAAGATAAGTTGAAGGAAATAAAAAGAAGGGAAGGAATTTATCACACCTCCAGCTAGACAATGTCCAATTATGTATCATGAAATGTCACCGTAAACCGTCACATGGCCTTGTTACCCGCAGGGAGATAATATTGTATGAAACACTCAAGGGAGCAAACTTATTTAAATTTGTAATAATGAAATTCATATGAAAACTCTTAGCATACGGCCTTTGTAAAGAGCCTTTATTCGAAAATAGCACAATGATCTTTTCTTCTTTTCAAAAAAGAATGCAATAAAGTGACATAGGCGACTCAACATAACTACTTCGCTTCACTCAGGAGTTAACTCTAGCTCTCTAGACTCTTCCTTCTCTTCTATGCTCAGGATCCAATATGCCTCCCATGATGGAAGACACTGTTTTATCCCCTTCGAGTACTGTGAAATAATCTCCGGGCTGATTGAAAACACAAAATACAAAGCGGTGCTCATATGTATTTACGAAAGTCAAGCTCTGGCCCGGATCCTATTCAGGGTTTGAGAAACTTTATTTTATCTACAGTACTAACATTATTACAGTACACCCTCGCCTGAAACAATACGTTCGAACGTATACGCTTTTAGTCAGTTAAAATATTCATTTAATTCTGTGCAACAAAAGAACCTGGAATATACTTACCACAAAGTCTTATTGTGGTAGTAATAAAGTGTTTAAAGGCCCATTAGCGATACCTGGTTAACCATGCACTTAGTCGTGGGCGTTAAAAGATTTCGTTTCTATTGTTGCTTTGAACCAACTAGACGGTGAGTAATCAATCTTGCAACTTTGTAAATTTGGAATCTTTTTACTTATATTGTCCAAGTACTTTGTCTAAAACTCGATCTGGTTATGTCTAGAGTGATACAAGAAACTAGTAATGCCTAAATTAAAGGTTTGAAAGCTTTTAAGATGATATAAATTTACGTAGCTTTCATATTTTTAAAATAATTTATGAGCCAGAAACGAAAGAAAAATGTATTAACTTAGATGGTTTCAACTTGTATTGTCCTTTATAGATATGAAGGATAGTAGATACTAGAAGTACTCTACCCAGTGTGTTACTGGCCGGCCAAACCCGACTTACTGGGTTAACCTTGACACACTTGTTTATCCTAAGCAAGCGTATCCTGATATCGTGTGGAACTACAGAAAACCTTGATAGACGTCACTGCTGCAGAAAGTATAACTACAGTATAGTATAACCACTCTTTTTTCTAATAGAGGAAGGTAAATGAGCAAGCTGTTCATCAGGTGGTAAAAAACTACAATTTGCCGGTAAACGTAGTTTGATCATAGTTCCAATATTACACTATCAAAGTCAATGAAATTTTGTAGACGTGATCCGGAAAACAATATCTTTTACTTTGCCAGATTTTGTTAAAATAAATCGTTTCAAAGTTACATGGGATTCAAAATTTGTATGGAAATCTAGTCTAAGTTAGTCTAATTATAAAAAAAAATACGTTTGTATTTAGCGCGCTCGGAGGACACTCCTTAACCCGTAGCGTCCAAATCTCGCATTCGCGGAGCGTTCGTAAGATTTGGAGGCTACCCGGTGGGCGTGCTATTAAATTTTAGCCGCACTCTGCAAGAAAACTGCCTCCGCTTCCTACCACCGCTTACTGCCTCGACCCGTAGCGAAAAATTTACCTTCATCAGTGCGCGGCCGTCAACTTGAGAAGTTTATGAGTTTTATGACCATTGGGTGTCTCATTGCGACAATTTTCTCACTGCTCGCCCGCTTGCGTAGATAAGTATTTTTTGACTGGGATAGTACTGGGAAATCTAAATCTATAGATACAGGGAAATGGTCTTAGAAACTATTTTGCTACACTCTTTTTGTGTAAAATTAATATGGAATGGTAAAATTTTTGGACAAGCGTGAGTAAGCATAAAAAGGTGAACACTGTTTTATACAAAAATTATTTCTTTGTATCATCATCATATCAGCCAGAAGACGCCCACTGCTGGGCATAGGCCTCCCCCAGAGATATTCACAAAGACTGGTCCTGTGCTTTCCGCATCCAGCTGGTACCT